>CADWAE010000481.1:14829964-16037455 GCA_902982915.1 Phalloptychus januarius
ATGTTGAAATTAAACCATTGTTGAGCATTTCATTCCAAACTAAAACACTTGATTAAAACAATAAATGTATATATTTCTGGAATAAAAATATGTATCAAATTCCTTGTTTATAATGAGGCATGCTAGCAAGCTTGACTTTAGTGTTAGCACTAAATTAGCTAAAATTATCTGCTCTATTTTAAGATGCTGAATAAAATTTTTTCCCTTGACCACTAGATTCACAAACTCATAGCCTTTAAGAAATTTCAATTTATGAGTACTCAATACAATATTACTCAATATCGGATATTGTATTACGGTATCCTTTTATACCGTAACTTACTACCTTGCTAGCATGTTTTACTACAGCTTTTGCACTGCTGTTAAACATGTTTTAATTTATGCAAAATTGTTTCAACATTGACTTGTTAAAGTCCTTAAATTTGACTAAGTTGATATATTATACATTATGTGAGTTAGTACAACTCACATACTGTCTCCTTATAGCACACACCAAACGATAGCATGGTGGCTGGAACCAACTCCCTAGCATTCTAACCAAAATGGTAGAATTTGTCACCAAGATAAATTAGCTAATGTTTTTTATTTAGCACTATTGAACAATACATTTACAAACTAATATGATTAAACAAAGTGCAATTAATCACATTTGGTCATTTTTAATGCCTGCCAAATGTAGCTCGCTAGCAGGTTTGACTTTAGCTTTAGCACTTTCACTGAACGGGTTAAAGCTAGATGTAAACTTTCATTTTGCTCCAACAGGTTTCTCAAACACGACTTTGAAGCTTTGCTAAAATTTTTAAGCATTTCAATGGCAACTACTTAATACCCTCCGAGATTTCTTTTCACAGAACACAGTAAAAAGTCTGGCTTTAGGATCAGTCCTAACGCTAGGCTAGCCAAAGCTATAACTTATATCTAAAATATGAGACATCCCAACTAATACTGGACAGTTGGCAACGCTATGTATAAGGACACAGAAACCTTCACAACCACAAGTTTTATGGACCCATGTGAATGTATCACTCACCTCCTGGCTGCATATAAGTCTATCAATTTATGATATAATCGCTTAAATAAGAGTCTTTCTGAAATTAGCCAATGTTTGACTCAAACTATTATTCATTAAAACATTGCAAACCAATTGAAATCATAATGGCACATTATTTAGCATCCACATGGTTTCTTTTTATAGTGCATTGGACCCAAAGCATTGACGTAAAGATGTTTTGCTCCCTGGGAATCCTGGGGAAAGATGCAGCCTGCGCCCCGCAGGAGCAGACCAGCTGCCTGGGTGCGGGTGGGACATTAGCAACGCGTTTGAATAGTAATTATGCTTGTATGGGACTCCCACCAGATGACATGATTGGGATTTTAAGGCCAGACTAATATTCAAAATCGCATTAGAGAGCGGCCGAGTAAACGGCACCTGATTCAGCGCTGTTCATGCGTGATGTCATTCAGAATGCCGCCCCTCTCTCTCTGTTTTTTTCCCTCCTTCTTCTTCTTCTTCTTCTTCGCCTCCTTGAAGTGGGCTGCACCGCTTTGGCATTCAAAGTCTGAACAAAGTTCCTCACTTAAGGCCGCTTCCTCTCGCATGAGGAGACGCGAATAAAGACGCGTGAGAAGTTGCGTGAATTGATATGTTTCGGTGTTTCCTTATAAATTCATACCTTTTCTCACTCGAGCGCCTCAGAAAGCAAGTGTCACTCAGGCCGATTCTCTCTGCTGTCCGGCGCATTTAGCGGCGGACCCATTTAAAGGAGTTCGTTCCTAAGGCAAATTGTATGCAGGCATGGCTACTGGTGAATGGAGCGGCGTGTCAGCCGACCCCAATTGGGGATTTTTTTTTTTTTTAGTCACCCAAAGCATGTCCACAAAGTGACAGAAAATGGCTGGTTTCAAAGAGAAGTCTCAACTTTTGCCCTCTTTGGAGAATATTCTAAGTAAATCCGTGCGTTTCTCATGGGGCTGCAGGTTATTGACCCGGCTGGGACTTTTGGGTTGTTTCTGCAACCTAAAAGTGGGAGCAAAACAACTCCAAGTGGCAAAGAGCACATTTAGAGACATGTAGCTTTGACTTTCCATGTGACTGATTGGGTGTGATGGAAAAAAGATATATATATAGACCAGAATGAACAATTCACACTTGGAAATAATAAGCAGTTCTTATTGTTTCATAGAGATATAGTATATAGAGTAACAGATACTAGAATTATGATTATAGACGCATTCTATGGAAAGATGCATGAGAGGAGAGCTGTGCGCAAAAAAAAAAAAAAGACAATTTGCGTCCTAGACAAAGCACCATGGAGAGCTCCACGCACGTAAGCACGCACACTTTGTTTACTTAGTCGCGTCACTTGCATTAAAGCCAGAACTCATTCTGTAATTTTATAACCCAGACCGGTATTCTTGTTTTTGGACGTCATTCGGGTTGGTTGCACACAACACTACTAATGCGCTGCAACAAAATGTTATCTAATGGCGGCACCGTCTGCAGACTCCTCATTATGCGGGCCTGCATGCGCGACTGACAGTTCTGGGTTCAAACTAATTGACTCATCGGGGTTCAGGTGGGGTGAGCTTGTGGAAGTGACGCATGAGTGAAGTATGCAGGGTAATCTTACAAATGATTTCCATGCACATGCAATGGATCAAACAGTGCAGTTTTAATGTGCTCCGTATATCCGTGTATAAATGATGGCAACCAATAATGTTAATATAAAAGTAGGCCTGTTCAAGAAGGGTGGAACAACTTTAAAACTCTTGAAACTTAAAGCTTATTTAGTGTTGTTTATTTATTGAATAATGTGAAGTAGGTAACTAACTATAATTGATTGGCTTAGATATCACAAAACTAGGGGTATTTTATTTAGAAAAAAAAAAATCAAAAAATCAAACTGGGACAAATAAAAATGGATTTTAGGGTGATGGTTGGTTGTTTGTGGGTGGAGGTGAATTTTACTGATATTGGGCCCCAAAACCCAATCCTGTTTGTGGCTCCATGCGATCTTGGGAAGACTCTGATTTAGATTGAAAAAAATAATAATAATTTGCAGTTGAATAAATTTTGTCTATATCTAGCTGTGATGAAAATTTAAAACGTTTCTTTTAAGATTATTTCTTTACAAACACTTCAATATACCCAAGGATTGTTTTTACAAATAGCTTTTTTCCCCCCTGGGCTGACACCTTGAATAAAAACTGTCTGTGTACAGTTTTAGAATCAAATGAGAAATCTGCTTTTCTTGATGTTCACGATTTAAAAAGAAGCAAATAAATAAATGTGCAAATGACTGACAGCCAGAGAAATCTCCCTCTGCCCTAACATTGATCGTCTAGCTCTTGGGGTTTGTTGCATTTCTCCACTCTGTGTCCCCGAAGCCGGACGCTAAGCGTGTTTGGCACATGGCGCCCAGATCCAATCTCTCCCAATCAGCAGCAGGAGAAGAAGGTGTAGATGTGGATGGAATGAGGACAGAAAACGGCTGTGAGCCGTCACTTCTCACGGGACGGGATTTGAGTGACTGATTCTTCAGCCCACTGGGAAGTGTCATGGCGTCCCCCCGCGACCCTCAGGTGTCTCTGGCCGCGTCTGTCTGCTCCCTCGCAACTTCCTCACCCTTTATCAGTCCACAGCCGCATACAGTGCTTTGCTGAAGTACTCACACACCTTGAAGATGACCTCTTTATGTTACATTACAACCACAAAACTCAATACAGTTCATTGAGATGTTATATGTCGGCCAACACACAAAGTAGTGCAGAACTGTAAAGGTCAAGGAAAACGACGGTTTTCAACAATTTTACAAATAAAAAGTGACAAAATCTACGAAAAATGTGCAATCATATTAAGGTTCCCTTACTCTGATAACTCTAAATGAAATCCAGTGCATTCATTAGGCTTTTGACACCAACCACTGAATAAGAAAAAAACAAATTCCCTTTTTTTCTTAGAATTTTGACTTTAATCTTCTGAGATAAAAGTCAAAATTCTGAGATTAACATCAGAATTCTGAGATGAAGACAGCATTCTTTGTTTTCAGTGGCCCTAGTCCCCTTTTGTATTTAAAAGTCATTTAAATTGATCTCATTTTTACAACTGATTAAGGAATATTGGTGTACGTCATTTCACTCCCATAGATAATTAGGAACATGGGTTATGTTTGAGGGGAAAAAAATAACCAACACCTAGACATCTCTCTGTTCCATCCGTCATCTGTGCATCACCCTGAAGTCACTCTTCCCACAGTAAAACACAGTAGAGGTGGAATCATTCTGTGAAGATGTTTTGTTATTTGTAGGGAGTTGATGAGAGGATAGGTTGGCAAGTTGATGGTTGCAACATGACAAATTGTGGGGGAAAAAATGGAAAGATTTAAATAGTTTTGCAAAAGCACTGTATCTCTTTATGTTTAGAAAATTGTCACCACTATTTCACTTCACTAAATGGCATTCTCGGGTCCTGAACCAAAATTCTTTTTTGAAGAGATCAAATAAAATAAAGACACAGTTATTGAATGCTGGCGACTTTATTTATGGCAGGTGGGAAACAAGGAAGGGGGGGAGTGTAAGGCGCATAAAAGCCGAGAAGCCATGGCCTGTTTGTTTTTTTTATATATATCTTTAATGTGTAGCAAGGGGTCATTTGTGGTTCTCTTGTCCAGGCCATAGGGCAAAGGTCAGCACCCAAACATGGGATTTTTTTTTTGGTCAGTGCAAAGCTCAAAGGGTATTAAGGTCTAAGGGCGAGAGGAGGTCACCGGGGAGTTTGCGATCCTCACTCGACATCGGAGTCATCGGCAGCGCCAGTGATGGTGAATTTCTGTTCTTGGTGGTCCATCTCCAGCACATCATCCTCCTTTTTAACTGTTCTGTAGTGGAGGTGAAAAGACGAGACAGTGTAATGAGGAATACTCTGATAATTGGTGGAGCTGTAGTTAAACTCATATGAAACATGAGGATGAGGATTACTGTAACCAAACTGTAGTTTGGTTACAGTTTCCAAGTTTGAGTCACGCATTTTAAGGAGGGATTGTTCAAAAAAAGTTGGGAGCAGCGGTACTTTTACCTAATAAGCACCGTTCTTCTTTCTGTCAGCTCCACAGCCTGCTCCACATAGGATTCAGTGTTGCCGTCAAAGCCATCCGATCCAGATCCAATCTTGACACCGCATATGTCACCCTTTCCTCCACCAATCCTACCAACTCCACCAACTCCCCCACCGCCTGACAGAGCAACACCCACATCGTCTCCGCTCCTCCCCGCAGATCCGGCAGCACCTGAGATTCCTCTTCGGGTTTCAGAAAGCACCGCTCCACGGGCTGTACCTCCATCGCCACCCATTCCACCATCAACCCCAGTGCCCTTGCCCTCAGTTGCACCACCTCTTTCAAGTCCCATTCCAGCTGCACTTATGCCATCTGAGATGTCACCATCCAATTGTGCACTAACCCCACCACAGCCACCCATTCCTCTGGAAATAAGTCCCACACCACTAACACCAGTGTCCAATCCAACGCCCTTAACCTCAGCTTCACCACCAAGCCCTCTTCTTAATCCAGCTCCAGCTGCATGTATACCATCTGCTGAGCTCAAGATGTCTCCATCTGCACATGTTTCAACTCCACTGCTGTCACCTATTCCCCCAGAGTCAAATCCTACCCCACCAACATGCGTATCCAAACCAGTACTTCCTGGTTGCTCTGTCTCACCGCTGTATCCTCTTTTGAATCCAATTCCAGCGGCACCCACACCACCTGCTAACTCGGAGGTGTCACCATCTGCATGTGCTCCGATTCCACTTCTGTCCCCCATTCCTCTATGGATGGATCCCTCACCTCCAACATCAGTACCTAAACCTGGAGTGCCAAAACTTGAACCCTCTGGACCAGTGCCTAAAACACCAGCACCAGAGCCAACTGTACCTACTTTATCAGTACCAGGACCAAAGCTAACAGAGCCAAATCTAACAGCATCAGAAGCACTCATTCTTCCATCAGTGCCAAGATTCCCATCACCTGCTCTGACACCTACACCTCCCTGTTCATGACCACCATCCATGCCGGCAATATTTGCTCTGCCAGTGGGACCTTTCATATCGCTGGCACTCCTGTCATCCGCAACTTTTCCATCGACAGAGCGTGATTCTGTGACTCCAGAAACCATATCCGCACTCAATCCCAAACCACCCACCATGCCTCCAACTCCACCTCTGCCGCCTCCTATTGGTCCACCACCCAAACTGCCAACATCATCAATGCTTCCCCCACTAATGCGCACTCCAGCACCAATGGCGCTCATGCTACAACTGGTAATAGAGAGAGAATTCATCATGCCAGAGAGCCGCAGGTCTTCCCCCTCAATTAATTTTCTGCAAAGAGAAAATAAAATTATTTCTTTCTTTCACGGTTTACTTCAATACGGTTGGCTTAATTGAAAAATCTGGCTGCTTGGGGTGTACCTGTATGTGGTGATCTCAATCTCCAAAGCCATCTTGATGTTTAAAAGTTCTTGGTACTCACGCAGGTGCAGGGCAATTTTCGTTTTGGTGGATTTTAGCTCAAGCTGCAGGGCCTCAATCCGAGCCTGTGGAAACAGATGTGCTGAGGTGGTTACGTGAGCCATCGGCACCGCACCCGATGGCTGCGGTGCTATCGGGTGTCCACCCTAGGACCACATGAGCCAACGCTTACCTGCAGGTCTTCCAGTTCTTTCTTGTGCTTTTCCAGTGTTTCTCGAATCCGTGCTTCAAGGGCTTCATTTTTGGTCCTCAGGGAGTCCAAGTCACGTTCTTTGTTTTGGATCTGGCAGTGTTTTGCAATGAATGACGCAAAGTGCTGGCAGAATGTAGAATTTCTTTTCCATTTGTGTACATCAAATTAAAATACTCACATCCTTCTTGGCCCCGGCTATTTCTTCCCTGACACTTCGAACTTTGTCTACGTGTCTTGACGTCTTTTTTGTTAAATCTTCAAACTTATTCTTGTACCATGAATCCATTTCCTAAGGTAGGAAATTAAATCAATTTTCGGCATCAGTCTAAAACACACAGCAAATTTGTCTTTTTGCGATTAGCGGGGACTCACCTGAAGGTTTTTGGCTGCGATATCGTCGTATTGGGTTTGGATTTGCTTCAAAGCGCCAGCCAGGTCGGGCAGAGAGAAGGCGCTCTCGGCCGAGACTTGGGCGGCATAAATCTGCTTCATGAGTTCTTCAATTTCCTGCACGAAAAGGAAACGTTTAGGAATCATTTGGGATGGAATAATTTCTCCCGCAGAAACTTCATTTACCTGCTGATGGATCCGTTTCAAGAATTCAATTTCAACCTCCAGCTGCTCCAGCTTTTTCTCCAAAGCAATGCGGGAGGAAGTGGCTTTGTCTACATCCTGGAGAAAGCCGTGGATTGTAACGTGTTTACGATTGCAGGCTTGTCATTATAAGCAGAGATTCTGGATAGTGACAAAATAGCACTTACTGGACGGAAGGCTTCGATCTCTAACTCGGCCTTCTTTCTCAGCTCCAAGGCCTCCTCATATCGGATTTTGATTGCCTCTAGTTGACCAGCTGCAGCTTCTTTAACAGCAAAAGAGATGTCCTGAAAATAACCAGAAGTAATTCCCTCATGCGTTATAGGGCCCGTACTATTCTTCCAGACACACAGTGCCATATTATAGCAGAATCAAATAATTATATTACCGTCAGTTGTCATACAATTACATTATATGATGTAAACATGACTTAAAAAAAATTTGCCTTTGCAATTTAACGCCTTAAAATTGGGCCTCTGTCTTTTTAAGAAGCTCCTGCTCTTCCCGATGCTCTGCCTCGAGCAGGTCACTGGAAAATCTTCCTCTTCCTTTAGCGTGTTTTGGTGGTTTGCAAAAAACGCCAAAAAATCTGAGGTGTCCATTACCGCCATCAAGTGGAATAAAGTGTGCACTGCGGTGCACACTTTGTCAATGGCAGCGCTTGATTTTACCACCAGTGTTGCACATTTGAATAATTGCCGCTATTAAAGGATTTCTCAAACATGCATGAGTCAAGGCAACACTCCAGGTATACGTTTTTGATGAGGGAATAATGTAAACTCAAAAAAGTCAATTTGACATAATACTGCACATTTACATTTGAAGGGGAACCCAAGGAGGTGTGCGGCATGCAGCTCAACCCCATTCGCATTTGCTGCTCCATCCTCCTGTGTGCGAGCGAATGCATGAGCAAGTCATCATCTGTGCATGAAGCATAACCGATGACAGCTGTACTCTGTGACACCTAAACGCACTGAGGCACCTCTACATTTGCCTGCCAGAAATCTGCATGTTTTACCAGGTAGAGAACCCTGAAAACACCAAGTTGACGTCTTGTAGCGTCGCTCGAGCAGAGCTTCTAAGTCAGCGAGGTGTAAAGCTTCATGCCCTACTGAGCATTTGAAATGTAGGGGAAAAAAAGAGAAGAAAAAGGAAATGCAGTGCAAAAATATTTTTGCCTTACCCGATGGACTCTGATCTGATCAGCAATCTTCCTCAGCTCCTTCAGCTGCTCCTCATAGAGCAACCGCAGACCTGTAGGCTTCTCAAACCTGTTCTGGTAGGCCTCGATCTCTGCTTCCAGCAACTTGTTCTTCTGCTCAAGCATTCGAACCTGCCGGCACACAAAGCGAAGCTTTACTGGGATCAGCAATCAGTTTTCAGAATAGTCATTTTATTCTAGCCTGGTGTAACTAATTTAGCTCAATGCCAGAGTATTGATTTTTTTCAGGCTTTTTAAAAATATTTTGTCACATTGCAACCGCAAATCTTTAATTTGGATTTCTAGACAAAGGAGCATGTAATTGTCACGTGGAAGGAAAAAGTAGACAGTTTCCTAACTGTTTTGCAAATAAAAATCTGCAAAACAATTTGAGCCATTTTGCTTTGCGTGCAGCTGGGTGTCTTTTGAGGTGGGTATCTTTCAGTTTTGCTCGTCTGGAGGCTGACATTCTTCCCTGTTCTTCTTTGTAAAATAGAGCATCTGTGAAAATCAATTTTGAAGTCCTGCCACTCTTTTTGATTGGATTTAAATTTGGATTTTGACTCAACTCTGAACATCTTTGAAGAAAAATTTTAATCATATACTATTGTGTATGCTGGCCAAAATGAGATGTTGTTATGGCGTTCCCCTACCCATAATAGATTTGTGGAGCACACTAATAAAAATCTGCCTTTTGACTTTATGCGGTGTCTTTACCTTTTTACTTTTCAATATTCATTAATGGAAACTGTTCCTCTTTAGTAAATAAAACAATGAATCCTACCTAAAGTTTCTACCCAACTTTCTCCCTACTGGGTTTGTTGTGTTACTTGGTTGTTTCTTCTCCTAAGGTTCTCCAAAAAATAAAAAATCTGAGACCTTCGCAGAATAGTTGGCTTTATTCTGAGATTACATTACACAAAGAGGCTCTATTTTCCATTCGTTGACTTCTGAAAGGCTTAGATTTCAATTAGGGGCATCAGAGTAAAAGTGGATGAATACAAAAGCACTCTAAGCCTTTCAGTATTTTATTTGGAAAAAAATGCAAAAACCTTTAATTTCCCCTCCGTCTGCCAGTTATGTGCTACTTTGTGTGGATTTATGAAACGTCCCAGTTCGATAGATGTAACTTTTTGGGCTGCGACGTGGAAAACAATTTCAGTTCAGGAAACATTCTACCTTGTCGATGTAAACAGCCAGTCTGTCATTCAGGACGATCATCTCCTGTCTTTCGTTCGTGCGGGTGCTGAGGAACTCCTGGTTCTCAGCTGCAGCAGCATCCAGATCCATGGGAGCTTCTCCACTTGGCCCAACACACACCATGGCTCCAGCGCTTACACTGACAACACACATCGGTAAAGCACTAGACAGTTTCTATTAAACGAGAGCAGTTGGGGATAAGATATCCCACACTGACTTGATTAGAAAAAATAAAACACTGCAAAAATCTTGCTAGGGCTGCACAGTGGTAGAGCTGTTGCCTAGCAGCAAGAAGGTTCTGGGTTCAAATCCCGGCCCAGGGTCTTTCTGCATGGAGTTTGCATGTTCTCCCTGTGCATGCGTGGGTTCTCTCTGGGTACTCTGGCTTCCTCCCACAGTTCCAAAAACATGACTGTCAAGTTAATTGGCCTCTCCAAATTCTTCCTAGCTGTGAGTGTGTGTGTGTGTGTGTGCATGGTTGTTTGTCCTGTGTGTCTCTGTGTTGCCCTGCGACAGACTGGCGACCTGTCCAGGGTGACCCCGCCTCTAGCCTGGAACGTTCGCTGGAGATGGGCACCAGCACCTCCCGACCCCAGTAAGGGACGAGGGAGTATGAAAAATGGATGGATTGAAAAATCTTGCTAAGTATTTTTAGTCTAGTTTCTAGTGCAAATATCCTAGTGCGTTTGAAATAAGACAAAACTGACTTATAGTAACTGTTCAGTATGACATAGAAGCTTGTTTTAAGTAAATAATCCCTTAACATTGATTTTTTTTAAAAATAGTTGCATTAGCAGATTATTTAACTTATAACAAGGCATTTCCCCCATTTTATTAGGGAAATAATATGCCAAACTATTCCTCCTTCAATATTAAGGAGTTACTTTTTTAAAGCAAGTTCCTATTTGCTAAAAGTTGGGTTTTGTCTCATTTCAAGCATGCAAAGAAACTAGGCCGAAACACCTGTTAAAATTGTGTGTTTTTGCAGTGTAACTCAGCCACGTCGTGTTGTTGTCGCTCTTTACCCAAGGCCAGCCATGCGGGACCTCCGTGCTGCAGACACGTTCCTGCGTCCCACCGAGTCCACGCGCACGCTGCTGGACCCGGCTCTGGCGGAGTACCCGGCGGAGGCATGGCGGACCTCCCTCCGGGTCGGGGACGGGCTGGACACCCTGACCTGGTAGGTCGAGCTGCTGCTGTCCTCGAAGTGACGGCGGTAAGATGAAATTCTCTCCGGGCTGCGACTCATTGTGGGAACTAAACTCAGCCGGGGGTTTAACTGTGTAGAAATCCGTCTTTCTCCGTCCCGTCGGCGAGGAGTCGGGTTTTTATACCGCCTTCATTTGTCAGCGATGCTTCTGGGTCCAGCAGAACCGCCCGGGTACATGAGATAACACCAGTGGAATCTCGAACCTCGGCACCAGGTCGGGCAGCTCAGATATCTGTCAGCAGCCTGTGAGGAGCGGAGCCGGCCTGGGAAACGGTTCATAATGTCAAATGTTTCCTCAGAATACTCATTGTGATTATGTATCAGGCTGGTTTTTTATTAGAAACGTCGGTAATCTGTGGGTTGCAGTGCCACGCAGTATCAGCAGGATGACACATAGGGATCCAGTGAGAGAGGACGAAGTCAGGCAGCACACTAGGGCTGGACAATATGGCTGAAAACGCATCACGATATACATTTCATACCGGTCATATCGGTGATTTTTGATTTGGTTTAACCGGTTTGGGTAAATATTTGAAATACAAGTGTGGCGTCAGTTTTTGGGTTTTGTCCACAGTTTTTGTTGCTGATGGAGGGTGTTGCCAGGTAACCAAATAGTGATTAAGTTGATGCCACCAATTTTGCTTAGCTGGCTATTAAAGGAGGGGTGTCCAAAGTGCGGCCCAGGGGCCATTTGTGGCCCTTGGACGGATTTTGTGCGATTAAAGAAATTATACAAATTTGTCACGTAGATGCAGATAAAGACTTTTCATTTATGAAGTTTTAACAAAAGGTAAAACCCAAGTTTATTCAGAAACTTTTACTGAAAAGCCAACTTTGCTGCATCCAAATGAGCTTTCATTCTTGCTTAAACTTGGCTAAATATAGCAAATATTCTTGAAACATCTTACTATTGAAAATAAATTTATTCAACAGAACCGAAAAGAAACTGAAAACTAGGTGTCTTTCTTTTAATATAGCAAACATGCAAAATCTGTTACAGCGTACTATTGCCATTGTTGAAAGAAAAAAATAATAAATTTCTGCCCCCCCCAAAATTGAGTAATCTAAAAAACACTTGGAAATTTGCTAGAATTTTTTTTTTAGATTAATCTCAAAAGGTTTTCAAGTTTTCTAGAAAATTTCTGAGATTAATCACAAAATTTTTGATTTTTGGGGGAAAATTTACTCCTTTTTTCTATCTACAAAGGTCCTAATACACCTAGGTAAAAATACAACTAGTTTTGGGTCTACAATTTTTTTTTTCCCCACATGACAAAAAGTTTGGATTCCCCTGAACTAAAACTTTCCTCTGCCTACATCCCCCAGAATGTTGTACGGTTCTGGATCAGAGTTCGGTGAACTTATTGAACATTTTATCAGCTGTATTGATTACATGACTATCACAATACATATCGCTATTGATTTATTGTCCAGGTCTGCAGCTCTGATGTTAAGTGCTCTGATTGGACGAGGGGCCTGGTTGGATGCTGAGCAGAAGCTGGAGGATGACCTGATGAGGCTTTGGCATTGTGGAAGAGCCGGGTCGAGATTTGACGTGAATTACAATTTATTAGTCTGGTCTGTTCGAAACATATTAAAACAGGGTGTGCAGAAAAAAAAGAGATTGGAATTAACAGCTTACAAACCATGTTTTGTAAGCAGTAAGCGGGCGGCCATTCCTTCCCCTTTACCTCACATCTTACAGCAGCGTGGAACATTGGAGGAGAGATGGAATATTTCAGCCATGTGTACAATCATCCTGCTACTCGCCAGCTCCTTTTCCAGCTTGCGCTCATATAATGTTGCACATCACTATGATATTTTCTAATGCAGTTATTAAATATTTCAAGCTTCTAATTTAGTGAGGAGCCCTGCATATGCTCTATGAGTCGACTACAGACATGAAGTAGCTTTCATTGCGTAAAGCTGCTTGTGCACTTGCCACACTTTTTCCTTCCTCTTAACTTTCCATGGTTATATTTGGATGCAGCACTTTGTGTGCAGCTGGCTTCTTTAGCTGTAATCCTTTATGAACAAAATCAGCAAGCGAAAATCAGCGGTCTTCCAAGTGATTGTGTAAGCTATCAGATACCATTTTTGCATTAAAATTTTTGGTTTTAGTCAGAATCGTCGAAATTAACAGAAACTAACACGGAGAATACAACACTACATGTGCAATCAATACAAGTTTCAATAAAAATGTTTTTAAAATACACATAATTCTCCTGTTACTAACTCAAACTAAAGTCCAAATAGGACAACTTTCATAGTCTCTATAAGGTGAATGTGACAAAAAATAAAGAGCAAATCTCATAAAATACAAAACGATTAATTTTTTTCCATGTGCTCTTGTGAATGAAACCGGTTTAACGATCACGTTCTGTACCTGTTGGGTACAGGAATAGCGTTGGTGCAGCAGAGTCAGATTATTTGCTCGTATATCTGGGAGGTCGGGCCGAGTTCATTTTCATTTCACTGCCAATGACTCAGAGTCAACAAGCTGCCTCTAAAATTTGGAACAAAACAAAAACAATGACCAGAATAAACTGGACTGAGATTACCGGTTAGTTCTTTTTGGGATTTTAAACTCCAGAGTGGGTAACAGAACAACATGTTTTGTTCCAGAGACAGACTAGTTAACCAAAGACAAACCTGTTTGTCATGGAGGTTGATGGGGAACCTGCTGACGGTTCCTGTAGGGTCAGTGGCAAATTCATCCCCACACTCACAGCGGCTATTAGATATGAACCTTCAACACAGTAGATCATCATGGCAACAGCGGCTGTCACCCCACAGCCTCTCCACGTCTATTTATATCTGATTCTGGCCACTAAATGTCCTCTCAGGTCAGCTCCATTGTTGGACACGACCAACAAAGTCCCATAGGAGACAGTAAAAAAAAGTATGAATAAAATAAAAGAGGAAACATTTTTTTCATTGTTAAAATCTGGATTTTATTAAATTGTTGGCTTTGGTAGAAGATATAGAGATTGTTTACTTGTTAGATATTTACAGAAAAAAATGTCATACGTTTGTAGATTTCTTTTTTTTTTTTTTACTCCAGTCTTTTGTAACACTCTGAACATTGGGAGATAAATATACCTCTGAAATAAGTTGCAAAATATATATATATATATATAAATGTATATATATATATATATATATATATATATTTTAATTGATCTCAGAAATTTTCTAGAAAAGAATTTCTAGAAAACTTTTGACTTTTCAATTTTAAACTTTTGAAGGTCAGAAATTGACCAATTTTCTTCCAGAAAATTAGTGAGTATTTTTCTCACCCAAATGCACTCGCTCCCCCCCTTTTTCTCCAATAGCCCTAATACGTCGTCGTAAATAACCATCTCTTCTAGAAATAAAGCAAAGCTAAAACCGCTTTTCAGAATGCTGCTTGGAGCCATTTCCCAGCTTTATTTTTGGCATTTGAACTGACTTTATGCTCCAACTCTACCAAATAGGAAATATGTAAGAGATATGAGAGTTTCAATATTAATGCTGATTCTGTCAAGATGAGTTTGTAAGTTTTGGTGCCCTATGGAATCAACCTGTTCAGTCTGTTCAACCTGAGTATAAAGTTTTCTAAAGTAAAAAAAAAAAAAGTGTGCATTTAGATAGTAAGTGAACAAAAAAACAACAACAAAAAACTGATGGGCAAAATGTTAAAATCAATCATAAAGTACAGCAATTAAAAATAAATACGCATTAAAACCACTGCACATTACAAAGCATTGTTGGATTATTTTTTTTAGCCCGTAAGAAAATTCTAGAAAAAAGAAATCATTTTCACAATTAATTTCAGTTTCCAGAATTATCCGTACATGAAAAATATTTGAATAAATAATCCAAAAATAGATAATCTCATACAGTTATTCTCCAACAAGAATATATGAAAATAAAACAAGCACTTTCTTTTAATAATGTAAAGAGTTACACGGATGAATCTTCTTAGTGAAATTGTCGAGTGCAAAAAAAAACGTTGCGTGTGACTTCAAGTAGAATTACATTGGATCCAAAACGTTCAGCAGCGAGACATGTTTATTGAGCCCTCTAGTTTTCACTCTTTGGATTCACAGTTGGGTAAAATTTAAGCTCTTTATCTCTCACACACACACACACACCCACCCCCACACCCACGCACATTTACAAGTTAGCTTGAAATGTTAATTACATTCTTAAGTAAGTGACTCTCCAATTCGACGTGAAACCTGCATAACTAGAGGGAGAATAAAATAGAACATGGTTTATTAATGTCTTTTTTTTCCTTTTTTTTTTTTTTACAAATATAAATCTGAAAAGTGTGGCATGCATTTCTATTCAGCCCGATTAACACTGATACCTTAAAATGAAATTCCAGCGCAATTCATTCATAAAGCCCTTTTGTCATATTATTGTATAGCAGTAAATAGAGCGCCACCTGCCTGGTCCACCGGAAGAACTCAGACTGAAGTTTGGAGGAATTGGGTTTTAATCCCTCCAACGGAGCTTACAGAACCGATGCAGAGGTGACAGAAAGCGGAGGAGGAACCGGGTCACTGGTTTGTCTCGGCTTTGGTAACTTCTTGTTTCCAAAATCTGTGGATCACTTCAGCTGTTCCTGTTCTGCCCAGTCTTGCCATCCACCGGGATAATGCCGAACACTGCATTGAAAAAAAAATCACAAATCTATCTAAATGTTCACTACTGATTAAAAATATATTTCAGTTTTGTGACAAAAAAAAATTCTCAAGTAGTCTCTCTTTTGAAGGGCAATTTTGTTTGTTTCAGATATTTAAATAAAGTGAGGTAATCTTTGAGATGGTGTATTTGCATTACAAGTAATATAAAGGCTATATTACTTGAAAATGAACTCAAAACAACAACATTCTCATTTATCGCAATAACATCTGGGACAATTTATCGTCCAGCAAAATTTATCGTGACAGGCTTAATTGCACACATGTACTTTACTTTAATGGCACGTTCTCTGCTATTTCTCATACTGAGAAGAGCAGAAGAAAATGGTGGCTTTGTTACATGTTTATAATTCTGATATGACAATTAGATGAAAATCCTGTGACACTTTGATAAAGTTAAATTTTTTATTCCTTTATTTCCAGTGTGAAGTTTTTCTACAATAAAATAAGCTTACAGGTTTTTCCTAAGTTGCTAATGTTGTGGGTCCTTTTTTTTTTTTGCTCTACCTTGTGGCTTGCCATGTAACAGATGCCAAAGAACACCACATAATAAAACAACAGGGCATATAGACTGTGAAACTGCAATAAAAGAGTCTCACATGACACTGCTAGGCAGCCTTTGGTCAGGTAGGGGAAAAGATTAACAT
The DNA here is from genome assembly GCA_902982915.1 of Phalloptychus januarius. NCBI lineage: Eukaryota > Metazoa > Chordata > Actinopteri > Cyprinodontiformes > Poeciliidae > Phalloptychus > Phalloptychus januarius. The sequence goes on from CADWAE010000481.1 coordinate 14,846,227, forward strand.
CAGGGAGATCTGGAGTATCACTGGACACCACATTTTCAGATTTTTTATTTCTAAACCAAATTTAAAAATGAAAACATTTTTTTCAAGTTTGTAGTTGTAACACAGATTTAAAAAAAAGTTGGATGTGTATGAACATTTTTTGCATTGCACTTTAAATTTGGAGGTTTCAAAACAATCACTTACTCCGTAAACCCCAGCGAAGCGGCTGTGTTGAGGGCAGTCTTGCTTCTGACCCCGGCCAGACACAGGAACACAATGTTATCCGTCTGCCTGGGCATTTCACCGTCGTACTTTTCTTTGAACTCCTCCGGATCAAGCTGGAGGGCAGTATTCACCTGTCCCACTGGGCAGTGAAGGCAGCACAAGGAGGTCAAGAGAAAAAGAACGCGCCGTTAGATGAAAATAGCACGTTAGTGAAGCTAGCTGCTTTTTAAGAACATTCACTTAAAGTGTTTTCAGATTGTAAGCCATAAATACCATATAATGACGATTCAGTTAGCTTTCTCAACTCACGTGGGACGTTGACAGATCCGGGGATGAAGCCGTACTCCCGGAGTTCCCAGGGTTCCCGGACATCCACAACCACAGTTTTGCCGTCAGCCAGGAGCTGCTTCAGCTGCGCATAACTCACATCTGTGTTCCGTCCTTCAGAACTGAATCTGCGGAGCTCCTGGAACTCTGTTTCTGAAAGCCAAACAAACATGGGGGCGGGGGGGATATAAGGGTTATACATGGGCCTCGTTGCAAAAACAAGGAGTCGTTAAGTGTTAAACTCACTTTTGCTGCCTCGGTAAGTGTCGACAAAGCAGGACATAGCTAGCCGTCCCACAGGAGAAGAAGTCGCATGATGAACGGGGAGTCTTGAGAGAACACCGGTCAACCTCCAGCATCTTCTAAGCGCCATAATAACCAGTGTGTGAACAGAAAACCACGTTACCATACAAAAGTAACGCCAGAATGATTCTGATGCGCTTGCGCAGTAGTGCAAATCATTTAAAGGACAAACTTATGTAAATAATATCACCTAAGGCCATTTAGTAATTAATTTATTTACTTATAAGCACATATTTAGGACAAAACCACACTGAAAGATTTAGAAAAAGCATTTAACCCTGGTGAATTCTGACAGAAACGTTTTCCACTGGACGTGAGTGCAGCATTTGATCAAGCTGCGCTGCCGTAGTTGCGTCACATGTTGACTTCTGCGGCTAAAGTTGGAGCTACCGATAGCTTAGCAACATCTTCTGGTGATAGTGAAACCGACAGAGAGAAAAACACCGAGTCCGCGGCTTGTTCGCTCGTCGCTAGCGCAAACATTTGGGATGTCGTAAATTAAAGCATTGTTCTGTGTGAAAGCTACGTGTTTGTCGCTCTATTTGTTGCGACATGCTAACGCAGCTAGCTGGTTAGCTAGCTAGCTAGGAAGAGTTGAGGCATTACTGTTGGCTTCTGCCAACACAGACAGCAAAGGAGCGAGCTGAGAGAGGTAAGTTTAAACCGCTTTCTTCGCGTCTGGTCATGAAAGGAGGGGTTGTGTTTGGGGTGTAGGTTGTTCGTGTTAACGGTGGGAAGTTTTTAATGCATAAATCCGTACTGTCCACACTGTGTAGGCCTCTTGTCTGTGTTCTTCCCCATTGTAGCATAGTAGAGTAGGTATTCACTGTGAATTAACTATCTTTGATCCCCCATCCTTTTTTTACACTAACGTATTCATTACTTGTTCAGATAGGCTAATTAGATTTGACATATATATATAACAACTGTAAATATCACGAGCGAGCCTTGGATAAATCATTTAAAGAAAGACCTCTTGGATTCTTGTGACAACATGGGAATATAGTTGAAGTATTTGGTTTCAGCAACATCAGAGAAAGCAGTGAAGGTTCTTGCTGTGTAAAATCATTCAGCTGGATTAACACCACGTGAAGCTGTCTCAACAAATTTTACACATCCTTTCCCTTGATCCCTGGGTTTGGGGCAACCTGGAATAATTAGATCTGCATACAAAAACATATTATGGAAAGTACTTATATATTAAGATTATTTCCTCCTGATTCCATTGTCAAAATGTTGTATCCATATTTCCACCTATCTGTATATCCATCCACCAATTTCACCAACAATATCAAATTATCTGTTACTTGTTTGTCTCTCTCTCATCCATCTGCCCTCTCTCCAATCTGTTTGCCCAACATCTGTCTATCCATTTATTAATTTCTCCATCCATTTCTAGAGAGAGACTGTTTTTATTTCATACCCCACATTTTAAACATTATTACTGTTAAAAAAAAAATCAATGACAAGCAACATTTTATACATTTAAATGTAAACTAAAGATAGCCTGAGTAATACAGAAATCTAAATGTGTGAAAATTTAGAAATTCATCCTGGAAACTTGCTTAACTTCCCACAACTTCACGATTAACAAAGATGTCTTGACCCGAAGTTTGGTGTTTATTCAACCTCATGTTGAAAAAACAATGTGTTTTTATTCATTTTGGCTCAGTATCAGATAATAATTTTAGTTTTGCACTCCAGTTTTTTCTTCGGCCTGTTTTGTTTTTAAATAACAAATTAAAGAACAAATATCCAAACAATATTCACAATTTATTTTTGACAATTGACAAGAAACATATGTCCCAGCAAATTCATCCCAAATTCCAGAGAAGTGACAAAAACCGAGGGCTCCTTCTCTGACTTTAAGGTTCTCGACGAATGTGTTAAATATTAAAGTTGACGTTGGTGCAATAAGAAAAAGACTAAACGAACTTTTGATGTCTCAGAACCAAGCCGTTCTGCAGTTAAAGGTGAAATGCCATTAACTGGGCAGAATGACTCACTATAAGACTGGTATATATAATAGAGGAGCTTCAAAACACAGCTGGAAGCTTGTAAACGACTGACTGAAAAAGACCTGGATCAAGGCGCTGCAATGGTCCAGTCAAAGCCTAACCAACAACCTGCTTGAAATGCTGTGGTAAGAGCTTGACAGAGTTCACAGAAATGAACTGAAGCAGAAATGTAAGGGAGACTGCTTCAACAACTTTATGATGAAGAATAATAATGGCCACCGACTGAAACATGGAGATTATTTATCTCCCTAAATCCTCATATTGCATGGACTGCTCTGACTGATGAGCGGTTTTGGGACTTTGGGTTTTAAAGTTTTGTTTGCTCAAAACAAACTTAAGCTCATTTTCTATCCTCACTTTCACTTTCAGAGCTCCAGATGCGGCTAAAGGATCCCTTTTCTTTGAAAGCCGCCGACATGACAAAGCGGACTAACAAACCACGGAAACCTCGAGATGAGGAGTCGTCGGATGAAGTCAGCGGTAAGTCGAGAGCACTCGGCTCAAAAGGCTCGGCGTGCCGTTAATGATCAGGTTTGGTCCTAAATACTCAAGGTTCCAATCAAATAGAAGGAAGTACTGCCGTGTTCAACCGAGGCAAGCGTTTACTTGGACTGTAGCATGCTAACAAAATATCAGCGTTTTCTGAACAGAACAAGCAGACAGAAATCTGAAATGTTACTTTTCTTTTGCTGTTGCTCAACTTTTGAAACTGTTGCTACTTTCTTTGTTTTATCTGGAGCCAAAACGATTAATCGGATCAACAGTGATTAATCGATTATTGAAATAACCCACTAATTTAGTAATCAATTAATCGTTAACTGGAGTATACAGCCTAAAAAAAAAACGCCGGATTCAGAAGAAACACCACACAGCAGTGAAAGAGTCAAAACTGTACAAAAAAAAATATAAGTTTTGCACTTAATCTGAAAAAATACCTTCTGTCTGTAAGTATGGTTTACTAAGTGGCAAATTTTAGTTCTGTAAATTATTCAATAATTAATAGAATAATTGGTTTAGTAAAACAATTGTTCGTTGCAGCCCAGATTTTATCTAACTTTATTTTAATTATGATTAGTTGAAGATTATTTTTCCAACTCGATGAGGTGAATAAGCATAACAACTTTAATTTGCATTTAAACTTTTATTCATAACTGGTTTTAGAGTTTTCTTTTCTGTTGACTTATTCTGAAACCAAAATGGATTTTGACTAAAACCTTGATTCTGATAAATTGTTTTAAACAAGTTTTAAAGGCCAGGGCTCATATTATCCCTCCTATTTTGTTCCTATTCTAACATGTTGTTTTTCCACCTTCAGGCGGTTATTTGCTCAAACCATTCATTAAGCAGCCTTTCAAGCTTTTAGCAGCACTCTGATCTGTTGTCTCTATAAATTTGATCCCTTTTTTTTTTTTTTTAAACCAAAGACCCTGAATAAGTGGTCCCCGTTTAAAAGTCCACTTTTAATCGACCGAGTGCCGCTTTTCCACCAGGGTTGACATGCCAACATGTCAACAAAGCGGTGGACCTGAGCTCGGTGAAGAAGTCGGTCCTGTCGAGCGTGTGGCTCGTCTGCTCCGAGTGTCTGAGGGAGAGGACGATGATCGACGGCGAGCCGGCAGCGTCCCACGACATCCTGGTGTGTCTCAAGTGTGGTTTCCAGGTAAGATTTGGTTGTCTTCCATGAAAGATGGTAAAACCGTGATCACATTCAGCTCACTTTTATCTCGCAGTATGTTCGAAGTTGCTGCATTTTTAAGAAAGAAAACCCCACATTTTTATTAAGACTTCAACAATTTTTTTGAAATTAAAATAAAATACAAGTTTGAACCCAACAACAATACAATTATTTTAGTGCCACATTTTCAAGATAAAGGCATCTTCAAAGTGCTTCAAGCAACACGTCCCACCATTAAATCATTTCTCTACTTCTGGTCTTTAAAAAAATTTGTAGTATTATTTTAGCAATCGATTAATCTGTTGATTTTTCTGGGGATTAATCAGATTAATTGTATGGAAAAAATTGCCTCATTCTGCAGATTTTAGTCCTTTTTTATGTACAATATTAGAAATATATTAAACAAACAACTAAACAAATAATTCAAGTCCTTTTCTAAAATAAGAAAATTAAAACTTTCTTTCCTAAAATGTTCTGTACATTCAGTAAGGTTTTTGAGACTGTATACTCCAGTTAATAATTATTTGATTGACAATTATTTCATGAAACAATTAATCGTGATTAATCAATTAATCAATCTAGCCCCAATTTCTATAGCCTCGTGTATCAATCTGTGATCAAATTTGCAATCAAGGAAGCAAGTTAGTTTTTTTTGTCTAACTACAAAAACTTTTATGATCATGAATCAGGCTGGTGTGCACCAATTGTGTTTTTCTGTTTCTAAACTTGAGAAAAGCATCAAATAGAAAGAATAGCATTTGAAGCAAAAGGTACATGGCTGCTTTTTTACTCCTATATTCAAAGATGCACATGTACCTGAAAACTAACACTGCACAGCACCCCTACGAAGGACCGCGAATATAAGTGCATGGTCTGCTTTTAAGCTTTTTATTTGTATTTATATTAATAATAATAAAAAAAAACATACCTCTTCCTTCTATTTCCCAAATCTGCATTACATTTTTGTCGGCCTTTCACATTAAAATTCCTTTAAAACACATAGTAATTTGAGGTTGTACAGTAATGTGGTAAAATGTCCAAATAAGTCAGATTTTTTTCAATGAGTAGAATTGATATTTTAAACATAAGGCGTCTCATTGAACTGTGTTCCAGGGCTGCAACCAGTCAGGAATCCAGCACGCCGTCAAGCATCACCAGACTTTTCATCCGGAGTCGCACTGCATCACGATCAGCCTGAACACGTGGAAGGCCTGGTGAGGATCCCCGCAGGTTACCGTGGCGAGGAAAAAGTAGTAAAGCTGCATAAAGGGCTGATTTATGCATAGAAGCTAAACACATTTAGCCTATTTTTAGACAAAATTCACATCAACAGCTTTAATCAAACAGTTTTCTTCCACTCACACTGAATCTGTTTTGTTGTTAAAATGATCAGCGCATCTGTTTTTTTTTTTGTTTGCCTAGCTGTGTATTTTTTTTTGTCATATTCCTAATTAAATATATTTTTTAAATGTTACTTTCAACAGGTGCTTTGAATGTAACGAAGAGCTCTCTACGCACTGCAACAAGAAGGCTTTGGCCCAGACTCTCGACTTTTTGCAGAAGCATTCTGTTAAGGCGACATCAGGTAATGCGATTTTATTCACAAAGAACTTTAAGACCGCGCACCAACGGTGCGTGAAGCAAATAAAACAGACGTGTCGGTGAGCCGGAACGTCCCCGAAGTTTTCTAATGTTGAATGCAGCTGTTTTCAATTTTATGAATTGTATGTATGTATGCAGCATCGTATGCCTGCATGATTGTTTAAAAGATCGTGTTATTTTGTTGTAGTTTTAGCAACTTCCGTAGCAAATAAAAATCGGTTTTAAACCAATTGTTGCAGTAGTCGGCTTGCCGTACAGTGGCTCCCCCTTGTGGCAGGAGCTTTCTCTTTCTCCTGCCAGTCACAAAATAAGACAAACTGAAGTAAAAACCTGTTTATATTTCATTCCCCGTTTTGAAGAAGGAAGAATTATGATTTTCTGTATGTTTTTCTGACAGCAGATACTGACACAGGCTGGTAGCTGCACTAAACATTCGGACTAAGCTGTCCTTTTCACCCCATCCAGACCACCTGAGTCCTCCTCGCTCGGTCAGCCATATAACTCCTGATAATCTCACGTATTCACACACAAACACACACCTTCTGTTGCTTGCTCCCGGTGCCCCCCCACTGCGTTGTGTTGGCATGCAGAGAGCTCTTCTAACAGATTGAATCTGATCAGGGTGGTGGGCAGCATCAGCACTTTTTGGTCTCAGCGTAGCCCACTGCCCGGTGCCATGTCGCCAGCGGCCAAGAGGCCAGTTGCCCAGGCCTAGTGAAGCTGGTCCCTCATGTCTACCATTGCAGGATTTATCTGCCCTCCTCTAAATGCCTCATCCGACCCTCCTCCCCCCCTCCCCACCTCACGCATCGCATGACTGCACATATTAAAGGAATTAAGCGCTCGAGCGACGCTTCCCGCCTGCGTTCCCTGAAGAACGCGAGCAGCTGCGCGGGGGTCCAGCTCCCGCGCCGTCGTCCTTTGTCTCTCCGTCGCTATCTATAGCCGTCCTTCCCGCGGAGCCGCTGCGCGTCTCACCACCCCTGGGTCTGTGCGCCGCACTAGTGGGAGCCAGGGTCCTCAACAAGTCAGAGCGACTGGATTCCGACAGCTGGAGCGCTCCAACTCTCAGCGGAGACGCGCTGACGCACAAAAAAGGCCGACGGAGGATGTTGAACCCTGAAAATATCAACTTCCAAGTGAAAATATTGACTTTGTGGACGTGCCGCGAGCTCTGCTGGAAAACATTAGCTGCGTTCTTATTGCAGATTTATTCTTTTATGCATGTCTGTATTTTGAAACGCTGAGTTTTTTTGATGGCAGATAAATAAGTCCTCTTTCCTAAACCTTTATATTTACTGCTACCTCCTTGTTTTCAGCTGTCATCTTCAAGATTTCAGAACGATGATCTCTTCACAGAGATTCCTAACTTCAGAGCTTATCATAGTCAAACATTCTCAACCTTTCCTACCTAAAGAACCACTTTTGCCCTCGTTTTGTAATAAAAGCTAAAAATTAGTTTATCACCCCAAAACGTATATGTAAATCATTTTAGATTTTAGAGCAAATAAAAATGTCAAACTTTTTACCTGTGCAGCAAAAGCACCAAATCTTTCCAAGTATTTTTTAGTCTAGTTTCTAGTGAAAATATCTTAATACTCTTGAAAATAAGGCAAAACTAACTTACAAGTAGCTTTACAGCCAGATATGAGCCTGTTTTAAGGCAATAATTACTTGATATTGATGGCAAAGTGCAAGTTCCACGAACAAATTATTTCACTTATAACACAGGGAATATATCTTGTTATAAGTGAACTAGAACTGTCTTGTAAATACATTTTAAGTAATTATTTAGTCTGAGATAATACTTTTTTTTTTTTTTTTACTTTTTGTGTCATTGTGGCACTAAGACCAGATTGTGGAAGTTGAACTAGTTTAAGAGAAATATCCTTGTTGATGTTTGAGCGCAACAAAAACATCAAGTGAAGTGCTGAGACTAGCCACTCAGCATTTCACAAACCTCTGACGTGTCAGCCTGAGGTTTGTGAAGTTCACATCAGCTGAACTGAGATCTAGGTTTTAAGGCGGACCAGAGTTTGCATTTTTGGTTCACATCAGAGTTCGATATCGCATTCACACCTCACCAAACAACCGGACTTTTTAGGCAATCAAACTACGGTTCGATTAAAGTGAACTAACCGGGGCTGGTGTGAACGCACGTTCAGCCTTTTTTTTTAAATTAATTTATTTTTTTTAGATGCTTGGTCCCTGTTAGTTTGCAAACATTTAGTATTTTTTTAACAGCAGCATGTAGCATCAGCATCTAGCAAAATCACACTTTTTGCAGCCTGGTTCATTAGCTCCAAAGAATTTAACGCATTTAATTAGCTTTTTTTTTTTTTTTGCAACATTTTAAAAGTCCACTAAAATTTTGCATGACAGGTGGATGGAAACATAGTTAATATTTTCTAAAAGCGTTATTGTGTAATTACTTATTACTAATCCATGATGACACCTGACAGAAATATCTTAAATTCAGAACAACTGAGGGAAAAGCGTTCATAAAAATCCAGTGCCGGGTTCTTTCCTCACAAACCAGAACAAACCTGTTCTCTGGTGGCGCCGCGGTGTGAGGCACCGGGTTCGCTGTTGACCCCCCCGAAGTGGAAAGTGTCCTCCTACACCTTTTACTTCTCCATCTTCCTTTTTTAACTGACCTTTCACCCTTCCCCTGCCTCTCAGTTCTCCCACACCGGTCTGCAGCTGGGTATGGAGGCGGCTCCTGCATTGTCGCAGCAATGTAGATATTTGTTGCCTGGTAAGCAGCTTGTGAAATTTCATTTGATTGTGAAGGCCAGGTTTTTCTTGAGAAGCCACTGTTGTGCTCTGTGTTTTTTTTTTTCTCTATAAACCTCAAGCACAAAAGGAGCCACAGCTCCGATTTTCCTTTTTCCACCTTTCTCTTCTTTTTTTTTCGCAATCTATAATAATTTTGTACAACAGCTCCGGGAAGAATGAAAGTCGATTAACTGTGCTCTCTCACCATCAAGGCCTTCAGCTCAAGTACCAGAGTCCCAGCAGAAATCGAATTGACCTCAGGGAGCCGGGCTCCGGCGTTGTAACACAGCTGGGGAGGCTTTGTTTAGTAAATTAAAATGTCGGCGCTGGAAGGACAGCGCTGCTTGTTTCGCATTGAAATCCGACAATCCCGCTTCTGTTTTCAAGCTGTTGCCTTTCTTCCTCACATTGATATGCGCTGTTCTTGTGTTTTCTGCTTTTACATCATCCTGCAAAAACTGGCAACATAATCAGATTATGAGCTGGTTTTGATGTTTGACCGCCGACGTTTGGGTGTGGAAAAAGTCTCCAAATGAGTTTTGGAAATGGAAGCTTGATTTGTTTCTTCTGAAATTAAAGCTAAAGCTGATCAGAAGCAGACTTACTGTGTGAGAACCGAACGCGTCTTTTCCCAGCGTGGCAACTTTTATCACGTTTCCCCTCCTCGGTTAGATCGTTTTAGAAACTAAAACTTCCACACAGAGAGACGCTCTGTAACTGATGGGTACGGTGCGATCCTGCTGTAATTACAAGTCAATCTTCACTCGCAGCAGAGGTGTTAAAAGTGAAGCCCGTGGGCCGCTTGTAGCCTTCAGAATGTTTTAGAGTGGCCCAGAGCTGCGTTTCAAGAAAGCTACAGATTTGGTTTACACAGACTGCTGGCACGTTTTACTCAAAATCAAACCTGGTAAAAACACATTCTTTAAATGTTGTTGGTGAAAATAAACAAAAAAGGATTTCAGAGCAAGAAAATTGAAAACAAAAACTCCAGAAATCAAAACAAGGAAGAATCTTTGTGTTTCAGATTTATTACAGACTGGATTTTATGTACTCTGAATTTAATTGACTAAAACATGAAGTCATAACTTGCTTCGTGTTATTTAAGGAACGTCTTCCTGATGTCAAAATTTATGCGAGAGTATCTTACACATCCAACCTGGACTCCATACCATCAGCCTCATTGGTTATTTTTAAAGCTTGTGCTGCTTTTCTTATCTGTTTTCACTCTTTTTATTTAATTCAGCAACAATAATATATATATTTTTTGTCCTAGTTGTTTAATTTTGACTTTGATGCAGTTCTTCTCATGGTTTTAGTTTAGGGAAAAAAGGTAATTAATGAAAACTGATTATTTTTTTTACATGTGCAAAATAAAAATTGGTCCATCCCTAATTAGAATAACATGCATTTTCAATTATTAGAGAATTTGTTGTCACATTTGTGCTGCTGCTATTTATTCCAAAAGCTTTAGTGTCAAATAAATTAGGATAATTCTGTACGAAGTGTGTTTTGGCTGAAATGTTGATGTAAAATGTAAAGTTTGTTCATGTTGTGAAAGGGTTTCATCTTGGTGGAAAAACAGTTGCATTGGTACATGACGAATTAGGGCTTTGGCTTTTCGTTTTGGATAAGCCGCGGTTGAGTTCAGGCACCATGGCAACCGCTAAAGGCAAAGCATTTACGCACGTCTTCTTACCTGTTTTTATTTGTTTTGCAAACGGCCATCTTTAGGAACTGTCACTTCAGCTTTGCCGAGTCAGTGGCTCGATGCTTGTCCCCTGGTGCTTTCATGAAAGTAATCAAGGGTGAGTCTCCATTTATTACCACCATTGCACATAAAAGTAGGGCAGATAGTTGGTAGCGCAATCTGTTTGCTTGTGTGTGTGTGTGTGTCTTTAAGTAACATGTCAGTGGGCTCTCTTGGCCTCAGATGGCAAGAAAACAAGCTTTTTATGCCCTGCAGTCACAACAAATTAGTGAATGAATAAGACATTTGGTGTTGCCTGGCCTTCCTCTTGACTGCCTGCTCTGCATGAAGTGAGCTGGCCTTGGCCCTCCTCGCTGCTGCGCTGAAAGTGAGCACGGATGCACGGATGAAGCCAACTGGCCGTGCGATCCGGCTCCCTCTCTATTCAGCTGTGAAGCATGTGAAAAAAGAAAAAAAAAACTGCGAAGAATCTGTTGGAAAATATCTCTTTGCAGAGACTTGTTGTTTTAGATTAGATCAGTATAGTTTTTGACCTCAAGTGGCAGATGGGGGGGATTGTGGCGAGTTTGGTGCTCAAAGCAGTAGATGTTGGTAAATGGCACACTTGAATGTCATTTGTTTTTTCACGATAGCAAAGTTTAGCATCTATGTGTATAAATGTAAGAACAGCAAGTAAGTGGTATTGTTTTTCTGGTTAATAACAATGGCTGCCCTTGTCCAGTCCAACAACCGGACGTGCACATGCGGGTTAAGAAGACCAACAGGAGAAAGTTTCTGTTGTTGCTATCGTGCCCTGTGTGCTGGATTTCTCCCTGGTTGGTGGGAACTTTCTCCTGCTTGGTGTCATTCGACATTCATTCTTTAGGGGTGCAGCCAGTCATCCCCAAGAAGCATTGTCCTAAGAAAACTCTTAGGACAAGAGTTTTCTTGTCCTAAGATAAGATAGGACAAGATATCTTGTTCTACCAAGATATCTTGTTTGCTTAACTTTGGTATATAAGCTTCTAAATGTGAACAGAAGCTGTTGGTGCAAGGGCATAGAGACAGTATTCGAGGTAATTTATAAGAATGATCTAAATCAACAGGAGGATCATCAGGATCGTTTCTACAGACTCTTGCTCTATCCCCTGTAAAGGAAAGCCAAGTCACTGGTTGCTCTGTCCATCTCTGGGCTGGCATTGCAGGAGGTGTTGGTGTGCATGCATGCCTGTGGTCGAGCTCGGGCACCTCGGTGCTTTCCTGCTCCCCTGGGTGAAAGGCTCCACAGTGTCACTGCTGCCCACACTCGGTGGCTGAGCAAGGAGGGCCAGGTGGTGGTGCCGAGCGCGGAACACTCAAGCGTGGATGCGGCGCATGCTGACATTTGCCTTCGCCGACCGCTGCAGGGACAGGAAAGATCTGCTTTTCCATATGCTTGTGCTCGTTCCAAACCCTCCCCTCCACCCCCCGCAGTCTCAACCAGATGGCTCCCTGAACATTGTTTACCTTGGGTGACGGTCCCAGATGCAGAGCGTGTCCATGGGCATCTTCTTTCCGCCTGTTTGGCTTCCTCATTCCTCTGCACTCTCTTTTACTTCCAAGTGCCGGTCGCAGCTTTTTCGACTCTTGCCGATTCCACTATCCGGCTCATGATCTCCAACAACAAAATGTCGCTCGGACACTCACTCTTACCCCCGTCTTTTTCTTTTTTTTAATTTTTTTAATCATTCGTTGACTCGTGCGCGAGCAGATCATTTCACACCAACCTCCCTTACATCCCCATCTCCATTTGTTTTCTTTGGATTCATGTGTGTTGACATCTGGGAACTCCCTTATGGCAGCCTGACAAGGATAAAAAACAGGCTTACAGATGTTGCAAGCACAGAGGTCCAGATGCAATTAGCTCTCCTAGAGAGAGTGCTTCGACAACTTGTCGTCCCGACAAGCTGAACCTCACCTTTACCGTCGTTCTCCCCAAAGTTCCGGGATAAGCTGAAGAATGTGTCCGCCATTTCTCATCAACACCGAACAGTAGTCGGTAAAAGTCACATAAAGTCAAAGCATTTGTTAAAAACAAGTCTGTAAACTTCCTAAAGAAGTCCCCCTTTTCTTCACTTTTCTCTTTAAACAGAATGAGACGTTGATGTTAAGTGTGTTTGTTAGAGCGTTAAGTCCAAGGTTTACATTCCAGCGACTTTAGAGTTGTGGCCCCCCTGTGGAGAAAAGCCTTCTGGGTAGTGGCTGTTACTATAAGTTGAATAGATCTGCAATAAAGGTGTTGTGCACAAGAAGTGAATCCATGCAAAGGCAAGGCCATTTGGGCGTTGAAGTAAAGATGCAGGTTCTTATAAAAGGCTTGCGGTTCGATTGGTTTTCTTTGGTTTAGGCGCGAACAGGTCGGGCTTGTGACGTGTGTTTATGCATCCTTTGTGTCTCCCGGGTATTCCTTTGAAATCTCCACCTACTGTAGCGCTGAAGGCGCCGAGTCCCTGCTGGAATCTGCTTTTTTGTGACTTTGGTTTTTTTTAGCCATTGTCGTCTCTCTACAGAGTAATTTTAAGTTTTCTTTTTCGACACAAACCATTGAATACTTCAATGGAAGGCTTCTGTCATTGTAAAACCAGAAGGAAGTTGTTTTTTTTTTTTTTGTGTTGACATGAAATTCCTTCTCCAATGAAAAAGTTTTAAACATTATGTTAGATTTATGATATTTTTTCTTTTCATGTCGTATCTTTTCATGTTGTACAATAATGCGAGGAGGGACTTGTGACCTTCTGTACTGCAGTAAAGATTTTTTTGACCAAAAAGTTCAGAGGAAATGTTGCATCAAACTTCTCTTCTTTTGACTCATGGAAATGTTTGGTCTTTGTTATTGAGACACTTGTAATTGGTTTAGATGTCAGAGGCCATTACAAATTTTTTTTCTTTTTTTTTTACTAAAAAGGGTTTTTGTGTAAATTCTTCTGACAAAAAAGCCTAGTTTAGTTGAACACGATTGATTTATAAAAGCAGTAAAGAACCATCCAAGGGGGGTGAATACTTTCCTAGGTACCCTAAGTGCTAGCCACTAACTGGAACAATGGCACATCGGCGTCTGCTAGCACGTGTTAGCACTCTGTCTGTCTCAAATGTTAACCTCCCAGTTCTGAGATCGGCTCATGCAGCTGCGCGATGCGCTCCGGTTCGTCCCTCGCTCCGCGCACCGCTCCGCTCCGACCATCTGTGTTGTTGTTTCTGTCGAAGGTTGGTTTTCAGCGCTGATCGGAAGTAACAGCTGGGCATGGAAGAGGAGTTCTCCTGCCCCAACCATCGCCCCGCTCCCCCCTCCTCCTCACAAACCAGCAGAAACTGCAACAGCTGTCATCTGCCTTCCCCAAATGACCCAGCTCTCCTTCCAGCTGCCATCGCAGCACCCTGCTCCCACCCCAGTTCTCATGTCAAGTCTGAACCACTTTCTGTTTTATATACCATCTTTGATTTTTTTCAAAATCAAAGATGGCAAGAAACTCATTATCATTTTCTATGTGTAACTTTAATCTCACACCACACATTTTCTCATCTCCATCTCCAAATTTGACTCCAGTTTTGTTCATGATTTAATGGAACAAAACTGAAAGGCCAATGGAAAATATTACAACCTGAAACAGAAATGCGTAATGTGGTCTGATTAGATCCAGAGTTCCACATATACTATGTGTATAATTAGGCAAGTGATTATTTTAACCTCATCAACATCTTTAGGCATATTTTTTTAACTGGATAAACTTGAATGTTTAATGGACGTAATCATGGCAGGTGGTGTGTAATGAGGGAGGGCGTGGCCTAAGGAGGTCAACACCCAATATCAAGGTGTGTAAAATTAATAGGCACCCTTTTTTGTCTTGAGGCAAAATAGGCCAGAAAAGAGATTTAACTGAGTCTGAAAAGTCAAAAATGACCAAAAGTCTTGCAGAGAAATCCAGCTCCACCCAATATTTACCATTTAATCTTACCATCGCCATGTGCTTGACTGCTCGAGTCTAATCTCAGCCATCTGAATTTCATTGTGTGTGTGTTCCAGCAGCATCACCCAAGATCATCAAGCTGCGAGAAGAACCATCAGATTACGCTGAAGCACAACGAGGGAAGAATCCAGCCATCAACAGCACCTTGGTCCCTGTTAAAGGGATAATTAACCTTGGGAACACCTGCTTCTTCAACGCTGTTATGCAGGTTGGTAATAAAGCTGTTATTCTAGCTTGTGCAAAAAGGTTCAGTTAGTAGAGCAGAGAGGAGCTATTTAGAAACCAGCCGCCATCTCTTTTTTTTAGTTGTATAAGAGCTGCAACTAACAATTGTTTTTGTGACCGATTATTATATCGATTGCTTAACAATTTAAGCAATCGATGTCATCAACTCATTCAATTCTTTTTTTAAAATAAGAAATTAAAAATTTTGTTGCCTAAAATGTAATAACATATCATTCCTTTAGTGTAAAGGTGATCATTTGTAGATGACTAATTTATTATTATTAGTTTTTACATTAATTGATTACAATTACTAGCTTAATTGATGATATTTCAATCATTATCACGATTAATGTGATTAATTGTGTCAGACCTTTTATTAAATGACCTTGTTTTCAGTTAATGACCAATCAATTAGTTGACAATAATTTCAATAATTGATTAATCCAATTAATCATCTGAGCCCTCGATCATATTAAGTGACCTCTTCTTGAGTTGATGATTAATCGATTGCTAGATTAGTTGACAATTATTCCTATAGTCGATTAATCACCAATTAATCCAATTAATTGTTTTCAGTCCTTTACTATTTTATAACAGCTGGTATGACTGTTTTATAAATCTAAAGTAGAGCTGTGTAATAAAGTGTTGATCCCATCGCAAACAACCAGCTTACAAGTAGTTATTTTATTCGCCGACCAAATCACAATCCATTCTGTGGCAGCGATAAATATGCGTCTCTGTGGAACTCATCTATTTATGAGGCTGGTCCGCTGAATACAGTCCCACAATAATAGAGTCTGCTTGCCGCGCTGCGCAGTGAAACACAGGGCAGCAGTTCACGCCGAGTTGGCTTAGAAACACCGACCTTGCGAGTGGTGCTCAGTCGGTGCAGAGCGTGCTGACAACACAGCCTCCTCAGCCGGGCCCTCGTCATGTCATGGTGACTGCAAACTGACATGCCTCTGCAACAATGAAGCTGTTTTTTTCAGCCATTTTGTTAATCACCCTCAGGGTCTCTTCTTCCTCTCTCTCTGTGTCTCTGTCTGCCTTGTTTGTATTGTCCCCTTGAAAATTGCAGTCTTTTTCAGTGAAAACACATAATTGTCAGAGGATGAGCAGTGTCTGCATTCACAGTCCCGGCTTTATTGTGTGTTTTCCATAGCAACAGTGTTTATTGGCATGGATTTGATAAAACAAATATCCATTGAAAGGCAGAGGAGGAAGAAAAAAAAAAGCACCTCTATAACGTGAAGCGATAGCCATTGTTTCAGGCCAACTCCTCACCAAGGCTCGTTCTCTGTGGAGAAACACCACGGATCATAAATAACTTTTTGAAAGCCTCTTTCAGAATAATAAGCTCACCTGAATTTCCAAATGCTGCAAAAATGGACATAGCAATTGGCACAGGTGTTGCATACAGCATTTTCGAATCCCACAAGCGATCCTCGCCGTCGTAAACCGGGGATGCAAGCTGTAGAGGTCTGTGGCCAATTTACAACTTTGCATTTTTGTGAAGCTCTCACCAATTTGAGCAGATTAAATTTTATTCTCAGGCAATACAATTAACTGTGTTGACAACATTCATTTGGATCCTTCCTGCTGCCAGTAGAATCAGAGCCAACGTCACATTTTGTGTTCAAGTTTAAGAATTCACTTATAAACAGGTTTTTAGTGTCGATAAGAAACAAAATGATTTGTTTATATTTTTTTTAGCAATTAGCTTGTTTAGCATTGCTAGCAGAAAGTATTCCTTGTATTGTCTCAAGTCAGCCCTGGGTCAGCTTGTTTCTTTATAAATCAAACAAAACCTCATCTAAGGGAGGGATTAATTGATGCAAATCAATAGAAAATTGTAAGAAATTTTGGAAACATTCCTCTGTAAAAAAATGTTTAATTTCAAATCTGTTATTCTAAATATCTGACTTTGAGAGGTCTTCTGTCAGTAACGACTTCCACAACGAAGGGTGTTGCTGGTGACTGGCAGCCACTGTGTCAGGGCTCACGGAGTTAATAATTAACAGTTGGGTCTTAACACAGCTGAACATCTGTATGTGTGACGATTGTACGGATTCAGTGGAATCCCGTTTTCAGGTGATGAAATCACAAACCTATTTTTTCTTTTGATTTAACAGAACCTGTCGCAGACGCACATGCTCATTGACCTCATTCAGGAAGTGAAGGAGAAAGGATGCAAGCTGAAGATCTGTCCGCCTGCCGAGACGAATCTGGTAAAGTCTGCTGCCACGTGTTCTTCGTCCGACGAGACAAATGTCAATTCCGATTAATCTTTTCTAATCTTCAATTTCAAAATTTTCACGATTTTTTTTTTCCCCCAGAGTTACCGTTAGGAACATATCATACACAATTTAACATTTTAAATTGCAGTAAGCTTAAAAATGTGGATAAAGTCATGAAAACAATTTGTTTTGCTTCTTAGAGCTCAATTACAGAGACATATTGCTGATCCGATAACATGACATTTCCCCTCTAACACTTCCTTACTCCTCCAGAGTCAGCTGACCGTGGTTCTGTCCAGCCCCGACCCGCTGGCCGCAGCCATGATTCACTTCCTGCAGAGCATGAAGGAGTCAGGGAAAGGCCCCGTCAACCCCAAAGTCCTCTTCAATCAGCTCTGCCAGAAGTACGGTCTAAGCCTTTACATCATCCTTTCTGATGCCTCTCACTCTTGACCTCAACTGTCTTAACTCTCTTCACACATCTTTTACTTTTGTTTGGTCAATAATGAGGAAAAAAAACTAAACATTCAGAGCTTTGCAACACGTGAGGCTTTCGAGACGCAACAATGGAAAAGTTGTTGCGTTTTTTCTTTAATCAGCCCGACCCGCTGTTTCAGATTTTGACCAACATAGTTTTTTTTAAGTTGACGCTGTCAGGTGTTAAAAGATCTCAGTCGCAACACAGTTTCAATGTCTCTATCTAATATTATGTGTGGGGGAGGGGGGGATTTTAATTTTACAATACCCACAAAGAAACACAATCTTGTTTTCGCTGCACAAGGTAGTGTTGTCATTAAAAGGTTTATATCATCGCTGTCCGTACTACTATAAAGTAAACCACACTTCCACTTTCAGATTTTAAAAACAAAATTTTACACCGCAGTTGAAGCTACCGGCCTGTTTTGAGCCTCTTATCAAAACTAGAGTGAGGTCAGTTGAGAACAAAGGAACAAAACAACCTGTAGGATCCTGAGTTTTAGGTTTTTCTTGTAGTGCGAAAAGAAACCACTCAAATGCAGCAGCTTTGTGGCTATTTAAACGTAAATAAGATCAGTTTCTCATGCAAGTGTTGGGAGACTGATCGGCACACTGCTAGTTGGAATCATCTGGATCGTACGCTTTCCCTCTCAGCTGTAGCAGCCTTTGCTTTCACCTGCTTTCTTCCCGTTGCAGCAGTGCTGAACATTACTAACCAGGTGACACCTGCTCCCAGCAGAGTACTGTCACCACACTTTGTCCCTTATTTAAATGATCCGCAGCTAAATTTGGCTAATCTCCAACGTGACCGGCTTCCGTGAGCTGAACAGCGATGTTCACTTTCATGAACAGGTTCAGTGACTTTCTGTTAAGAGTGCAGCGCACTACTGGTTGGGTCCAGCTAGGCTGTGTGTGCATATGTGTGTTTGGCAGTGCAGGTGGGTAACCAGGGCGTTCAATGCCGGATGAGCGAGTCCGTCTCTGGTGCGGCTTTGACGGTTATTCTGGTACCTCGCCGCCATCAGACGGTCTGCCGTGTGCTTCCATGTTGCAAGCCTGGACGGCCACCTCACCTGGCACCATCTCAGGCTGCATCACACATGCAGGCAATTGTGCATTCAGACATCACACAATGCCCACACTTTCATGCACTCATTCGCTTAATTTCAGGTGGGGCTCATCTATTCCACTGGCATGCATTCGTGAAGAGAGGTTTGGTTTTTAAGCCTCAGCACACGTCAGACAACTGGTTCACTTTAAAGGGGCGGTATTATGTAAAAAATTGACTGTTTTGAGCTTTACATCGTGTTATAATGTCATTCCCTCGTCAAAAACATACCTGGAGTGCTTTGAAGCTTTTGTGCAGGCGTGAGAAATCCTTTAATCTCCCGTGGCAACCATTCAGCTGTGCAAAACATCCAGCCGTTTTCAAGGCGGCGCTCCGCCTCGGAGCTTCTACTTCACCTCTACTCCCCCACTCGGCTCCTTCAGACTAGCCAGCAGCAATTAGCAAGCACCTGGTATAACAGCACATCTGCTGAGCTCATTATGCCTTCTTCTTCTCAGTACGATGGAGGTAAAATCACGTTAAAGCGTTAGTAGAAAAGCCATGTTGCGATGACTTTCTGAAGGCAGAATTTCAGAAAGAGCAGGAGTTTCTTAAAGAGCCAGAGGTCAGATTTCACGGCGCTAAATTACAAAAACAAATTTACTTGAAGTAATATTTGATATACATAGCATTTTTAAAACAACTGAAGGTAGCACAGTTACTTGTCAAGGTGGTATGACAATAAAAAAAATCCTTGAATCGTTGATTGTGCTATAAATTGATACTATGTACCTGGAAAACACATAATTCTTCCCCTTTATTTGAGACTTCTAAAATAAGTACTGTTTTCTTCCAAGTGGAACATATAGAAACCCCCCCAAATCTTCTACTATTCACTGACAAATAGTTATTTTTCTCCCTGGTGTGAAAATGGAAAAATAACAGATTAAAAACACAGTTTCACCTGTATACTGTAACTTTGTACATGTACCTAAACTGAGGCAATTTTGAAAATTCCTGAGTTTAATAAGTTTTCAGACAAAGCACCATGAAAGAACCAGAAAACCTGCAAAGTCTTCATTTGTACTCCATGATGCAGGTCTAGACATTTTGTGCCAGAAATTCAATTGAATTCTCCAACATGACTTTGTTGTTTTTGTGGCGACACCTCCCAGTTTCATACAGCGGCACCTATTGAATTGCACTGGAAAAGCAATTTCAGTAACCATCGAATAAATGATTTAACCAAATTGCTTAATTTGTTTCGCACCAACTGTGAGCATTTTCTTTTTTCTATTTTTTTTAAGAAAATGTGTCTGTGTAAAAGCCAATTGATTACAAACACGTTGAAGCTCTCCTTTTTCATTCTTTTAAGCAAAAATCCTTGAAGGTTTTTCCAAATTTTTGACAAGAAAACAATTTTTTAAATAAACTTTATGCTCCGGATAACAGAATAATTCCCCCTTCTCCAAAATCCAGCGTCATCACTGATTAATTTCTAAAATTTATTACAATTAGCTTTTATTAAAAAAAAAAAAGCACATTTAACTAACATCGTCATCCTAAAATCTGATAACTGTCGTGATCGTGATTTTCTGATATTTTGCAGGATTAAATGGGAACAAGCTGACATTTATTGTTTTTATACATTGACCAAATGTAGATGCAAAGAATCAATAGTCGGCCAGTTTATGAGCTGTGTGGTTCTCCAAGCAAATCGCCTGACTGATTCACCTGCTAATACCAGCTTTTCATGTGCTACTGTTACTTTAAAATCAAAATATTCCTTATTAATTTATGTGTTTTGATTCCTTGCTTGGGTACACATTCATTCCTTTCTTAAGCCCTTTTATTTCATTTATTTCTTTTTTTATTGTTATCATCCTCCTTCACAAAGGGCCATGTCCGCATTCTTTCGGGTCTTGAGTTCTGAAATAAAAAGTTCAGGGTCAAGAGCGTATTTTTTGATAGCAGTGACCCCGTGCGACAGCAGCACTCTGCGAATACAACCATCCGGAGCTGCTGCCGATGCAGGGACTTCCCTTTCAAGGAGGCTGGATTTGCCCTTGACCTGCACATCTTTTTTACCGCACCTCCTTCAGCGTCTTTCTCGGTGTGCGCCATGGCAAGCAGGTTAATAATGCTTCCTGGCTCCGAATCGAGGACTGTTTGAGTGTTTCATGTGTGCCAGAGCCCTTCTTGGTTTTGTGTGTGTGCGTGTGTGTTTTTTTGCGCATGGGTTCACTTGGATTTGACCTCGACCAGCTGAGTTCCCTACAGCCTTCTTCCTCGTCCTTCTGCCAGAGCGCGGGACTCCAGTCGTTGCCTGGACCGGCGCCAGGCTGTGTGTGGTCAGCACCACGCTGTATCTGGTGCCAGGGACGGTCCCAGCTTGTAACCAGCGTACTTCAAAGCTAGTCGGCAGCTAGCTTGTAGCTAATGGTGAGACAGAGGGGACAAAAACAGAGCTTACCAAGGTTTCAAATATTGGGTTCCAGCAATCTCGCAGTCCAAAGCAACATTTACATTTTTTAAAAAATACTACTTTCAGTACATTTCTGTACCTGGATATACGCGCCACGCATCACCAGAACAGAATTATCCACACAGATATTAATCTACACCTGCTCCTTTCAAGGGCTGATTCAATTTCAGGATGGCCACTGGACATGTTTTTGCGTGTGTGTGTGGGAGGGGGAAGGGGAGGGGGAGGGGGGGGTTGGGGTGTGTGTGTGCGAGCGTGAAAAGTACGCAGGCTCCCTCCTCTCTTCTTCTATTGTGGATTAAAGTCTGCATACCCACATCATTCAAATATTTCTGAGGAATAAGCTTTGTGAGAAGCCTTTCATCCCTGATAGAAATAGCGGAGGACAACAATGAATTCCATCATGCAAGTCTCCCAGACGCCAGCGCACACATCGAGGGCCACATACTTTTAACCAAGCAGATATTCACACACACTATTCAATTAGAGAAGTGTTAGATTGCGCATATCTCCCCAACAGAATATGAACGATTTTGAGTGTTTTTAAATACATTTGTTTGTGTTAACTGTGAAATAAGACTTTTTTTTTTTTTTTTTTTTGGTCACGGTTGGTATTTTAAGCTATTCATGATGTAGCTAAAGAACCAAAAACTAATTGTAAAAAACATCTTTAAACATTGTTTGAAAATGAATATGTATCTGTGGAATTTTACAATATTACATTGTGTTATTGCTTCACATTAAAAATACATAACAGAGAAGCACCAATCAGAGATCATGCGGGCACTTAATGACCACCAATTTTATAAAACTATGATAAGCCCGATGCCAGATTTCTTTCTTTTTTTTCTTACAACTCTGTCGAACCACAAAATACATGGCTGTTTTCTGTGAACTCAAATTTAACAATCAAAAGGAATGTGTTTTTCATAGTGAAATCCTGTTGGCATTTATCAAAAAGAAAAAGTATAGCAACAGAGCCGATTCTCTTTGCATCTCTGTAAGTCCACACATACAGAGCAGCTTTCTAGGTTATAGGGGCAGATCAGATCAAAATTAACTCAACGTTTATTTGTAGAGTCCATTTCAATAACCGGGCATTTCAAAGGCTTTACACCATAAAAACATAAAAACTTAATAAAATCGCCAAATGTGAAACGGGAAACAAACCCCCTCTGCGATAAATGAAACCCAAGAAGAAACGTATCAAACTTTATTCTCTCCTTTGTTTTTATTTTGAGCTGTTTAAAATGTAGTTCATAATATCTAGAAAAAATGTGATTTACTAGATATAACAGATGTTAAATCATTTATTCATTTATTCACAGAAGCCTTTCAGTGACTGAGCAGGCAGTATTTATCTCAGGACCAGAGGTGACGTCACACTGTGAGAGAGCGGAGTAATTTTTCCTCTGCTATTAAACAGGGCTTCACCAATCATTAAAAATAAAGACAACATGACAACACAGTTAGTATTTTAAAACAGTCTTTTTATAAATTGACATCTGGCACAGTCAGCAAGGTTAGCGTTCAGTAATGAGCATTGTTGTGTATTTTCTGTGGAGTAAGTTGGCCTTTATATTAGCTGATTTTAAAAAGACTTCCTGTAGTTCTATGATAGAATTGAACTTTTCAAAAGGATAAAAATGAACACATTTTGGGTAACACGTTCAGCTTCCTGTTATTTGCTTTTATCAAGTGCTATCCTAGCATGTGTAATATCTCACATGCCTCTATAGAAAATTTAGTCTTCTTTCCTGAAGTGCCTAAAACTTTTTGTGCTTCCCTTGATTTCCTTTATGCTCAGTTATTTTCATGGTGAAAATAACTTCCCTTCTCAGTAACAAATTGCACACCGGAGAGAGTTGTTGTAAGTGAGACTTGTTGAAGTCTAGGTGTGGTGCATTCACTGATTTGTGGAGTGGAAAAAGTTTTTTTTTTTCTTGCGTAAAACAAATTCCGTCACCAACCCTTTTCTGACCATTTCCAATGCAAAACCCACCCATCCATCCATTTTCTTACGCCCTTGTCCCTTAGTGGGGTCGGAAGGTGCTGGTGCCTATCTCCAGCTAACGTTCCAGGCGAGAGGCGGTTCTGGACAGGTCACCATGGTCCATTCGCAGGGCAGACAGGACAAACAACCATGCGCATACACTCAGACCTAGGGAGAATTTAGAGAGACCAATTAACCTGACAGTCACGTTTTCGGACTGTGGGAGGAAGTCGGAGTACCCGGAGAGAACCCACGCATGCACAGGGAGAACATGCAAACTCCATGCAGAAAGACCCAGGGCCGGGAATCGAACCCATATCCTTCTTGCTAGAAGGCAACAGCTCTACCAACTGCGCCACTGTGCAGCTTCATCCCATTCAGATGTATTTCTGTGTAATACGGCTGTTTGTGGGCGTTCGGTTACTGTATTGTGTGAAGTGTGCGCTTCTGTTTTGCTTATACATGCACGTGTTCTGACTGGGTGGGTGGATGGGGAGGGGAAGCTTGTGTGGCCTTGTGTCTGGTACTAACTCATCCGGCTATTAATTGTGTTAGCACCGCAGCTGTTTGCATTGGCCAGATTGAGAGCAGCGCTACAGGGCCCTTCTGCTTCCCTCCACTGGGAGGGAATGAGGAGGTCTGAGCTTCCAGACCTCCTCATTCCCACTGATCCCAACAATGCTTTTCATTTCCAGTTCCATCTCCTTTTTTTTATTTTGTGTTTTTATTCTTTTACCTCCACTTCTCTGTTCGTGCTCGAATGTGCGCTGTATTTCAATTTTCTTCAGACCAAGCTGAAACTTCCTGCGTTTCTTTTGTTTTGTTTTCTAATTTGGAAAAGTTAAATGTAAGTCATCAGATACAATTCATCTTCATGTGTTAACCAGCAAACTTAACGTTCATGCTCAATAGTTTTGGGAAATTGTCAAGGTCCCCCTCATCTTCTCCAGGCTTATTACTGACAACATGTCGGTTTTCTGCAATTTGTTATAAATTTGTCATTTCTGTGAGCTCAAAAACATTTTTGAAATGTCCTCAAGAGCTCATCCGTTTCACCAGGCAATGAAATAAATCCTTCTATTTCACCAAAACGCCTAAAACAACGTAGCGTTGTTCGACCGCATCTCTTCTGATTCAGATTATTAATAGCCGATATTTGTATTTCGTCACTTAAGTCTAATGCTTTTCATTTTTATGCTGCTATAATTCTATTTTTATTACTTAAAAAAACATAATAAAATTGAACCCCAGTAATGCTGGGCATCCAAACATCCTTGGTATTGTTTGATGGCATCTCTAATCAAAAAATACTCCTCCTAGTAAGTGAGTTGGCCCAACCGACCTGTCTTCAGTTATGTGGCTGGCTCGGTCCAACAGGTTGCCATGGCTCCAGTCTCGGCTGCCCATCTGCCCCTGGCATCTGTCCGCACATCTGCTTCACTGTGGACAGCCAGGGAGGAACCCAAGGAGAGCCTCCCCTCTAATTTCTTTAGCATTAATAACTCTGTTGGAGGTTGACTTTAGCTTTGTTGACGAATGTGAAAGAAATGCCCCCCCATTTCCTTGAAAAAAATGGTGGGGCCACCTCCCATTGTGACAGAATAATGACGCCTTACTGTATTATTGCCATCTTCATGCTAAGACTTTTTTGGTTTAGTAAATTCAAGTATTTTTTGTTATTATTGCATGCAAGCCAATGAATGCATGAGGTCACCGGTGTCCTATCGACAGTAAAGTGGTTCGAATTCACAAAATTAAATGAGTTATTAAATCCCCACTGATCCCAACAATGCTTTTAATTTCCGGTGCCATTGGTAGCAAATCCGTAAAACCCCAATAATTATGTTAAACGCAGTAAAGGAAACGAGCTGGTCTAATTTGGGGAACAATTGGAAAGACGTCAACAGCATCCTCAGAGAAGCAATTGTTGCTGCCAGTCAATCTTCGAAGGGTAACGCGGCCATTTTCGAGCAACTCGCATTTTATTCCACAGTGAGAATAATTATGAAATTCGAAGACATCTTAATCGTAAATGCTCCAACCAATCTCAGATAAATGACAGAACGACCAAAGCACATCTCGCACTCTGACAGGCTTTTTGTTTGTTATATGTTAAAGCTCTTCTCTGTGCCAAAGTGCTGCTTGTTTGGGAGAGTTGCAAAGAGAATAACAGCTCAGTATTTGAATCCTGACTCTTATGAAATATGACAAAAACAACTCTAAATGACTTATTGCAAGTACTAGTAGATTCATGAAATAGTATTTCCTTGCAGTGGACCTCGAAGAAAGAATAGAGAATTATTCCTGGAAACGGCAGGTTGTCAAGGCAAGCATGACATGTTCCCCTAACATGCATAAAATGTCCTGCATCAGAAAGAGATGCATGTTGTACCTGGAGAAAATCCAAATGTAAAAAAAAAAAAAGTAACAGTCGGCAAAAAGAGCAGCACCAGTTTCTTTTCTAAATAACGTGTGCAGTCTGGTTTGTGTTTCTGGTCATTTTGGAGCCAAATAAGCACAAAATAATAATGCTCAGATACATAAACTACAGAAATATATAATAATATAGAGCTATAGAAAGAGAAGTGTACTTACTTATAAACATGCTCAATATTTTCACCTTTACGTTCAGATCTGTGCCAGTTTGTTCTGTACGCAACAATGCCGCCGTCATCCAAGTTTATTTGCCTGATAGTCTGTCATGTCGTCCCCTAACACACATGCATTGTGCGAGTAATCTGAGCTGCTTCCTGCCAGGATATCATCCAACAATGAAAAGGTGTGAAAGCGCCTTCGCCAAAGCCAATTGTAGATTCGCCTTTTGTTCATCTTTCTTTTGTTTCTCAGCTCATTGTGCAGGGAGATCTTTCTGACATCATTGGGTGTTTGTTTTGTTGTCTGCCAATATGTTTTTGTAAAATGTTGAAGATTCACTCCTAACACTGTCCTGCTTTTGTTTTGTTGTGTTTTTTTGTCTCTTTTCCAGATTTCCTGTTTCTCTGTTCTTCTTTTTCTTTTTCCTATTATTATTATTATTATTTCGTCTGGTCTCATATTTTCGTTCTGTTGCAGAGCTCCACGCTTCAAGGGCTACCAGCAACAAGACAGCCAGGAACTTCTGCACTACTTACTGGACTCCATAAGAGTAGAAGAAACTAAAGTAAGATTACAATTTGTGAATTCAGAATCCATTTTACAAGGAATCTTTTTGCTAAGTTCTTTCAAGGTTTGGATATGGTCATAGGATGGCCAACTGTTTATGGTTTTTGATGATTAATGGAATGAAAGGTTGTCTTGTTCTGCAGATTTTTTAGTTTGACCTTACAATAGCAGAAACACATTAAAAACCACAATGAAACATAAATAAGAAAATGAACATTTTCATGATGTAAACCCTAAAATGGAACTGCACCATTCCTTTATTGGACACTTAATCATTTGCAGCAAAGCGTCCAAAATAAATAATGTCAGCGTGAAAAGCTCAGCCCTTTCTGCTTGACTTAACAGCAACAGTGTAGGGTTGATCTATTCATTATTTATGAATTAACCAATTAATAACTGGTGCTTAATAAGAGATGCTCTTTCAGCAAATGGCCTTCTTTCAGTCTGTCTATGCCAGGTAACGATTAATTGATTACTAAATTAGTGACAATTATTTCAAGAATTAATTCATCTGATTAATTGATTCTTTCTTACTTACTTTTAGATAAGTTCATGTATTGCATTAATAATCCTCCCGCGATATTAGCGTGATGCTCAGAAGGAGCGTGGTAAATGTCACGGCCGGACAGCAGAGAGTCAGGGGTTGGTGTCCCATCAGACCGTCAGTTCCCGAAACCACGCACAAAAAAAAGTTTGTAAAATGCATGTGGGGTCAGTGTGACGCCGGACTGTGTACAGTGTTTACGAAGAAGTTTACGGGTTACACTCTGATCGCGGGAAGGTTAAAATACCTTAAATTCATTAGAAAAAATGTAAGTTGGCCTTAAACGTGTTAATCAGAGGGCTTTCAGGATTATTTTGTATTTTTCTTGTGGGACTTCTCCATCAGACCAAAGTTTGAGGCATATGCTGACATTTTCATTATGTGGTTGAGGCTATCGCTAACCAACTGCTAACATAACCTTGATAGCTTGCTAGCTAGCTTTTTGCATCTATAGTGGGTAAGTATAAATTTATTGCCAGTTGGCAGGATGACGTTTGTCTTATTGGCTCGCTTCTGTTGCCAACTCATATGATGCAACATTCATTCTGTGCAAAAAAAGCTTGACACTACCATTACATAAAATATACCTTTTTTTTTTGTACATGACGTAAGTCCTAAATTTCACTCATAATGGTTTTTAATAGCCTTAAATTTGAGTTGGTGAAACATGCACAAAGCCTGATGTGTTTATTTTTCTTGGCAAACACGGAGGTCCCCCACCTTCCCTGAAACCCTCCACAGGGCAATTAGGAGACCCCACAGTATCTCTTTGGAAGGGGCCCACCAGTGCCTACGTGAACCAAGGAGGAGAAGTTAGCGGGTGTATTTAGTAGTCAGCCTCAGGCCCAGGAGGAGCCACAGGCTGGGCTCCCTCTGCTCCCATTCAAACTTGTGAACGCCAACAGTTGTGCCACTTAGGGGGCTTGCAAGTGGCACTACCGGCATCATTGTGTGATCTTGGGAAACCCACAGCTGCTGAATGAGCTCCAGGGCCGCTCCATTGTGCTCGAGGGTCACCCACAGCCCCCTCCAGCACACACACACACAATCACCGCCAATCCAATCAAGGAAGCAGAAAAGGAGGGTGAGGGCGGGGGAACCGCTTTTCATCCACTCAGAAACTCATTTTTACAGAAAAGATACAGTGGCATTGTAAACCCCAAATTGTGGAATATTTTTAATTGAACGCACACATTATCCCAGTTTCCTTTCTAATGACTGAGTGGACAATAGAAGGCAATCAAAGGGGCTTTGGTCGCTTTTGCGTGCCAACAGCAAATTGTAACCAGAGTTTGAAATGAACCCGTCTTAATAATCAAAGAAAAAATGAAATAAAAAAACGCAACTCAAACGACGGGACGACCCGCGCTTTCCTTGGCCGCGGGTCAGGAAGAGACCGGTGCTTTTCCAACTAGGAGGTCACAAAGCTTCAAGTAGCCCCAAGTGTTTGTGTTGATCGCCCATTAGGATCAGCGATCTGAATATGCTAATTCGGGCCCAAGCAATTATCGGCAATTAACCGAGATGGGGAGTATTTCTCTCGTCCGGCGCTTCTTCGCCTCCATCTTCGCGTTAGCCTCCACGTACCAGTCCGACGACCCCCCGTCCCTTCCCTCCTATCGTCTCCGGGACAGTGCACCCGTTTATTTTTGGGAGGGAAAGGGGGTTACTGGTAATTAATTAGTAGGCGAGCTGCAGCCTGGTTTGACTTTGCTGGGATTAGCGGGGGCTTTTGACCTAAATATCCAGTTCGGTGCGTGGGTCCCGGGACAATGGGGGCCGGTGGGGCTGATTGGTCATGACTCAGACACAGACCACAGCCAATTATCTATTGATTGGTTCTTTACAGTGGCTGTGCCTCTTCACAGCTCTCTCACCAACACACTCACTGACCATGTCACCTTCAATGAGGGGGCCCTGCCTAAAACCTACACACACACCCACACACCCCTACACACAGTTCATTATGAGATTTACATGGTAACAGTTGTAGACAAGCACAATAATTATTTTACACTAATGATGCCTATAATGGGTATACCTGTCAAACTCAGCTGCAGGCTAGATTCTGATATCTCACTAATGGGTATAATAATAATAATAATAATAATAATAATAAATGCCTTAACCCCAACCACCCACATATCCACATGAATGAAAAAGGATGTTTAGTCTTGTTTACATCTCTGAACAGCATCTTAAAGTTTAACTGTCACTTTTTGTTTGTTTGTTTGTTTTTTGCTTGCAGAGAGTGAAAGCGGCCATTTTAAAGGCTTTCAACAATCCAACGGAGAAGACTGCAGATGAGGAGACCAAACGCCAAGTCAAAGGTTGAACAAACGGCACTGCAAAGATTTCTAAGACCAATAGTTCCACCTGGTGGTGGGAAATGAAAATGCAGCCACAAGTCAAGTCAGAACATAGTTTTAAAAAAAAAAAAAGATGTGCAAACACTGTTTCACTGTTATTTTTGTCATATTTTCTAATGTATTATAGAAACCCATCTTAATCTTGTAAATTGTCCCTTTCTTTTTAAGCCGATCGCAATTATTATGTGTCTGAACACACTGATCGCCGCTATTAGCAAGACAAACATAACTAAAACACATTTATTTTTTCATCAGCATATGGAAAAGAAGGTGTGAAGATGACCTTTGTGGACCGGATCTTCGTAGGCGAGCTTACCAACACCATAATGTGTGAAGAGTGTGAGCATGTAAGTGCATCTGGCAGGGAAAAAAAAGAATAAGTGGCAGATGAAGCAGCATAGTTTCAGCCACCATGCAGGACAGTAGCAGCTTTTTAATTTGACATAAACTTCTTCCTCATTTTTATTGTTTAGTTTTAAGCGGTTGCTAAGGAGGCCTGGTAGATTTCCAGCTGCAAAGGCGTTCCTCATTAGTGGTGGATATTTGTTTTGTTTTTTGTTTTGTTTTTTTTTGACCCAAAGTCAAGACAGCTTAAAAAAACCCCAAAGTAATCAGCTTCTTTACAAGGTGTGGTAGCCATTAAGCGTTTCTAAGTTAGTTATGTACAGATGTTGATGATATAATAGAATAAAAAGTCAGAGGAAAAAAAAAAAACAAGAGGTGTTGATGGAAAAAAAAAGAAACAAAAAGCACTTCAAGGACCAGCTCCAACACCAACTGTTTACAGCAGGCAGTTACTGTCAGAGCTGCGGCTGTTTAAGGAAACCAATGGCACCGTGAAAAATAAAAGACGACGCCTGCAGGAAGAGAGCGCCAGGTGTGCAGTGTGCAAAGAGAAAGAGAGAGAAGAAGAGAGAGAGAGGAAGAAAAGCAAAAGAAGCTGCAGCTTCTTCACTTAAACTCTGCAGCTGAAGTTTGAGGCCATGTGGAGCTGCACTCATGTGGAAAAATGAAACCCTGCGCGTTTTTCTAAAATATTTGAACGTGCCGTATTTTCCGGATTAAAAGTCACACTTTTTTTTTCTTTCATTATCCAGCTGCTCCTGTGACTTGTATGGGTTTTGTTGTTTTTCCTCTTGTCACGTTTCTCGATTACTGCGACTCTTATTCCGGAGCAACCTACAGTCTGGAAAATACGGTACTTGTATTTAAAAACATTTTTTGTAACACTGACAAAAAAAATCAAGCATTAAAGTCAGAATATTCAAGAAGAACCTATAAAAAAAGTTTGGTAAAAGAGGGAGAAATGATTTTAGAGACATTTACATGTATTTGCACTTGAAATGGATGAAGTCAGACATTCATATAAGTCGCATTACATTACATATAAATCATTACAGCAGCACTACTCAACAGTTTGAAGGATTTTTTTTACCTATTTGAACCACGAATATGTAATAATCAATAAAAAGAGCAAAATAACCTTAAAAAGAGAGAAAAAAATCAAATCATCAATTCTACCGATCAGAAACTGGTGGTGGATTCTACTTCCTGTTTATATCAAAGTGGCCACCATTTTTGAAGTTGTCCAGAAAGAGATTGCACAACTTTTATTTTTGTAATAAAAACACAAAAGGCTAAATTATAGATACCGACAAAAACCAGCACTTCTAGATAACACTCTTCGGACTCTGGAAGTAAACAACCTCGTTCCAGCTGTGAAGCACGGCGGTGGAAGTGTCACGGTTTATAAAGCCCACATTGATCATGTATCAGAGGAACGTGAGGTCGTCCGTCAAACTAACCTTTTTCTCATCTCATGAAAAGCTTCTCTTCTTTTCTGTTGTTTTGCAGACATTTTCTGAATGACGAACTTGATAAACATATTGGCATATTGAGCTTTTGTGCCATTTCTGTTCCAGATCTCAACAGTAAAGGAAGCCTTCATCGACATCTCTCTACCAATCATAGAGGAGAGGGTGAGTCATTTCGATTCATGTCCAGCACCAGCTGTTTGATGGAGTTGAAAGTCGTTCTTATACTTGCTTTTACTGTAATATTGACTGTTATTCCTCATTTAAAATTTTTTTTTTTTTTTTCCGTACCCGTCTGCCGACTCCTCAGATATCAAAACCGTCCAACCCGGGTCGCCTGGGGAAGGGCAGCCGGGAGCAGGACAGCCACGGCCCCCACAGCGAGCAGGTCCTTTCGGCAGCGCACTCTGTCAACAAGAACTCCAGGAAGCCCAGCGGGCCGGTGAGGCTGCACACGCAAACTGCTTCCAGTCAAGGAATCAGGTTGATTCCTTTTTAAATGTATGGAGAAGGAGTCAATAAATAGAGCAAAATAGCCTTAAACAGAGAGGGGAAAAAAAAAAATCTAATCATCAATTTGATGATTGTATCAGATAGTGTCTTTTTTCACTTTAGATTCAGATGTTTTTTTAAAATCGACTAAAATTTGCTTGTTTTGCTTTTTGGTTGTTTGCTTTTTTTTTTTCTTTTCATTATTTCTAAGCTGCATAGAAAAGTGTGGCGTTTAACTTAATAATTTCCTTGCTCTTAATAAGTAAATATGTGCAAGGACACTCATGATGGAAACATGCCCAAATATTTCCATCTTCCCATCCATCCATTCTTTTCCTTTCCCTCTTCTTTCAGTATTTCTTTCTTAATTAACTAATTTTACTTACTTAAATTACTTACCTTGATTACTCATTATAATTACTTACTTTACTTCCTTACTTGAATTATTTAGTTTACATACTTTACTTACTTACTCAACTTACCAGCTCAGCTTGCTTCGACCAGGACTGAGATTGCATCTCCTGAGAATCACATCTTGTTTGAGAAACATTTCTGATTGTGTTTAGCATACATTTCTATGATTTTTGCTGTTGTTGTTGTTCTTAAAGTCTCTATTAAAGGTGAGCTGAAGCTCAGCGTTCAGCATGATTGATGGTTCCAGTTCATTTGTGCACAAATCTTGAACAACAAGCTGTTCTCCTGTTCCAGAAGCTCAGCACTAGAATTTTATAAAACGACCAAATTTGTTACTTTCTCTCCCAGAAACAACTCAACAGACGACCGTCCAGCTCCGTGGACGACAAGGGAGCGGCCTGCTGCGCCGAGCGGACCGAAGAGGAGGCGATCGCCTGCGGCTCCGCACGCGGCGTCTCCGTGTGCAAGATGGCGGCGGCAGGCAGCCTGTCGGACGGCAGCGAGAGAGACTCTGGCGCCCAGGACAGCTGCAACGACGCCGACAGCGAGGCGTCCGAGAGCGAGTGGGCGCCACGCGGCGGCGGCGGCGCCTCCAGTCACGGCCACGCCTCCACCCCGTCGTCCACCTCCACCCTCACCCCGTCCCCGACGCCCGCCTTCTCCTCCTCCCCCGCGTCGTCGTCGGCCTCCGCCAAGCAGGGCGGCGCCGTGGAGCAGCTGGTCACGGCGGTTTCTAAGGTCAACCTGGGCTTCTCTTCTTCTCCGGGGGACACGCCCGCGCCGGGTCACTGTCCCCCCGAGGAGCCGGGGGACGGCCAGAGCCGAGACCAGCTCCACCACTGCCACCACCACCACCACCAGGGGGCGTTCCAGGCCCTGTCCCACAGCTACACTCCTACCTCCAAAGAGTGCTCCATCCAGTCCTGCCTGCACCAGTTCACGTCGGTGGAGCTGCTGATGGGCAACAACAAGCTGCTCTGCGAGAACTGCACCGAGCGCAGGCTGAAGCAGCTGCGCAAGAGCGCCGCCGCAGGTGAAGCCCAGCGCAGCCAGTGTGTGGCTAAAAAAAATATATATATATATACATGTGATTTATAGCAATGAAGCCAGTCGAAGTTACACTTTAGAACTACACATTCTTTAAAGGAAATCCGCCGATTTAGATTTCCTCTGTTGGTGTTGAACACAGCAAAAAACACAAAACCTCACCAAGCACTTTTGGTCTCGTTTCCAGAGAATATATCTTTATAGACTTAAATGAGGCAAAGCTAAGTTTGTAAGTAACTTTTCAGCGAGATACAGGAGCTTGTTTTAAGTGAATGATTCCTTAATATTACTAAAATTATTCTAGTTCCATTGGCGAATTATTTGACTTAAAACAAGACTTGGAAAAATCTGCCAGTGGACAAGGGTTTTTTTTTTCCATCAACATTAAGGAATTATTTACTGGAAATAACTCCTCATATCTTGCTGAAAAGTGACTTACGAGGTGCTTTGGTCTCTTTTCACGTGAACCGAGACATCTTCACTGTGAACTTGGTAAGATTTGCTTTTGTTTTTGCAGTGAAGTGACAGTAGATCTGCGGTATCATCAACCCGGTGGCCTGCAGCCCTGAACTGCGATTCTTTTACAGAGATTCCATTTTGAAACATAACCACCGCAGTGTCAGACGAAGGTTTCGACCTCCACGTACGTTTCACATTGAACCGCAGGCTTTTCTGACGCCCAGTCGTTTTTCCCTAGATAAGAAGACGGAGAAGATTTACACCAGTGCCAGGAAGCAGATGCTAATATCCCTGCTGCCTCCTGTCATCACGCTGCATCTGAAACGCTTCCACCAGGTAGGGCGCCTCCTGTCCAGCTGCGGCCATCAGTGCTGAAATGTGGCACGTGCAGCTTCGTTCTGTATTTTGTGTGTTTATGTGTAAAGGCAGGGATGAACCTCAGGAAGGTGAATCGACATGTCGACTTCCCTCTCATCCTGGATCTGGCTCCCTTCTGCTCTGCGTCCTGCAAGGTAATATTTCCATAGCTCAAAAAAAAAAAAAATAAAGCACTTTTTACGCATCTTTAATTGGGGACAATTTAATTGGGGATAATTATTTTGTATTTGTTTGAATCTACTCAGCAAATCTTTATGTAAAATAAGTCAAACTCGCTTTAGATGTATTTTGACAAACTAGTAAATAGTAAATAACACGGCAGGCTGGGAAAGCCACTCTAAGAAAATTTTAAAAAATTATAATTATGAGAATAAATTACAAGAATAAACTCATGTGAGAATAAAGTCAAAATATTACGATTATTATTATTATTGAAATATTATGACTTTATTCTCATAATTGCATATCTTTTGAGTGATTTTTTTTTGTTTTTACACTATATGGTATCTTTATTTTCATGCAAAATTTCTGGTTAGGTTTCAACCATATAAATGCTCCTTTAATAAATGAATATGACATTATTCCAATCTCTAGCGCCACAAGAACCTGACATTCCGTCGCCAGTCTCACCGTGGCGTTTCGGCAAAATGCTAAATCTGTTCGTCTTGATGTCTTTGCTCAGAACTGAATCGAGTCTTCAGTTCGGTTCTTGTGTCTGTCTTTCTGCTCCCGCCTGGTTTCCAGAACCTGGCTGCCGGCGAGCGCGTCCTCTACAGCCTGTACGGGATCGTGGAGCACAGCGGCTCCATGCGGGGCGGCCACTACACCGCCTACGTCAAAGTGCGAGCCCCTCAGAGGAGAACGGAGCAGCGCCACAAGAACCTGTCAGGTCAGGGGTCAGCTTCTTTACGATCCGGCATCGTTCTGTGGAAACCTAGTGAAAGTGGCATCTTTCTTAGTTATTCATTTTTTCCCGCGGGGTGTTAGGAAAGGTCGCGGAAACCCGAAGGAAGCAAAGCGTCCTCGGAATGACGCGACGTCTTCTCGGGTCGGCGATGAGAGCTGCTAATAAAAGCTCATCTGTCACAGTTTGTTCTCCTCTCCGCTCCGGTTTTTTTTTTTTTTTTTTAAATCCCTTCGGATTTTTAAAACGGCGCCGCAGCGAAGGCGTCACGTTCTGGGAAAGTGCCGGGAATCTGGCATTTAAGTTGTGCCTCGTCTGCCAGGTCGAACCATCCAGCCGAGGCGGCGGCCGCAAACGTTAGAGCAAAGCTCAAGGCCAAGGATGAATGACTGTAATAGTTCCACTGCGTCTCTTTTTCTGGGCAAAACTAAAAGGTTGCCTTCATGTAGTTTATGTCAAAGGAGATTTAACAGTCGGGATTGCTTCACTTTGTAAAGAGGGATGCGTTTTAGAGACCTTTGCTCCGCTGGCCGTTTTAGTTTCCATCACATTACAAGGTTTTTGAGCGTCAACAACCATTTAAAGTCATTCCGCAAACTCCAGACGTCAACCAGGCCACGTCAAAACTTTTTAATTTGAGACATTCCGAGGTGGAACTACTGACGTTCTTTGTATCTTTCCGTTCTTTTTCTGAACTGCTGCGTCGATTTCCTGCCAGATTTTTTTCGCACATTTTCCAAAAAGCTCTACTTTTGTCTCATCAGCCCTCAGAATATTTTCCCAGAAGTCTTGGGGAATCATCAGAATATTTTTTTTTTTGTTTGTTTTGTTTTTTTTTGCCGTTGCTCTCTTCTAGAAACCCTTTTTTTTTTTTGCGAACACTTTATTTCTCGTTTGTTCTTGAACTTTGCCAGATCGCAGCATTGACGCATTGCCTCTCCTGCCTGCTTCATGCCGTCTGTCAGGTTCTGTTTGAGGGATTTCTCAGTTTTTCCACAGCCTGCAGTCAGGCCAGTTTTGGTGGTTAATCAGTTGAAACTAGACGAAGATCCTTGGTAAGATTTTGTGTTTTTGCAGAGCAGGATGTAATAACCTGCAATAAATATAATCGTCATTTAAAAACTACAGTTTATTGATCTGAAACATTTTTCAGTCGAACAAAAAGCAACAAAAACAAAAGCAGACTAAACATGAAAACTTTTTTTTAATTGAATTTAAATAAAAGTTGTCGCAAAAAGATCATAATTTGAATTTACTGTAAAAATTTTACGTAAAAAAAAAAAAAAAAAAAAATTTTTTTTTTCCCCTTGTTTCCGTCTTGATTTCCAGATATTTTCTGAGTACCTCCTCACAGAGAGGAGCCGCGCCGCTTTACGATGCTCACGCTTTCCATTGTTTTCAGGTGCAAAGGAGGCCGGCGGCAGCTCCCAGGGCCAGTGGGTGTACGTGAGCGACACCACCGTTCAGACTGTACCCGAGTCCAGAGTGCTCGGCTCTCAGGCGTACCTGCTCTTCTACGAGGAATTGCTGTGATCCTCCGCATCGCTCTGCTTCTTTTTTTTTTTTTTTAATCTATTTTTGGTATTTATAAAAAAAAACAAATTCAACTCCTCATGCAGATTGAATACAGGAAGAGGAGAAAATAAAAAAGGGAAGCACTTATCTCCTGAAGTAGACATTTTCAAACACAAAGGATGCGCAAGGAAAAAGAGCAAAATGTCGACATTACCTGGATTTTACCGAGAATTTCATTTCAGATCCCGAATTAAAACGCCCGTCTTCTGAGAAAGACTTGGAGTCGGTCAGTGTTTCTGGTGAATCTCAGTCTGAGTACCTCGCTGGAGGCAGAAAATGCATGACGGAGTTTGCTGCCGTAACGAGCTAGCGACTAGCAGAAGCAACGCATGCCTAACCCGCAGTCTGCACCGACTTGTTGATGTCATTAAATTGTGTGTCAGAATGAACGAGTGAAAGACTAAACGAATGTAGCTGGAAGGTGCTCTGTCTTATCAGTTTGGGCAGTTCCAGTAAACGCGTTGTTAATATATTTCGTCTCTGTTGTCTCCGTGTTTTTGCTCGTCTGAATTTACACAAGTGTTGCCAAGTTGCTCTTCCGAGTTCTGTTTGTCTGCAGCTCCTTTAAACGACACTCGTATCCCATCATGCACTTGCGAGAGGAGAGTCACCGACTGTTTTCGTGGCGCCGTCGTCTGCCACGAGATTAGCTGCTGTGCTACAAATTTCAAGGTCGCCTTGGACTATTATGGCATTCATTATGGAGTAATTGCAAGAAGAACACCGGGTCTAATTTTGTGTTGCCATTCAGTAATGCTGGCAAAAAAAAAAGGACATTTTTGTTAAGCTAATAGTCTTCAGTTTATGTTTTGAAAAATGTAAAATTAATAAATCAACAATTTTACCTCGTATTTATTTTAAGATATGATTTATGTTGCTTCAAAAAGTTGATTGGAGGTACGCGTGTGGCTGCGCAGGGAAACAATTACGACAAAAAAAATAAAATAAAAGAGGAATAATTTCTGATGGTTTTCTTTAGAGATGAAACCAAGTAGAGATTTTCTGGCTGGTTTCCGGTGAACATTTTTCTGAAACTCTGAGCTGCTGACAGAATTTAGCCGATTATGAAAAGTACCGTTTCGTATTTTGGTCACATAACTAATAAAATATCCGTCTCTCTGTCTCCATCTCTCTACTTCTGTACCTTAAATATCAAAATTCGTCATATCATGAAATGTTCATCTAGCTCTTTCTGAAACAAAATCTATTCTTTATGCAGTTACTTTTCAGTGGATTTGTGAGAAAGGCGACGTCACACTGTGTGAGAGGGCAGTCGATGTTACGCAGCCCTGCTGTAAACAGTATTTGACAAATGATTATTAAATGATTATTAAAGTCATATTGCATCGCATTTATAACCAAACGGTAGCTTGGACACCCTGCTTTAGCAAGGAGATTGAGTTAAAAAAAGATGATCCTGAAATATCCTAATCCAGAGTGATTTGCGTCAGATTCTCGTAGAATAAAACGGAGAAACTTTTCCATATTGCATTCAGCTTCCTGTCTGATCTGTTGGTGACTCACCCTGTTTAAAAACTAGCTTCCTTTCTCGAAGCTTCTCAGAGGTTCCCCTCCCTTATTAAACGCCTCCCTGATACTCAAAAGAGTTAAGTCTTCGTCCCTCTGAAACAACTTCTACTCTGAAGGTTGTTTTTAACTAGTTGCTTATTGCACATCGCCGTCTGATTACCGATTGGTCGAGCTTAAAGTCCGACGACTCTGCTCACTTCTTGATATCTCTACATCAAATTTTTTTTTTTTGCTGTCTTTTTTTCTGCTACAGTAAAGACAAAACAATGCATTATGAGACAGGAACATATCGAGTGAATGTAAGTTGTTCTCAGGTTGGTAATATTGAGAAACCCGCTCGGATTACTGAGCTGGATCTTGGCCAACTAATTATATTTTCATGAATAGTTTCGCCAGCTGTCAGCGGACACCGATGAAAACTTTTACACACAGCACCTTTTGAGAGCAGTTGTTCTGTCAGCCTGTTTGCTTTTTATTTCATTGGAATGTACAAATATCAGACTTTCTGTGATCGAGTTTGCCAAAGACGGGTTTTGCGAAACGGAGGCGAGTCGTACCTTATTTATCGTGAGGTCACCAGTTCAGCAGCCATCGCTCAATCAAACATGGACGACGTTTATGAAGTCAACGGTTACCTCACCTGCCTTCATTGGGCGTGGGACTTGCTGTCACTAAAAGCAAACGAGGATAAATTGATGTGTTTTTTGCAGAGCGGCAGATGTTATCGTCCTCCGAGCAACTTTAAACATTCTTCATATCAATTTTGAAGAAATCAACGAAGGCCAGTTTGGGGGAAAATGAATGTATCGCCTAATTTTGGCATCAGAATATTTTTTTTGTTCTCGCTTTGCTCGCCAATCATTTGCCACAAATGTATAAAGAGCGATCAGACTATCGGGTCACAACCTTGAGTTTTAAAAAAACAACTAAAAAAAAAAAGAAGAAAGGATGAATTCAGTGCCTCTGCCTTCATATTAACAAACTTGTGTGTGATGAGAATAAAATATTTGAAGAGTGTAATTTAAACAGGGACGTTTGTGTTTTATTTATGTACAGTGTTGCGTTTTCTG
Organism: Phalloptychus januarius; assembly: GCA_902982915.1. Lineage (NCBI taxonomy): Eukaryota > Metazoa > Chordata > Actinopteri > Cyprinodontiformes > Poeciliidae > Phalloptychus > Phalloptychus januarius. Next base: position 14,885,048 of record CADWAE010000481.1, read on the forward strand.
TCGGCAGAAACAGTACAAAAATCTGTGTATTTGTATAAAAGACCGAGTGCAAAAACTCATGGTGCTTTGGGTGTGAAAGATTTTGTTTCCCCCTGGAATTGAAAGCAAGAAAAATGTAAATTCTGTAAGGCTTCAATAAACGTTTGGGAATGAGCATAAAACACATTGCATCTAAATAAATCGGATTTATGAACTGCACAGTCTGCAGGACTCCTTTATTCTTCACATTCCATCTTTTCGTGGAACAGTGCTAGCTAAAGAGGCATCAAGACAGATTTTAGGTTTCCTACTTTGAAACCGTTGTCATACTGTCCCTCCCCTCCGCCCCTCCGGGCTGTCACCGCGCATCCCGCCGAGCCGCATCCCGCCCATCGTGGCCTGTTCCGGGCCATGACGGGTGCAAAGCAGCGCTGCTTCGGAACATGTCGCGAGCTGGTGAAGAGGAGGTGGGTGTGGAATCATGAAAAGGGCAACGTCGAAAAGCATCGCCGCGCGTGTCCTCTTGACTCCTCGCGCGCGGTGACGTGCCTTGTCACACAGCTGGAGGATTGGGACGGGTTGTCACGCGGCCACCAACGAAAACGGCAAATCCCTCCTGAAATGTGTTTTGTCTATTTTTTAAAACAAAGGGGCAGGAGGGCGTCTGGCTGGAGGAGATGCTGCTGAGGCGTTTTGACGTGATTTAATCTCACTTAATGAAATGTGCCTCCTTCTCACCCCCCCCCGTCATTTTGTGAGACACTTGGATGAAAGTAATAAGGTCCCGCTGGAGTGCTGCCTTACCAGCAGTGGAGGTTAAAATTGTCTTCTTCACCAAGCGATCTGCTGTCACTGTGGGCCTCACCTCGGCAGGCGCCCGGCACTCGACACATTTTCTCACGCTAACGTCGACACGCTTGGACTGCACGTGCCTGGGGCTCCGCTCTCTGCTCAGCACGAGACAGCACCGGACCACACCTGCACAAATCCTTTATCGAAGGTTGGCAAGTGATTATTTTAAGACTGATGAATATTTGCGCGATATATTTGGTGCGACTTAAAGTGACAATATGTAACTTGTAAAAAAAAAAATAAATAAAAATATATATATATATTTAATTTTCATATTTACTTGTTCATTCTGTCACCATGTTGTGACGGTATGTATTACAGGCTAAATGTGTTTTGGGGATTTTGATTCTTGATATTTTTCTTCAATGGCTCTTTCTTCTTTTTTTTATTTGATTCTTAGTCTTTTAGTTTTGGGCAGTGTTCACTCATTTATTTGTCCACTATAAATGGACTTTTTTCTCAGCCATATTTCCCATGTTCTTTTGTTCTTTAGCTCTTTAGCCCTTTAGCCCTCCCAGGACAAAGTCTGTTTAGATCAGCTTGACCTGTTCCTTTAGACTCAGTTGTAACAGCAGGCGTGTGAGAGATTATGTATTTGATGTGGACTGTAAATACCAGAGGCTATTTTTAAAACATAAAAGATGATCAAACTTAAATGTCTTCTTTTCTTTGTTTTTATATGACTTAACATCGTGTAGCTTGTTTGCACCAGGCTTCATGCCAATGAGTTTAAATAGCATCAAAAAAAGAAACCAGATGATTGTTCTAGTGCTCTAAAGTAGAGATTTAACATATCGAATTATCCAAATCTGATATCTGAATAAAACCAAAGCAGTGACGGGCAGAAAAGCTTTTATTGAATTTGCTTACAACTTAAATGTTATTTTACTCAATGATCGGCTTTATTACTTTTCATGCTTTCACAAATCAAATGAAAGTTACACACAAGTATAAAACAGAATACAATAAGCCCAAAAATACATGTATAATACATAGAAATAATCTACGACACTTCATAATGTACACAATTTTTCAAATATCTTCCTCCTGCTTCTTGTCTTGTAAATAAACACCATGATTTTCACACTTTTCTTTAGCATTGTGATGACTCTGAAATATTAACTTAATCTTTAAGTGTATACATTTGTTCAATTTTTACTCTTCAGAAACCAACAAAATTTGGTGTTTTTGCACAAATTAATGTATTGTAATTACATCAGATTATGCAGCATATCTTCTTCGTTCCAAACATTACATACTCATTATTATATAAAAACATGCCACCATGAGTTTTTTTTAAACAATATTATTTTCTGGACAGAGCAAATGAGCCGAAAACGTTCTTCAACAGGTTCAGTCCAGGAACAAGCACATCATCATCCTCTCCCGTCTCCAGCCAAACTGATATCTCATCCTCCTCTGACCCAAAGCTTTCCTGTCAAAGCTCCATCTTGCACCTCAGTCATGGACTCTTCTGCTCCCACAAGTTTGTCTTCAACCACATTAGGAGATGCTGCTGCTCCCTTTGACTCCATCTCCAACTTTTCTGTATCTAGAAGTCAGGTGAAGAGGCAGCTGGACAGTCTGGACCGGAAATGAGGCTGCAGGTCCAGATGGTGTTAGTCCCCGAGTCCCTCTGTGGGATTCTGCAGCATCTCTTCAACCTTAGCCTGACCCAAGAGGAGGTTCTGTTGTTGTGGAAGACATCCTGCCAGGTTCCAGTATCGAAGAAAAGTCGATACTATAGGCATGACATCAGAAACTTCATCTCAGGATTTCCAGCAGGATTTTCTGTGCCTCCTCAGTCCTTGTGTCTTCTCTCTCCTGATTGGTCCATTGCTGTTGGTGATGCTGGAGAATCATCACATGATCAGACACACATTCCTTAATTTATGTCTAAACAACAGATGATTGAAAGAGACTTTCTGATCAAGTCATCATTATGTCCTCACCTTTTCCACAATGTGTTACAACCAGTAGATCAGCAGGTGGAGTAGGTCTTCTCCTTTAATTGTTGGTCAACTCAAGTCATGTGGCATGAGTTGATGTAGAAATAAAATAAAGAGAAAAGACAACAGAGTTTAAAAAAAAGAGAACATGGACAGAAGAAAGAACAGTTTTGATATTTGATCTCAATTTCATCCGTATTTAAAATTGTTAGCCAGGTAAAAATAGGTTTTCTTACTTTTTTTGCCAACTGGGATCTCTTATCTACCTCCACCTTACTGGTGGTGTTGAAGGTGGAGGTTTACAGGTTGGTGAGGTCCCACTTCACATGATCTCTTTCTCTTTATTCTGCACACGTCCTCAGGAGTCCCAATGTTAAATCTCTGGATTTCCAGCAGAATATTTTTCTGTCTCCTCAGTCCTTTGTCTTCTCTCTCCTGATTGGTCCATTGCTGTTGGTGATGCTGGAGAATCATCACATGATCAGACACACATTCCTTAATCCTGTCTAAACAACAGATGATTGAAAGAGACTTTCTGATCAAGTCATCATCATGTCCTCACCTTTTCCACAATGTGTTACAACCAGTAGATCAGCAGGTGGAGCAGGTCTTCTCCTTTAATTGTTGGTCAACTCAAGTCATGTGACATGAGTAGATGGAGAAATAAGATAAAGAGAAAAGACAACAGGGTTAACAAATACAATATACAGAAGAAAGAACAATTTTGAAATTGTTCTTGTTTTGATATTTGATCTCCACTTCATCCATATTTAAAATTGTTAGCCAGGTAAAAATAGGTTTTCCTACTTTTTTTGCCAACTGGGATCTCTTATCTACCTCCACCTTACTGGTGGTGTTGAAGGAGGAGGTTTACAGGCTGACCAGATCCAACCTGGGATGATCAGAGAATCAGAAATCTGCCCCTGCAGGAGGCAAGCAGTGTCATGTGAAAGGATTTCCAACTTACAAGCAGTGTGAAAAACAAGGGATCCAGAAGGCAGGAACCACATGGACAACGATGAAAGGATCCAGCGATGAGCAGCTAAAACCTGAAAGATTAAAAACTGGGAGAGTGGATTACTAGAGGAACAGGACAAAATCATTTACTATACCAGAGAGCACTGTGTAGGGAAGCACCACTATTACACCCTGTAATATGGGGGAGTTGAGAGCAAAACATAAAGATGACGAAAACCCCGGTGGAAGGCGCTACCAAAGGCTTCGTCAAGTCCTGCAGAATCCTTAAGATGTAAAATGCTAAATCTAGCAGCGGGATAAAAAAAAGTCCCGGCGCAAGGCGCTACCTAAGGCTTCCACAGGCTTGCAAGAAAGCCATTGGCTTTAATAAAAAAAATTAAAAAAACAGAGAAATGATGATATCCTAATGTGACTTCCCAAATAGGTCTTTAGTTTTTACCGATCCCAATCTAATCAGAGTCACTTGACAAGACGTAGCGAGGTCTAAACCACTCATGCCTGGAACTCACAATTTCAGTAAATCTGCCAGATGTGGAAGGTATCGGTTCAACACGGGGTGACAGAATGGGATCTTCACAGTGCATCAATGGTGAGGGACTGAGGACGGGGGATGACATACCAGGACGTTTACGCGCCATTTTACGAGAGGGACTAGGGACGGGGGATGACATAAGAGGACGTTTACGCGCCATTTTACAAGAGGGACTGAGGTCGGGGGATGACGGTCCAGAATCCTCACTCGACGTCCACGGTGAGAGACTCTGGACACGGTTTATCAGAATGCGATCTACATATTCCGGCTTTCGGTATAGAAAGGACAGACGGGTTGACGGAATGGCCATGTCTTTCAATTGTTTAGCACATCTCCATGCCACCATTCTGAGGGTGCTTTCAAAGACCTCACCCCAACTGGTCCTCTTGGCGGAGAGCTCCTCTTCCGCAACAGTGTCCCTAGTCCTTTTTGCTGGGGGTTGCTCTTCAACATCACTATCCATTTTCCTCTTTCCGTTTATACCAGTCCCAGATGCCACATGAGCCGCGTCCTCTTTCAAACCTACCTGATTACTAGGCTCTGATGATGGGTCCTCCTTTGCAGCATCCACCTTCTTTGTAGTTCTCCTGGCGCGGCCAAAAGTCAAAGAAGCCACCAAATTTTTCCAACCTGCCAGAGGCTGTGGCGAGACGCTCATAGGACTGGACTCCTCTGTACGCAAAATGGGCTCTTGCTTTTTGTCAAGTTCAGATGTGAATTTCAAGCTGGAAGGAAGCATGGTACCAAAACTAAGCTTTGATGCTTGGTCGTCCTCCTTTGCAGAATCCACCCTCTGTGTCGTGCTCCTGGAGTGGCCAGAAGTCAAAGAAGCCGCGTCCTCTGTCAAACCTACATGATGATGTTTCAGGGTACCGAGAGGTCTGGAGTCCTCTGGATGCAAAATTGGCTCTTCCTGTTTGTCAAGTCCAGATGTGAATCTAAAGCTGGAAGGAAGTACGGCACCAAAACTAAGCTTTGACAGTGGGTTGTCCTCCTTCGCAGCATCCACCTTCTTTGTTCTCCTTGCTCGGTTAGAAGTCGAAGAAGCCACGTCCTCTTTCAAACCTGCCCGATAATGTTGCAGAGTACCGATAGGTCTGGACTTCTCTGGATGCAAAATGGGCTCTTCCTGTTTGTCAAGTCCAGATGTGAATTCAAGTGAAGCACAGGGAGCCGTGTCTTCTTGAGGCTTCTGAGCCACCCCGATGACTTTTATGTATTTGAAATTTGGGGGAAGAATTTCAAGCAGCTGTGATGCAACATCGTCACGGTCCACGGTAGGACTACTGTCAATGGAGCACAGCTGATCAATCGTCGAATTAAGAAGTTTCAATGATTGTTCAAGCACTCCTATGCCCCACAGGAATTTAATGTTTGGTCGAAGGACCTGGACAACACGAAGTCGGGATTTCAAGTCATCCTGGTCTTCATTATCAACCTCATCTGGTAGGGAGTTATTACACTTCCTACCTCGTCTTCAGGCTGGAAGTAAAGCCCGGGGTACCTCGTCTTCACTGGAGCTGGTAGAAGAGCTAGCACTGGAGCTGGTAGAAGAGCTACCACTGGAGCTGGTAGTAGAGCTACCACTCGAGCTAGAACAGTCCACAGACTGCCGAGGTGAACTATACCACGACTCACCTCCATGGTCTTCAGAAACCATGTCGGCTTCATTTAACCACAACTTACCGTGTTCCTTACCTCGATGTCCCTCCAACGGTGGGGATCCATCTGCTGGAAGCGCCATGGTATGGGCTGTGAAGGAAAAAAACAAAGCAAAAAATCTATAATTCAGTATCTTGACCTTCACAAAAGTCTAAAGCAATGTTTAGAGGGAACATTGAAATACCAACAATACAATAACCCAGGTTTGTGAATGTGCTTGTTTTTCTTGAATATATTTTATTAAGAATACTATTGCTATGCCAGATGTGATTATTAATTTGTTTGTGAAAATCAGCTTTGATTGATTATCACTACGACTATACACAATTCACCGACTATTAATGGTCCATCATTAATGTACACACACACTTATAATGTTTACTACTGGGGCAACAGTGGTGGGAGTTTGCCCTGAAATGGCCCGCCTCTGTCGTTGTGTCCTTGAGCAAGACATTTCTCCCACCTTTTGCTGGAGTTTATTGCTGTCACGGTAGAACATCTGTGGCTACAATCCATTAGCTTATCATCACTCTGCGTGTGCATGAATGAAAATGACTGATTTTATGTAAAGCGCCGTCGAGTGCCTTAATAAACTGCTAGTCTGATGTGATTACCATGGAATCCAAATATGTTTGTCAGGGCATTTTTCAAAAAAACACATTTCTAGAAGTCATCAAAATGTCAGAAAATTGGACACCGGTCATCAAACCTTACAATCTTATATTAAATATAACCATTTTTGTTTTTTCAAATCAATTCAGCAATGTTAGCATTCCTGGATATGCAAAAAAAAAAAACAGATCAACATGTCCCTATCTTGAAAAGAAGAATGAAACTAAACAATTAAAATATATGCTATTATCAGGGTAAATACTATTTTTTTTTAGCGTATCCATGGAAACTGAGTTTTTATCACGGCCTTTTTCAAAAAGTAACGGTCAAAAAACAAGCTAATTTTTCAGGAATTCGACGTTAATTTAACTAATTTGACTATAATTAAGTAAAATACATATATTTCTTGAATCACTACACCACAGTTTAACATTCCCGACATTTCCAGTGAAATTCAGTTAAGAAAAAGGCTCATTAGTTAAGAAAGATCTATGCTAGCAAAGAATGCTACTTGCCTTTTTTTTTTGTACAGCAGTACAATTTCTTTAAAACACACACAAGCACAAAATAAACTAAACAAGTCGCTAATATCTTAGTAATAACTTGCTTTCGTTTATTAAAAATAGTGAAAGAATGATTTTAACCTTCCAGCTGGTCACCTTGCTGGTGCCTCTCCTGGCCAGGAACCGTCTTTCGCAGGTTTCTTTATCGCAGGCTTCTTCAGCAAGTGCGTATTTGAGCAAGTGCTTCTTCAGCAAGTTTTGCAAAGCAGACTTCTCGAAAAACTCAAACCTTCCGATGCTCCAAAAGCTCTTTCAGGCGTCTCTCACAAAGTCCCGTAGCAAAGGGGAAGAATTCAGAAGGTCAGGGTCATTTATAGGGTTGAGAACGCTACGTCGTTTCCATGACTTTCATTGACGAACGCACGCACTGTGCGTGAGAGAAATTGGACTAATAACATAAGTATCGCGTTGTTTTATTTATCAGGCCGGATGCTTCCACCTACTGGCCAACCAGCATAAGATCACAATTACATTTTTAAATCTTGCACTACTGTTGCGACTTTATCTGCTTTCATTCTTAACTATGACAGTTTCCAGGGTCGGGCAGAGACCTTTGGAGGGGCAGGGGCACAAAGCTAAAAAAAAAGGGCACATTTATGGAGTGAAAATATTCTCAAAAGATTTGTGCGTGAAAAAAGGATTTGTAACTCGTGTGAAGTACTTCTGGTCTACCCTCAGGGTAAAACTTGCAAGTTTTAACATCCACTTACTTCTGCCATCTGCAGCGGCAGAACGGATCTGTCAGCGCTGAACCGCACTAACAGAACCTCTAATTTTACAAGTAAACGGGATAATAATGGGTTCTGGAGAGTCCGGGTCACAGATCTCAGTGATGCGAACTAAATCAGAACCAGGGTGATATTTCGGCTGCAGGTAAAACTCTGAGGGATGGGTCCATCCGACAAGGGACAAGGTGACCGAACTGACGGGTTTAACACTGGAACAAGGCCGCCCTTCAGCTACGCCTCCAGAGCCACATGTCCCTAACCTCAGGAGAACTCTGCTGCAGGTAAAGCCATCCGGAACATCCACTTACTTCTGAGGGTAGACCACGACCACGATTACTGGGCCGACCCGACCCGCCATTCTGGAATGTTTGAACGCTTCTCCCAGCCAGAGCAGAATATACTTCCGCCACCTAGTGGTGAAATCTTTTACCCATGTAATTACAGTTGTACAGGTCACAAACGTGGATTCATATATAAACAATATTACGATATTAAAAAGTAAATGTGCGTCTAATGACATGTATTTTTCACAAAAATATGTCTTAGCCACGAGACGAGACAAGCAGAGAGGGAAATACGTGTTGAACAATGGAAAAAAAAAAAAAACTTCCAAAGTAAACTTAGATGACCGAGCTTTTACTAGCATGTGAACGCACCATCTACACAAATCTGGGAGGCTGAAATGAGTCTCAAAAGTAGTTGTGCACTCGTAACTGGATCTGTATGTAACTGCAGCTTTGTGTGTGTGTATCTGGTGACTGATGCGTACTTTTTCAACATTTGTAGACATAGGAAAAGGTTTATTTTCTTTTTACGGCTTACAAATCATATTTCACAGATACAACTATACAAACTTACACACAAAGATGCTTACACGAATTACAAATCTATTTTTCACGCACAAATCTTTCACACGAGTTACAAATCCTTTTTTCACTCATAAACCTTTTGAGACTATTTTCACTCCATATATTGGCCCTTTCAGGTGTAGGCGACTGTTCCAAGGTGCCGACTTCCTTCAAGTGTAGGTGAGCAGCTCCTCTCCAAGTATGGAGCCAGAACCTTCCAAGCCTGTGCATCTGACTCAAATCTCCACTTGTCTCACACTGCTCACACGTTGACCATGTTGAACGGAAGCCCCTGGTCCAAATAGACCAAAGGTCACATGTGACCTTAGGAGCCTCCCATTCTGGTACCTTAACGGAAGCACAGTAAGCAGTCAAAGGAGAGCATTGGAGTAAAGTGAATTAATTGTCATTTTTATCAGTGCAGAAGATAACTGACTTTTTAAAGGGAGAAACTTCCTCCAAAACCAGACTTGGGATAACTGTCTGTTTCCTAGAAACACCTGATGCCTTTGGAAGTCCTTCATTGAAAACCTTGAATCGCTCTTAGTCTGATCCCTCCCCAATGGGAACCTGCCCTGGGAAGTCCCACTACTGGCTGAACCCCAAGACAAAATCTCCCTCTGGTTCATAGGGATACGCAAACCCCTCCACCACGTTAAGGTGGCGATTCTGCGGAGGGGTCACCAGCAGATCGCGATGGATGTTTAATCCAAGGGATCGCCCATCCTGAGCAAGCACAAGGCAACAGTGGAGAGGAAAACTTTAAAAGGAGAAACCTCCAGCAGAACCAGGCTCAGGATGAGCAGCCATCTGCCGAGGCCGGCTGGCTTCCAGAGGGCAAAAATAATAAAAACAACAACAAACAAACAGAATAATGTCAGCAAACCTCTGAAAGAAGAAAGACAGATTTAGTTACAATATTAGTTTACATTAAGAAAAGGGAGATATAGGAAAGCAGTGCTCAGAAAACAGTGGCACAGACTGTTGCAGGTTGAGCCTTTATCTCTCACTGAAGTCGGGCTGCTGTGCTCCACTATCCTGGACAGAAAATCTTTAATGTTGATTAAAAAAATAAATAAGCATTCAAACATGTTATTGCTCTCAGACAGTTTATGTATGTATTATAAAATATATATAAAAATACAACTTAAATTCACAGTGACACGCAGGACAATGGACCATGCAGCACATAGTCACATCTAAGGAGAATTTGTTCGGGCCAATCAATCTAATTGTCAAGTGTTTTATTGTGTCGTGGCTTCCCACACTTGAAAAAGGAGGACTTCAGACTTCAGGATTTCACTCAGGCCCTTTTTTATTTTCACCAGTGAATGTGAAAGAGTGAAAAGGTGAAAAACCTACAAAACACATACACCATTTTTTAAACAAATATTTTTAGACATATGCATTAAGGTTAATTTATCTTAATGATCGATTCATTTTTAACCTTACACGTAAATGTTTTAAACAATTTTAATCATACATTTTAAGTGTTAAATTATCCAACTCAGACTGTCTGTTTAATTAAACAATTCCAAACATTTCGATTTACTCCAAACATCCCAGTATTGTTTTCCATGTCTTTTTTTTTCCCAAACATAAGAACCAAAATCAACATTTGCTTTTCAGTGGCAGGCTTACTGGTAGTCCTTGTTTAATTTAAGCCCTTTTCCACGACATGCAGGCTGGAGGCTGTGTTTGCCCTCCTCAGCTCTGCTGCAAAACCCAGGCAAATGGTGGGTGAGTTCTTTATGTGACCTGAGTTGAGGGTGTGGTTAATTGAGCCAGATCCCTTCCACCTGCTAAGAAATTCTGCAGAGTGGCACACTGATGTGTGTGTGTGTGGGTGTGTGTGTGTGTGTGTGTGTGTGTGTGCACACATAGATGTGTGCTCATGCAGCCACACCTGAACTCATGAGCAGCTCTGCGCAACACTAATAGTTATGTTTTGGATGTGGGGGGAAGCCGGAGCGCCCGGAGAGAACCCACAAATCCCGTTTTTATTACATCTGGACCTCTTTTCTGCTAGGTAACAGTGCTACCATCTGTGTCATTGTGCTGCCTGGATTCTCAATCCATTAGAAGAAAATCTAGATTATTACTGCATAAATGGTCTGAGAGCATCTCTGTGTTGTTTTTCCTTCTTCATTTCTTCATCTACCTATGGTGACTAGGGTGTCTGTTTAGTAAAATAAACTATTTAAACATATACAAAATAAACGTATAAAAATAAATATATGACGGGGAAAAAATTCTTTTTTTCCCTTTCATAACTTTTACCCCTTTCTTCCTGGTTGTCTTCGTATGTCATCATCTTCACCCTATAACTTCAGAGTGCACGCTCCCCATGCACTCTGAAGTTATAGAGGCACGTGAACTTAGGATGACCCCAGTTACTGTTGACCTTCAGAGTCACTGAATCGAAAGACCCAACTTTATCGTCCTGTAAGCCAAGACAGATACAAATATGGGATGTTAGATTGATAATACATAGTTACAAATAGACAGACAATAGCAACAAAGGAGGTCTATCTTAAAGTGTATGGAGGGCTAGTTCAACTGGATTTGCTGTAAATATATTTTGCATAGTTTTTCTCAAGATAGCAAGGCAATTATACTGATATTTTGCTAACCAGAAAACAAAATGTTATGTAGTAACACTGGGATTTTATTGTGTTATCAAGAGACAACAAAAATGATTGTTTTGTGATAATGTTGTGACTTTTTTACACTTATATGTTGTTGAGTGTAATTTGCATTATAAGTGACTTATTTACATTGTATGTGAAGCATAGCTTACATGATGACTATTATTAATTGAATTGAACATGATTATATATAATTACAAAAGCTGAAGTGAAGCATATTTAAGTGCGAGTCATGATTTATTTGGATAGAGGAAGTCTTATTTTGAAAAATGCTCAACAGGATCTGGTTCTATAGTTTGTCACTGTCTTCTGTTGATTTTGGTTGCTAGGTAACGAACAGCTGTTGTCATCAGCTGTCTTCGTTTTCTCTCATTGAAAACTGAACAGAAATGTTCAGTAAAAGAAATCAGAGTTCAACAGCTTTTTGCATCTGATCAAATGAATCGCTCTCTGTGTTTTGGAATAGTTTGGGTTCAATAACAAAACTTTCAGTGTCTGCGTATGCAGGTTGAGCATGACGACACATTTAGGCACTTTTTCTAGACAACATAATTGCTACAAACTTGACTGATTCATTTTTCAATGCTATCAGTTACAGTCTGTCTCAACAGCTCTGGAAGTGCAGAATTAACATATTTTTTTATGTTTTAAATAGAAATTTTCATTTTGAATGGATCCATAATCCTGTATTTGCCATTTTATTTAAAGTGTTTTTTTATATTGAATGCTATTAATACTATTAATACCCAGTGAGGAACCTTATGGTTGTAAGTTAGGAAAAATGATCAACATTTATAACAGGGCCAGTCACTCTGGGCGAGAACTGTATTTGGTTAATAAAACATTAATTTGACATATTTACAGGAACGTTGAAGGTCTGGATGTGGTCACCACCCTCATTATACACAAAAGTCCCCAAATGTGTTTCCTCATCTTGTGATTTCTTCTTTCCCTGAGACAAAATGAGATAGAAATGCAAATCAGTATCTTGTTCTTTTGAGATATGTGAAAGTTAGTTGGTGGATCTAAAAACATATCACATCCTGAGATAAGCAGAAAATTCATTAGTGCAGACAGAAAGTTTGCATAGTTTAGAGTGAGACCAAGTGATGTCCTACTGACTCATTGCTATCACATTTTAAAGGCCAAAATATATTATAGGTGGATATATATTTTTTACAGTTTTGACACTCGTTTTACTTGACTTACAAAGACAGAAAATTCTCTAGGCGCACTAGAGACTGAGGATGTTGGGGAAACAATCTTGGGGATATGACCCAGCGACACGTGAGTGATGGTGGCCTTGTGGGACAGTGCAATGGACAAACGTCCTGGGAAATCTGCAAAGGCCCAGCATTGTCCTGGATTCAGTTTAGTTCTTCCCTGAAAACAGAACAAAACGTTTAGGTGGGGCTTCAGAGAAAAGACAATCTTAAAGCCTAATGTTATATCAACAAGAAACACCACTTTTCCTAATATTCATTTAATGTTCGGAGTGTCATTCAGACCTTGATAACAATTCCTGGGCCAATAGGTGGTACCCTGAACGATGTCCCACAAAATCTGCACAGTTTATGACTCTGATACGTTTCAGAGGTCATTTTGTGAAGAATCACTGCTCCTGTTCACAAAACACAAAAACAGAAATAATGTGAATCAGAAGACTGAAAAATTAAAAACTAGTTCATGATCTTATTTGTAATGGCTCACCTTGCGATTCCAGAGCAAAGTTGGGCCACAGATCTATTTGTGGTAGGAGGTACCGAAGCTTTTCCTCCATCAAATGCAGCTTGGACAGCTGTCCCTCATCCTTACATCCAGAGATTGTTGCCTGTGCACAACATAAAAGTTAACAGCTTCTTCTCATGTTTGTTCAGGATGATTAAATCAATGTTAAGATTAGGAAGAGAAAACCTACCAGGTCTTCTGGAGTTGGTGTCAAAGACAACTCTGAAGGTTGCAAGTGTAGCGAAATAATCCGCCCGATACATGCTGATGAACAAGAGCAGACGATGTGAGATAACATTTAAAATACAGACTTTCTATAACACTTCCAAACTGACTATTTGTAGAAGGAGAGGACTTACCAAAACCGATTAAAATGAAAAAGACAGCGACAAACATTTTACGATACTCCTGTATCAAAGTATGTATTGTCTCGCTGTCTTGTTCTGTCATTAACTCCTCCTCTCTGTAACTCTCTGTGAACGTTATCTCTCTATGTACAGAGAGGTTTGAAGGGTTACGCGTTCTACGCCTCCTTCAGACCAAGATGGAAAATATACAAGTGAGTAAAGATATCCGTTGATCAGCAGATGACTACGGAGCCCAGAAGGGGACATGGAGAAAAAAGATAAAGAAAAAGAAATCCCGATTTACTTTCTCGACATCCTGAGAACTAAGTCAAGATCCCGACTTGACTTAGTTTCGAGATCCCGAGAAAATCTCTGGAGATCCAGAGATCCCGACATTTTGTCTCAATATTCTGAATAATAAGTCAAGATCACGACATTTTTTCTCGCGATCCCGAGAAATTAAGTCGCGATCCCACTTTTTTTCTCGAGATTCTGTGAAAGAAAAAAAAAAAAGTCGGGATCTCGAGAAACTAAGTCGGGATCTCCAGAGAGTTTCTCGGGATCTCGAGAAATTAAGTCGCGATCCCACTTTTTTTCTCTAGATTCTGGGAAATGAAAAAAAGAAGAAAATAAGGAAAAAAAGAAGTCGGGATCTTAGTTTCTCAAGAGGCAGAGAAACTAAGTCAAGATCCCGACTTAGTTTCTCTGCCTCTCGATAAACTAAGTCGGGATCTCCAGAGAGTCGGGATCTCGAAACTAAGTCAAGTCGAGATCTTGACTTAGTTTCTCGGAAAAAAAAATGTCTGAGATTTTCTCGGGATCTCGATTTATTTTCTCGAGAGCCAGAGAAACTAAGTTGGGATCTCGGGATCTCCAGAAAGTAAGTTGGGATTTCTTTCTTTTTTTTTCTCCATGTGCCCTTCAGGTCTCCGTAGGTCACTGTATAAAACATACGAGCTAAAACTATTTCTGATTTAATATACCTGACTGGTGTCTCCCAGTATGAAATTACTGGTTGTCCATTGTTGTCATAGAAACCATTCGTCCTCAATCTTTCGCTTCTTCTTAGCATGACTGTAAAAAAACACAAAGTCATGGAAAGGTGGTCGGTTACTGGCACAAAGCAAGTCTTACATGTACAACACAACTTTACAGTAAGTCATTTTCATAGTAAACACTGTAAATTTAACGATGCAATACATCTGAAACTTCATTTAATGTTAGTCAAATCATCATTTGGTTACCTATCATATTAATCCAATATTTCATATTTGAAAATCATAAACCATCTATAAAACTTGAAGGAAGAACAATTTTTTGCATGTAAAACTCCTTAATATTTTTCTGCTGTTTCAATACTCAATGAAGTTCCCAAATATGCAAAAAAAGGTGCTCAAATCACAAATACGATTTGTGATTTCATATTTACATCAAAAAGTTACTAAAATGATTTGATGTTGAGCTAAAAACTGATTACTAACAACTTGTCTTGCTTAAACTATTTTCAACATTGCTGGCACAATTCCTACAAAAAAACTCTAGCACAAAATTACACTTTTATTTCTTTGCCTCAGTATTTTCTAAATAAATACTTACTTGAAAAACTGCAGATTAACTCAATTTCTTGAAATGAAAAACGGTGAAATCTCTCCGACGTCTTACACTTCAAATGGATGAATTCGGATAGGAACTCGTCTCTTACCCAGAAAACTTCCAAAAGCGCCTGATGACAAGTCAGACTATGTGACATCACAATGCTGCCCTCAATTCATCTCTGGCTCATTTAAATACATTTAAAACATTACAACAAACTAATGTGCAAACAAAATGTCCATTCTGCTGTTAAATTAGTCAGTGGAATCAAGAAATGTTTACTCCCCTACTGGCATTTACATCCAGTTATTGCACAGTTTTTTTTGACATGATTGATAAAACATTTCTGCGATTACTGCAGAGCTCTTTCTCTGCACCAACACACTGTATTGTAAATTCCTTGTTATACTTTTACAGTTCAATATCCACATAATGTACATTTTGACAAAGTCATCCTACTCAGTTGCACATTATTAAAAAGTTTTGCTATTATTGTTGTTATTGTTAATCTTGTTTTCATCCAGAAACTATTGTGTGAACTTGTATGCATCTGAATGCAGCAGTTACACCTTAATTTTCTATTTCTATTCTATTGAACTGGTATCTGTGTGTGAATAAATCAATGGATGTCATAACTAGAAGGACTGGAAACTAGAAAGAAAAGAAGTATGCTTGTAGTTATATATATAACTACATATATATGTATATGTACAAATATAAATGCACTCAGGTTTACTGTAATTATTCTAACAAAGTAGGAAATCAAGTTGGTGGTTAACATCAGTCCAGCAGCTTCTGCTCCACAGTTAGAAACAGAAAAACAATTACAGGTTGCTATGGTAACCACTAACTCTCAAGAGCAACAAAACAGAACTTAATATATAAATAATAATAAATATCTGGAGAAACAGCTTGTTAAAGAAAATAATTAAACAGATTTTGACAAACATCACATCAATAATATTGTTAAAATCAAACCCTGCTACTTTTATGTGTAGCTCATTCCCTTTAATGTTTTGATTGTCCTGAAACAGAGAATCTACCCAATGCAATCGATATTGACCACTAAAACATAAACTGTGATAGCTGCTCAAAATCAGGTATTTTCTATCCTTCTGTGCCACTTATTAAAAAAAGTAAGAGGCATCTCTAGACATATTTAAGGTTGTACAGATGATCGTGTCAATTATCGACAAGGTACAATAAATTCAGCTTCAATAAAACTTAACTAGCCAAACATTCACTGTCATTACACCTGAAGAAACAAAGAAAAGAATTTTACATTTGAATATTTTAAAAGCCCCACATTGACATGCCAGCCATGTGCATGAAGGTTATACGTACACCTAAAGGCTTTATATATAATTCACTGTAGATTTAGTCAACATTACAGCGAGCATAATAACGTAACAGTCTTCTTTCGTAATAAAGAGACACTTTAAATCGGTTTAATCCAATTTTTATTTTTATTTTTATTTTTTCTTAAAGTAGAATTTAAAGAAATTAGTTCTTTTACCAAACATTGCGCTCCAAGAGTATCATCTTCTAACATTTTCCCTCCACCACCACTGTGCACCAGTATGGCGCTAAATGCAAAAAGATCATTTGTCTGGGTAAACATGGAGGCTCCACATTTTCATATGCTTTTAATAGTAAAACATAGACATTAAAGGAAAAAGACTTTTGTTCAAATTTAGTGTGCGCTCAACTTCATTCATTTGACCAACGATTCTTCGGTTCTCCAAATGGGACAACCTTTCTCTGCCGTGAAGCCTGGATTGGAAGAAAATTTCAAATTCAAAATTCAATTCAAAAATACTTTAATGATCCAAAAGAAAAATGTAATGTTGTTGTAGCTCATTAATTCAGATTCTTCAAAGAGTTATTGCAGATGGCTGATTGAATAATTTTTTAGAGCGGTCTGTATTACAGCAAATTTGAAGAAGCCTCTGACTGATCATACTATGTTTTTTCAAGGTCTCATGAATTATGGTCAGAGTTCCCCATAATTTTCTTAATTTTATGAAGAGTCCTCCATCGTTTCTGTCTTCTCTCCTCTGATTGGCCCAGTGTTATTGTCTTGTCTCAGTTATGCTGGAGAACCATCACATAATAAGACACACATTCCTTAATTTCTGTCTAAATAACAGATGATTGAAAGAGACTTTCTGATCAAGTCATCATTATGTCCTCATCTTTTCCACAATCTGTTACAACCAGTAGATCAGCAGGTGGAGCAGGTCTTCTTCTTTAAGTGTTGGTTAACTCAAATCATGTGACATGAGTAGATGGAGAAATAAAATAAAGAGAAAAGACAACAGAGTTAGAAATATAGGAATATACACAGTAAAAATGCCAGTGCTAAAATCTTTGGTGTAGCGTTAAATAAAAAGTGTGAATATTGTTTTAACATCACACAGCTTTAAAATAACACTGACAGTGTAACCTATGTCATATTTGCGTTGTTAAATTTCAGTCTTAAAGCTGTATATCAACTGTTCAGCATGCCGATGGCTGAGAAATTACTTGCCATTTTAGGAAAACTGGAAAGGGAGTCCACTGTTTTGCTTTGGGCCCGCTACAATTTTGATTCGCCTGTGCATTTGTGAATTATGAGACAGTTTAAGCTCCATATATAAGCGGTCATTCACCAAAGATTGTACTGGTGCTGCGTTTAGATGCCATGTGCGCTCGTTGATTCTTTTACATCGTATAGTAAAATCTAAAAGAAAAAGTATTTAATTCAACCACCACTAAAAGTCAATACAGAATTTTCGTCTGGCTCAATATTTAGTTGACTGATATTTTTTTTTCTTGTTTATTTTGTTGAAGTGTTTATTGAAACAAAAAAATCCTGAAATAAGAAAGCTAGAAATTTTAAGTAACAAAAAAACCCCACCTCTTTTTTGCCTAAGAAAGTCCCACATTTTTTTGTTGTTGCTTTTTTCGTTTTGAACATACAACCTAATTCGTTCTGTTTAGGTGTAGCTTGACACATCTGTACCGCTCCTAAACTTGAATCTCAACATTCCCAGTTTTATGTGAAGGCAGCACAGCTCCGCTTCCTCCTGTATAGCTTCTTGCTAACTGCAGCCATTTTGATTTGAACCGCATCTCCGGAGAGAAGCAGACTGGAAAAGGTGGGAATTGTGTAATACTAAAAAAAGCACGCGTGTTTAATTTAATGTCTACTCTCCTTTTAACCGTTTTACGAACCACAGACTCGGTCCTGTGTTGCCTTAGCGATAACTACCGAGTCCCCCTGCTAGCTCGATATCTTGGCTAACTTTAGCCGACGTTAGCTTCCTAGCTCTATGTTCGAGGCTGTCTTGGAGGTTGGCATTTCATCTGCCCGTGCGCTTTATTTTGGTCTCGCACGTCAACATGACATAAGACCCGTCGCTTCACCTCGCCTCTATCCAACACAACAGCTGAAAAAACTGTCAACAATTTTCAGGAATCCCCGGCGTTTTCAGCTAGTGAGCCAGCGGCAACGTTGGCGCTTTTCTGGTTGTTAATGAGAGGCTGTCTTGTAACGTGTGTTAAATTGCGCATGTCGTCTAAGCCGAACCTGAATGTCACTTGTTCGGGATATTGCAGGTGTTACCGCGGAGAGGAGAGATGTGGGACCAGGGAGGACAACCGTGGCCGCAGTGGCCTCTGAGCAGCCAGCAGCAATGGATGCAGTCCTTCCAGCACCAGCATGACCCGGGTCAGTGAAAGATGCATTCACGTTCTAAACGTTTTTATTTTTTCCTCCAATAAGAAAAAAACTCTGCACGATTGTGTGTGAAATGTTTGGATTATTTGGTATTTATTTAGGTCAAGTGGACTGGGCTGCCCTGGCACAGGCCTGGATAGCCCAAAAGGAGTCAACAGGAACACAACCGCACAACATTCAGCCTAATGGTCAGGACCTCCCCGGCCATGATTCTGGTCCACCTGCTCCGCCCGCTAACCATGGAGCCTTTCAGGGTGAACCAGGGTTTGGACGGATGTGGCAACCAGGTAAACGCTGGGGGTGAGGGGGATGCTTTGATCTGACTGCAGGCTTCCCTGAGAGCCACTTTTCAAGTCAATTCTGTTCCAACTAAAAGATCAGAACTCTAAAGTAATGTTTGATGTCTCTGACTCAACACATACCTAGCTAATGCTAGGCTAGTATTAGCTTTTTTTTTGCTTTTGTTTTGATATGTCATTCAAAGTATTACATTTCTAACATATTTCTAGTGAATTGTTTGGAAAAAAGCATTCAGGAAAGGCGGTCTTCCAGGTCTGTGAACTTAGTCCTTTGCCGTGAATGTTGTAAAATGTAAATACTGGTGTTTCAGCAGTTCTCTGTCCTGCTGTGTCTGAGAAACGCAGGTCATGTGACGGAGAGAACCAAAAGTAATTCTGAAAGGTGAAGATAGCTTTGATCAGGGAAAACCCAAATATGTAAGATCAGTGAAATAATTTACAATGTAAACATTTTATTGCATCATCGCTCTAATTCCAGATGGTACAGCAGGATCGTCAGATACAAACTAGCATCAGAAGAGTGCAGGTTGTGAAAACAAGAAGTCTCATTCTAACATAAACTGTCGATGCGATTGTGTCTTGTGCAGTTTTGATTTAAAAAATTGTTGTTCATTTAGTGAAGTCACTAGAGGTATTTTTTGACAAAAGTAGCAGTGTTGTTTTAAAATATTACTCAAAGGAAGTTAAAAAAAGGATGGTTAAGTAAAACTTTTGCAAAAGTTACTCAGGTAAATCTGTGGAAATATAACTAGTTACTACCTCATGCAAATGGGCAGTGATTTCGGTTTCTATTTTTTAAAATTGTTTATGCAAATTGCATCCATGTGACTCTTTGAGGGTGTGGCAGGCGGTAGAACAGGAGTGACCAAACTTTTTGTCACATTTAATCCTTGAAGGAAAAAAAAACTTTAGTTAAAAACTAAAAGCCCTAAAACTTATATTAGAATTTTTTGCTCAAGTAATATCTTGTTAGACCTTAAAAAAAAGATTTATTTTAAATTTTTGTAGGAAATGAAAGTGAAAATCATCAAAGATCTGAAACTTAAAAAGGAGCTTGCATTTTCTCTAAAAAAAGGAATCCAGTTTCACATTCTTTTGTGCTCATTGGGAACAAATAGGGGAGGAAAAAAAATTTTGTTGCAATAAAAACAGGATTTAGGTCATAATATTTTTATATATAGGCTCATTTAATAAATAAATAAAAAAGTCTGTTTTTGAGTAAAAGTAACCAGATGAATATGTTCATATTTACTATGAAATGAGAGAGAATTTAAAAAGTGTGGGTATTAAACTAACCTATTTTTGATTGGAAAAACAAATCATTTTCTCTGTGATAATCTTGCCTTAAAATAACAAAAAGTCTCCCATCTCTGCTGGAACGCAGAATCAGTCCAGAGGCTGCAGATATCACATATTTGGCCATTTGCACTCGTTTTATTGAGCGAAGCTTCAATGAAACCCTGAAACGACATGAGATTTACTGGAAATTGTGGGAAGCCTGTAACATGTAAATGGTGATATGGTGCTTTGCAGAGTGGGGGATACACGGTCAGGCCCCGCCCCCTCCGCCGCCGCCCCCACCACCCGAGCAGCCCTGGATCCCCCCGGGATCCGGCCCGATGGACGTGGTGGCCCCGAGCGAGGACAGCAACAGCCAGGACAGCGTGGAGTTCAACTCTGAAGCCCACCGCGGGGGTTATCCCCAGAACAGCCATGGGTATGGGGCACAGCCCGACAGCTACGCCATGGCCCCCATGGCCATGAACCAGTTTGATTATCAGGTATGCAGATGCTGCGGTAGAAACTTTTGAAGCTTGTTGGGTTTTAGTGTGAGAAGCGAGTAGCAGAGGAAGAGGCGCTCAGCCTTTGCCGGACGCCAGCGTCTCGCTGCGTCGGACTCTGTCCACATGCAATGCTTTACACTCTGCATGTTTGGAGTTCTTTAATAGAATGTTGCAAGTTTCCAGGCATCATTTTTTGCAAATTCCAACTTATGAAGTGAGGCTCACGCACATTTTGTAGAAGTTTTACATCCAGCGTGTCATTAGGCAAAACAGAGGATTTGCTGAGACGGCAAAACCTCGGGCTGGTATTTTGTGTCAAAGTGCAAACACGTCTAGTTTATGTTCCCCTGAGAACAGAGAAGGGCCGAGACGATTAATCGGATTGATTTGTGATGAATTAATTGTTGAAGTAATTGTCATCTACTTTAGTAACCAATTAATTATACTGAGTCGGACTTGGGATTGGTTGAAAGAAAAACGCACTGAGAGCAAAACTCAAAACTATAACAAAAATATATAAGTTTTGAATTTAAGATGGACAAAAAAAAATCCTCCTTTCACTATAAATATGTTGACTTAAGACTCCTCAGGTGGCAGTTTTAGCTTCACAAGTTCAAATTCTGTAAAAAAAAAATTCTATCAAGCACATCTTTATCTGTAATTACTAATCAATTAAGTCAAAAAATAATCAGCATAAAAGATTAATTTAAAGAATGCTAAGTTGAATTCAAGTCATAAAATATTTATTGTCTCACTTCAAAAAGGGAATTAAATTATTTGTATATTTGAATGAATTTCTAATATTGTATAAAAAAAAATCTTAAATGAAAAATCTATAGAGCGTGGTATTTTTTTTAAAAGTCCGATTAATTGATCGATTGATAAATCAATCACTAAGGTAATCGTTAGTTTCGCAGCTCTACAACAAGCGCCATTTGATCAGCTGCTCTAAGCATCTTAACATCGCCGCGTATTCATTCAGAGCAGGAGTTTACAGCAGAATATTGCTGCATGTATCTGAGCCCGAATCAAAAGCAACTTTAATTCTCTGAATACAAAGTAAGAAATGACAACCAGATGTAAAGATAAAGCCCTGCAGGGGCTTTGACTTCCCGGAAGGTTCCCGGTAGGAAAGCTGTCCGCCTCGCTTAACGACTGCAGTGACGGGAAGAAACGATGAGCTCCGTTTGCTTCGCTCCAGTTTTAATTTTCAGCCTGTTCCGTCTCTTCGCAGCACGGTGCAGCTCCGTCCTTCCCCCCGACTCCCACGGGGTTTCACTCCCCGTACTGGCAGGGCCCCCCTCAGAGCAGGCGGGACGCCCGACCGCCTGGCTTCAGGGACCGGCCCCGATCCCCCATCCAGCTCCCCGTCAAGCCTCCGGAGGCCCCGGCTCCTCCGGCTCCTCTAGCGCCTCTAGGTGAGCTTCACTATTCACTGCTTTGTAAACCTGATGGAATTTAAATACACGTTCAATGCCTTGCTAAGGTACCTTTTCACATTGCAACCACAAAAATCTGTGTATTTTTTTGAGACCTTTATGTTGCAGAGTAGTGCATAGTTGCGAAGAGCGGAAGTGCGTTTTTTTTTTTATTTTTTACAAATGAAAAGTGCGGATTTGTGTTTTGTCCTCTTTATTTCGATGTCCCTAAATAAAATCCAGCACAACCAGCTGGTGAACCTAAATCCGGGACAATCGGGAAGAAAAACAATGAAACCACGAAACAAATATCAGTTGAAAAAGAAAGTGATGTATTTTCCTTTTGATTTGAATTCAACATTTCAGTGTAATTCTGTCAGATTGACTACTTATCTAAATAGTCAGTCTGGTCGGACTTTTCACATTTGACCTTGTAGAAAAAAAAAACATACCGTTTTTAAAAAATTTCCAAATTTTCAGGTGTTTTTTATTTTGTCTGTAAAATAAAAAGAACATTAAGCCTGATTTCATTAATTTACAGTTTATGATTGTTTACAATATTTTTACATTCAATGGGGGATATTTTGTTACTGTTTTTGCAGTAACAAATTAATTTCTGTATTGTAGGACTATTCTTTTTCATTTATTGATTTATTTATTTTGAACATAATAGAAGACGCTATCATGTTCATAGATATAAAAATGACGCTATAAAACTCTATGGTTGGTTTATGTCGGAATATTCCAATAAATACACGAACGTTGACCTGTGACAAAATGGCGTATCGACTCTTTGGCAAAGCATTGCAACATACCTGATTTAAATTTCTATCTGCTTCAGGTGTTTTTTTAAGTGTAGTTTATGAAAAATATCCAAGTTTATTACAACTCTAAAAAGAAATATCTGTTTGAAATGATTTCCAATTATTTGTTCTGCACTGACAAGTCGACAAATCTCATGCCGTAGACAGGAATGCGATTTTGATGATAGTTCTTGACAAATGAAGCACTTGCATCATTACCGTCGACTTCCTTCAGACGCTGTGAAGCGCCGCACGCTGCCAGCGTGGATCCGAGAGGGTCTGGAGAAGATGGACCGGGAGAAGCAGAAGAAGCTGGAGCGAGAGCGAATGGAGAAGGAGCGCGCCGAAATGAAAAAGGACGACGGGAAGGCACACGAAGTCGGCATGGAAGGGGATGGACCCCGTTTGCCTCGCAAGAGCAAATTTGTAAGAATCCTTTTTGGGGTCTTGATGCCGGATGTTTTCCGAGCTATTGTCTTTTTGTTGTCAAGTAGTGTCAACTCCCAATTCCTGCTGACTTTTGAAATCAGGACAGCGACGACGAGGGCAACGACGACGAGCGCGAGAGCGAAGAGAAGACGAGCGTGAAGCGAGAATTTTCCGCCCGCAGCCCGTCTCCGCCGGCGGAGGACAGCGAGCCAGAACTGACCGACGAGCTGAAAGACGAGCTGCTGGTCGGTTCCTCCGTCACATCATCCCGACGTCGCAAACGGCCCGCCGCAGCCACGTGAAACGTGAACCTGTTTGTTTGCATCCCTCCTACAGATGGGGATCACCAAAACTCTCCTGACTGAGATCCTCCTTACGGTCACCAACGAGGAGATCATGCACGTTGCCAGGGATACCCACAGAAAAGCCACTCGAGGTCTGCTTGCCCCTTTCCCTCTCCATATCATCACCAGTTGCTTTTCACCAGCAAGTCTGCAGATAAATGATGTGCATAATAATGTTTATAGTCTAGTCACATGTAAGAAAGTTGATTGAGCATCATATGGAGATTATCTGATATGCATTTTTATTTTTTCAACCATTCTCTGCTAATGCAGCAGGTGGAGAGAGAGCTTGCCTCTGATAAATAATTTCAAGAAAAGTCTAAAGCTAACTGGTCGCTGTAGTCACTCAATTTCCCTCTAGGGGGAGCAAGTGACATGGTTTATTGAAGTTACTGCATTAGTACAGATTGGTTTCTTTCCCTGTTTGACTTGAAGTTTGTTGTTAACCCTCTCTCTTTTTTTTCCTCTATTTTTCTTTCTTTTTTTTTCTGTTTTTTTTTGTATATATTTTCATTTTTGCTTTAATCTCTTGTTACCAACGGCAGCTCTTGTGACTAGTGCTAAATCTGTGGCCCCTTCTCTAGCAGCTCTCTTCCGTTAAGAGACAATGGCAGTTTGTGTTTTAACATGTTGTTCCTGTTGTTGATGTGAATCAAAGCTCCTGCAAAACAGCTGGCACAGTCAAGTGCACTGGCTTCTCTGACCGGTCTCAGTGAGTATCCCTTTTTCTGTCGCTGGGGGGGTCAAGAGGGGAGCGGGTGGGGGCGGGAAATTCTTAGAAATCATGGTTTGGAGTTATATTGGGCAAAACAATAAGAATTTTAAAACATGACGGCAAAATATATATATTTTTTTAAGACCGTTCAAGACAAGTTTTCTCTTTAGTTTCACAAAAGCATGCTGGTTTTTTTTTTTTCTTTTTAAGACTTATGAGTGAGGACTGCAGATTTCCATAGGATTAAGTGCCTTTCGTGGGGGTTCCAGTGTTTGAGTCGGTTTCATTGTTCGGAACCTAATTGTGTGAGAATGCGTCTCGTTTTCCTTCCAACGATGAACCGTCCGGGGGGGGCTCTGTTGTGGCAGGCGGGATTGGTGACTACGGCTCAGATGAAAGCGAGGACGACGACGACAACGCTCGCAGCGCTCGAGGGTCTGACTCCTCGGAGACAGACGAGGAAGAACTGCACCACCGCATCCGAACGAAGCAGGACGCCTTCCGCCGCAAAGAGCAGGAATTGCAGGAAAAACTGGCACAAGAAGCTCTGATTGCACGTGGTAGGTCTCAAGTAAATTTGTATTTTTTTAAGCACTTAGAAGGAATTGAATGGTTTTTTTTTTTTGTTTGTTGTCTCACATCACAACAAAGAGAAAAAGTTTCCAGAGTATAAAATTACATGCAAGTACAATAACATTGTTTTTATGACTGTCTGTCTAACCTCTTCTTTTTTAGATATAAAGTCTGATCCCATAAACGATATTATGAGAAAAATGTTTTTTTTTTTTTTACATATTCTTTAAAACTGTAATGTAAAAAACATTACACTTTGTAAAAGCTTTGTAGCTTTTATTAAAGAATCTTTACTAAAAAAAACTTAAATTATACAAAGTGAGAACCTCTTGTTACAACTTCATGTAAAACTAAGGTTCTCACATTTGGTTTTAATCTTTCTCTGTGTGTTTTCCAGAAGAGATGGCGAAGGAGAGGTTGAGCAGAGAAAAGGGGGAATACAATGAGGGTCAGTTAGAAAATGCACACAAACAGGAAGTAAACGAGAAGGAGCCAGAGTCTGTGGTAGACAGGCGTGGGTCCCGTAGCGATGAGGGCAAGCACTCGGGCCGAGGGAAGGAGCAATCGAGGCGAGGCGGCAGCGACTCCCCAGCCAACGGTCACAGCAGCAGCTCCCGCTCCACCTCCAGCCGCAGCAGCTCCCGCTCCTCCTCCACATCCTCGTCTTCCTCCGCATCGTCCCGTAGCTCCTCTCGGTCTTTGTCCCCGCAAAGGAAGAGGCGGCGTAGTCGCTCTTCGTCCCGCAAAGCCCGGCGGCGCAGCCGCAGCCACAGCTCCCACAGGCACCGCAGCGAGAAGGCCAGAGACAGGAGGAGGAGCAGCGCCGAGCGCTCGGGTCGCCACAAGAGGGAGCGCAGCGCTTCCAGAGAGCACAGGAGCCGCAGGAGTAGGTCCCGGTCAAGGGACCGAGACAGGGACAGAGGCAGGGGTAGGGGCAGAGACAGCCGCAGTCGCAGCAGAGACAGAGCTAGGGACAAGGATAGGAAGAGGAGCCGAGAGCGCAGGGACAGCAGTCGCAGTCGGAGCAGCAAACACAAACAAAAGCCCTCCAGCAGGGACAGGGAGAGGAGGAGAGACAGAAGTCGAAGCCATGACAAAGATAAGAAAAAGAAAGATAAAGACAGAGAAAAAGATTCAGACAAAAAGAAAGAGAAGCCTAGATCTAAAGACAAGGAGAAGGAAAAAGGAAGCTCAGTTACAGAGGAGAACGACAAGGCAAAGAAACGGAAAGAGAGCGACTCGTTGACAGACTCCCAGAGCGACAAGCGCTCTCGGCAAGATAGCAAATCGTCTAAGAAGGGCTCCAGCAAAGCTAGCAAGAAGCGCTCAGACTCCGACTCGAGTAGGTCCCCTAGCCCCGAAGTTAGCAAGGAAAAGAAATCTAAGAAATCCAAACGTAGCCGGTCAAGGTCGGTGGAAAAATCTCACAAGTCTGGTAAGAAGGCAAGCCGCAAACACAAGTCTAAGTCACGATCAAGGTAGTATTCGTTTTTTATTCCCCCTACTTACTCTGTTTGTTGTGCGTCTCACTTGAATTTGTATTTTCAGAGAAATGTTGACTGTCGTTGCCGCAAAGTGCTCAACTGTGTAAAATCAAGCGTTATGCAAAGCAGGGCTTATGACGGTTTTCTATGCCATGTGTTCAGTACACCTTGGGTCATTTTTGCCTTTGAGGATCTTCGAAGTAAAATGTAAAACTGTTTGTTGCTTTGCTCTGTCTTCATGGTAGCTTCCTATGTAGAGACCTGTAGGACATTAGTCTCTTTGCTATGATGGCTGGGAAGCAGAATTTGTCTTTGCATGTTGTGGCGAATGTTTTGAGCGCTAAACAGATCATTAATGCCGCGCCATCCGCCTCTCTTCCAGGTCCGCATCCCCATCCCATCGAAGCAAACGCTGAGGAGCACAGTCGACATCTGGATCTGTGCATTTACCCGCTTAAAATTCCATGAGTTGAGCAGGCTTGTCTCATTATAGAGGCAGTTGTGTAGGTGAACAACCCCCTCGTACATTTCTTTTATTGTAAATATGCTGTAATTTTTAAAGTGTGACTGATGAACAATACATTTTGAATGCTAGATTTCATTATGCAGAGTTTAATCACACTAAAATCTGAAGTTGTGCCGTTTTAAAACATAATATGAACATTTCCTTCCCTTCTCACGTTGTTGTACGATGTCCAATAAAGCCGTTTTCTTCCTTGTTTTGTCTCATGTGATTTTAAATGCTGCTTTTGTCATCGCTTTGACACATCAGAAGATGAAGATTTATTAGAAACGGGATTGGGTAGTGGACTTTGTCAATGTAGGTTTAGCTTAGTAAATGAGGAAAACCAGTTAATGGAAAGCCAGTTTGTGGATTGCGAAAAGTTGGTCCTGTTCTGAGATTTACTTGAACAGAAACAATTGAATGGATTTGCAAATCCTTTGTAAATGGAAAAGATGTACTCAAAATAACTGCAGAATTCAGAGTTCAGAAGAATGGTGTACCTCGGATTTAAAAAGTTGCTACAGAATTGAAAGTGTGACTAAATATGCTAAGTTGCCATCTAAAATCTCAGACAACTTAGCCTGAGTCGAGACCAGAGGAACTTACAACAGTTTCATTTGGATTGATGAAAAGTCACTAAACTGGTGGAGACTCATCCCAGCTGGAAGCAGCACTTTGGGACCAAGGGTTCAGACACTACTCATCCCCGAAAACTAAGGGAGTCGACTGACACGATAACTTACACCTCTTATACTAATACTAGTATCAATACTTAAATACTAATACAGGAGCACAGAGGGAAAGGGATTAAATATGGTAGTTTCCATATGATGTGTTTCAGAAAGATATAGAAAATATTACAGTGCTAAATTGTAGCACAAAAATAAAACCATATTACATTATAATATGAAGTGTTTGAACAATATCAGCTAAGAGTTTTTGTCATGTTTGTACAACCCTGCATTGCTGTATTGTGCATTTCAATTATTTAAAAAAATACATGGAAATTAGTAAACTGGCATTAATAAATGGCAGCTCACAATAGTAAAGGTGTCCACTCTTTGAGAGCAAACAGTACTTTACAACCTAACAATAAAACTGACTCAAAATGGAAAACGTGAAGAAACTTGGGTGACTATAATCCGGAAGGTGGCGGTAGAGAGACGTGTTGATGAGTTATATAAAAGCACAGCTCCAACCAAAGAAAAAAAAGCATTATTCAAAGGAAATGTAAAGAAAAATCCCAGAAACAATGTGAAGAAAAGAAAAGAAAACTGTTTAAAAAATTCAAAAGAGGGTTGGAAATGATATTTTAATGTTATCTTAATTCACACTCCTTGCAAGTTGGTGGCGGTAATGCGCCGCCTTGTGGTTTTCCAACCACGAGGCCTTTAAAACAGTAGAAGAAGAAGAAACAAACAAGCAGGGTTACACAGCTGACGACTGTAGAGAGATGTACTCCAACAAGTTTGGCCGTCTCATGTTCGGGTTCCAGGGCCTTAAAGCGACCTCCGCTTGCGGTGCTTTCCAGAGAGCGGCGGCTCGGAGCGGGTTCAGCTGGGCTGCAGTGTGTAAGCAGCGGACACTGTGGCAGCAGAGGAGCGCCTGTGCAGGGATGCACCAGACCGGGTACTTACCAGAACCGAGCGAGCGGAGGGTTGGGGGTTTGAAGCCTCTCCGTGTTCGGTGTCCGTGTGAGCGCTCCGATGATTTTTGGGTTATCCTAACGTGGACTAGCAAAGAGCCGAAAC
The DNA here is from genome assembly GCA_902982915.1 of Phalloptychus januarius. Taxonomy (NCBI): domain Eukaryota; kingdom Metazoa; phylum Chordata; class Actinopteri; order Cyprinodontiformes; family Poeciliidae; genus Phalloptychus; species Phalloptychus januarius. The sequence goes on from CADWAE010000481.1 coordinate 14,913,893, forward strand.
TGGTGGTATATATGTAGCAATTTAGCCGATACAATTATTGTTGATTATGACTGTTATTAGACAATTAATATTTTCCATTAACATTACCAGTGTGCACACCACTTTTTACCCAATGAGTCCTCCATATGGGTACCAAACTCAAACCCCTTTCACCATCATAAATTAATGCTAATACATTTGCAAATTGTTTACATTTTTCCAATGAAAAATCTACTCAAAATGAGTAGATTTTGATTTTGAGTCCCAAATAACACAATTTTCTAGAAACCATTCATTTTTAATGATCTTGATTACATACAGACTGAGTGAGGAAATGTAAGATAAATGTGCCCCTCGCCCCATGGAATGGGTGTATTAACTTCATGACTAGCTAAATTTATTTGTTAATAAAAAGTGTATTTTTAGACATTATATTCTATTTAACTAAATTAAATCTAAACACACGGTACCAATTCACAAAACAGTTAACAAAAAGTAAATTCAATTGAATCCTACATTTACTCCAACTGATCCCAGTTACCAAATAATGCAGTCAAGTTCAGTTTATCATTCAATTAGCTTTAAAAAGCTTTATGTATAGGGAAATCCAGCAGGCTTTTCCTGTTTAAAAAAAAAAAAAATCTGTTCTGTATTTCTAAACACAGAGCAATGCAGCATTGAGAAGTAACAGCAGTGAGTTCACGCTGCTGTAAAATGAAACTCAAAAAGCTACATTTAGTATTTTTTTCTTTTGACATGATAATGACCTCTGGACCATGTGCAGCGTTCGATCAGCCGTCCACACCACTGTGGACCCTGTTGAGGTGAAGAGGTTCCAGCTGCTGGCCAACAAGTGGTGGGATGAAGAGGGAGAGTTTGCTGCCCTTCATGCCATGAACGACCTCCGGGTGCCTTTTGTACGGTGAGAGTCTGTCAGTCTTTCAGTTTGGTTAGTTGTTTTGTAGACGTTTTTAAAAATGTATATATATTTAGTAGATCAACATAATTGTGGAATGAAAAGACAAATGTGTGATGTGCATTTGTATTCAGCCCCTCGAAGGCGAGAACCGCATGGAGCAGAATGAGATAAGTGTAGTGAACTTGTACACGGACTTGCTTTGTTCCAGTTCTTAAGACGTATTTGGGTTTCACACATTAAAATGCAACTAAAAATTGTTTCCTGCTTCTTACATTGTGCCCGCTCCTCTTTAAAAAGTCTTAAATTTGTGTATCTAACATTGAGGCCTTAAAATGCTTTAAATTCACTTAAAAAGGGGAAATTTACGCAAATATGTCAGTCAGAGGTCTTATATTTTGGCATGGCAGGACTATTTAATCTCGTAGTTCTCTGTCAGGCAAAAGCTTGAGTCATCTTAATTCGTTCTGTGACTCAAAGCGGTTGAGGCTACCACTAACTAGCTGCTAAAATATCCTTGCTTGCTAGGTAGCTTTTTTTTTTACATCTATCATCAGCAAGTGCAAATTTATTGTTAGTTGGGTGGACGACATTTGTTTTCTCTACTTTTGTTCTACTTGGTTGAAATACATCATCATCATCCTACATCTATTCACTAGATTTTGTTTTTTCTGTCGTGCATTCAATTCAAAGTGGCATTAAAAAAGATCTTAAAAAGTCTTAAAGTGGACTTATTGACAACATGAGCTAATTTTTTCATCCAGACTGAAAGAAAAAATTTGTGTTCTAAAGTGAATTTGAATGCTTTTGACGACTCTGCCATTTTTTCAGGGATAATCTGCTGAATGCGCAGAGAGGGCGTCACCCCGGACAACCGCTGGCAGGACTGAGAATCCTGGATGTCGGTTGTGGCGGAGGCCTGCTCTCAGAGGTGAAGATCGTTTTTTTTTTTTTTTGTCCTCCCCTCTCTGTTTGGGGGAGCATAAAGACATCAAGACGCATCCTGCTCTGCAGTATCTGTCTACTTGCTGTTTTTTTTTTTCACATTGAAGCTGTTCATTCACATTTCAGTGGCAGCCGACTCAAAGGCGCATGTGAAAACACGCACTCCGGTGTCGTCCCGGCTCTAACTGGTCGCGGTGTGGTGGATTGGACAGTCAGTCGTCCACAGTTGTTTATCTGTTTGTTATTGTTGATAGGTGGACAGCTGTGATCTGAACGGAGGACATAACCAGCTCGGTTGTGTGATCCGGGATGACAAAATCAGGCCTCTGCAGGGCACATCCTGTCATATCTATGGAGACTTGCACACACGCCCATATAAGGCCATGTTAGGATCATAAATGTTTACTGCGTGTCGAGTTGCATTGCCCATCGGAATGGATCAAACATGGGGGGGGGTATGAATGTATGACTGAAGCCTCCTGGGCAAATATTTGCATCTCTCCACAAGAGGGCAGTGTAGTCAACACCTAACATAACAGGATTGTCCACATGGAGAGCTGAATTCATGGTTCCACTTTTTTCTTCACAGAATATTTTATCAAAAGTTCTGAAAATGTCAGAGGTTGTTTTCGGTCTTTTTTTTTTTTTGGTCAGCAGTGGTTTTTGCTTTGGAACTCTCCTGAATGCTGTGATTTTTCGTCAGGCTCCTTTCTTATTGTTAAATCATGACCAGAGACCGTAACTGAGATTTGTGAGACAATTGTAATTATTATCACCCCAACTTTGATCAGGGGATCTCAGGGCTGTGGACCATTTATAAAATATAAGTGAGTCAAAGTGTGTAAAACCTATAAGCCCAGATTAAGTGGAAGCAGCTAAAAGTCTCTAAAAGTGACTTTTCTGTACAGAATCAGCCTGTTTTTTTTTATTTGTTTACGCACAAGAGTTTGTAGGAACTTTGCCTGTCACACTCTTCAAACTTTTACATTTTTAAGGCAAATATATTGTTTAGCATTGAAAATATGTTTTAAGCTAATGCAACATATTCAATGATTAGAGGGAAGGTGAAAACACAGATATGCGATCTGTTGTTGACCTGCTTTACACACTATAGGGAAAAAACAGATTGAAAGATGCTCTTTCAACACTTTTCTGTGGTTAATTGGCTGAACATAAACCTGTTGCAATAATTGCGTAATTCATCTCAAACTAAAATGAGCTCAATAATTTCCATTCTGACAATCACTATTTATTGTTTGAGGAACTGTTTGGTTTATAGTTTATAGTAATTTTGCATTTGTAAAATTGCTTGAAAATAACATATATATCATTTATTGCAATAATTGCCTGAGCAATTATTGCGATATTTGAGTTTTGTTTTTTTTTGTTGAGAAAACAAATTATCTCAACACACTGCCAATAATTTCCAAACAATTGGTTTCCACATAACTTCCACAAAGTATCAGTGTAAGTTGCTCAAAAGATGAATACTTTACAGATTGTGGGGTTTTGGTACTAAAAAAAAATGCTAATATTACCTCCATAAACAGGGCAGCAGTTGCTATACAAATTCTGTTGTTTCTTAGGAATCAGAAGACTAAATCTTTGGAACAATGTTAACATAAGGTTAAGTTCTGGTAATAATGAATATTTAGAAATTGCCAACTGATGTTTTTTTTTTGTTTTCTCCCCTGCTCCTCTACAGCCACTGGGTCGCCTGGGAGCCACCGTGTTGGGTATAGATCCAGTGGAAGACAGCGTCCGCATCGCCCAGCTCCACACGGCTCACGATCCGGACCTCCGCGACCGGGTGTCCTACCGGGCCTGCACCGTGGAGGAGCTTTCCGGCGAAGGGGAGGCGCAGCAGCATGAGCATGGGGTGAGCCAGTTCGATGCCGTCGTGGCGTCTGAAGTGGTGGAGCATCTGGCCGACTTGGACACTTTCGCCATCTGCTGCAGTCGCGTTCTGAAGGTGCGTCGTCTCTGTATGTCGTTTTGCTTCCCCAGCTGTTTACATTGCTACAGTAAAACACATTCGCCTGAGCGCCCTCAGTGTGCACAGGATGCCTTCCTATCTCAGATGGGGCTGCAGGTGGCGATTATTTTAGCAATCGATTACTCCACCGATTATTTTGACAATCAATCGAATCTATTGGTCTGGCGGAATGAATCAGACGCGTCTCAACATGCGACAGAAAACACAGTAGCTCATCACATCTCTGTTTGTGATGCATTGTGATCCGGAATCGTCTAAATTTCCTGATCTAAGCCTGTGAGGTCGTCTCTCTGTGCAGCCGGGAGGCTCACTCTTCATCACCACTCTAAACAAAACCAACCTGTCGTACGCGCTGGCCGTCGTCGTCGCCGAACAGCTGCTGCACATCGTTCCCAGAGGAACGCACGACTGGGAGAAGTTCATCAGTCCCGTGGAGCTGGAGCGCCTCCTGGAGTCCAGTGAGTCTCAAACGTCCATAAGAGGGAAAAGTACCGACTAAGATCTCACACAGACGTTAAATGTTTACATGTATTTTAACTCAAATATTTTATTCCGATTACTTTGTCTTTTTTGCATTCCTCTTCCTTCCCAGATGGGCTCTTGGTGCAGTCTGTCCAAGGAATGCTGTACAACCCGATCTCTGGAGCCTGGAGCTGGACAAACAACACTGAGATCAACTATGCCCTCCATGCTGTCAAGCAGGATGTTGAAGCTGAGCACAGAAGCACTCCCCCTAGGGACCACGATGAAGCCACACGCAGCTGAACCACTTTGTTTAAAGAAAAAGGCAAAGGCAATGGAAAAAAAATGAAAACGGGGACTGAGGTGTGTAGCTGGACTCTTGGTGTCAGCTGTGAAACACTGATTAGAGACTTGAGATCATTCAAGGATTAAAGACAGACTTGGTATAGAATGACCTGTGTGCGCACTAGGCTTTAAGACATGAGGTTTAGTCAAACTGTTGATGTGGTCGATATATGTGGAAAGAAGCTCATAATTCTTAGACTCCTCAGTTTCAGAGCATATCGTTATTTTCATTAAATGCCATTCTGCATCAGTGAATGTTAATCAAAATGCATCGTCCGCTATTAAAATGTACCTTTTCACTGTTATACGTCTTGGAATTTAGATACTTAATTATTTTATATTTGTCTGCTTTGCTAATAAAAACAGGCTTCCCAGTTTCCATATTTAGCTTCTAAGCCCACTCAGAGGGGGAGGGGGTCACTTCCTCTGGGATCATAAAGGGTCTTCTATGGAGATATTATGTAATACAGAATGTTCCCGCAGCATAGAATAAGTCATGTTTGCACAATGTCCTAATAACACCAAGGACATAACTGTGACTACCTGTTAATAAAAAATATCACTTATTCTATATAATATTAATGAACCCACAAGGCTAACAATTTGGCTGTTTTTCACTGGCTAACCCCCAGCTGTGAAGAATAAACAAAAGCTCGCGCTATTAATGTGCACGTTCCCAGAAGGCGCGCGACCGCACGGTCGCCATAGGAGCGCTAAACGCCTTAAAGATTAAAGGTCCACAATTAGTTCACCCGTGTCGTCGTCGGAGGAGTCGTTCTCCCTGGCGTGGACGCAGACACCAGGTGGAGGACAGCAGAGGGACATTTTGGAGTATAGTGTCTAACCATTAAGCTCCAGGGTCGTTTTTCCTCGAAGTTTCCTCCGCCCTCCTGTCCTCGGCATGCCCGACAAAATAATTCCCGACTCGGCTGCTCCTGCTGGATTAAGCCGTCAACATGACCGTCCTCTTCCACTTTCGAGGTTGTTCCAGAGTGAGTAGAAAACTTTGTCAGTTTCTAGTGATATTTGCTCCTACTTTATATTTGAATTTTTGTTACAGTATAGACGTATTGCATCCTTCTGTCCTGTACTTCATTCTTTGAGCATGTTTAAAAGCGATGTTTTGAAGTATTACAAAAGGTACTAGCTATAGCATTTAAGTTGACTAATTTTGTAAATGTAAGTAAATTGTGCCTTATTAGCGTTTCTGTCGGCTGCTTCTATGCTATTGGGAAGTTGTCTCAATATTATCAAAGATGCACGTGACGTGCGTTTATCACAAGGATCCAGTGTTTTCACTGGGATGCTGCTGGAGGCTCGTCAGGGCGGGGTGACCCCATCAGACAATAGGAAAGCTATATCAAGGTGACAGAATTGAATAACTCCACAACGGAAATGACGCCACTATGTCGTTACAAAGTAAAAGAAAGTTTCAAAACTTACTGCTTATTGCCAGCCTTTTTGTTGTATTATCTCCAACTTGTTAGCTATTTGATTTGTATTATTAGTCAACGCTTTATACATGAAAGATGATTTGCAAATGTTATATGTAACTTGGGTGAGACTCATCTTCAGTGACACCTGATTATGTATTTAATTTATGGTGATTTTGAAAAAGTAATTTTTGATAGCCCTAAAACTTCATATTCTCATCATTAGGTAAATGTCAGTCAATGTGTCAGAGTACTTGAGGTTTTGACACAGGTAGACTAGTGCACACTGTATTTATGTTGCTGTTTGGTCAAATTAAATATCACTTTAGCACGTTACCAGTAATTATTGCTTTTTTTAAATTGCAAATCAAAGCATTTGGGTTGTGTATAAAGTTTTGTGTTAATACAGTGAAAACTCTTTTCGTTTAGCCACACCAGACCAGGGCTAGCACAAAATCTAAGATGGTGAATAAACAAATTTTTCATGTCAAGCATGCCATAGTTTTAGTAGTAAGCTTGTCAAAGTATCACTGAATTAGAATTTTTTTTTTTTTACTAATCTGTGTATTTAATGAAATGAATTTTAGTAGATTCGAACATTGTGAAACCCTCAACTAACCTCAGCTGTGGCAATTATTTAGAAAAATACAACCGGAAGTAGCGCTGCTGTTTTGCAGTTTGAGTAACAATGCTTTGAAGGAGCCGCAGAGGGAGGTGAGCGGGGCGCTGAGCATCTTCCTAGGAAGAAGGAGCCGCAATGTTTACTCCAGACAGTTTTCTGGATGAATAGCCAGCAGTCCCGCCGCCATGCCGTAGGGTAACCCGCCGGGCGCTTGCTTGGATGAAGCCGAACGGGGACCGCAGCTGGCAGGAAGCCGGGTGGCTGTAACCGAAGGTGGGAGGATGCACTGGGCTGCTGGCTTCGCCTCCTCCCGGCCGTGCGTGGTGGAACTGGGGCGGAATCACAGCCTGCCGCTCGGGCTGTGCGGCACGGAGCAGCAGCAGTCTTTGTATGGCTACATCATCGCCTTTCCCCTGCAGGACTACGGCGGCATCATGTCGGTTCTGGGCTCGGAGTCCTGGTGGAAGAAGACCCTCTACATCACCGGGGGGGCCCTGCTGGCTGCTGCAGCCTACCTACTGCACGAGCTGCTCGCCATCAGGTAGGTGCGCACGCGACCTGGACTGTCGTGTTTTTATTATTATTATTATTATTAACCAGTCGGTGTTCATCATCCCATAATCGGGATTGATTGGGTTTTAAATGGTATCACAAATAGATTGATGTTACAAGAACACTTCAGTATGGGGTCTGTTTCCTCCTACTAAGGACAAGACATGTTTGGAGAAAAGAAAAAAACGTTAAGTCTGGAGTCAGGTCGGTTGTGAGAGAGTTTTGGAGTTCCGCAGTCAACCTGGCCTGTAATACATGCATCTCCAATGAGTAGATACCGCAGCTGCTTATGAAAACAACAGAGAAGACCCTCAACAAAATTTAATTTCTAGCATCACCAATCGCAGTGCAACACTGGACTACTGTCAGAGCAGCAATGCTTGTCTGACAGGAGAGGGATTATATATTTGGAGCAGCCCAGTGCCGGGCAGTAAGTACATCCTGTTACAGTGGCCTGATAGTTTGTGCTTTCTCTGCCCCCTCCCATCTCCTATAAGCTGTGTTTGGAGCCGCTGCTGAATCACGTGCAGGCTGCTGATGTCGGCTATGCAGCCTGCCGGAATCATCTGTTTGTACCACGTGACGCGTTTGTTGGCAGTGGCAGCAATAAACCAGCTTAAATTACCCTGCTCGCTGAGAGATACTTCCTTTCTCCTATGTCTTCTAAAAAAAAAGAATTCGTCTGAGGTAGTTCTTCATTTCATCTCGTTTGCATGAACAAAATTTCAAAGCAAAGGATGCTGACGGCGCATTTAATACTGTAATATATCAATGTTGACGTTTCGTAGAGTATTTGGAGTGCTTTCAGCACCATAAGTGTGTGGACAGCGACTTATGAGCCACTCATAAATCTGATAAATGGAGATTCGGCACCTCAGCATACAGCATATAGAACTGTATATAACAGTGATCATTTATTTTGTTTACTTTATAGTAAAAAAAACATATTTCCTTTTTTCAGTTAGACTTCAGGCTAAAAGTAGATAAAATACAGCTCAATATAACAGCGTTGTAAAGCATGTTTAAAAATCTTAAAGTTCATTGTCATTTGTTTTCCCTAGTAGAGGAAGCAATTTAGCTCTAATACAAACACCAGCCTGAGTACTGTATAATGCAGGGTTGCTTTGCAGTTTTAAGACCCTCATTGGAAAACTGTAACATATTTCACAGGAAACATTGACCATAAAAAAACTGTTTTCAATTGAATCAATAGAAAGCGATTTTTAGAAATTCCTCTCGGAAGGTACCAGACGGCCTGTTCGCTACAGCTTGTTAGTTGGCAATTGCAATTAAAGTAGAACAGTTGCAAGAAGGGAAACTTACAGGACAAACACAAACCTTCAAAATGTAGGACCGAAAAAGAAAGAGTGCAGTTGGTTTTCAAACATATATGACTGCACTTGTCCTGCAAATATGATCCACAAGAGCAATCGTTAACAACCAGCCGCCATTGAAAGCTTTGTCATCATTTTGCAAAAAGAGGGAGAAAAAGGACAGAGTCCAACGATCGTTTGGAGTTTGTCAAAACAAATGCTGAACATAAAGGGTTTTTATAGATGTGAGCAAACTAGGCAAAGAAGAAGTTCAAGGACAGAGAAGAGCATCTCATGTGTGTCCCGCACTGCTGAGCTGGGGAGATGTGAGGACACAGTAGCAGACAGCCCTATATTACACAAATCAATAACTAAAGAGAGGTCAGGCTGCACACAAACCACATTCTGGGAACTGCTCCATGATGTTGAAGTGACACTGATGTAGTTCACTTTTTTTACTCTGATAAAGTAAAAAAAAAAAACAAATCTTTGTGACATAGCTTTTAATTTTAAATTTCTCTGACAATACAATAACAGAACACAAATGGGCAGAAACATGACTCAATATTTGCAAGAAACACGTCACACTAAAAAGCCAAACATGGGCCATGGAGAAAAGAATACTTTCCAATAATGAAAAGCCATTCCATCGCAAATGCAAATGGAAACACGCATATAAACAATGGCAATACTAAAAATGCTAAAAATAGAAATCGAAAACTATACAGTTGTCATTAAAATTAAAAAAAAATTGCATTGGGTAAACACAGTCTGTCCAGCGACGAAAAGCAAATTTAGTGAAAAATAGAAGTAGAACTAGAAATAGGATCTGTTAATCCTATTGATGATTAAAAATGACAGTTTTTAAAACCACAATTTGGAATCTCATTGATACTGTGAAGAACAGAACGGCAAAAAGAGATAAAACTCTCCATGTTTACTTGAAAATTACTACTACATTTTTTTAAATATTCATTTTAGAATTTAGCTGAAGTCTGTGTATCACAACCAAATTAACAAATGTTAATCAGTGAACAAATCATCAATTTCCCAAGTAAATATATTTCTAAAGGTGCAGTTGATGTGAAATATGTAGATATGGGAAAAACTCGTGCTATCGGGGAAAAAGTACTGAGCATGTGAAGAAACAGGGTTGCAAGGGTTCAAGGAATGCCACGACACCAGCTGAAATCTGTCCTTAATGAGAAAGCAGCCATGACCCAGGGGTCTGATTACCTCGATGCCGCACAAGAAAGTTCTCATAATTGCCAAAAATAATGAGTTCTCTCAAGACCTTTGCAACCTAACCAGTTATTACACTGGTTACAGAACACTTTCTAAACTACTAAGTTGCCCAAGAGCCAAGGACTATTTGTGGAGAGCTTCAGAAAGAGCTGGAATTAGCCACGTTTAGAGAAAGCAGTCAACCATTGATCAGATGAGACCCAAACTGACTGGATTCTTCTTTACGGTCCATGTTTAGAGGTCAAAAGTAGAGGTTATGCTATCTTCTAGGAACTTTAATTGGTTCTTCTTCTACTGTTTTTGTTCAATGCCAGTTGGCGAATAACTTAACGGAGCATTACCGCCACCAACTCGTAAAGAGTGTGAACCAAATGGTGGTAAAAAATAAAAATAAAAATCCTCACTGCTCCCTTCTTTACATCCTCATCATTACTGTGATTTGTCACAGTTTTCCACCATGTTGGTTTCTTTACTATCATTTATTTGATATTAATGTGGATGCTAAACTGTCAGCAAGTCATTGTGATTGACTGCTTGTATGCACTTTTTTAAATCCCTTCATGGTAACCTTTTACTCAAGGTCATTATTTCTATACAATCTAAAACAAGCCCATGCCTGCTTCTATCTCGCCTTGCGTACTGAAGCTACTTCCTCTACTGCGTCTCATAATTTCAGCTCTTAAGAAAAATAGAGAAGTCGTCCTGTTGGAGGGACTAAATTAACAGTTGCTTGATTGAATATCGTGACGTGAGCAGGAAAATGAGGGAAAATGTGATTGATTTCTCCTCTTCCCCTTCATGAAGTTTTCCTCTTCTTACAAATGAGCACACCACTAAGTGTTTCCAGGCTGCAGATCAGATCATTATGTTTGCTCTGAGCCGGGGGAGAATGACTCATTTACTTTCCACGTTCGAGTCCTTCACAAGCCCTTGATGCCGCTCAGCCGATACACTGGAGCAGGACAGTAGCATATCAGCTACATGTTCAAGCTAGCTTAAAATACGTATTGCTCCGTGACCCTCCATGAATACATTACCCCATAAAGTGTTGAACATCTCAGAGTGATCACTCAGAGTCCTCTGTGTCTAAAGCTTAAACCAGTTGACAAAATCAACTGATTGAAGATGAACTGAAAGTAATTGATTAAATAGAATAAAAATGAACATGTTAATCTATATTAAACACATGCTTTTGTTTATTTGTGTTCTCCCTCTCTCTGTGTGTGTGTGTGTGTGTAGGAAGGAGCAGGAGTTGGATTCTAAAGATGCCATCATCCTCCATCAGTTCTCCAGACCAAAGAACGGCATCCCCAGCCTCTCCCCCTTCTGCCTCAAAATAGAGACGTACCTGCGCATGTTGGACCTGCCTTACCAGGTGACAGAGAGGGGAGCTAAAATGCTGTGCTGTTTCTTGACTCTCCACTCTTGCTGTATTTGATCATCCTCAGAGAAAGCGATTTCAAAATAAAGCCGGTGTGCCATTGACGAAGGACTAAATACACCCGAGTGCATCCTTTTTATTTGTTTGTTTGTATCACCTGCAGAACTACTTTGACGGGAAGCTGTCACCGCAGGGAAAGATGCCGTGGATCGAGTACAATCACGAGCAGGTGTCGGGGTCAGAGTTCATCGTAGACTTTCTGGAGGAGAAGCTGGGGGTCAACCTGAACAAGAACCTGACCCCACAAGAAGTAGCCGTGTCCAGAGCAGTCACCAAGATGGTTGAGGAGCACCTCTACTGGTAAGGGGGTTTCCCACAGAAACGCTCATGGGACATCCTCTTATACGGGTTGAGATTAGTTGAGCAAAAAAAAATCTTTCATTCTTCCTCGGTTATGTAAGCTTTTTGCCACTGAATACAAACATATCGATATTTTCCATTCTAGAGACAATAGAAAAACATCTACTGATGTTTATTAACAGTGTGGAGAGCTGGTACATTACGAAAGACTGGACATATAACAGCTTAGTATAAACTTAGATCACATTATTTTATAACGGCCACTTTGTAATTCTGATAAAAAAAAAAAAGGTTAGTTCCCTGCCTGGCCGTCTAGCTTTAATCAAGTATAATACACTCTATTTTTCTATGGGCTGATCCGGCCCTGAAGGTTCCTGATGTGATGGCATGTTGAGTCACTGGAACGAACACAGGCCACTTCTGCTCCTAGGAAATTGTTTGCACTCATCTTCCAACACACACACTCACAGGTTGTTTTCCATTACCTAAAAGCTGCGTCCGTCTTCCACCTGTCATCACACACACACACTGCTTTAACCTGCTGTATCATTTCCATCCCTTTAATAACATCAGGACACAGCATCCAGAAAAATCTTGTTTTAACCCCACACTCAGAGGATTCCTCATAGCATTAGCTGAGGTCAGTCTTGTAACCCACATCCTGCTCCACTCCTCTTCCCCTCACCCCCTGACTGCTTTCTGTGCCACTGCATCCACCTGCCACATTTAGACCCACATATAGACCTGTGGGCTGAATTATTGATGAAGGGCACTGTGACAGCTTGATGCTCGTTACGTGATGAGATGCATGCAAGCGTCAGAGGGCTGTTTCCTGAGCTCCAGAGGCTGCAGCGCGCATGTTGCTCTTAAATACCACACAACTGCTGCTGGGGGATTTTTATTATTAGTATGTGTTTTATGGGAGGTACACTGGAAGCCATTTTAGCTTAAATTAATGAAGCAGTCGCTTTAGGCGACTCTATATACTAGCTAGCATCTCACACATTGAACAGTTTTTTTTTTATTTTCATTTTTAACAAAGCCGCATCCGTCTTTGGGATATCAGATACAAGCGTCAGTGTTAAGTCAGACATGATGCTGCCCAGAGCCTTTGATTGAATTTGTGTCAAGGAACCAGTCATACACATTATATTGAAGGAGTGCTGCAGGACATTTGGACCTCTTCCATCTCCTTATCAAAGGGAGTTTGACATCAGGCTTCAGATTTTGTAGATGGTCTGACAGGTTGAAGCTCATCATAGAATGAGATCGTTTAAGAGACTGCAAAGATCTGACTAGAGATGTACCAAGCAGAGATTTGATTTCTGATTTATGTTTTTCCTGTAAAGCTATGACCTCTTATTGGCGATTGTAGATTATCTGAAACAGTTAGAATAATTAGCATTAAAAATATTAGCTTTTCTACCGTTTCTGGCATCAGTGTAATTATTTACTTGAGTTGGTGAAGTGACATTATTACGGAGCCCCGAAGGGGACATGGAGACAAAAAAAGGGAAAGCAATCCCGACTTAGTTTCTCGAGAGCCCGCGAAAAGAAAAAAATAGTTGGGATCTCGAGGGGAAATTAAGTCGGGATCTCGGGATCTTGAGATAAAAAGCCAGAATCTCGAGAAAAAAAGTCAGGATCTTGAGAGAATAAGTTGGGATCTCTTTTTCTTTTTTCCATGTCCCCTTAGGGCTCCGTACATTATAGTATGTTGTTTGTATGAAACAAATACACAATTATTATGAGTTTAAATTCAAAGGTAACTTTAGAATCCTATGTTAGCAAGTTAGCATGATTATCGTGGTAGCTACTGCTAACGGTAAACATCAGTCATTTTTATGAAAACGCTATGTGACAATAACCAACTCTGTTGTGAAAGCCTGGTCAGCAGGTGCTTTTCTTTTCATCACTGTGACCTGGTAGCGTTTACATACAGAGTGTTTACTGATTAGAAAAATCTTACATTGTAACTTTAACCAGCCACTCACTGGTCAGGTTCAGTCAAGGAAAAAGAAACTTGTCCACCAGCCTGTTTCATAATAAATATTGAGTTTTAACCCCACACTCCCCACAAGGAGCAAAGCAGCTGAAACATTAAAGTGTCTGCATGCACAGGGAGCTTGATCTAAAAAATGGAGAAAAATCAATGTATCAAATAAGCACTAAAAAACAGTCGTCCTTTCAGTAGTTTTGTTCATGTAGCTCTGTGATAGGCACACGCATCTAGCTGATGTTATAGAGGACAGTAGTTGGAGAACTGACTTAGGTCTGTTTGCTCTTACACACACATAACACAGTTTAAAATCACGGTGGTTTGAGAGAAATTCTAATTTAAAATCAGGTTAATCAATGGATTCTTTTAGTTTTTTTTCCCTCTAATTTGTAACTTGTTTGGTTTCCTCTTCGTCAAGAGAAGGTGATAAAGATATAAAGATGTTTTTGTTTAAAATTTTTTCTCTTCAGTAAAATGTTAATATTGTCCTTGTTACTCGTTGTCACTTTTTTTGCCATCTTGCAGCTTGGCTTCAAGATGGCATAACAAGTAACAGGCAGGATAAGGAGCTGATACGATGAAGCGAGCTGGCAGGCAGCAGAGAGAAATGTGACTGATGGTGGTGCATTTGTTTTAATTAGACTGAACGTTGTGTAGACACAGAGGCAGGATCTGAGTCTCTGGTTAAAGCACACTTGACTGTTTTTCCATCAGGGCTGCACAAAATTAGCAAAACACCACACTGCATCATTATTATTGTATCGAATCTATCAGATTCACTCCCATAAAATAAAAAGTCAAATCTTACCCAAAGTTGCATGCATTTTTCTTTTAAAAAATATTGCACACTTAACTATATAAGTATTTCACATCAGTCGATATTGATAATTATTGATTTGGTTTTAAATATCTGAAATATGTCCAGACTGGTGGCTTGACCTTTCCTGTTTTATCCAGTTTCCTCTAAAACCGTTGTAATAATTTTCTCCTCTCACCCCTCACCTTAGTTTTTTCTTATTTTTAAATAGTTATGGGGTGTGGTGGCGAAACTGCAATCGGTGCACCTTTAATATCAAATGATTTGAGAAAATCCAGCACTGAGAAGCAAACAAATTTTAAAGCAGCCCTGTTTGGGCATGCAACAAAAGCCATCAACAACTTCCTTCTCTGTTATGTTAAGACACTTAAGAAATACTCAATCTGAGATATTGTAGAAAATAAAAAGAGAATTGAATCCATCTAGGGGATTGTTCTAATAGAGGCTACAGCATCATCTTTAGCCTTTTCAATATTTGTAAAGAAAATTACTGGTGGACCTGTTGTACTTTAACATGAGATTCCTATTACTGCAATGAACTCAAAGTTGAGGCAAAGCAATCTTTGATTGTCATTAATATATTTGAACCGTGGTTATGTCACGTGTTCCCTCAGGACAATAGCATACTGCCAGTGGGTGGACAATGTGGAAGAAACCCAGAAGCTGCTGGCGATGAACGGTCCTCTGAGCGACACACTGAAGTGGCTGCTGAGTCACCTGAACGGTAGCATGGTGCGCAGGGAGATGTACGGCCACGGCATCGGACGTTTCTCCAAGGAGGAGGTCTACACGCTGATGGAGAAGGACATGAGGACGCTGGCCACTCTGCTGGGTAGGAACAAGGAAACCATCAGCTCATTTATCGTCAGCGTCATCGTGATCAGTGAGAGAGAAGTTGGCTGGAAAGCAACTGGCCCCATCCTTAATTAGGATAAAGAAAAAACGGTGACATGTGATGACGTGATTTTATGGCAAAGGAGCAGCTGAGTTCGAGGCTGTAAAGTTTCTGCATTTAACGTATTTGTCATTTTCTCGTGTAGGAGACAAGAAATACTTTATGGGCTCCAAGATGTCAACGTTAGACGCCACAGTGTTCGGCCATCTTGCTCAGACTATGTGGACTCTACCTGGGACCCGGCCAGAGCAACTCATCAAAGGTTGGAGTCCTTTCAGCACCTTTCCACGTTTTGTCGCATTGAAAACACAAACTTCAGTATTGTATTTTATTGCGGTTCTTTTTTAATTGACACGAAGATGATAGATGGCTTTTTGAAAGGTTTTATAGATAAAAATCAAAGTTTGGCCTGCATTTGTTTCCACTCCACTAAGTCAGAAACGGAGAGCTTCTGGGAACAGCAAATTTCAAGTCTTGCCAAAGTTCTTTAAATTAGGCTGAAGTTTGGACTTTGACTGGGCCGCTGTCAGACATGAATATGCTTTGATCTGACCCACAGGTGTGAAACTGCAGCCCTCAGATGGATTTTAGATATGCCACTGTCTGTACACACCTGAATCTGCCATTAGGTCATTAGCAGCACTCTGTAGAACTTGCTTGTAAATGACTTTGTGTTGGCTTATTACATAAAATTTGTTATAAGGTTATATCCCTATATACAAAAGGCATACAAATACCCCTATACTTTATCGCAGTAAAAAGTATATCACTACTTGCGTCATAGTAGGTCAACTAAAAGTTATTTGATAGATAAATGGTCATCAAAACAAACTTAAACTGTATGAAAATATAGATCAGTTAGTATCATTCAGAACCACTGTTTCACCTTTTCCATCACAAGTTAAGTTTAAATAAGTATTGATTCACACCAATCTGAAAAAATATGTGAATTTAGAACTTTAGCTTTTAAATTTGATGCGTACATAATAAAACCTAGTAAGGGCAATGTTACACAAATGTTATGCATACATTAAAAAAATAACATTTTGAAATTTTAGTGAGGAAAAGTGTAAAATTTTGAAATGAAAAACATGTGGGAATCCTTTCAGCAGGATCTGTCAAGCCATTCATATAACTTCATTATTTACAGCTTGTTCCAGAGTAAAACACGTATAAAAGATTCACACAGATTCACCACCTATTTAACCGTATTTTAGTTTTTTGAACGAAACATATGTTATGTTGTTCTGGATGTTTTGTTCCGACTTTTGTCTGGAACCTTTTAGTGTAATCAACTCTCTGCTCTGTAAGCCAGTGTCTCAGAGTGGTCGTTAAACCTACATTGCAAACGTAAACGTATCCTCTGAATTGGACTTTTTAGGTCTAATAATCCATACAACTGCAATAAGAAAGCCATTTGAAGGGTAAAGATACAATGAAGCTGACTTATGCAGAAGGTTTTCTGTAACTTTAGGAAATCCCGAGGAATATTTGATGATGTTTTACTTTTGACCACAAGATGGCAGTGGTCTTTTGCTCATCAAAAGAAGTTTTGAGCACTTTGGTGTTTAATCCTTAAACTTCATTCTGTAGGAGAATAATAAATCACTTTTTCGAATTAGAATGTAACAAAAAAAAAAACTAAAATAGCTCTCTGACACAGGGGCAATCATTTCTCCTAAAGATGAGAGAAACAAATTTTTACAAGAAGATCTTTAAAAAACAATAAACTTTACATGTGAATTTATCTCTCTATAGATACAGAAGTTAAAGCATCAGTATAAGAGTCTGAGTTCATGAAGAGCTTCTGTGAGCATCAATTATCAAGGCTTGCCACAGATTCCCAGTTTGTTTCAGGTCTGAACTTTGATTGGGCCATCTTAACATGTAAATATGCTTTGATCTGGAAAGTGAAACTCTGCCCCACTCTTGTTTTCTCTGACATGTTTCCATCCAGAATTAAACAATAAAGCAGAAATAAACCACACGTCCATACCTTTAAAAAAAAAGCAGCAGTTGCTCGATCAAAAAAAGCAGGACAGGAAAAGAGGGACAAGAAACGACTGAATGCAGGAAGAATCCAATCCTGGAATTATTTATTGCGCTGGGATGAGGTACCAAGATCAACTTATTACCAAAAAACAGCTGGCTTGACTTTTTTTAAGTGCTTGGGCTGTTTTCAGAAGCAGTTGGGATCCAACTTGAAGTACAAAAATGTGTAAAATAAGTAAATTTTGAATAATATGTCCCCTTTAGCAATTGTGAAATGAACAAGACGAAAGTCCTTAAACCAGAGTTTTTACCTCTTGCTCTAAAACGCCATATCTGTGGTCAATGTCTTCTCAGGAGAGCTGATCAACCTGGCCATGTTCTGTGAGCGGATGCGAAGGAAGTTCTGGCCTGAGTGGTTCGTGGAGGTGGAAGACCTTTATTACGATGGAGACAGTGAGAGCAGCAGCAGTAGCACCGCTGCAGGCCTGTTGGACTTTGGCCTGTACTCCAGGACTGACACTCTGGACGACAGTGACAGCGGCAGCCAGTCCACCAGACACTCACACACACCCTCCCCCGAGTCGGACCACTCGCTTTTTGACTCGGACGTGGGGACGGGCTCCGAAAACGACATTCAGCTCAAAGAGGAGACGATGCCAGACCTGGAGGTTTGAGTTGTGACCGGTAAGAGTGGGACTCAACAGGAAAGCGGAATAGCGGACGCGGCAGGCGGCTACAGCTAGCTACAGCTAGCTACGACCTGTCCAGATGATGCTTTGCACATCTGGAGAAATGAGTCCACGGTCACCACTTGCTAATTCCAACTTCCCCCAACAGACTGGGTGTTTATATGCAGAGGATACGAAGTAAACCTCATAATAAAACACATAGCGTACCTGTTCGTCCCCGTCCTTACCATCCGAGCTGTCGCCGTGGCAGCTCCTCTTTGCCTTATTTGTCTCGTCCTCAGATCCAGAAGTCGCTTGTGCAAAAGTTACACAAACCGAACGTCGGATCTCGTGAGAAGCGCGGCGACGGAGGGGGAAGTGTTGCAGACGTGACAGGTGGCACATCACTTGCTACGAGATGATGCAACTAATCACCACTCTGCCATGTGTCAAAAATGCGTAAATCCATTCCAACAGGTGCAGATTGATCATGTGGCTCAAAAGGGAACAGCTGCCGTGTCTCTGCTGTTTACCATCCGTGTGCTGAGTAGTAAACAGACAACAGTGAGTGCCACTTCTCGTCCATCACAGATCCTAGTGCCGTTTCCTTTATGCTGCTGTGTATTGTGGAAATCTGATTGAAGACGGGGGAAGGAGGCTTATGACTTTATCATCTCTAACCCAAGTGTAGTTGCAGGTTTTATTGGATCGAGAGCAGAAGAAAGAATTTGTGCCTGTATCAGTTACCAGATTTTATTTTGAGTAATTATTTACATGCACTTTATAGTTTAAGCTTCAATTTTATTTCTGAATTTATTATAATTTCAGCTCATTTGATGGGTCAGAACCACATTTGGCCACTAGATGGCGGCATAAGACATCCCTTTTGCTCTTCCTTTGCTGTAACACAGAGCAGACTTCTGCAGGAGATGTGAGTCATTTACTGCTACAAAGTATTTGTCCTTCATTCCAGACATTGTAATTCCTATTCATTGGTGACTTGTCATACAGCGTGTAGGTGTTGTGTGTGGGTGCATGCTTAACTGCAAACTGAAACTGAGCACACAGCAACAAATCAGCCTTAGTGCTCAGAATATTTATAAAGTGGTGACATTAGTCATTTTTTTTCTTCTATCATAATTTATTAACAGTGCCATTTGATTTTTTTCTCATGAGTTTATGTTTACAAATATATATATTTTTTATTAAGTTGGGTTTTTCTTTCATATTGCTGTCAGAGATGTATTATTTTTGCACTATTGGAAATTTCTTTTCACTTCGTTTTAAAGGAAAGTCTGCTGTGAAGGCCAAAAAGAGATGCTATGATGGGGGTAACATGGGAATCTAAAGAGGTCCTGGTAACGTTTATTCAGTAAGGGAGAATGCATCACTCCTATTGGCTGTGTGGATGTGAATGTTACCCTGCGTGAATGTCATCAGTGAGACAGTTCATGAAAAGCTCTTTATGGACTGAGCGGGATTTCAAACCAAAAGTAGCTAGATGAGAAATGTCTAAGCAAAAACATGGACCAGAAGTATCTGGGGGAGCTTTCAGGTAGAAGAGCTCAAAATGGCAACGTGACTTAAGTAAAAGTGATAAAACTGATAGTAGACATGTGGATACATTTGTTGCTACCGCTGGTAAAGATGCGTGAAAAGCCTTAAAATGTGTTTGTCTTTCCTTGCTTTACCATCATTTCACATTACCGTATTTTCATCCAACTGTTAATTAAAGGTGAGGGGAAATCCAACATCGGAAATAAATGTTAGTCATCCTTTTAGACCTAATGAAGTTGGCGTGAGCAGAAAGACCTTTGGCCTCTTTGAACAATATGTCTACATGGTCCATCCTGGGTTTTATTTTTTTCAATTTCACCTGAAGGTCCAGGAGATTGTTACGTAAAATCTCCCGGTATTTTAATTGCTTGATGTTGCCTGGCACTCTACCAAGACTCCCAGGCCTTTTGGAAGACAAGCAGACTCAGCATCACATGTCCTCTACCGTACCTAATAATGGGCATGAGATCATTTTCTACATTTTTTTTATCCTGCATTTATGCCAGAAATAAACAAGTGACTTAATATTTAAGATTATTGTCTTGTCTGACAGAAAACACACTGCTTACTGCTTCAGTGTGTTTCAGTAGTACTACTGAAGTTAAGTAAACCATAAGTTTACATTTGTGATGGTTGGACAAATTTTTTCTTTCTTGCATGCTTCACAAATGAAATGTAGATTGTATGTAATCAACAGTGAGCTTTGAAGCAATACTGCTCAACGTGTAGCGGGAAGATAAATGTGAGTTATCCAGTATAGTGGCTTAAAGTCCAGTGGGTTCCTGTGTCAAATCACATGGACATCCCAGGAAAACAGAAAGCTATGGACTATTAACAAGTTCCTAGAAAGTCAACTAAACGACTAAAATTACATCTATTTAAAAAAAAAAAAAGAAGCTTCATCTAAATTTATGTCACAAGTTTGATTTTAATAAACACAATTCCGTTTTTTCATTGGGTTATCCTGACTTTTTCTGTGTAAAATTAGGCCACTGCACTCCAAGAACTAATTTTAGGGCTGTTCACACATCTTTACCACTGCTACCAATAAATATGTACATGTCTACATTTCAAATTGGACAAATTAGAGAATACATATCCCACACATAGTGGTTTATAGACCTCCATTACACAAATGAGATGAGTGGAATTTTATTCGCCACTTTTTTTTTTTTTTACACCTTCTGCTGCTCTGAATTGTCTGGAACAGTCGTCACCAGATGAATGATTTCTCAGAGTAAAGCTGTTACAAAAAGTGAGAAGCTTGCATATTGGGTAAAAACAAACAAAAAAAAAAGGCAAAGAAAAAGAACTCTCTTTCTGAAATGACAAGTTTGTTAAAAGCTATCCGCAACTCACTTCTTTTTTTTTTTTTTTAACCAGGCGACACAACCTCTCTGTTTTGTTTTGGTTCAGTATCACTGCTCTCATTAGCATCCTTCCTAGAAGCAGCAGGCCGCTCATTCAGCAGAGGGAAAACCGAGACCCCATGTTCGATGATTGCTCCAAAACAAATGACTCGCCAATTAAGCGAGTGCCTGGCTGGTAAAGTGCACCAACTGAGCGTTTGGCAAGCAGGAAGATATGCTGCTCGGGGTTTCTCTACAAAACTGGAAATAATTAGAAAGTTCATGTTAACCCTATTCTTTCCCCCCTATCTCCCCTGAAGCGAGGGTCACTTACCGATATGAATTTTTAAAAAAGTTTAAAATGTGCTTGCATTTGCGGCATCACGTGGCGGACTGGTTAGGGCGGCGACCTTTCTTGCCCCACGTCCCTTCCCCACTCTCCCTGCCCCATTAGGGTTGAACAAAGGCCACTAGTGTCGGTAATTCTTGCCCAAAAAAAAAAGCGACGCCCCTAAAATTTGGGGCGTCGTGTGCGCAGTGGTGTGATTAGAGCGAGGGCACAGAGATACACACCTCGTCTCGAACTCGGTTCCATTACCGCGTCCTACCCTCCATAATCCCAGCCCGTTATGGTGGAATAAAGACGGTTAAATGTTTTACAACAACAACAAAAAAAATTTAAATATTTCAATATTTTAAAGTCCTTTTCAACTAAATGAAAGAACGAATGAAATGGTGTGTTTTCTCTGGCTGTTTGGATCATCGATTCTGCACACTGCCAGTTTGGAAAAAAGGTACAACATTTCTATTTCTACACCCCAAAAGAGACAAATTATGGCTCTAAGTTTTCTTTTTTTTTTTTACATCTAGATTATGTACTCTTATATTTTTGTTTAAAATAGTTGTGTAGATGACTATAAAATTCCACTCATTGTTCTGGGAGAGAAATTGTCAATTTTAGCAGCCAGACAGTGAAACCAAAATAATTTTCATGTCACTGGACCTTTATAGCAACCTGAAGGCTGGCTGGGTATTCTAATGGCTTTAGATCGGAGCTCGGTTCTTGTACTTTATGGTTCTGTTTCCAGCATGTTGTCCTGTCTGACCCGATCGATCCAGTCCCCACAAACCGTACAGCTGGACTGATTTAATCAAGCCATATTAAAACTAGATGTCTTGTTTTTTTGGAGAAATGTCATCGCAATTAATGCCAGTGTAATGTAAATATTGTGACAATGTGTATCCTGCTGTATGTTGGTCTGACTGACTGATCCAACCGGCTGTGCAGTCATAAAAAAGTGGGGCGACTGGAGGATTTCAATAAAGCCTAGCTGTGACAATTTTAAACGTCTTGTTAAGATTTTTTTTTAAAAATCTGCTGTTCATATCCCGAGGGAGTAAAGATGGTATGGCAGATGTTACTCTTTTTTTTTTTTTTTACATATTTGTCATAATTCTGATTGTATTTCATGAGTTTGATTGTGTTATCAAACAGGCAAACAAGCTCCAATCATTCAGGTGCCAAAGGGACCCGCCAGCTGCTGGAGGGTGAGCCGGTAGCAGCAGAGATTTACTGAAGGTGAAAAGAAAGGAACCAGGGAACTGTGGTGAAGACAAAGTTCAGCGGGGGCAAATGCAGGAGTAACCAGGAGCAAAAAGCGAAAGGAGGGATAAGAGGAGGAGCAGGTGGTAGAGCGGAGAGAGAGGGTGAAGAAGCCAGAGCTGGGGATGGAGGGATTGTTGGGAGTCACAGGGGGAAGAGGAGAGAGGAAATGAAAGGAGTGAAATGTAGAAAGAGAAAGAATTTTCAGTGGAGGGGATGAGGTGGCTGGGCTAGTGGGCCTGAGGAGAAGATTCGAGGGCCACGGTTCAGGAACCAGGCTCCCGGGGGACAGAGCAGGTGCAGGCTGCGAGCGAGGCCTTTGGGCCTGACGGGGTTGCCAGAGCTTAAAACAATCTGCACTGCTCCTTTTTTTTTTTTTTTTAATTTGGCTCTGCGAACAGCCCTCCCTCCTCTCTCTCTGACTGTCTCTCTCTTTCTCTCTACGCTTAACAGATCAGTGATCCACAAAGCGGGGTAAACACACACGGAGCAAAAATTAAAATCAGAACTCCCCTGGCTCGGCAAAACAAATTAGAGCAAACAAATTACGGAGAGTCAACACACAAAACGGGGAAGCATCTGTGGCTCTCCGGACCGCCGGAGTCGGTGGCTGATTCCGACACCGCGACTTCAACGCGTTCCTTCCTCACGATGATGATGATGATGCCTAAAGATGGTACAAAGCTCCATCTTTAGCCATCATGCTCCACCTGGATTTAAAGGAGCAGCATTACGTGTTTTCCTGGCACAATAACAGCGTTTCTATTAACAATATAGTTGCGCAATTTAATATTTTGAAAATAAATGTGCTTGATGCCAATTTCACAAAAACTTGGTTTGATGATCAACAAACGGATGTCGTCACTGGTACAAACCACAAAGACGACAACAGGATGTGGTAGGAGGATCACAACGCGGCATGTTTTTTTTAATGACTTGTCGCGTTAACACGGCTATTTCTTATTTAACAGAAACATTACAATTTGGAAATTGTGTATTTTTGACAATAGTGGAATATTGACAACATTTTGCATGCATTATTTAAGGAAACAGCTTGTGTTAACATGACTTAAAAGAAATTTGACTTTACAGTTGAAGGCCTTGAAATTGAGCCCCTGTCTCTTTAAGAAACTCCAGCTTTTTTCGACACTCTGACTTCAGCACCTCATCACATCAGTTCCTCCATTAAGCAAGCGACTGTCCCTTTAAATACAGAGACTGTGTGCCTTCAACGTTTTCCATAGTAATTTTAAACTTCAATGCATTTTATTGAAATTTAATAACCCAGAATAACATAAAATAGTGCGTCACTTGAAGTTGAAACTCACAAGGAAAAGCATGTTTTTTACTAGTAAAATGTATCATATTTGCAGAGCATTTGTATTCAGCCCCACGCAATCAATATTTAAGAAGAACTACTTTTCATCTTTTATAGCCGTAAGTTTTTTTCTAGAGACAGACATTTTCCTCAACACATTTTTGCAAAAATACTTCAAGATCAGTCAAACTGAACTTTTGACATCAATTTGCTGCAGATTCTTGGTCTGGATTTGAACTGGGCCATTCTGATAAGCCCACTCTGTGTCTTCTATTTTCCAAACCATTCTTACTATCTTCAAACATTATTGAGATGTTATAAAGGCTCACTATGTTATTCCTCTTCAACTTCAATTCACAAATGTTCTCCAACAAACGTCTGAGGCCTTTGCAGAGTCTCTGTATTTACACTGAGATTAAATTACACACAGGAGGAATTTAGTGATTTGATTGCACTGGATTTTATTTAGGGGTATCAGAATAAGAGGACAAATGTAAAGGGATACACACACTTTTCATATTTTTATGCGTTTAAAAAAAAAACTTTGTTAAATTCCTTCCAGGTTATAACACTGCAAAAACACAAAATCCAACCAGGTAATTTTGGTCTAGTTTTAGTAGAAATATCTCAATGCACTTGAAATAAAACCAAATGAACTTATATGTAAGCTTTCAGCTTTTTAAAAGTCAATAATTACATGATATTGATGCAAAAGCACTTGTTCCATTGGCAGGTTGTTTCACTTATAACATGAGAAAAACATCTTGTTATGCAGTACGTTAAATAATCTGCCAATGGGACTACTAGCTTCTAAGTCAATATTTAAGAATCGTTGACTTTAAACAAACTCCTGCTTCTTGCTAAAAAGTTACTTAGTCTTGTCTTATTTCAAGTGCACTGATATATTTGCATTAGAAACTAGATCAGAGTTACTTGGCAAAATGTTGTTTTTGCAGTGTAATTCTGTGGTACTTATTCATCACACTTAGTTGTATTAAGATACTTTAAAATTTGTGCTCACAATGTGACAAAACACTGAAAAAGTTGTGGTAGTCATTTTGTATTTTTATTTATTTCTTTTTTTGCAGACTGATCTCACTTAGCTCCCTCCCTGCGCCCTGTTGCCCCAGTGGCCCTCTGGCAGTGTCTCTGGCCTGTCCATCTGCCTCCTGTACCGCCTGGTTCTGGTGGGACGTAGGCCATGGAAGACCCCTCTCCACACACACTCGCCGAACACCGTGAAAGCCCCCCAGGCCAGCTGCTCCGACTCCAGAATCTGCCCGGCGCTGCCAGGTGGGTCCCAGGACGCACAGTAGGACCTTTTACTCACACACACACACACACGCATACTGAGCACATGCACACTCCTCACAATAGCAACACATATGCTCAGTAAGGCCCTTTTCAAATGGAGGCGCGGCAACACACATGGTTACATGGGTGGCCCAGAAGAAACACGGCAGTGCTGGCGGGTGCCAGCTCTTTACACAGAACCTTTGCAGGCTCAGGTGCGTCCCACAGCTCGCTATAATAGCCTGGGTTCGCAGGGGTGGGACACCAACAGGTGGCGCTGTTTTCTTTACTAATTACGGCTTTATTTATTCATTGGCATGTGGAAGCTTCCAGATGACTTTGGCCGGCCTTGTGGTTTGCAGGATAAAAGCCAATGTGTTTGCGCGTGTGTGTGTGTGTATATGTGTGTTTTGGGCTTTTTTTCTTTCTTTTCTATGAGGCACACACAATGAGATTCTCTAATAAACTTTGCAGAAAATTTGTGAAATTTGTTGATGCAACAGTGCATCCTGTCGACAAATCTTCACAGGGTGAATATTTTTTCTTTAAGATGGTGACTTGTTTGTAAAGGACAAACAACTTAATCTGCTACTGACTCTCGTTTGGAGTCCGTTATTAAATCGTGACTGATACTTGAAGAGTGGAGACATATTGGTGGTGATTTAACAAATAAGAGCCTCAGTAGAGCAAGGATGAACCGTACGCAACCAAAATGGCGCTTTATTCACGGCTTTTTCTTACAAATGTGGCACCGTTTTGAGAACAACAAACGACCTTTTAAATAGCTTGAGGCTTATGCTAATAGGAAACACGGAGACGACAAAGAAATAATCAACTCAACACAACTTTCCTAACTTTCTGTTCTAAACTTATATTTTTGTAAGAATTGAGGTCAAGGCCATTCTAGAGTCTTAATTTACGTATCAGTCTACAGTCACAGGTCATGTGACTTGTTCTTACCCACTTAAGAACTAGAGGTATGCAATACTGCATATTTTGGTATCTATCCAATACCAAGTGAATACATGGTCCATATCGGAGATATCGATACTGATACCAATACCAATACTCAATAAGTACGATTTGTCTTCAAATTTCTAACTGTTGCCGTTTTTGTGATTTTGAATTATCCTGGTAGATCCTAGGACAGAATTTAGATAAGTCTGCAACGCACTTTAGAGACATATTGAAATGATAAACAGAAACAAGTGGAAAACTACTAAATAAAACAAAGTCCACGAAAATGATCATTTGAGAGCAAATCTAAGCAACCGATCTTATCACCCCAGTATCTACGTGATGCCAATACAAACTTGGTATTAATACTGTCAATATGTTTGGATCGATCTGCCCACCTCTGCTGTGAGAACACTGTACAAACTGTCACATGTAGATGCGGCTGCATCATGGTGAGGGGTTCTTTCGGTGCCGGTGTTCTTACAGAAGCGGGACAGAATAACGGAACTACATTGAAAGTCTTCGACTTTACCTCTAACCCGGCGTAAGAGGTTTAAAACTTAGACGTGTTTGTTCCAACGGAACTAGGATCCCAAATGTAAACTAAAACTGGCTTTTGAGTGGATGAAGTTAGGGTCTTAAATGGCTGTTCCAATGTTCTGATTTCTACCCCATAGAAAATAACGCCACTGCTTACGATTATCTAACAGCCGAGCAATTTGAACTTTCACAGAGTTTCTGCGTTAAAACCCTTGACTGAATCAAAAGTTCCCAGAGTGCTTTGGGCTCCTGTGCGGCAACAACAGGAAGTCATTACTTGCTTCAAATGACATCAGACACGAGGCCTCAGAAGATTAACAGAAATGTACTCAGTTATACCTGCCAATGGACTCATTCGGACGGGGGGGGGCAGGGTGAAATTTTATGCGATTAATCATAAAATCAACATGAACTAGTTAATATCTGCAAAGGAGAAAAAGCTGAATTGTACTCCATAAGGGGTCAATACTTTGAATCAGCTTTGCACTCTTTATCGGCTACGTTTTTGCTAGCGTTGTACAAGGAGAAATTCACATTTTTAGAGAAGCTCCAGCTCCAAAAACTAAAACTAAAACTAAATAAATACATACATACATAAAAAAAAAAAAAATACCACTGGCTAAAAACAGTGTAAGCTCACGGGTTTCTAAACTACCAGAATTCACTTCACTTCTCACAGAAATGTTGTGACATTGAAAAGCATGTAAATGAAAAGTTTGTAGCTTCAGACTGAATCTGGACATTATGCAGCAACCTAAACCTCATTTTTTACAACATGAAAAGATGATTTCATCTCCGTCTAACATCACGATGAATGTCTTCCGAACTGCTTTGGGGGTAAAGCTTAAAAATGGCAAAAGAAGTCTGATTTCTCTGATTCCAGATTGTTACACACAAAAACAGTATCTGTATATAGACTCTAAAACAATCTAAAACTGTTGATTTAATGCGAATTAATAAATGAATCTGTGAAATTCATGTTAAAGGTTGTTTTCATGTGCGCTTTAGGGAAAACATTGTTTTTTTCCCACCTTTTTTAGTTAAAACATTTTCTTCTATGGTAAAACATTGAGTCCAACACCATTTTCAATCGCCATAGTGACAATTACAATGCTATCTAACCATGAAATGAAACTGCCTTCATTTTACGGTGGAATATTTGTTGTTTTTTAGCCGCCTGGATCAATTTCTAACTCCTGCTTGTTTGTTTCTCTGCTCTCTTGTTTGACTTTTGAAACTTTCGTGTCACTTCTCCAGACATTTGGAGAAGGACTGATTCATTGTGTCTCCTTTTATTCTGGGTTTTTGGTTGTTTTTTTTTTTTTTTCCACAGCCCAGAGACAAACATCCATGGACCAGGCCTTATTATAACTTCCCTTCTGTCAGCCTCTTATCCATTCCCCCCAGTGTACCTCTCCTCTGTTCTCCACCTTCCCTCCTTTGCTCTCCTTTGCCTCGGATGTTATCTCCATCCGCTTACGCCCTAATACCCCGATTGTTTAGCTCTAAAAACAATAATTAGCAATCCCAAAACAACAGCCAGGGATGTGAATTTAACAGATTTTTTTTTCTCCCTCTCTCGTGTGTTCATTTTCCCCCCTTCTCTCTCCTCTCTCCTTTTTTTTTTTTTCACAAGAGCAAAGTCAGGTTGTGGGAGGACTCGGGGAGGTGTTGGCAAAGCCTCTTTAAACTCTCTGGTATTATGGAGGATTATTTTGTGCTGAGATCCTGGCTTGTGAGGCAGTTTTTTTTCCCTCTCTCTCTCTCTCTCTCTCTCTCTGGTCCCTTTCTCTTTCTGGTTGTGGCAGACACGCTAGGTAAACAGTTTGTGTCACACTTGATTGCGTTAGAGAAATTAAAAAATGGCATTCACAATAGGCCAGGGCTGGAGGGTGAGGAGTGAGGGGTGGGGTGGGGAAGTGGTGGGTCGGGGGCGGGAGGGGGCGCTCTGACACCATCAGACCCTGGCTCTTTGGGGACCCCCTGGTACGCGGTGTGACAGAGAGGCCGTCGCAGCCGCGGCAATGCGGGACTTCGTCTTTCAGAGGACGCACCTCGTTTTCGGTGTCAGAGACTATCTGCTCTGGGCCATCTGCTCGCCTTTTCCTTTCTGCAAAACAAAGTGTTTGAATCTGGCTCAGTTGCTCCAGTGTTTACTCTCTGCCTGTTTGGAGGTGTGTGTGCGCGCGCGCGTGTGTGTGTGTTTAAGACATATTCCCTTTGTGATTTCTGTATCTATACAGCCAAAGCATGTAACATCTGTGTCTCTCTCACTATGTCATTTGGGCAAAAGTAAAAAAGAAAAAACAAAAACAAAAAAAACCACTGGCTCGTTTACAGCTGACCCCAAACGTTCGGCTCAGCACAGCGTGGCTGAAATGCCCATCGCCAGATCGTATTTCTGTATATGTGGATATAAGGTGCTGGGGAAACAGCTGAGTAGGGTGTATGGGAGAGAAATACATATCTGTGTAACGCAGTAACAGTGCAGACCGATAGAGGGCAGTGTGTTGCTATATTAGAGAACCTGTAGCGCATGTCTTTAAGAGAAAAAGAGAACACTTATTGTCTTTTATCTCCAAGTTTTCAAATGTGTCTAAGTTACTCTCCTTTATGGCATCAATGTTTAAGTTTCTACTGTATTCTATTAGCTTTTTTTTCTTTTATTGTTCTGATCATGTTTCATTTTGATTTAAAGTTCCACTCTGCTTAATTTGTTGCTATTTTATTATTGATATATTTTTTTAGACTTAAGTCTTTTGAGTTTGATTTGGCAGGGGTTTATTTCTGTATGCAAGAAACAACTTTTTTTTATTTTTTTACTGGAATATAAGAACATGACATACATATTACATATTTGTGTCACAATATTTTTGCTGTTGCCTACAGAAAGAAATAGAAATCTTGAGATCTAAAATTGAGCTACATAGTGAGCAGAGCTGAAGCACACAGTTCATCAAAACTAGATCTGACTAAGAAAGTCACCACACCAGCAGGGGGGGGAAGAGCTGCCTGCCCCAGTGCAAAAAAAGCAATCTGTTATGATTGCTTTTTTGGGGCTGTCTCGTTCAGCCCCAGAATGTACAACAAAATGTCTTTAAAATCAGCAACAGCAACAAAAAAAATTATCTTTTAAGATTTCTAAATATAAAAAAAGAAAAGGAATAAAAACTGGTTATCTTACATCGTACAACTGAACCATGAGTTTCAAGTTGCCCAGTTAAAGTCTTGTGAGGTTTCCAGATTATTTTTGGTTATTTCCAGGAGCGAACTTTAATATGGGTTAAGTGATTTGTGTAAATACTCCACCACTGAGGTGCTGCGGTGGTGCAGGGTCAAAGGGCAAAGCACGACCCACGTATGGAGGCCTCAGTCCTCCACGCAGCCATCACAGGTTCGATTCCCGGCTTAGCCCTCTTTCCTGTTGAACTACTTTTAAATAAAGGCCCCTAGAGTCTACAAAACCTTAAAAAAAATACTCCACCATTGAAAATATATATACTTGAAAGGTATTCCAGTCAAATTCCACGCAGGGCCCCAAATCATCTCAGACTGGCTCTTAAAGTTACAACATAAACGTTAATGTTGTCTTTAACGTGATTTTTTTAAAACATAAACCTGTTCACCTGCACATCATCAATAGCTTCGCTACACAGCCATATATGCCAAAACATGCTTTTGAGAGAGAGCTAAAGTGTCGTAGTGGAGGAAGATTACCCAACATTTGCTCATGTAACACTTTTAGCACCTTTAAATGTTTAAATGTCACAGCTACAGCAAATTATACCTGCCTCACATGCTGCTTGCAATGTGGCATTCAGAAGAATTACATAACACCTGGGCTGAATCCGTTCTGCTCACAGAAAACCAGGGGGATTTGCTAATTGCCGCGGTGCTAACTAATGTTAGCATTGCCAGGAGAAACGACTCGCATCTCTCTGCTTTATGCTTTCAGACTTCTAAAGGAGCATGTTTGCGAGGAAATGTTACACAGTCTTGTGTGTGTTGCTTTCAAAACTGCCACAATTCCTAGTGCTTAGTTTATATCTACAGGTTTTGCTACGTTCTATATGTGCAGCATATAGAACGTATAGACGAAAACTGCACACAAAAATCCACAAGACCGTGAAAAGTGAACCGCATGAGGGTTCACTGTACATCGTGGGTGGCCTAAATCAAGGCCTATAGCCTTACAATCTGATGCTGAAGGTGTTTTTTTTTTTTTTTACATATTTACAGTTAGATTTTGTGAGACATGGATCCACAGCTAGGCTTTCATGCAGAAGATGCTCAGAGATGTCCTCATTTCCAAACCACAACTCCTAATTCAGTGAACGTAGTTGCATTTGTGACTGGAAACTTGTAAAATCTGACTTCTGAGTTCAGACAGGATGCGGCATGATGGTGCATTAGAGTTTTATTAAAAGCCAGAACTCAAGTCTGGGAATTATGTCGCATTCCTGCCTTCGAAGTCGCCAACTAATTGTTGGTCTGTGAACTTTTAACAGGCAGACAAGCTGATAATAACTATGCATTTTGTTTGGTTTCTGCTTTCAAAAACTAAAAAAACATGTAAAAGGAAAACAGAAAGTTTACAGTAATGTGTTTTAATGAGAAACAAACAGACAGGAGGTGCTAATAAATAGTTTCTACCTACAGCTTTAGCAGCGTGTTAAATACTCTGCGGCCATATTGGATATTGAACTTGGGCCTGCCTGGAGAGCCGGGCTTTCCAGGTCAGAGCTCTGACTCCGGGGTTGTTACAATTTCATCTGGAAACACATTTTAAAAATCTAACTATAAAGTACAACCATTGCGCGAGGATGCCATTTGTCTTTGACATTTAAAATTTAAAACCAGGAATCAAACTACACCCTGGAACGCCCTGTTACAAGCCACGGGGATTAGCTTGTTGTCTGTGTGCGAAGAACATATTTCCCTCCATGTGTGTTTAAACACAAAGAGACTTGTTTACAGATAGAGAAGGTTTAGTACTGTATGTCTGCATGCAGGAGTCCTAAAATCTCTAGAGTAAATATCTACAACTTTCATAGTGTGTTGTGTGTTCAGCAGCCATGATAGATATCGGAATCCCAGCATGCATGTCGAGGTTGTATTTCCAAGTAGGCATTAAGAAATTCAAGTTCAAAGTGTTTCCACTGAGCACTGTTTTAACTTTGTGCTTATTGCAGCCTTTTCGACAAGCTAATAACTATAATTATCAGCTATACACGCGCGCTCTTAGCTCTACACGCGCGCTCTTAGCTCTACACGCGCGCTCTTAGCTCTACACGCGCGCTCTTAGCTATACACGCGCGCTCTTAGCTATACACGCGCGCTCTTAGCTATACACGCGCGCTCTTAGGTATACACGCGCGCTTGTTCTTCCATCTTTGTTCTCTTTTCTGAAAATGTAAAAAAACAAACACGCTTACTGCTGCAGGAGGCGGGGAGACTTCAGAACGAACTTTGTTAGCTTCAGAGAAATTCTACTCCGATTTATTTCCTTCGGTCTTCAACTCGTGTCGAAGCGTTTACTCGTGGCTGAGCAGAGTCGCAAAACACTAGCTCAAAGCTAACCGCGGCCAGCAGCCCATTCATCACCGTGGGCTTTCTTGCCTCTGTTTGTGCGCTTTCCCCCCGCCGCGTCCCGATCAATCATGTTTAATTCAACGGGCCTCCTTTTTGCTAAACCAAAATCTGGAGCTTTGGATAACAGTTCGCGTCTGTGAGTTTGCATCTGAACTATTTAGCGGCAGTAAAACCCGAGACAGGTTTCACCCAAACCGTCACACATCACACCTGTGCCTGTCAGGGGAAGCAACCGGCACTGGCCTGCCAGCAGCTCGCACTCTCCCCCTAATATATAATCTGTTGTTACACTGTCACCACAAAGGAGAGCCGCCAGCCCCACGGAGACGCCACCGAAATTCATTAATCTAATTAAATATGTCGTATTACCCAAATGAGGCGGCGGGTGCGGCTTCGCTGCAGGATAAGTGCAGAGTAAGGCTGGGTCCCACAAGAGCAGCATAAAGCCGACTAGCGGTAACGCTACCGCGCTTCATTACACTCTTAATTACCTATTGTTTCTAACTAGTTGGTGGCGTTTTAATGAGAATCTACAGGCAGTTAAATGTAATCTAAATTTTCTAATCTACTGGTCCATTACCAGGGAGTCAAAATGTTATTGGTTTTGTGAGTAATCAGACTTTTAAATGGTGCTGATATCACTCCCCGAGGGCAAAGAGTGGGTTTCGCCTGTGTAATTGAATTCTGTTTTTTTTTTCTTCTTCCTCCTCTTCTATTCCAGGAGCTGAGAGGAAGATTTTTTTTTTCTTCCTGTGGCGTCTGCCCCCGTTCGGGTCAAGGAGCGTGTCTTTCGGTTCCGGTTGGATCACAAGGTTGTTTTTTTTTTTTCTTTCCTGTGTGGGGGGTAACCATGGCGACCCCTCAGAGAAAGTTTGTGTGTGTACGCATATGTGCGCGTTCCTGCTCCTCCCGTCAGCAGCGTTTCTCTGCTGTGCTGTCACCTGCAGCCAGATAAGCCAAAGGATTTATCACCCACTGAATTGCCTTTGAGTGGTGGATAAAATGGCTCCAATACATTCTGGTATGAAAACGCTGCGAGGTTAATGAGAGCCAAATTCACAGAGGGCTAAATCTATTAGGTTTTCATGGACGGAATCAATCAACATGCGCCACACCGGCTGATTTGTCATATTGAGGCATTGCCCGTTTGAATTCCAAAACACAATCCTCCTCGCAGAATGATTCACTTTGATTTTGATTGCCTCTTCATCAAGAAGATGACAGCTATGAACTAATTTTCTTTTCTATCATGTTACACACTTATTAGCTCTGGCTGTCCTTGGCAGATGACTGATTTTCTCCGTTTGTAGAGCTACAGCTGGATTTTCCTCAGGTCTGCTCAGACCAATTGCAAAGCCCCTGTGTTCGATTTGAGTCAAACTATTTGTTTTTTTTCTATGTTTTCCCTGTTTCAGCTGGAAACAGGCACCAGCACACCTCCTGACTCCAATGGGATAAAGGTCTAAGAGGATGGATGGATGGATGGATGGATGGATGGATGGATGGATGGATGGATGGATGGACTGATGGATTGATGGATTGATGGGTTGATTTCTGCCAGGTTTACTAATTTTTGTCAAGGAGACACAAGTCAGCTGGTTCTTCTCTGGACTTTTATTTTAAAGAATCAGAACCTGGGGATCATGGTCACACAAGAACTGAATCCAGGCCTAGCAATCAGGCCTTAGTCATATACCTTAGAATGTTGTCAAACGGGATAAAAGTTAGTTATTTCCTAACTTCTAAATAAACACGTCACTGATACTTAGCATGTAATAGCATAGTATGACATAATCGGTGTGTGTTTGTAATAGATACTCCATTGACACGCTTCCTTATGAACGTCTGAACGCTGTTCTGAACAGTATGCACAGAGAAAGTTCCTGTTGGTATTTAGGGATGGAGATCCTGTCCAATTTGAACACCGGCTCTAAAACCAGTACTTATAAAACCATCCACAGCCCTCTACAGCCCCTCCTTCTAAATTATATTTCTTCTACCTCAACGCTCTGTTTTATTGTCGCGTTTGCCTAATTTTAATTTCTAAAAAGTGAAGGCGTTTCTGAGATTGGCTTGGACACAGAAAATCTTACATCAGGGAGTTTCCGTAGATAAAAAGATGAAGAGTGAGGATTATTTTTAACCAGAAGAGGCAACCGTAGCACTTTCAACAGAGAAAACGGAGAACAGCAAAGGAGCTCATAATTTTTCTTACAGACTAAAGACCAACATCAGAGTTGATTTAGAAATGTTCTCACTTGGGCAGCGTCTGAACAGAGCCAACCTTGATCTTTTCATTCCTTTACGTAGGAGAGCCAAAGCTGTCTAGACATGAGGGGTTACTGTGTGAATTTGTTTGCCTGAACGCTGTTAACAGAGCAAATACCGTCATTTATATATCTATTTCATACACAGTTTAAAATGTACTTGTCACATATGGCGACGTAAACAAAAATTTGAACGAAAAAAAAAATCTTACATATATTCTACCCCTTGTCTCTAAAGTTCATTGTACCATAAACATCTAAAAATGAATCAACCATCCATGTAGATCCATCTTTAAACACAAAACAGACAATTTGTATAAACAAGGAAAAAAATGCATTATCTTAGTACAACTCTACCGAATCAGTTTACTTTATTATACCTTGATAGAATATTATTTTTATTAGTTTTAATAAATATGTAGCATCCGTTGTTTTCTCAGACCACTCAAACTCTTCACCAACAAGCTTTGTCTTCTACAACTTGTGAACATGTTGATACTATAAAGGTTTGTGTATTATAAAGACCTGCTGTTTTGTTTTTTTTTAAAAATCTTTTCTTATCATACTGTTTGGACAGTAGCCCGCTGTGATGTTTAATATTTTCCGGTGACTTGCGGAGTTCATCATCCTTTCCTATTGTGAAGCTCGAGTCATTTTCCAGCAGTTTTGTCTGCGCTCGGTTCTCAGATCCTCCTTTCACCTGCATTCAGCGGCCGCTACGCCGGAGAGAGCCGCCGGCCCTTTTATTCCTCCTCTGCGCGCGTGCTCTTGGAAAGAAAACATCTAATCACAGCAGAGTATATAAACCCCACAGAAAGAGGCATTCGTCACGGGGAGTCTCGCGCGCAGTGATGGACGACGTTCCGGCGGCGCTGTGAGCGATGTGCGCGTGTGTCCATATCGCGGTGTCGCAAAGTGACCGGGGGACAGGCGGCAACAGAACAAGGCCCCTGTCTCCCCCCACCCCTCCTCTCCAGCCCTCCCTGCTAGCTAATGAGCAGCATTATTCAAATGGAGCCTTTGTTGTCGACGCACCGCGCTGTAACAGGCAGCCTTGCGTGATTTTTGACGCTCTGCTCTATCGGTTTGTCACCTGCGACAGCACAAAAACCGAGGCGCCTTGAAACCGTCGGCGAGTTCCTCCTCCTCTCTCCTGAACTGTGGGATCTTTCCGACTGATTCAAAGCGACTAGGGGATTGATATTAGCCCAAAAGCACAATGAGCGACCGTCAGTTGAAAGGAGCGACCCCTGTGTGCTTCTTCTTCTTCTTCTTTTTTTTTTTTTTTGCCAAGCACATGGCTCAAAGCTAGGAGTCAAAACAGTGGGTGGGCAAAAGGCCCGAATGAGACAGGAAATACCCCCCCAAAAATGTCAACAAATAGTTTATATATCACGCTAAGAAATCACACAGCAAAAAAGAAAATGATGTATAGCCAAAGAGGAAGCGGAAAAAGAAAAAAAAAAAAAAGATGGGAGTAAAAAGAGAAAAACGTGCCCTTCTACAAAGAGAGGGACGGGGTGTGGAGTGGGGAGGAATGAGGGGAAGGGGGGGGAATAAAAAGAAGGCAGAGCGTTTTTAGAGGAAGCTCCTCCGACAGAGCCCATCTCCAGCTGTCACAAATCATTTCTGCTCGGGAAGTGAGGGGAGGCGAAATGTCAAAATATTTGAATAAATTGCGCAGAAGCCTGTTGAGAGTGGGGAGCTGCGGTGAGAGGGGTATTGTTGGTGCCGATGGGGTGGAGAAGGTTGGTTGGGTGGGGAAGAGGGTGCACCAGACCTGAGGGGTTGGGGTTGCATGTGAAACAACCTTCGCTGGCCTCCAGACACACAGAGGGAAAAAAAATATCAAACGTTAGCCCACTGCAGTGATTTTTGACCATTTTTTTCCTGTCATAATTCATGACAGTTATACTCACAGCTGCTATAAGCAATCTTTGTATTTACTCTACCTCTGTAAACTGTATGTAGGATTAGAGCTAATTTTGGGGGGCTTTTAAATATGTTTTTTCCCCATGTCTTCCATGAAGTATGTAACGTTAAGATGATATAGTTTAAATGTGAAATAAATAATTTTTTAGGAAATTTGGACTTTTAGTCAACTCACCTTCCAGCTTTAGTTTAACTTCCTTTTTAAGTAGAGGTAAATCATATCTGTTCCCGAGTTATCTTGAATAAGAGGTTTCTTAAAGGGGTGGCAATGTGTATTTTCCAGCCACAGTGTCAATTTATAGCACAATCTACCATCAATTGCTAAAGAAATGCTATATCAAATATGACGTGAATGAAATTTGACTTTGTAATTTAATGTCTTGAAATTGGGACTCTGTCCCTTTAAGAACCTCCTGCTCCTTCTGAAACTCCGCCTTCAGGAAGTCATCACAACATTGCTCTTCCAATAACCCTTCAACAAAGTTTTTTTTTTGCCAGCATTGAGAAGTAGCTCGAATAATGAGCTTAGCTTAGTTCCACCAGGTGTTTGCTAATTGCTACTAGCTAGTTTGAAGGAGCTGAGTGGGCGATTTGCAGGGAAGGGCTGCTCTGTGATGCAGAAGTTTGGAAGCTGTAGCTCTGAGGTGGAGAATATTTTTCCCAAAGTCTTCAGGATCATCAAGATGTGTTAAAGTAAATGTGAGTTGAGTTATTTTGTGGTCATCAGTGATTTTCACCTTCAAACTTTTTTATGGATCCAGTTTTCCATAATTTTCTCATTGTGGAATCATAAATACTTTACGAAATGGATGTATTATTATGGTTTTGTGTGACCTTGTGGATTAGTGATCCATTCACTATTGGGGTCATCACTTTTCCACATTTCCTCCATTGGCGGCTAGCAGCGTTCACTGTAGTTATATTGAAGCCAAAAGCTTTGTATTTGGACCTGTAACCAATTTAAAACTGAAAAATGTCAATAACTGTGCCTCATCTGTTTTGAATTTTCTTTAGATGCATTGGTTAGTTAGAGCCAATGCTTCACATCATCAGCCCGGTTTTGCATGCTAGGTTCTAAAAGTCAGGAAATGGTCAAGTTTGGGTGTGACTACTTAAATTTAATTCAGTCTTCCAAAGTGTGTTTAATCTCACCTAATATATTTGATAAACTCCCTTTCAATATTCACTCAAGTTAATTTTGTCCATAGTTAAGTCAAGTCAATATCAGTAGCAAAGCAGTTGAAAGTGCTTTACACCATAAAAACACAATACAGTAACCAATCACCTTATGAAAGAAGCATTAAATATTATGTCATCAAAATCATCATCAAATACACATCAAATACGGTTAATACGAATCCAAGGCAACTCTAATAAGGGGGTGGGGGATTTAGCCTTGATTTAAAAGCACTCAGCGTTTCGGTTATTTTGCAGTTTTCTGAAAGTTTGTTCCAGATTTGAGCTGGTGATTAATTTTCCATATAGGTACGGTACTATAAGTGCAGATGGCCTCCTAAACCCACATCGACACATTTGTTGCTGATTCCTTTTTTTTCTTTCTTGCATTACCTTTACTCCTACAGGTCTGAACTGTAGCCAACACTATTGTGTTGTTAGTTTTGTTCAATTTCCTGCTGGCCTTTTGATGAATATTTATCATACAAACCATGGAGGGTGGGGCTGGGGGGTTCGGATTCAGGACAGGTTACCACGATAAGGGGTCTGATGTCTGATGGTGCTTTATTGTTTAACGTCCCTGAATGCATGCTCTCTATCAGGCCGAGTGCATCTCCTCTCTTTGTTCAGACCGTCCCCGGGGTGCATCAGGAGTCGCGGGGTCAGTGCCTCCTCTGTTTGCCACCGAGCTCACCAACACCGTATTTAATTAGGCTTCTAATCAGCCACTAAACACACAATAAAAGGAGACAATGTGTATCTGTTTACTTTCCTCTCAGCATTCCGACACACTCGATCCTCATGTTTGCATGTATAGCTGGTTCAAAAAGAGAAGAAGGAAAAAAAATAAAAATCATTTATCAGAGAGAAAGATCAAGGTCATGGCTCCTCTTCACACTCGATTCCCTGAAACCAATTAAACTGTCGGTCGGTGAAGTTCAGTTGGAGGACACGGGCGAGAAACAATGGCAGATGACAGCTCCTCGCTGCTATCTCGGCTGGGTTTTTCTCGCAGCGGTAATTATATTTGCAAATTCTGTCGCCGAGTCTTAAAAAGTCGGAGAACTTTTGCAATCAGCCGGAAACAACCCAAACGTGGCGGTGACTGAAACGATCAGTGTTCATGAGAGCTAAGAGCCATAGAGGTGAGAGCGGTGTGGATGAAAAAAAAACAACAACCTTGAATTAAATCATCCCCACTGAAAATCAGACCTGGGGTTAATATCCTTAGTTCTCTCAAGTGTCGGTGTGCACATTCGTGGCGGCTGTGTGTTATTGGTTTTGTCAGGATACACAAGACACACACTTTGGTGCTTACACAATTACACATCAACAACAAAAGATGGGGAAAAAAATCAGCTAATGAAAAACAACATAGGAAATGGAACATTGGAAAAAAAAAAAGATTTTTTATGTGAATAATCTGCAAAAAAAACCCCCAAAAACAAAAAAACATAAAAAACAATACCGCTTGCTATTTCCTCATAAATTAACCCAGAAGTTGGTGCGTTATGATGGGACAGCACTGACTCAGGCGAGTTAGGTATACTCCACTTCTTATTTTAAATGAATTAATTTGTGTTGAACTCTGTAGAAAGTAATGTGAAGAGAAAACGTCTGTAGAAAGGAATACGATTGAAAGCCCGTTGAATATTTGGTTCCTGACTCGGCGGTACGAACAAACGCGTCTCTGTTCCCACAAACAACACTCAAAATCGCCAAACAATCAAATACAACAAAGGCTCAGCTATAAAAGTGAAAATGTGATGAATCAAAAATGTTAAACTAATACCAATCTGAGGTCAACCTTTGGTCCCATCTGGCCAGAACACCTTGTTCCAAATATTCTCTGTGCCCCTCATATGGCTTGTGGCAAACTTCAAAAGAAACTTCTTATAGTTTTCAGTCAATGACGACAGACTTCTTTCATCTCTTCCACAACTGACAGACTTTTTGACTTTTTGACTGGCAGGCATCCAGGGAGGATGCCTGCCTGGAATGACGGGTGGAAGGAATGTCCCATCATTCCTTCCACCCGAGCTCTGGCTTTCTGTGGTTGATCCAGAATTACGTTGGGCGTTAGCTGCATCTCTGATGTGGCATTTGTAAAGTTACAAGAGAAAAAAATAAGGCTTAATTTATCACAATACCATTCATTGATTTATAATTGTCTCGGTTTCAACCTAAATATTATTGAGAGGATAATTATTAACACCTGTAGCTCGTTGTCTCCTCTGATTCCCCAGAGGGGAAGTTCACATCATTCACGGTTCTACTTCAAACATATCCAGAGTTTATTCAGACAAACAAATGCATCATCAAATCACACCAATAACATACCAGAATCATCAGAAACTCAAAATCACAAGACAGACATCAATCACCTGAAAGAAACAGAAAAATGGACAAATACGAAGAGAGCGTCGGTGCCGCCGCACCCCAATGATCTGATCTATTATTTTAGCTCCGAAACTTTTAAAGGAAGGTGTGTTCTCTTCTCTAATTTATGCAGTCTGGGAGGTTCCCTGCTCCGTAATTAGAATAAGCTTCAAATTTCAAAGGGAAGTTGCTCCAAATGTTTTATGACTGTCGTTGTTGGGCTGATGAGTCCTGAGAGAAGCAGCATTTCACACCTCCGTGTGAGATCCTAGACTCTCTCCAGGTGTCCTCTCCCACAAACACATAACAAACGACCCCAACCCTTATATGGGTTCAGGAAACGGTTATCTCTACGCAGACCCCCTCCATTTGTCCCAGAACAGATGCCTGCTGCATACCAATAACAGCAGGAGGCTGATGGCTCAGAGCCGTCCTCTTACCTAGAATAAAAAAAGTTGATTTGGATCTAAGAACTGGTACAATTATCTTCTACTGATCAGATTATGTTGATTAAGCCATGACTCTAAATCTAACTTAAAATTAAGTCCTACTCAAGGCAATGTTGATCTGTCTAATATTTTAACATGTGCTTAAAGTTAAAACTAGCATAATTGAATTATCATTTCCAACAATATTTAGCTTGGTAGCTAGCTAGCTAAATATTTGAAGCTAATTATTTATTTAGCCACCTGGGTATTTAACCAACCACGTAACTCCAAGCTAAATATTTAGTTAGCGAGCTAGATATGTAATGTAAATAACCTTTTATTATAGCAAATCTGAATGTGTTTTGTTTTGCCAGTAATTTTGAAGCCCTTGTCTTTTGGTTTGAGCTGTATACTTTTATTTTTGAACTTTTGAACACTTTGTGTCTGGTGCAGTTAGTCTGTTTTCTCCCAAATACAGCAGTTAGTAACTTGCACCAGTTACACCAGATAGCAAAGCAGTTACAACAGTTAATGCGACGCTGTTTTTCACAGAGCAACAAGAAACATTGTTTCATACTGGCTGCCCCTCCGAAGAGTCAAAAGGTGTGTTGATTGTACAAAAGTGTTTACGTTTTCAGACTTTTTTTTTTAAACTACACAGTCTTTTTCTTCCACTTCACAGTTATGTCCTGTTATGTGCAGGTCTGTTCTATGAGATATATTTTGGCAGACATCACCATATTTTTTATGCTTTCCACTGCTTATCACTTAGCAACCAAGTGTATTCTTGTTTTTGCTCGCTTTTCACACAATAGCCCAACTTTTGGAGAAATTGCTTTTGCAAACACGCCCTTCCTGAGGTTTGTGTAGGACTGTCTTATGGAAAAGCAAAGCCGTAGAAAGCCGTGTAATACTGTTTTTCAGGTGTAAAAAAAAAAAACATCACGAATTGCTCTTTCATTTCCGAGTATCGAAGTAAAACAGAACACCGGCAACAAAGAGCAGGGCTGCTGCTTTCTCCATCTAAATGAGAATAACCAAGCGCGGTGCTTCACATGTGCAACAACCAGCTTTCATGTGTCCAAGCAAAAGAAAAAAAAAAGAAGGAGAGGGTGGTGTGGTGTGGTGTGGGTGGGGAAGGGCTGAGGGGGAGGTACAGCAGACTTATTATTTTCCTGCCTTTTACCAGCTGGGGCATAAAAAGAACGTACAGAGGGTGTGTTGGTGCATGGGTGTGCATTTATGTGTGTGTACATGTGTCTGTTCAGGCACTCGTGTGTGCGTCCATCTCCCATTTGCATTTGAGTGAGCCTGGCCGTGTGCATATGTATGGGTGGCACAGTGGACCAGAACAGAGCTCTGACAGTAGCAGAGCTGCTGCTCGCTGATGCCTGCCTGGAGGAGCTGACAGCAGCCTGGCCTGTCAATCAGGGTGCAGGCCCAGAAGCTCACTGCTCACATTATTCTATCTTGTTAACTCTAAATCTGTCTGGATGCTGTTTATGTGCCTCTTTGTGTGTGTGAGAGAGAAAGTGTGTGTGTGGTGGCTTTGCTTTTTTTCTTTCCTCTCTGATGTGCTTCAGTGTTTCGGTCCTAGCTGCAGGGACAGGTTCAGATGAGGATTAAACGAGGCAGACGTGAAATCTGGACCAGGGTGTTGGCACAGGCCAGGCCACTCTGGGAGAGTTTGGTGACTTTATAGAAATGTGCAAAACCAGCAGGAGATGCAGTTAACTGATGTTAAAGTAAAGTCACTAAGGAGGACTTAGGAAAAATGTTACTGCTAAATTATCTGAATTCTTTAAATTATTCTTATTTAGTCCTATTACATTTTAATTCTCAATAATCTCTTTTAAAGTCTGGTATTTTTATTCTGCAGCATACGAACTACTATCCCCATAATTCTTTGCGGTAAAAGCTCGCCGTCCGGATGTTGACAACTAGTGTCACCTTCACAGTAAGCACGTAACTCATAATTTTGTGTACATGCGCCTAGTTAGTTCTTCTTTAAAACAAGTCAGATATGTAGCGTTTGATGATATCGGTTTAAATTATAATCTGTAGCATCTTTTTGAGTCATTTTTTTCTTTAAGCAAGAGTAAGTCATTGCAGCGACGGAGATGTTACAAGGAGGAGAACGAAGCATTTCTACTGAAACTACCATAGGTAACTAAAGTTTAATTATATAAATTTAAACTAATTTTAATCTGTGATTTGTTTACGGTCACATTAAAAACACGACATTTGCTAGTTGGATTTAGTGCACTCTTCGTGACTTAATACGTTGTCCTGACGGTCCCTGAAGGCAACACGAGATAAGCGACAGGAATGTATTTTGCGGACTGAAATATCCAGCTACAGCTGATGGAAAGAAGAAGACACATCCCCATGAATGGATATATCGATCTCCGTTTGCCGTAAATTTACTTCATGTTCAGTTGTTTTCGTGTGTTTTGCTGTTAAAAGCTGCCAAGCGGAAGCAAGCGGTTCATGTTTGACAGCTCAGCTTGTCTGAATGTTAGCTAACCCCAGCTATATAACATTAGCCACCACTGACAGAAAACTGCTGGTTGTCTAACGTCACCAAACAAATTCACGTTTTCGTGTCACTTTACCGAAGTTTTACAGAAAACTGGCAGCTGGAAATATACTACTTATAGAGTATAGAGTTTCCATATAAAAAAAACCCAGACGAGTTATTGGGCAAGTTCCTTTTTTCTATGCTTAGATATATTTTTACCTTTTAACAACTTGAATTACATCACTGCTCTCTAATACAAACCCTTCCCCCAATGCTTTTTTGTTTATTTTATCTTGGATTCTAAAAAAAATATCTGAGTTTGTCTAAGGTTAAAAGTTAAACTTTAACTAAAGCTGACAGTCGCTCAGATCTTCTCCCGAATAGAGGTGGTGCTGCTGATCGACCTACATAGACGTCAGACAGCTTGGCTGCTTATTGTCCCTGTCAACAAACCTCCAACATGGTGGTCACTGGTGGCAGACTGACTCGCCCTTTCCAGGCTGCTCTTTAAGCAAGGACAACTTTGTATTTATGACTATGATTAAAGTTGAGTGTCTAGCAAAAGTATTTACACCATCTAAACTTTTTCTCATTTGTTCCCAAAGTTTTATGTGTTTTAACTTTGAATGCAACTCATTTTTGTTCAACAATGACTTCTCTTGAACACCTGGTGGATCTGAGCATCTCCAAGCTACTTCTCAGTGAAAAAG
Organism: Phalloptychus januarius; assembly: GCA_902982915.1. Lineage (NCBI taxonomy): Eukaryota > Metazoa > Chordata > Actinopteri > Cyprinodontiformes > Poeciliidae > Phalloptychus > Phalloptychus januarius. The sequence goes on from CADWAE010000481.1 coordinate 14,957,435, forward strand.
TTCTTTAAGGATTAATATATGAGCAATGTTGAGATGACTTCCTGAAGGTGGAGATTCTATAGAGGCTGAGGCCCAATTTCGAGGCGTTAAATTACAATATCAAATTTCTTTGACGTCATATGTGACATATGTAGCATTTTTATAACAACTGAAGTTAACATAGTTACTCGATTGTGCTATAAAATGGCACTCTGTGCCTGGATAACACTTGTAACATTTCTGCAAATGTTCCATAATTAGCCAAAAGGCTATCTTTCATCTGCTATCCTTGGATGATCAGTATGCATGTCTTGCTAAAAACAAGGCTGTACAAAAGTAGGTCAGAATAAGTTTACACAAATTTTGTTAAGGAATAAATCAAAATAAATTGAAAACCAAGAAAACTACAACGCAATGATTATAGAAGTTACAAGAAATCGCTAGGAGCAATCTTTCGTCCAGACGGCAAAAACACAAATGGGTCACATAGTGGGATTAGAAGAAGGTACTTACCATTCAAAATGTTGGCAAATCTGATGTGCTATGAAATAATTCTTTACTTGCTTTTTAAAAGTATTAATCAGATCACTGGATTTTATTTTGGTGTATCAAACTAAAAGGGGGTTGGATGCAAACAAACCCCCACAGATTTTCCAGTTGTCTCAAGTTTTCATGACTTTCCCTGTAAAAGACACTGACTGTCACCTGACACATTGGGAAAAAGTTGAGCGTAAATACTTTTACGAAGCACTCTGTGTATTCAATGTGATTGACAACTGTTCACTCTGTGCTGACATGATGTTTTGCTCGTCCCACTCATGGATGTGTTTGTCTCTGCCTAACCCCACAGATCATGCATGCAGCCGGACCTCTTGCTTGCGTTTTGTCCATCCCCAGCCCTCGAGACAATGCGCTGCCCGTAGTCGGAGGCTCTTCCTCCGTCTAGCCTCTGTCTTTCGCCCCATCTGCCCCCGCCGCTCCCAGAGTTCCCTATGTTAACCCTCTTGAGCATGTTTTACTATATATGTCTGCGGCGGCGCTCCAGGAGCGGCACTCGAGGCGAGGCACTGACCAGCCGGCGTGCCGTGGAGTCGGGCCAGCGGGCGGTGCTGCCGGTCAGCGTGGAGGTGGAGCAGTATGCCAAGGAGGTTCTGGACTTCAGCTCCCACTACGGCAGTGAGAACAGCATGTCCTACACCATGTGGAACCTGGCTGGGATCCCCAACGTTTACCCCAGCTCAGGGGACTTCACGCAGACAGCCGTGTTCAGAGCGTACGGGAAGTGGTGGGAACAGTGCGCCAGCGCTCCCTTAGGGTTCCGCCGGACCCCCGACGGCTTCCACAGCCAGGATTACATCGAGCTGGGCTTTGAGGAGCCCGTCTACCCCACAGCGGTGGAGGTGTTTGAGACTTATTATCCTGGAGCCATCGTTCAAATCCTGGCCTGCTCCCACAACCCGTTTTCCCAAAACCCACCTACTGATGTCAGGTAACAGCCCTCCACCCCTATGATGACATCCTCAAGCATCTTCCATCAGCAAAAACTAGAACAAGGTTCCTACACTACACGGCATACGTTGGTAAAAAAGAGGAGTAAATTTCAGCCAGAAAGCTTTGAAATTTTCTAGGAAAAAAAATCAAGGAATTTTCTGAGTTTGAAAAAGAGAGAAATTTGATAGAATAAACTCTGAAATTTTGAGATTAATTTCAGAAATGTAAAAAAAAAACAACATGGACATTTCTGAGTTTTTTTTTTAAACATTTTCAGCTTTTGAAAAGTTGCAAAAGTTGAACATTTTTGACATTTGAAACTAAAAAAAAGAAAAAGAAAATTCCTCGTTCTAGAACATTTCTCAGATCATAAAAGAAATTTCGGAGTCAGAAATGTTCTAGAAAAAGCAAGAGAAAAAATGGAAAAATAATACTAATGTAAGAAAAAGATAAGGTGCCAGACTTTATTTCTTATTTCATTAAGCAGTAAACCTTCCAGAATAACAAATTTTGCTGGACAATAAATTTTGCCTGTGTAAATATTGCAATAAATGATACTGTTGTTGTTTTCATACCATTTTCAAGCATTATATTGACAATCATATAACAATGCTTTTCTCTCTCAAAGACAAATAAACTTAAGTTTGTAAACAACAATTAACATTTGAGCTTGAAAATATTTTTAATATCCAAAATAAAACATGACAACAAAAAAATCAATAAACAAAAAAAAAAAACACAACTGAAACCATAATTATAATGGATCATGATTTCCTTGTAAACAAAATTGGCCTTCAATGATCAGAAAGGAAATTATTGAGCTCATTTTAATTCATCATTCAATCAATTGATTAATTTGTGTTCAATATATTCAATAAGCAGAAGCAGCAAAACAAGTTATCATGCTAACATCCTTTAGCACACAGTCGTTAACCCTCAATGGTCTGTGTAATCTTGTGCCATGCTAAGCGTGCTGCTGTCTGTTGTCCAGGTGGGAGGTGTTGTGGTCAGGAGAGCCCACCAAAGCGCTGACCCCCCAAGCTCGACAATTCTCCCCAAAAATCAAGCACATCAACTTCCCCACCAACCTGCTCCGCCTGGAGGTCAACAGCTCCCTGCTGGACTACTACACCGAGCTGGACGCCGTCATCCTCCGCGGGGTGAAAGAGAGGCCCATGCTTGCACTTTACAAGATGCCTCTCATCGACATAAGCGACTTGAGCGACAGCGAAGACGAGGTGTCTGACGTCGGCGGTCCTTTCAAGCCGGGAGGAGACGGCAAGCAGCAGAGGACGGCCAATGGCTACTTTGACAAACTGCCGTACGAGGTGACAGCAGAACAAGCACACTGCAGGGCGCAGAGCCAAACGTGCACGTCAAAGACACCTTCATGTAATATGTGAAATCGACTTTTTTGAGCTTTCCATCGTGTTATAATGTTATTCAAAAACATACCGAGAAGGATGAAGCTCCTCCTCTGAGCTGCAGTTTCTCAAGCCGAGCTTCTGCATTCCAGCTCCTTTAGACTAGCCAGCAGCAATTAGCAAACGCGTGACGGAGCTGCGCATCTGCTGAGCTCGTTATAGGAGCCACTTCTCAGTCAACGCTGGTAGAAATGTAGTTAAAGGGTTCATAGAGGAGCCATGTTGTGATGACTTCCTGAAGGCCGAGCTTCTTAAAGAGACAGAGGCCCAATTTCAAGGCGTTAAATCGCAGTCAAATTTCCTCTAAGTCATGTTTAATATTTATATCATTTTTATAATAACTGAAGGTAACACATTTACTTGATTATGCTATAAAATGGCACTATGTGTCTGGAAAACACATAATACTGACCCTTTAGTGTTCTTTGATAAAGTCACTTAGAAGCTTCAGCTAAAAAGATCCAGACAAATGCAACTTTTCCAATTAAATCATGTTGAAATAATGAAGTTAATTGCATTCTTTTTGCTAGAGTTACTATTTTAGAGTGTCTGTTTGCAATAACACAAACTGTGATCAAGTCGATTTAAAACATTTTTTTTTTATTACAAATCATACTTTAATAACAACATTCACCAACATGTTTCTGTAATTTCATGCAGCCTTAGTGGGAAACAATCCACCAGGAAAACACGTTGCTTGTTGTGAAACATGACGGCGGCAGAATTATGGTGTGGGGATTCACGTATCGCGCTCTACTCTGTGCTATTCTGTCAGGTAGCACAACAATATGACACACTGAAGCTTGTGACCAAAAGGATAAAAAAAGAAATTGAAGTGGTACGAGTACGCTGCCACGTTCCTGCATTCCTCACCAACACATCGACGTGTTGGGGCTCCGTCCTCGTCCCAACGGGCCGACGTCGCGTCACCTTGTCTGTGGCACTCTTCAGGAAAACGCCTGTGGCGCTCGTCTCATCTGCGCTCCAAACCGCTGCCATTAACGGCGGCGGTCCTCACAAACCGCCGAGTACCCGCCTCCGAAACACGATACAGCTATTATCCGTCAGCCGACACCGGGACGTGAACGTGGCACGTTGCTGATCCGCCGCGACACACCCGCGCGGGGCAAATCGCTCTTTGTCTCTGAGACGACGCAAACTCGGAGCGGAACATCAGAACCGTTCGGATCTCTCCTGCATAGAGAGGAAACATTAATCTACTTATTATCCTTCAGCTTCTTACTGTCACTTAAAAAGAGTTCCCGCTTTTCCTCGCCTCGCCTCTCCTTTCCTGACCCTTCTCTCTCCCCCCTCCTGGTCTTCCGTCCTCAGCTCATCCAGCTGATTCTGAGCCACCTGACCCTGCCTGACCTCTGCCGTCTGGCCCAGACCTGCAAGCTGCTGCACCAGCACTCCCGCTGAGCCTGCAGCCGTACTGGGCCCGGCTGAGTGACGCCTCCCTGGGACACCTGCAGAGCCGCTGCACCCTCCTCCAGAGGCTCAACCTGTCCTGGACGGGCAGCCGTGGCGCTCTCACCCTGACGGGCTTCAGCAGGTCAGACCAAAATGACCTTGGGGGGGGGAACACTCGCAAGGACAAACAGTTTAAAAGTTGGTGGAACAGCAGACAAATATTCTAAGTTCAGGTCGTTGTCTTTTTCCCCTTTAGTTTCTTGAAGGCCCGCGGTCTCAGCCTGGTGTGCCTGGAGTTGTCTTGTTGTCACTTCCTGAATGAGCCGTGTCTCGAGGTCATCTCCCAGGCCTGCCCCAAACTGCAGGAGCTCAACTTGTCGTCGTGCGACCGCATCCACCCGCAGGCCTTCGCACACATCTCCAAACTCTCACACCTCCGCAGGCTGGTGCTGTACCGCACCAAGATAGAGGTGGGTGAGATCAGCCATGGACTGCAGCAACCTGTGGCAGGTCCGCTGCTATCGAGCGTTTTTTTTTTTTTTTTCCAGAAAAACCGATACTTAATTTTGCAAACCCTTCGCTTAAGAAAGCAGTCAAGTATTTGCTTTTGTTGTGAGTCTTTGTGGTTTCCTTCATGTCATCTTCACCCTTGGTAAAGACGTTTAAAAAGTCTTTGAATAAACAGAACCTTTATCCGGCTATTCTGGAAAAATCAGTCAAATCACATTTAATTCACTTGTGGCTTAGATGTTGGCAAGGTGAATACGTTGTACAGCGCTCTCCTGCCATAAGAAAGCTTTTGGTATTCTCCTGTAACATTTTACAAGGTCGGGGTGTACACAGACCCACTGCCAGCAAAAAGACACCCAATTTTTATTGAATATAACTTCATATTTCAGAGAGTTTATTTTTACGTTCTGTAGAACTTTAGTACAGAAACGGATCCGCAGCACCACAGGTCCTCCACCATGCTTCAGGCTGATCCTTAGGAAGTGTTTTAACCTATTTTTACGCAAAATTTAGAATTAGAATTTGTAGTCTCAGCAAACCAGGGCTCCAGTTAAAGTTTTAGTAAAAATAGTTTTGTTTACATATTTGTTAAAACGATCATCATGTCGTCACAGTGTAATATGATACGGATATTCTGTTAAAAGATCGATCTCCTCCACTCCCAGTCAGAAATAGCCAGTCAGAGCCAGGAGGAGTGTCTTAGCGCTGTCGGTCACTCTCGTGTACGCGCTGCTAAATGTGGTAATGGAGGACGAACAGCTTACTATTCCAGGAAAACTGTTGATCTGCTATCGTCGGTGGTTATGCTAACTAGCCTTAGCATTCTGAGAGCGTGTTGACTTTTTGAAAAGCTTGACATTCCAGTAAATGTTTTTTGGAGGGAAAAAAAGCTGAGCTACTTACAGGTTCATCTTTAAGCCTCTTGAGGTATCGCTGCCTCCCGCGCGCCCGTCAATAACAAACACACGCAGTACGGCTTTGATAAAACTTTCAGGCTATTTGTCGTAAAACGATCCGGCTTCTTAGCCGATGGCTCGTGTTGCTCGCTGCGTACGCTCGGTGCCAGCTCCGTGTCCGCAGGGCGTGCGTTCAGGTGCGGGCACGTCCGGAGCGTTGTTTTCGCAAGGCAGAGCCCTGTTACGGGCGACGGGCGGCGTCGGGTTTCTGCGGTGGAGCCGGGCCACGTGCCGCAGGTTGTTTATGCCGCGGACAGACAGTGAGAGCTGTGTGTCTGCCTGAGGGAGGGAGGAGAGGGTAGGAGGGGCTGTCATTACCCTGTCAGCGCTCTAATTAAGTGAGTAGCTCACAGGATAGAGAGAGAGAAGAAGAGAGGCGTTTATAAAGATGCCAGACTGAGTTGGGCGCACGCACACACTCACAAGAGGCTTTCACTTTCATCTCTTGACACTTTCTCCTGCCACAGATGTACACGTGTTGGCAATTGGCGTGTTGAATTTCCATATCTGGGCGCGCCACGCCGCTGCGCCACAGAAGAAGGCCTCGTCCTCGGCACGCTCTGCAGTGCGTCGAACTGATCCTCCTGGGCTTTATTAAATTCCTTCAAGTGTTGATTGGGAAGACAGACAGTCTGTTTGAAGGAAGGCCAGATGACATGACTGACTCAGCAGAATGCAACACTGTGATTCAGATGTGGCATTTTGTCACTACTTTCACATTTAAAGGGACAGTAACATGTAAACGTGGCTTTTTTTTAAGCTTTATGCTGTAATGTTATCCCCTAATCAAAATCATGACTGAGTGTTGCATGAGTGTCGCCTTGAGTCTTTCACGCATGTTTTAAGAAATCCTTGAATCTCCATGGCAACCATTCAGCTGAGCAAAACGCCTGATTGGACTTAGCGCCGCTTTTGAGGATGAAGCTCCTTCTCAGAGCTTTGGCTGCCAAACTTCCACGTCACAGAGCGATTCTCCCCCCCACTCAGCTCCTTCAGACTAGCCGGCAGCAATTAGCAAACACCTGGAAGAGCTGCGCATCACAGGAGCTACTTCTGAGAGCAACGCTGATAAAAACGTCGCAAAAAGGTTAATGGAGGAGCCATGTTGAGTTTTTAAAGAGACAGAGGCCCAATTTCAAGTTGTGAAATCCCAAAGTAACATTTCTTTAAGTCATATTTGATATGTGTAGCATTTTAAGAACAATTGAAGGTTACACAAGTTACTTAATTGTGTTATAAAATGACACTATGTGGCTGGAAGATGTACAATACCACCTCTTAAAATTGCCTGTTACTTATTTTGTTGTTTTATTTGTATTTTTTCCTTTCATTCTTTATGTTCCCTCTGTAGCAAACAGCCATCCTCAGCATCCTGACTTTCTGCCCTGAGATCAGGCATCTCAACCTGGGGAGCTGTGTGAGGGTAAGAAAAAAAACAAAACAACAAATCACATAAAAAGCTGTAAATATACCTCTGATGGTCACTTTTTTTTAGACGCAGAATATATTGGATTAAAGTAAAACAGAGATTCAGAGTTAAGAAACCGTCCTGGTTCAGGAGTCTGTAGTCTGTGGCAAAGCAGTTTTCTGTCATAACTGAATCTGAACTATTTTGCAGATAAGAATTACAAGAGTAATTAAAATATCTGCCAGGTTCAGCATCAAATGTTCTTTGAAAAATCAAAGACAATGTATCATCCAGCAGAATTTGTTAAAGTTGCAGTATGTAACTTTTATAAAAATATGGGTTTTTTTCTCCATATTTGTTAAAACTGTCACCATGTTGTGACAATTTCTTATGAGTTGGATAATATGTGACCGAGTTACTATCGCCCTCTGAAGAAACGCACCACTCCCGACCAAAAATAACCAATCAGAGCCAGGAGGAGTGGCTTAATGTTGTCAATAACTCTTGTGTACATTCTGCTAAATGTGCTATTGGTGGAGAAACGACTTGCTGTTCTGGGAAATCTGTTTAACCATTGTCACAGAACGAATGCCAATCAGCTCTAGCATCCGTGTGTGGCTTTATCGTGTTGAACCGGCTACTGTAGCATAGCAGAGAGAAATCGGGAGTGTGTGAGCAGCACATACACAGGCATGATTGACAGCACTGACAAACCCCTCCTGGTTTTTGATTGGTTATTTCTCACTGAGTGGTGTGTTTCTGCAGTAAGTACTGGGAGGAGGCAGAGGAGCTCACTTTTTTTTTTGTCCACATATTTTTTCACAGTATTTATTACAAAATAAAAAGGGCAGATTTTTGAAAATAAAAGTTACACCTTTTAATCTTAACGAGGAGATAATCAGAGCGACGTCCGTCTGTCCCCTTGCAGATAGAGGACTATGATGTGGTGGCCAGCATGCTGGCCACTCGTTGCCGCTCCCTGTGCTCCCTGGACCTGTGGCGCTGCAGGAACCTGACGGACCGAGGCCTGGCCGAGCTCGTCACCGGCTGCAGGTAGGCGACGCAGCACAGCACCACACGACGCCCAGAGCGCTGCACATACTGCAGAGCAACGCCTCCTGAGAGTTTGATGTTCTGCGGTGGCTCAGGATGTTGGAGGAGTTGGACCTGGGCTGGTGTCCCACCCTGCAGAGCAGCACCAGCTGCTTCCAGCAGCTCGCCCGCAGCCTGCCCCGACTGAGGAAGCTCTTCCTCACCGCCAACCGCACCGTCTGCGACTCGGACATAGAGGAGCTGGCCGCCTGCTGCCCGGCGCTGCAGCACCTCGACATACTGGGTATGCCCTGCGTTTGGCCGGCTGCTAACGTTGCACATCACCCTGTTTTGATTTTTTTTTTAAGTGAATTGCTTTGGGCTTGTTTCAATGCAATGGACACAGAAAGGAGAAAAGAAAGGAGGACAGGAAAGGTCTGCAGGAAAAGAGGAGTAGAAGAGAGAAAGAAGCATAGATAGAATGTGACAGTCTGCCTCTAGGCCTGCAGAAAGGGAGAAAACAAAACGGAAACCGCAACAACAAGCATATGCATGTATATAATAATAGCAGTTTAACATCAGTGCAAAGCACACAGTGCAAGATGTATTTAGTGGCAGCTGCAGCCCAACTGAGTGTATCTGCACACACACATTCTTCTACTAGAGGAAGGAAACCCAAAATATTTGACCCAACTTATACAGATCAAATGCAGCTCTGTCAAATACTGAGGAAAGGTATGTAAACTTCTGATTTGAAGACAATGAAAGAATCTCTCTCATTGTTGTGGCATTTAGCAAATAGAACTAATGTAGGTCATTCTAACCCACCTAAAACAAGTGAATGTGGTGCAATTTAACTTCAGACGGTGAGGTTTATTTCGTCGCATGTTCAAAAAAAGTCGCGTTCATATAAAATCCCATGGAGCTCGAGTTTTTCCCAAATCCGTAAATAATTCAGTTGATTGTTTTGAACATGGTCTCAAAACAGCATCATCGTTTATTGCGATACATTTTGGGACGATTTATCGTCCAGCTAAATGTGTTATCGCCTAACAAATAGATATGAATACGTCTGCATTAAAAATGTAAGATGGAAATGCTGATGATGATGAACCCAGTTGCACATTAAAATGTAAAATAAGTAACTTCGGTTTAGTCTAAAATTTGTGCGTAGTATTTGAATTCAAATCTGTTTTCAGTATCTTCTATTTTTTCGATATATTTCTTTCCTTTTCATCGTTAGGTACGCGGCTTGTGAGCGCCGCGTCTCTCAAGAAGCTCCTCCAGTCGTGCTCTCGGCTTGTCCTGCTGGACGTCTCCTTCTGCTCCCAGGTGGACACGCGGGCCGTCCAGGAACTCTCTAGCCTCTTCCCCGCCGTGGCCATCAAGAAAAGTTTTACTCAGTGACCCCGTGCCGCTCCGAGAGGCGCCACGACCAGCGAGAAGCTCACCAAGTTCTGGCTGCGCGACGGATCCGAGTCACGGCGAACGCCGGGGGAGGAGTTCACGTCCTCGTAGCGGTCGGACGTCGCCAGCGAGGTTTCTGGGTCTTTGACTGAACGGACAAACAACCGGCCTTCAGACTGTGCGACACAAAAACCTTCCTTGTTATTTCGCGCCGAATCAGAGTCGTTGAGCTCTTCTCTTAATCTGACACTCCACGTCTGTTTTTTTGGGTTTTTTTTTGTATCGCCAAACACCAAAAGGACGAGACACTCAAAGGAAGCGAATAAGCATCGTGCTGCTTATTTAGGTGAACAAAGCCTGTTCACCTAAATAAGCAAAGAAATTCTTGTAAGCTAATTTACCGAAAACAACGTCTTTTCTTTTATTTCAATCACAGTAACAAAGCCCAGGGGTTTGTTTTTAGTGCCTTGTCAGAAGGATCGGGAGCAAATGTTCTCAGTTTCACAGCGTACCACTCCTGGCTGATGTGTGATGGGTTTCAGAATAACCAGGAATTGAGTTTTAAGCAGTTTTTCTTTTTTGTTTGTTGAAAACAAAACAAAAAAAACCCTGCATAATTTATGTTTGTTTGTGAAATAAAGACAAAAATGTTGAGGTCCTCAACAAAAAGCACCTTGTTTCTTGTATTTAGAAGCAGACTTGGGCAACAATTTGTTAGTTTATTTATTGCTTATGCCCCTTTTTCCTTTTTTTTCCTTTTTTCTTCTTTTTTTTTAGAAATTCTTGTAAGCTAATTTACCGAAAATCAACTTCGAATTTTATTATCAAGTTTTTGCACTTACCTCTTCCTCATTTGGACCTCAGACTTATCTTATCAGCATTTTAGTTCAACTGTAGCAGGAGGCAAAAGAATAATAAAAAATAATATTAATAATAATAATAATAATAATAAAACAGGAGTGGTGTGTTTTAAGCTGAGAACATGCAGCGTCTTTCTGATGACATCTGCTAACGTCCAACACAGTCAGGTTCTCACTTCCTGCTTTTATGTTGCCTCTGGCTGAAAGGTTGAAATCAGAGGGAGAGGCATCGCTGCAAATTCAGGATTTCAGGATTTTATGCTGGAAAAGAAAAAAAAGAGAAGCACTTAGTGACCTTGTTGCTCATTGGATGAAATGGAACGATATTTGCCCCCTAGCAGATTTCCCGTCTTTACTTGATTTTTTTATTTTCTTCAAACCACTAAGCAAATGTTTTATATCAAATAACTGGAGTAAATAGGAAGCTACGAGAGCCAATCTATTTGTGTGAACCATCACTTTTTTCTCTCTATTTTTTTTTTGTTTGTTTTGAAAACTTAGTAGGATTTGGTCGTCATATTTTCTGGTAGAAAAAAAAGAGTCTGTAACATTACAGCAAAGCAGACCCACAGCATCATACTGCTGCTACCATGTCTGATGGGTTGAAGTCAGAATATTTCTTAAAACCACTGGAGTTAATGTTACCTGAAACCATGTTGTTTTGAATAGCTTCACTTAATGAATTAATGCAATTCTTGTTTGTAACAATAACATTTATTTGATGATGAGTTGGGGGAGGGGGGGGGGGGGGGGGACAGAAAAACAAAAACAAAGTGAACAAATCTGCGGGGGGGGAAAAAACTGATAGAAAATAACAGACAAACTCTTTTATTTTAATTTTTTTTTTTTAATGTAAAAATCAAGCAGAGTTAAAAAATCCGCAGGCATCAATTTGAAAATTAAACTGGTTGGAAATAAAATTGGTAGAGAAAGATCACAAACATCAAGCTACTGATTTAAATGGAATCTTCTGAATTCACCCAACCCGTTACAATAAGGATTCACACAGATCTCTAGGCAGGCCTTGTTTAGTGGTCCTTTTCCTACCGCTCCTCTTTCCTTCCATTAAACTTTCCATGCACGTGCGTGAATTTAAAACTCTCTGAATATTTAGCTTCTCCAGCAGGGGTGATTTCTGACTTGTTTTCCAGTTTTTTTTTCTCCTGGAGAATTCATCACCGATTCGCTTCCTCGTGTTGTTCTCATTAAAACGAAGGTCATGGTTGTGAAGGAGCCCTGTCCTTTTAAACCAAGGACAGTTTGTCAACGTGTATCAAACTCAGGGCTTATCCATACTGTACATACATATCTACATTATATTGTTGTTTTGTTTTTTTAATAATGTAAGTTACTTTATAATCAAAGGACAGATGTACTCTAACTTACAGCAGACTGAGTCGGCTTTAACAACAACAGTCACTAATGTAAACTGTATGTTGATGAATGCTGCTGCTTGTTTCGACAAATCTGCTGGTTATTTATTTCAGTGACTGAACCTTTGGGAGAGTTGGCTGGAGAAGCAGTTTGACTTCCCCCATTCTTCCTTTTCAGCAAGTAAGAAAACTTGAACTTTTCTTCGAAAAAGGACCTGCTGGCCGTAAATATTTGTGCCTTATTCTCCCGTTTGAATGTTGCGTGACGTTCAAGCGGTTGAGTTTAGATCGTCGCTCTGAAGCCCCTCGACCAAAGGACTTCACAGTGTCCTGCTGAATCGGGCCCCTGGGCTGGGTTCGACCGCTCCGAGCGCCGCGCGTCAGCCATGCAAGTTAATATGCAAATATGACATCTGTTTATACTTTCCAGCCGAGTTCACTCTGTAAACACTGCTGGCTACATTTGTCACCGACGCTGTTAGAGATGTGTAAAAAGCCTTTGAATAAGTTCTGTGTTGATTTGGTTGAACATTTTTTTATATTTATCTTGTTAAATTGGTAGTAGACAATTGTATACGTTATGATTTGCACTTTAACAAGATCATTGTGTCTTTTTGGAGGAAAAACAAGCCCACAGCATCAGAGAGCCAACGCCATGCTTAACTTTGGGAAGGATTTTCCAGATCTTTGTTTTATAGATGCTGAAAGATTCAGAAAGTCCTAGTTGAGTTTTGCAAAGTTTTTTTTTCTTGCCTCACTCCCAGACGACTGGTTTGCACAGAGATAACAAGCATATACCTGAAAATTGTACTAAAGAGTAGCACTACTGCATCTTTTTACTCAAGTTAAAAAAAAAAAGTCAAGAAATGACTTGGAGAAAAAAAGTAAATATTTAATATTTAAAAATTACAAAGTTAAGGAGTCAGTAGCGAGGCATTCTCTCTCTGGGTACTCCGGCTTCCTCCAACAGTCTCTAAGGTTGAGTTGGTTGTTGGTTGTTTGTCCTGCATATCTTTGTGTTGCCCTGGTAACCAATAACCACCAGAGCAAACAACCCCCACCTGCAGATCAATGCTAATAAATGTACTAAAATTAATGCTGGATCTGAAAAAAAAAAGTGAATTTATTTTAAGGCTTTTTACACCTGACTGCCACTTTCGGTCCGGAGTCAAGTTTTCCCTTCTTCTGTACCTCTAAAGTAAGCATAAGAAGAACCAGCCCCGTCCTGGTAATCGTTTTGTCAAACAGTTAACGATTTTTCCAGGTTTATTGGGTTGGTTGGTTGAAAACCTCACATTTAACCTTTACAGATAAAAGTCAGTTATTTTGATAACTCCCCCCCCCCCCCACCCCCCTTCATTTATCCACCAAAATCCAGTGTATCATTTCAAGTGGATGTGAATAAAAGCATCCCTATAAGAACTCACTGGACGTCTACGGTGTACAGCTAACGACAAACGGGTTACGGTGATGTGCAGTACTTCACCGGTGGAGCGGTCCGCTGCCACTCACTCGATCACTGTTCACCCTCTCATGTCATGTTGTGATCAACATTTGCACCGTGCCTGGTTGTTGTGGAGGAAGGCCGGGTGCTTCACTGGCTCCGTGGTTTGAATAAACTGGAGCGCTGCTGACTGACGCGTCGTGGCTTCCGTTAGTTCTTAGTCTTTGTTTTGATCGCAGATGTTACAAAGAAACCTGACTGGAGAACAACATGCAGCTATTTAATTTCCCCTGTTTTTTTTTTTTATTATTTTCTTTTAAACTTCAGTACACCTATGTTCCTAAAACAAATGTAAAGGTATCTCTTCATCACAGTGTGATCGGTTGCTCAGCTCTGGGATATTCAGGGAGAGTAACTGGGTAGCTGTAGCGGAATGATCCTTTTTGCCTTAACCCCTCTGCCATTTTACAGTCTATTAATACCACAGGGAGACGTGACATTAGCTTGTCTTCTTAACGGCCTTTTAATGAATTGTTTATGCCTGGTTTAATGATGTATATTGTGGCCCTGTAATGTGCCCTAATGACGGAGAACGAAGCGGCCTCAGCTGAAGTATTAATTTGGACTGCCTCCCCGATGATTATTCCTCGGCTACTAACGCCGCGGCTGAGCGCGACGTGATTCATGGCGGCTGTTCGCTGTGCGGCTACAGCTTGATTTCTCGCTGTCACGCTCCTCTATGAGGCTGATGTAGTATCCAGGGGATCCATAGCAATTAGTTCAGCCTTTTATTTGTGGCTGTGGAGCTCTCAGATGAGAACCGGACGCGGTAACTAGTAGAAGTGTTCACACCACTGGAACTTTTTCACATTTTGTCAGCGCATGGCTACGAATTTCAATGGGCTCTTATGTGAAAGACCAAAATACAAAATAAGTCGTATGATTTTTTTTTTTTTTCACAAATAATATTGGGAAGGCTTCTTTTGTCCTTAATGCTGATACCCCTAAATAAAATCGTCTTCCAACCCATCTGGAAAGGTTTAGAAAGCATAATTATGAATCTACACAGGTCAAGGACTTGTGCTACTCTTTAGAACAAAATATTTAGTTCAAATTAGATCTTCAGCCAGCTAAATACTTAGCTCCGAATTAAATGTTAAGTTAGCTGAGCTAAATATTTAGTTAGGGAGCTCAACATGTAGCTTCAAGCTCAATATTTAGCTTCAAAGTATATCAATTAAGTTGGCAAGCAAAATACTTTGATCCAAACTAAATATTTAGCGAGCAAAATATTTTGCTCTGCTAAGTAGTTAGCTTCCAACTAAATGTTTAGTTAGCTAGCTAAATGTTTAGCTTAAAAGTAAATACATTGAATATTTCTGAATATTGAGTTAAGAAATCACCTGCTGAAGAATAAGATATTTAGTTTGGAGTAAGGTATGTTTTTTCCTAAGTGAGTTTCCCAAAAATAATTAGTTAGCTAAATATTTAGCTCCAAACAAAATATTTCGTTAACAAGCTGAGTTAGCTTGTTAACGAAATATACTTAGCTGCAAGTCAAATGCTTAGCCAGCCATGTCCAATATATAACTTGAAACTAAATATTTAGCTTCAATCTGTATCGTAAACACATGGCTCCAAACTATGTTTATTTAGCCAGCTAAATATCTTGCTATGACTGAATATTACTAAGTAATTAGCTTCAAGCTAAATCTTTAACTCCAAACTAAATATTTTACTAGCAAGGTAAATGTTCAGTTTGCAAACTAAATACCTAGATACAAGCTAAATGTTTAGGGAGGATTCGGAGAGGCCATTTAACCTGACAGTCATGTTTTTGGACTGTGGGAGGAAGCCGGAGTACCCAGAGAGAACCCACGCATGCACAGGGAGAACATTCAAACTCCATGCAGAAAGACCCCGGCCAGGAATTGAACACAGAACCTTCTTGCTGCAAGGCAACAGCTCTACCAACTGTGCCACTGGGCAGCCCCGCTAAATATCTAGTTATCAAAATAAATACTTAACTCCAAACTCGACTGCGAAACCTTACAAATGTCTAGTGCTAATCCTTGGAGCTGAAACTGCAACCAAAAGTGACTGAATACAAATGTATACCCTGCTTGTTGCACTTTTGTGTCACTTTGGCCTATCTCAACCCCGTTGATGTTTACGTTGTAATGTCAGACAATGTGGTAAAGTTAAAGGGTTTCCTTTAAAGATGCACATCTTTAAAGATGTACGTGTTCCAAACTCTTGGTTTGTAAATCAGAGAAGTGTTCGGGTGGCTGCACAAACTTTCGCAGCTCCTTATTTATTTCGTGTTTGGCTGAACCACCGGCAGCGTCCCCCCCAATCCCCGCCAGGCAGTGCAGGAGGACCGGCCTCGTCTTGCAGGATGTTGTGGTGGGACTCCTCTCCTCAGGCCTGCCTGAGGGAGGCCTCCCTGTGATACCCGTCATTATGCGGCTTGGCGTTCCTTCTCTAGTTTCCCCCAGCTCAGGCTCTGATAATGAAGACATCCCTGACAGTTCCCACTGTTGTGTCTAAAGCTTATTATTTTTGATACGTCTGTGTTATTTTTTTTTCTTTTTTTGGTTTTTAAATCCAGGATATCGAGAGTGTCAGAGCTCAGTTTCTCAAATCCATTTAAGCCCAGAAAGCCGTGTGCAGCTTTCCTTTGCCATGACCAAGTCGGCGGCGAGGAGAACCGCTTTCATTTGCACGCGCCTCAGTCTGACTGCGATACCGCTGTATAATTACTGTAAACAGGCGACGGCGCACAGAGGCGGCCCGCAGATCCCATCTGACTCTCGCTGAAGAGATAAACAGTGTCGCTCAGGATCAGGATTGCTTGTCTCATAAAAGCCCATGGAGGCTCAAAACAACGCGTCTTTGTTTGCTGCCTTCTAGAAAGAAAAAAAAAAAGGATTTTACTGAGAGGAGACATTTGGACACAAACAAAACAACTTCTCAGACATCGATATTAGAAGAAATTTGTTTCTCTTTCTAAAAGATAGCTTCCTTTAAAAATTAGCTGAACCTTGTAAATTTTTTTGAAAAAAACTTAACAAAATATGATCTACATACTGTATATATTGACCCAACTTTGCCATGGTTAAGAATAGCATTTTCAAAGATGCCCTCGCCTCATGAAACAGTGGAATGGTGAAAACGTGTTTCTGGAGTTTTTTCTGTAACATGAGGTCAGTGGAGCCATTAGGGTCCCACACACAGAGACAAAAGTAAAGTAAAATTCGCTTCAAGTAGATTTTGCTCAATAATTGTAAAGTACCCCGCAAAAGTTTTCACTTTACTTGATTTTTAAATATATTTTCCCCTCATTGCAATCACAACATTTTTATTTTTTACCAGAATTGTAGCTGATGGACCCACACAAAGCAATAAATAATAATTATAAAGCGGAAGAGACATAAATATGTCGTCATTTATGTAACTTTAAAAAAGTGTTTCTTGTGTGTTTGTGTTCAACCCCCCTTTACTCAAATCCCCTCAAAATAAAATGCACTCCAATCAATTAGTGAATACCGGGACAAGAGCTCCGTTAGCCTAGCTTAGCTTACCTTAAATCTTACCTGCCGGAATGAGTGACAAGAAGAAAGACATGAGACATTTTCAATATAAAACCTTTGCAAGTCACCCTCAACATACCATAGTCACAGTAAAACATGGTGGGGGCAGCATTATGCTGTGGGAATGCTTGTCATTAGCAGGAACAGATGGAGTTCAATCCCTGGAAGACGACCTGCTGGAGGCTCAGCTTCCATCAGGACGGCAACAGTAAATATAGCAAAAAGGGGATTAGATAAAAACGGATTCATGAGTTAAAATGGTCCAGTCAAAGCCCAGACCTGAAATCTAGTAGAGAATCTGGCAGGATTTGAAAAATGCTGTCCATCTCATTGGACTGAGCTCTGTGTTTTTCTGCAAGAAAAAATGGACAAAAGTTTCTCTCTGTCCAGATGAATGACGCTGGTGGAATCGTTCCTCCCGAGGCGCGTAGATGTAACTGCAGAGAGAGTTTTTATTAAATGCGACTGAACAGAAAATGCGAAAGGTACAGGTATCGCTTCACAAGGACCAACTATTAAATCCTAGTAAAATTCATACGTCTGTGTTGTTGTCCTGGATGTTTGTGGTCATAAATGGTGAAGAGGTTTGAGTCTCTGCAGATTTTATGTGACCAGGTTTCATCCAGGCTGGCGTGGCAAACCTCCCTCCTGGAGGCCCAACCTCCCAGAGGGGCCCCCACCGCGGACGGCGTGTGCGGAGGAGAGACGAGCGACTTCCGCAAACAGGCTCAGCAATTACAGTCCGAGTAATTACGTGCTGAAGGGGGAGACACGATTCGCCCCGCTGCTCCACAAAGTTCATGTGAAGTTATAATTAAACAATAACTCGTTTACAAATGAACGCACACGCGCATTTGCGTACTTAAGTGTGCAAAGAGTAATTAGCCGCGATGCATCTGAGTGAGAGTGAGCAGCCGCAATGTCAAACGGTGGAACCACGCTGAGGCTGGGAGTGTGTGTGTGTGTGTGTGGTGTGAAGCGTGTAAAACAGAAGCAGTACAGATTGAATGAGTGATTGACACAGAGGCTCTGAGGTGGACATGTTGTTTGACTTTGTGTTCAAACAGAAGAAGAAAATCTCCACATGTGAGGCCATGCTTTCATATTCATGTTATTTTTAGCTGGGAGTCGTTATTTGCTCCAAGATGCTGACCGGTTCCACTTTCTTCTGACATTATAGTGACATTTTATTAATAATATTCCACTTTAAAGGGACAAGTTTAATGTAAAATCAACTTTGGTGAGCTTTGCAACATGTTATTCTTTCATCAAAAACAAACCTGGAGTGTTGCCGTGATTCTCTCCCGGATGTTTGAGGAATTCTTTAATCTCCCATGGCAACCATTCAGCTGGGCAAAATGCCTGGGTGGACCTAGCAACGCCTTCGAGGACAAGGTTCCTCTTTGGAGCTGCTGTTCCAAGCTTCCAACTTCCGCACTCGGCTCCTTCAGACTAGCCAGCAGCAATTAGCAAACATCTGTTGAAACTGCACGTAGGCTGAGCTCTTTATGGGAGTTATTTTCCGTAATGGGGAAATATTACGGGTAAAGGGTTAATAGAGGAGCCATGTAGTGATGACTTACTGAAGGCGGCGTTTCAGAAAGAGCAGGAGTTTTTAAAGAGACAGAGGCCTATTATCAAGACATTAAATTATGACATCAACTGTCTTTTAAGTCATATTTGATATATGTAGAATTTTTTAACAACTCAGGGTGACACAGTTAATTGATTGTGCTATAAAATGTCACAAAATACACAATACTGCCCCTTTAATACATCTGTCATGTATAAAACTGAAATATATTTTGTTTAATTATAAAATACATAGAACATAATTTTGTTATTGATTAGAAACCAACCCACAGTTTTAATTCGCTGAGTGATTTCTGAGTGGCCCCTGTGGGGCCAGCAGAGCCAAACCCAGTGCCCCCACAGCGCCACCTTGCTGAATTATTAAAACATGGCACATTTTTAGAATAAGCTTTTAAGCATATTCTAAAAATAGGCTTAAACGATGCACTCAGTTTGCATCATTTTCAAAAAGGACATTTAGAATAAAGTAGAAGCTGTCAGTTTTTCTAAACCTTACATCAAAAATAATACATCTATATTTTATAATTAGAAATATTTTGAACCTGATATTTGTAATAAATAAATAAATAAATTGAGAAAATTTAAAAATTACCCAATTTCTGAACTTAACTTCAAGCAACAAACAGCCAAAATGCCTTCAGTTCTGTGCTTTCAGAAAAAAAAATTCAAGGGTTCTTGGGGGCCCCCTGCTGGCCTGGTGGCCTTGTGCAGAGGCTCAGCTCACATATATCTTGGGCCGGCTCTGCAGGCCACTAAGTTCTTCTCCAGACAGCTAACAGTCTCATATTGGATGTGTTTTTTTTATCTTAAATTTCATATTATTAATAATAATATTTTAAAAATCAAAATGAATTTCATATAACTGTTCAGCCTGAGCCGCTCAGCTCTCAGACGTCTCACCAAGTTCCCTCCACTCTGCCGTCAGTGAAATTTGATTTCAAATTTTGTATTTTCACAGCTTATTATATCCAGTGAAAACCCAAATTATTCATATCCCTGGCATATTCAGGCAAAAAATGTGTTTAATTTGATCAGCAGGTTCCTTCAGACAGTTGACCTCCAAAAGAAGAAAAAAAAAGAAGAAAAATCTAAACACCAAAGGAGATTAAAAATAAATGGCTGCTCAGTAATTGTGTGAGAACAGCTCAATAAAGACTATTTCTGTTATTTATTGGCGAAACTGTAAACAATTTTCAACGTCAGGTTTTTCAATAAAATGACAGCTTTTTTTTTTTATTCATCCTCTTTTACATCATTGTGTTAGCTTTTGCCACATTGCCTATCAGAGACAAACATCTCGATTACATCAAAATAAGCTTGAAATTAATTCTGCCAAGGGTATGAATACTTCTGGACTGAATTGTTTATAAACATGGAACCATTTCATCACATTGATCAGTAAGTGGCTGTAAAACGAGGCTTATGAAAGCAAACATGGCCATAAAAGACCAACTTTGACCCACTCCGATTCATCTGAAAATGATTTTCATTGTTATTTATTTTCCGTCGGTGCGTTATCTCAGATGGAGTTCATAGGTGCACTAAGTTAAAATTTTTAACGTTTTTTTAAAAGAATGAACTGAAAAAGTGTCACTAACATGGGAAAAACCACTTAATAACTAAGGACATCCTTAAGCTACTTGTTCTGATAGCTTGAAGATTTCAAATTCTCAATTG
Organism: Phalloptychus januarius; assembly: GCA_902982915.1. Classification (NCBI taxonomy): domain Eukaryota; kingdom Metazoa; phylum Chordata; class Actinopteri; order Cyprinodontiformes; family Poeciliidae; genus Phalloptychus; species Phalloptychus januarius. The sequence continues at coordinate 14,977,595 of CADWAE010000481.1, forward strand.
GAAATGTTAACCTAAAATGACCATTTTCAACACAAACTGCAGATTTACATTTATTTTTGGTTTCCCCTCTAAAACCATACATTGTTGCAATCTTGCATTTCGTCTAGTAAGAATTGTTCAGATTCCATGCACCATGTTTTTGTTGTTGTTTTTTTGTTTTTCCTGATTGCAGTACAGTGATAAAACATCTTGAACTCACCCTTTGGTCCTGTTGACGCCACTAGATGGCGCTTGCGCACCGACTTTCCTCCATTGCTTCAGACTTTCTTCAGCACAAACCCTTTTTTTTTTTTTTTTTTGCTCTATCTCTCTCTCTCCCCTTTCTGTGAGCCTGATGGGAAATTTCAAGTCACCTAAATAAAAAGGAAGGTGTAATTAACGCGACGCGCTATTAATTGCATCTGCTAGAGAGCGGATGAAGGGCACCGGGGCGTGCTTTACCCCCTTTTTTTATTATGCGGCCCCCTCAAAAGTCTGCTTGGAATAACAGAGAGAGGGAGAAGAGCTGCTTCCTGGTGTCACTCGTCCAAATGGCAGGTCAGGTCAAATGGAGATGATGATGGGGGATGATGATGCTGATGATGAGGCAACTGATGTGGGGATGATATAAACTGCCTCTATCCTCATGAAAACTGTTGTGGATTAAACACTATCAGGTCAATAAAACCACTTTTCGGCAGAGTTTGGATCGATTTAAGGGTCAACGTTCAGTTTTTTTCAACCAATCAAACTACAGATTAGCGATTACAGGAAGTTTGTGCGTTTTCTCTTGATGCCATTGATGACTGATCAGACAAAAACTCCCATTTTTCATCCACATGTAATGCTGAGCAGCTCCCCCTCCGAGCTCAACTGAACAATTTGATTTGAAATCAAAACAATGACAATAATAATAATAAAAGAATATGGCATATTTTGGCACTTTGGAGCTAAACTGAGCAGGTTAGAGTTTTTCCCCCCTCCAGGAAACATTTCAGAGAAGCGGTACTAAAGGAAAACAGAGAGCTGGCTCTTTTGAACGCTTGAGGTATATCTGCTTTTGCTGTTTTACAAGAGTCGATTTTATTCATGTTGTCTCCCAGAGATGCTCTGTTTAGCCCCATTTGAAGTATCGAATATGGCAAATTACGGTCAAGCAAACAAATTACAGAAATCGCTTCTGTCATCATCTCAGACCAGCTGAAATGAGAAGCAGAAAATGCAAATAATAATAATAATAACAACAATAAAAGCACTTACAATTTTAAGCGGTCAAAAGCAATCACTGTAGTGGGCCCCTTTCAGTCCTTTCCGGGGGCCACTTTTTGCTCCTTGGGCCCCAGCTTGAAGACCTACTAGAGCTCCCTCCTCCCCCGGATGAAAGCTGTGGCCTCTTCGGGCAGAAACAACATCATCAGCTCACAATCATCCAGTCTCCTTTTCTTGCAGCCATTAATTCCTCTCAGACGGCTGAGCTGCAGCCACAGCGTGAACCTGCTGCAGCACCACGAACATTTCATGGCTTTATCACTGCGTTTGCTTCAACAAAAAACAAAACAAACAAACAAAAAAAAAAACATGTAGGCTTGACATTGGAAAAAAAGCCTTTTTAATATCAACCTCATTATTTAAAAATGTGCAAGTCCCTTTGTTCATGTGGTAAGTGATGAAACACCAGCAGGCGTTTCATCTGATAGCTCTACCCCAAGTTAATCCAGTGAATATGCCCCAAATAATAATAGTAATAATAAAAAATTTAAAAAACAAAACAAAACAAAAAAAACAAGCAGTAAACAGAACAAATCCACAGCGTTGGATTGCTACAGGTCTACATCCCACAGTCAAATCTGATCGTTTCATTAAAGCTACGGAGGAGAGATTCCAGTGATCATTTCTGCAGAAACAGGAGAGGGGGAATAAAATTTTAAAAAATAAAGTAAAATAAAAAAAAAAGAAAGATGGGAATAAAATCCCTGGATATGTATCTTTGCATTAAACAAACAAAAAAGAAGTGAAGTACTGTTAGGAATCAAAACATATTTCTATATACATAACTCTGTGTCTGACTGGCCCAGGCTGCCTGCCTCCCCCTCTCTCCTCTCCGCCTCAGTTTAGCTTAAATAGATCCAGCTCGTCTTTTTGCGTCACGTAAATAAAAGAAAAATGACGTAATAAATTACAAGCTCAACCAAAAACAAAGCAAGAATAAAACAATAAAACCTGTCACAATGCAATGCTTCCGCAATAAAGAAATAATAATAATAATAATAATTAAAATAAATAGCTTTCTCATAAGATGCTAATTTTGGGAATATATTTTCAAATTATTTGAAAACAAAATGTGCAAAATCATTATTATTATGTTCATTATTATTATTATTATTATTATTATTATTATTATTATTATTATTATTATTATTATTAAATCTGTTAATAATTATTATTATTGTTATTAGTTATTATCGAACGCGTGGTTCTGGAATACTTGAATTATTTCTAAATATTAATAATGCGTCTCGGTTCCGGTTCTGAAGTTTCTGCTGTTTTGTGTTTTTGAATTGTTTTTGTTTTCCACTCAGAGCGGACGGGAAGAGCTGGCATTTAAATCAATAACACACGAGCCGCAAATTAAATGCGCAAAAAAAAAAAAGAAAAAAGAAAAAAAAGAAAGAAAGAAAAAACAATCGCATTAAATTCGAGCGACAAAAAGAACAGCACGCAAATACAAGGCAGTAGGTAGGCTGGATTCTGAAACTCAATAAGGAAAAGAAACAATAAATAAAACTAACTATGAAGGGGGGAAGGGAGGAATAAAAGAAAAACAAAAGTGCCCAAGTGAAAAATTATATATATTTATATATATTTAAAAAAAGGGATAAATCCATAACTTTTTGTTTAAAGTTGTACAATATTTACAGATGTGAATCCGAATGTTTTTGCTGACGTCTTATTATTATGTATCCATTTTTATTTATTTATTTTTTTGCTGAGATGTCTAGAGCCCATCTTGTCGTGGGAAAAGTGCCAGATAGTCCAATCAATCGCCGTGGAGCCTTTTTCTTCTTCTTCTTCTTCTTCTTCTTCTGCTGCTGCTGCTTGTTTTTCTTCTTCTACGCGCCGAACAAACGCGCTGAGGGAGGAGATCATGTTATTGAACTGGTTGTGATGGCTGAGGAAAAACCCCAGAGCTGTCTTTGTGTTTACGCTGCTAATTGCAGAGGTCGCAGCACGACGACTACTAATAATAATAATAATAATAATAATAATAGAAATAGATGAGTGGCAGCTGACCTCTGTGCTGACAGATGGGACTCCACTGGACTGGGGTTGCAGCTTTTTACTGGCCTCTGCTTCACTCCATTAACGCAGCTTTCTGTGACCCCCATCTGCCCCCCCCCCTTTGGCCCCCCATATTTCCTACCCCTACCCCCCCCATTGCCCCTTCGCTGCAGGACGCGCAACTACAAACTAACCCGCTTCTGCAACAATGATGTCGGAGTTGATAGAAAAGTGAAAACTATTCTGCTAAGGCTTTGCATCTAAAAAATATCTCCCTCCCTCTCTGATTTTTTTTTTATTTTTAATATTTTTATTTTTTTAATATTTTTTTTTTTTTTTGAGTCAAATATAATTTTTTTTTAATACACAACAGGGGCTACACCTTGAAACCGCGTCGACTCACAGTGCTGGGCATGTGTCCTCGGAGAGCACAAACTGTCCCCCCACCCTCCCTCCATCTCTCACACGTTCACTGCAGATATCGTGGAGGTGCTCACTGCAATCTATTATACATAAAACACTCACTAGATCGTCTCATAGTCCAGTGATTTATATATAACTTCGGGGATAAATAATAATATTAATAATAATAATAATAATAATAATTAAAAAACCCAAAACAACCGATGAACAAGTCCTGCTGGAGAAGCGATCCGGTAGAGTTCATTGGACCGGGGTCTGCACCCCGTGGTGCGGCGGCGTGTCCCCGTACACATCCTCGCTGCCCGGTAGCGCTCCTCCCGGAGGGGTCATGCGCTTCTCCTTCTGTCTCCTGTTACAAAACCAAACTCTCACCACTTCTTTCTCCAGGTGAAGACTGTCCGCCAGGGTGATTATTTCCGACGCGGCCGGCTTAGGGCACTTCAAAAAATGGCTCTCCAAAGCTCCCTTTACGCTCACCTCGATCGAGGTCCGTTTTTTCCGTTTCCTGCCCTGCGCCGCGATCTTGTCCAGGCTGGTCGGGCTGCCCGAGGTGGAGTCCGCCTCCTCCAGCCACTTGTTCAACAGCGGCTTCAGTTTGCACATGTTTTTGAAGCTGAGCTGCAGGGCCTCAAACCTGCATATGGTCGTTTGGGAAAACACATTTCCGTACAGGGTCCCCAGGGCGAGTCCCACGTCCGCCTGCGTGAAGCCCAGCTTGATCCTCCGCTGCTTGAACTGCTTGGCGAACTGCTCCAGGTCGTCCGACGTCGGCGTGTCCTCGTCCGAGTGGTCGTGGTGACTCTGCGGCCGGTGCTGGTGCTGGTGCTGGGACGCGGGGTGGCCGTGCTCGCTGAGGTGCGGGCTGTGGTGGTCCTCGTGGCTGTCCCGCAGGTTGTGGTGGTGCATCCCCTGGCCACTCCCCGGGATCAGCCCGTTGACGCCGAAGCCCGGCTGGGAGTAAATAAGGCTCTGGCCGTTCGTCGTCGCCATGCTCGGTATGTGCGCCGCGGTGGTGGTCCTCCACGCCCGCGCGTCGTGGTGGTTCCCGTGCGCCTGGTGCACCAGGTGCGGCGGCCGCGACTGGTGCTGCAGGCTGTTGCTGGAATTGTGCATCTCCTCCCTGGCGCCCTGCACTGAGGGCTTGATGTCCTGCTCCGCGCCGATGGGGCTCGAGGACCACGGGGTCCCCTCTCCGTGGGACAACGCCGTGATCCACTGGTGCGCGTGGCTGAGCGTGTGGCTGTTGCTCTGCAGCGGGTAGTCGCTCTGCAACAAGCTCTGCGCGTCCCGGTACGCCGTGGCTTGCTGCATGCCGCCGGGCTCCGAGTGCACGATGGATGCGCTGGAGGTGAGGATGCTGTAGTGGTTAGACGCTGCGGTCGCCATGACTCCCGGAGCCGGACTGGTCGCTCTTATTAAAGGAACCTCGCATTTGACAGATCCGCTCCTGCCCATAGGCGGCTCCCAGGCGCTCTGCCAAGTGGACGCCGAGGCGCACCTGGACTCCGCGCCGCCCCCGTCGCTCATTGGGCGTCGAGGAATGATGGACACGGTTGCCAGGGGCAACGGCGCGCGGATTGGCTCCGCGGGAGTCTCAACAAACACAGCCTTGTTTGCCGGAGAGGTGCGAGTTGTTTGAGGCTCCTGTGGAAGCGGAGAGCCGGAGTGCGGCGCGAGGAGACGGAGCTCCGGGATCAGCAGGTGCGGCTGTAAGATCTAGTTGATTTACTCTGGCAGTCAGGTTTTTGTCCAGACTCAGACTACAGGTAGTCGAGCTCCAGCTGCGGGGGATTTCCTCTGATGCAGGCAGCACATTTATTTAGTTGGTTAAGGTGTTGTTGTGCACAGCAGTTTAGATTGTGAAAATGTGATTGTTTTAGCAATGTTCATTGGAAATGAGACCAATTTGTGTCATCTTTATGTGTATATTCTAACAAGTTGACTTCTTTTTTTTTTTTAGAACAATTTAGATAATTTTTTATCACTGCAGGCTGGGTGATAGCTTAGAAATTTAGATGGTTTATTTTTGCAATGTTGCTTATTTAGTTGTGTCAAAATTCATAACACCATTTCTCCATACAAATCATCATCATTTCGGCTTCTTTAAATTAATGGAATCAAACTATTAGTTTAACTAGTGACTATTTATATTAATGTTTAACTATTAATATTAATGTCAGATAAATGCGTTTTTGTTGTTGTCGTTTCTGAATTAAAAACACTGAGAAAATGCTAACGACGCATTTTGGAGACGCAACACAGCTATAATTTCCCACTATTTTTAGTTCCTTAAACATACATCCAAAGCAGTGGCGTGTGCTTTACAGCTGCAGCTTTTAAGTTTAACAAGAAAATGTGCTAAAGGTTGGGAAAAGTGCGTCGATAAATAAAGTAGCAATCCTCGTTCTCTGTTGTATTTAATACACTTAATAAACAATCTGCAGCGGATTTTCTCTTGCATGTCCTCGTGCGGGGACAAGCGTCAGGTCTGAAAGGAAACCGGAAATAATCCAGGAAGAGAATATCTAGCCTATTTTATTGAACAAAAACATTTGTTTTAATTTATTAATAAATAGCTTTTCACAACAAAAGACGTCTAAATTCTTAATTTAGCGATAAACAGTCCATGAAACAGCATTTCCAGATCAAATAACGCCCACCTCATCATCATGCCACGGTTCATTCTGGGCTGAGGGAATCTCCAGGCTGCTAAAGTTCTGATATTGTTCTCTGGATATTTCTCAGCGACGCTCAGCTGCTCCACTGTAAACAAACTGAGCTCAACCAATCAACTTCAAGCTTTAGTGGGCGGGGCTACAGTCCAGGCAGGAGCTGCTATTGGACGGAGTAAGAATAACACAGCTTTACTGCATTTGCCCCCAATTTTAAAAATACATGTGTAACTTTATCTGGCTGCTTTTGTCCATAACAGAACAGCAACAATTATTCAGACTTCCACTGAAATAGTTTGATACTTTGATTATTAGACATAAAGTCAAATCCTTGTCGATGTCATCTTGTAGCCTTTATCAACTGCTTGTTATTTGCAACTGAGCTACTAGTAGAGGTACTAGTAGAGGCAAATCTGTCTTTCTTGTAAGGGAAAAGTGTGGTAGCTTTCTCTCAGGCAGCTGACTGGCAGTGTGCAGCAACAACCTTTCCCTGTGATCCAGAGAAAAGGGTCTGGCATTTCAGTAAAAGGACTTGCAATGTTTGGAAAACGATCACTTTTGGAAAGCTTAGCATAAACCCGGACGCCAGAAGCCCAACAAAAAAAAAAGTAACTTTGAGCTGAGTTTTAGTGTCGCATTTGATACGAATAGTTTACAGTATTCCTAGATTTAAAAAAAAAAAAAAAGAAATAAGACAGTAAATGTAGACTTGAGGCATCTGAAATATGTTTGCAGCTCTTTAAGGAAATATTGTGGGATTGTTACAAAGGCTGTGCAAAAAATGACTCAAAGTCATAGCAGAAGGAAAAAAAAAGTCAGTGAATTTGTTTCCGTGTCCTCTAGAGAACTGCTGCAGACACAAATAGTGAGACCAAAGACTTGCTCATCGTGCAATGAAGTGAAAACAGACAGAGGTGAACAGAAGGATTAAATCCAAGCTAAGGCCTCCAGTCCGGGGCACAGAGGGCAAACCTCCATCTCGTCCCAGCTGTCGCTGCCCCTGGTGTCAGCTTCAGGGACCAGGACTTTGTCCAGAGAGGGGACATTCCTGGCCGACTGCTGCTGGTTGCCATAGGGAGAGGTAAATGAAACAACAGCAGTTGCGTCACCGCTGATGCCTCTGCCTCCCCCCCCACTCCAAACCACAACTGTCTAAAGGCCTCTATTTAGAGAGGCTCTGTGCTGCAGGGACAAAGCCTATACAGGGATAAAGGAGGGAGGAGTGAGGAACGCAGGCCCCCAAAAGAAAGAATAGACAGAAAGAAAGGACTAGAAGAGCTGCAAAAGATGAGATTATGTCTCCTCAGAGCTGCTCCGCCTCACTCTGCTGAGGGATAAATCAGAAAACTCAACAGAAACGTAATATTTTGTGACCAGAAGCGGATTTCAACTTTACAACTTCTCGGTGTTGTCACCGACTTAGATTTAAAGGCGCAGATACGTCCTACAAGTGCGGATGCAATTAAAAAGCACCGTAGGTTGGTCTGACCTACAACAATTCACTTCGCACCAGATATAACGTTATTACCTAGTGGCAACAAATTAAACCGATAAATCAGCCCATACACTTCCCAATATCCCCAATTTATAACTTTCTCGCTATGCAAATGACTGAAACTGTAATTAAACATTTTATTTAATAACGTGGACCGGCAGTAAAATTAAAAGGCAATAAAAAAGCAATCAAAGAAATACTTTCCCCCCACCAAAAAAAAAAAAAAAAATGTCCAAAGTGTTCCGGGAACACACAAAAGCATATATATTAAATATTCACACTCACAAATCATTTTTCAGCCATGTTAATTTATTCAAAAAAAAAAAAAAAAAAAAAAAGAAGTTCACACCAGGACACATGTCAAATGTCAAATGTGCAGACGGGAACATGAGAACAAAGCAGATGCATGCAGGAAGATTCAGGTGCTAATTGCAGCGTGTTCGGTTCTCTCTGAACCGGACCGGATCGTTTTATAATCCATGTGCTGATTGAAAGTGTTCCAAAAATATGTTGCGGTTGCTTTGACCGCTTTTTTATTAGCAAGGGTGGAACAATTGTAAACTGTGTTTTACAAAATGAATGCTACAAATTAAAACTATTTCATTGGGAAAAGTTTGATAAGTACATCATATTTGATTCGCCTAATGTATCAAATATGATACAAAACAAGCAGAAATTATTTTGTAAGAATCATCAAATACAGAGTTCAAATTAAAATGTTTACTTTTTGGATGTTATCTTTTGCCTAATGCTTTGAAAGGTAAACTATCATAGCTATAAAATGCAACAACTTTGAAGAGGCAGATGTTAATTGCAACATGTTGGGTTCTTCGGTTCTGCTTTTTTAGTGACCAGGATGGACGATTTTAATCTTAAGAGGAGCTATCAGCAGGCCTGTCGCAATTACACATTTTAAGAGATGATAAATGATCGTGATCAACGATAATATTGTTGTATGAGACCACCTTCAAGTAAATATCATGGTGACAAGATGATAATACAAGAGCACATTCTCAAAGATCAATAAACTTTAAATTTTAATGGACATTTAACACTGGAACTGGAAGTCATTTTAAATATCCTAAATGAATAAACAAAACAACAGAAACAACAAATGAGATGAATCATGAAGATTCTGTAAACAAAATTGTCCTTCAAAAAACAGGCCAGTTGAGACCAAAGCATCAAACTGAAGACCAACTTTGGCCGAAAGAAAGAGAGAAACAGAGAAATGATAAAACATGCACATGGAAATTATTGAGATTATTTCAATTTATCATGCGATTAGTTAGGCTGCTAGCCCCGCGACCCGTCCCGGATAAAGCGGAAGAAGACGGATGGATGGATGAGATTAACTGATTTATTGATTTTTTGTTTTTTTGTGAGGCCTAGATGTAATCGTCTTTATCTCAATAGCACCAGACACATCATTTTTTTCCCGGTTTTTGATTGGATCAAATGTACTATGGCAATTGGACTATGGACTGTGTGTTGTTTTTTAAGGCACACTAAAAATCTCTGCTTGATTCGGAAAGTTTGATAAATACAACCACATATGCCTAATGTATCAATTATGATGCAGACAAAGAAATTAAAGGTGACCATTCAGCTTTTTGTTAGGAAAATCAAATACAGATTTCAAATTAGAACTATATTGTTTTCTGAACACAATTTATCGTGTCAGACTTTAAAGGGTTGACTCTATTTACAGCTATAAACTGTACTAATTTACTACATTATTATTTTAAAGGGGCGTGTTGACAAAAAAAATGACATAAAATGCAAATATGTTGTAGATTCCTAGTACCTGTCGTAAATTAAATACATTTTTATAGCGAGCACAAACATCGTTACGATGTTTACAGCAGTAATACACGCACACTCTGTGATTTAAAGTGGATAATGAGGATCAAGAGAGTAACACACACAAAATGGTCCTATTCCATGTAAAGCCGAGCTCTTTTAATGAAAGATTTGTGATTGGGCCTTTAATGGATCTCATTTCATAGGCTAATAATCCTTTATAGATGTGGCTCCAGCTGCACTGACAGCTCACGCAGCCACCAGGATTTAAGTTATGCCGCGAAAAGTTTCCGGGCACGGCTCAGTCATTCATTCTGCTAATATTCCACATTATTGTGGCGTAACACTGAAATCGGCCAAATCAAAAGAACATTGTGGTAATTAGGCTGTAATTCGAGGAATTACCACATCGCCACACAGGCTTAAATAGTCGTGTTGGGAGAAACGCGAAGCACATTATTTTAATGGCGTAATATGCAAACTACGGCTCGTTTCAATTACATGGCTTAACAATGCATAAATGATGCGAGCCTTGTTATTTGGACTTCAGGGTCTGCTGTTATTCAGTCGCTCGGAAGGGCCAACGATGGGGGCCCTCCTCTCAGGCGCTGGGGTGCTGAGCTGCTGCCAAGCTACGTTTAAGGGAGTGAAGAGAACGGTAGGGAATGTAAGCGTTAAATTAACAGTAGGATAATTATATGACCCGTGTGCTGTAAAGATTCAATTTCTAGCGCTCTAATTAGGCGCCTGTCTCCCCCGTACATCAGCTCACATCCCTCCGTCAGTTTCTCACCCGAAAACGTCCTGCGAGCGGAAATAATTAGATTTTATTAAGACATGGCTCGGGTAATAAAGGAAATCAAAGGCTGGGCTGGTTGAATATGAAATGTTTTCAGATTCAGAGGCTTCCTCCTCACACAACTCGATGCAGAGATTCCAAGGTGAGGGCTGTTTGAATATGGAGCAACTAGACTGTGATTGGACTGTGGAGCTCAGGAAAAGACTAACACTTCTGTAAGATTTTTTTTTTACCGATATGTTGCAGAGAAAGTAGCAGAATGCTAATGACCAACTTCAGAGAAGGAGCCTTGTTGGAGAGTGGTCATGTTTTCTACATTTTAACAGGTTTCTCCTCTTGTTCCTTAGATCTCAAATACAAAACAGAATTCATGTTAAAGACATTCAACCCGTCAAAACTTCCAGAGACCAGACGACAAGGTTTATGGTTACCAGTTGAAGATAATAAGTTTTAGTCGTATCTACAGATCTGTAATCGTAAACATGAAATGAAAAAAATAAATCACAACAATCCAAATGCTTTCACCAGTAAGGTCTCTAATAATTACTAAAATGATGGAGTTGTCTCTGAAAGGAGGAATGAAGCACAATTATGCAAAACAATCAATTTTGATATAATACTTACCCAAAAATGTCTTAAAATTGTAATCAAGCACATTAGTTTGTAAAGGCAACGGTAGGAAAACTCTAACAAGATTAGCTACATTATTAGCTACATTATTAGCTAAGTTATTAGCAACGTTGCAACAATAGCTAAAAATGTAATCCAGAAAGGCTGATATGTCCATATGTATCCTATTATTAAAGAAATATCAACTTAGTGAACGTTAAGATTTTTATAACATTTGATATAGTTTTAAATGTTTCACTTCATAACCACCTTTGATTTGCTTAGAAACAGAACTAATGCTAAAGACAAAGCTGCTAGCATGCTTTGTCTTTAGCATGCTAGCTAAAGACAAAGCTAGCATGCGGTGGTTTTCAATTAAACCACTGCTTCTCAGTGGTGGTTTAATTGAAAAGATGAGCATAATAGATTATATGAGAGACATACATACAAAAAGTTTGATACTAATTCATAATGATTCATGGCTCAATCATTATGAACTGATTCTTGTTTTTTTTATTTATTTATTTATTATTATTATTTTTGTTAGGGTGGACAAACCCCACGAACAAAATCATAACAATAATTAGAATTTAATGCAATTATGTTCTGTTTGGATTTCATTAATCTTTCATTTGTTACATTTACATAATACCAATTTAGTATAATTGATTAAAATCTACCAGACTAAAATGCATGCAAATTTCTTTTCTGGCTTGAATTCTAGCAGCAATTTTTTTAAAGTGTAAATGCGTATTCATCGCAGTATTCATTGCTGCCAGTTTGCTGTTGTTTGGGCCTGTTGCAAAGATTTTAATTGTCTTTTTCTCTACATGCAACTTTAACATTTAGTCATGTAATTCTATTTCTAGTTCTTTCAATATTCACCGTTTGAGCACAGAATGTGTGAACCGGCACATATCACATATATCCATCCGCCTCTAAAAGTCTTTATTACTATTTCAGACTAGCATGCTTGCATCTTAGTCATTTTCTCCCTGGCCTGTTTCAAGTCTTACATAATGGGAAGGCGGCCGACCCACGCCTTTCATCTTTACTGTAATTGTTGTGTGCATCAAAGATGGGCAGATTGACGGGGCTGCATGGGAGGATTAATACAGTGGGTGAGTGACGACATACTGAGCTGTACGGTCAGGATGGAGGGAGAGGAGACCGAGATGTGAAGGGGATGGGGGGGAGGTAAGTGAGCAGGAAAAAAAAAAAGTAGGAGAGGACAAAAAGTGGGGAGAGAGTTAACGAGAGGGAGAGCATTAATTGTGCGCTTTGTGCCGGGGCTCTTTTGCTGAGTGTGGCTGTCGAGGTGCGGGCGCTCACCCCTCCAGCAGCCCGTCGTGATCTGAACCAGCTCTCAGGCTGCTGTATTCCAATGCAATTAGGCCACTCAAAGGCCTGCTTAAAGCTGCACCCCCAATACACACACACCCACACACACAAATAGCAAAAGCCCCTATGGGTCCCACCCCCCTACCCTCTTTCATTGCAGGGAGGTGTATTCTGTCGCTCTTTGAGGCTCCTGGATGAAGAGACCACCCCGGGGAGCAGAAAAGAAGCACATTTCTCTCCACCTTTTCACTCCTTTTTCCTCCCCTTCTGCATTTATCTATCTATCTATCCATCTATCTATCCTTCCTGCTTCTTCTGGTGTATCAGCCTGGGCAGACATGGAGCACGCTCGCTCCTCCAAAGAGACGCAACTTGGAGTTAGTGCGCCGGATGAGACAAAAGAAGCAGAGCGACGGGGCATTACTATGATGGATGTCATTGTGGGACTGCTTTAGCAATATCGCTTCCCCTCTCCCTCTTTCATTATTCATGCAGCCCTATATTTCAACAAGTGGTGTGGGCCGTGCAGCTCACCAGCAATAGTCCCCACGGGCTTCTGCACCGCACGCCCCCTCCCCGCACCCTCCACTATGCCCCCCAAAACCCCACCACCACCCGCCTTTCCATCCCCTTTAACAGAGAGCTCCTCGCAATCTCTTGGCAGAGTTTCAGTGTGTCGTTCCCCAGAAAGCATTTAAAGCAGATTACAAACCTGACGCTACACCTCCCCAATAAAAGGAGATAGAGAGAGAGAGAAGGAGATAGAGAGGAGAGGAAGAAAAAACTGGCACATTAACACCTGCAATACTGCTCAATGGCATCAGCAGATTAACGAGGTAATCCACACAATGAGGCCTTTGATTCGTGTGGTTTGGCAGGCAGCAACGCCAGGCATAATGCACACTGTTATTCCAGGCTGTCCCAGTGCAAGAGAAACCTGGCACAGGCCATTTCCTTTTTCTTTTTTTTTGCTTCTTGTCTTTTCATCAAGACAAGCTTTTGAAGAATTTTCCATCCCGTGCATCTGGTGCTTCTATAGCCTGAATCCTTGTTGGGAGAAATAACCTGCTGGCTGCTCCCCGTGGCACAAGCTTTTTTTTCTGCGGGGCTGTTTAAACAAGGAGCACCCCCTCACCCCTCAAACACACACACACACTCCTCAGTACCATCCTCCCCCAACCCCCAGTGTAAGGATGTGCGCGTTCGTGTGCTTGAGCCAGATATCGCGGTGCCATCGCTCATGTGCGGCTCGATTAGCCCCACGTGCCTCGTTCGTCAGACGCGGAGGCAGAAGCAGATGGCGGGAGCCGCGCCGTGTTACCACGCCGCAGCACTATGTAACGCTGCTCTAATTGAAACATCAATACCAGCCTGTCAATACGCCGCCGCTACTTTACAAAACACCACGAGCAACCTGACCCGCACTTGACTGATACGAGATTGAGACGACTTGATAAAACTGCTATTGTGTAGCAGAAAAAAAAAGAACTTTTTTCCCGCCCATATAAAGCTTTTTTTTCTCCTTCCAAATATTTCACCAGCTTGGAAGATATTTTCCCTCCATCGCATCTCTGTCTCTCCCCGTCGTGGCACATTTTTAATGAATTGATAAAAAAAAGGAAAGAAAAAGTTGAGGCCGCGCGACTGTGATCAGTAATTCGACGCTCTATCGAAAATTCAGCGGAGAACAGAGAGAAATTAGGCGGCTAGGAATTAATTTGTTATTTGTCCAGCTCAATGAGGAGTGACGCAGCCTCCTTAATGAACGGGTAATCCATTTCTTATTGCAGCCAAGCTGGATTCACCCTTCACTGAAGTGGAAAAAGACAAACATATCGCTCGCTAACCCTTCGCAACTCGCGGAGGCGAACCGAGGAGCGTTGAAACCTCTTCCTCAAACTAAAAATTTTCTTTCTTTCTTTCTTTTTGGGTGGGAGAAGGGATGGGTGTGTTTGTGTGCAGGTGGGAAAGGGAATCATCCATCCATTTTCTAAAACCCTGGTCCCATGAGGGGTGCTGGTGCTGATCTACAGCGAAAGTTTCGGGCAAGAGGCCGGGTCACCCTGGACAGTCAGGAGAATTTAGAGAGACCAATTAACCTGACAGTCACGTTTTTGGACTGTGGGAGGAAGCCAGAGTACCATGAGAGAACCCAGGTATGCACAGGGAGAACATACAAACTCCACGCAGAAAGACACAGGGCCGGGAATTGAACCCAGGACCTTCTTGCTGCACAATTCCTCCACCATGCAGCCCCAAAGAAAGGGGACTGGGTTAAGAATTTACAAGCAATAATCACAGCTGACACTGGGGTGACACACAGTAGAAAATACAAGTCGATTTGTGATCAATTGGCTGCACAGAGGAAAACAACAGTCTTTATTTAATCACGTTTTATGTTGTGTCTGCTACTCCCTGTCCCATACCGCACCCTCCCAACCTCCTTCTTTTTCTTCTTACAGAGCTTCACCTAGTGGTTCTGATTGGTCCGACTGGTCCTCCTTCATGGCGACACCCTTTGAGTCTTATGATGGTAAGGACCAGCTCTATCTGTCCGTCTTCTTCCTTTAGGATCTGTTTTCATTGCAGGAACAGATCTGGGTCGTAGGGAGGACATTTGCTGAACGTCTGATGGATGTAGCTGTGAAAAAAGAAGTGACAACCATTCTAATCAAATACGCATTGAACACATCTATGGTTTTCTCAACAGATATACAGTGGAACCCCAGAATTCACGAGAGTTGGGGACTATAGTCGCCTGCAAACAGAGGAAATATACAAGTACTTAGACGTCTCTGAAATGATAATAATTGCCTGTTTTTATAGTTCAAACACAAAATTTACCTAAATATGCCTTAATACACATAGTAGAAGCATTTTGGCAAGCAAGCTAACATCCATGGTTAGCTAACACTGCTACAATCAATCGTCAGTGCCAAGGGAAGGAAATAGTGCTTCTTCTTTGGCTAATTTGTAAACCTCGGCCAATGTGCCTCGATATTTCAGCTTCCCAAGGTGGATTTCTTTCCAATGTTTTAGTTACGTTCTACCAAAAAATACTAATAGACAGGAGTTCACTCTATCAACATAAAATTCACACCAAATTTTGGTGGTAAGTCAAGTAATCTACACATGCAAAGAAAACAACAAATGAGTCCATTGTAAAGTTGTGTGCAATAAAGTGGAATGGTTCAGGGAATAACTACTGAACACAAGAACAAAACGAAGCCTAGTAGACCAAAAAAACCCAACAGACTTTCATCTGATTCCTTATCAAAATTGAAATTTTGGTATTTTTAAGGAGTTGCCGCTTTATTTAGGCATTTCCAGTTTTAAATCACTTTTTTGTCCATACAGCCAATTCTTTTAAGTATAGTCATCCTGACAATTTACTTGTGTGTTGATGCTGCACTTTCACTCACTTAACACACTGCCACCTACTGGGCAGCTAGTGTAGGTTCACAAAAGTATCTCTATCTCTCTATCTATGTTTCTAGAAAGTTCTATATGAATAAATATTAATCTAGCAGTCGACCCAGGTTGTCATTCATGGAGTGAGATTTTTCCTGCCACAATGAGCAAAATATGAAACCTAAAAGTCACAACTCCATATTTGTGGGATGAAAACATTGATTTTACGAATTGAATAATTGTCAAAATATTTGCCAGGTTCAATAACCGTTCCAGCTGCAGACACCAACATATGCGATGTAAAACAACAACAAAAAAAACCAAACATACATCGTAGTGGCCAAACGGGCTTCCTGCCAGGTGTGCCTCACATGAAGACACATATTTGTCTGATTGAAAAATGTTTTCCTGCATCTCACCCCCCATACCCCCCCCCAAAAAAAAAAAAATTCAAAAGTGCGCTGCAATTTACAAACCTTCAGAGCTTTCCTCCACGTCGGGGGCTCGGCGAGGCTCGTGCTCGTCGTTCTGCCTCCCGTCGTTTCTGACATCTGCATCACGGAAGAGATGTTTCACATTAGAACGAGCAGGGTGAACGGCGTATGCCAGCTTCAGGAGTAGAAATACAGTAGAGGTCATTTTACTGCTTTCTGCTCTTCCATGCAGCTAAATAAAGGAGAAGAGGATAGTCATAAGTTATGTGTGTCAAACTCGAGGCTCGGGGGCCAAATCCGGCCCAGTGTAATTTTTCATGCGGTCTTCTGGACTCTAAAAGCAGGAGTGTTCAAAGTTTGGTACGGGGGCCATTTGTGACCCTTGAAATGATTTTTTTAACCCCCGACCACAAGACTAGAACAGTAAAAATGAAAACTAAAACAGAAAACAGTTCATGACCCCAAAAATTTGGAAACCGTCTATTTTTCTCTTAATAAATCTGCAGTCGTTTCATGTTTTGGATCTTTACTAATATACAAATTTCATTAAAATGTTGTTTATTATTGATTAGACACACACACAAAAAAATCAAAGTAATTTTTGCTTTTTTAATTTAAAGATGTAGTTTAAATCTTCCAGCTTTGGCCCCCAGGGCAAAAAACACTTGAACACCACTGCTCTGAAATATGGTACTCTGGCTTTATCGACCAAATCAAAGCATTTTTTTTATTCTGCAGATCAACATAAAGATGCTCAATATTTGATTTCAAGGAGAACTCAACAAATCCAGAAAGAGCTATTTATGAATATTTAACAGTTTTATCAGTACTTTTATGGTCTTGACATGACCCAACAATGAAAATGAGTTGGACACTCCCGCCATAACTATCATTGCTCAACGTTATGAGACCCACACTGATAAAGGTGAGGGGCTTTCATTCCCCTTAGAGTCTCAACCCACACACCTGACGGCAGCAGTGGCAGAGGTCATTGTCTGAAAAGCTCCTCTACACACTCTACACACACACACACACGCACAGACACACAACATTCGTTCCTGCTAAGATTCCTTGATGTCTTCCATCTGCTACAGCACGGCTTGCAGCAGGAGTCACGACTTCTCTGACATGCTTCTGCCTCTTTTGCGTAGAAGTCACGGGTGAGAACATTTCGAGCAAACACACAGAGAAAAAGACGTTCACAGAGAATTTAGTTTCACAGTAAAGAAAATAAATAAAAAATCCGACAAGGACAAGCAGCTGAACGAGCTCCGTCCAACAGGAGCAGCGTTCAGTTCGCGGTAACAATGTGATCTTGGCTCAAGTTTTCAGCGAGCGTTGACGTCTCTCTCTCTCAGTCTCTCTCAGAGTTGTGAGGATTCCCGAGCTGGCAGCTTTTCAGCGGGGGTTTCAGCGATACAGTATTTACAAGGCATGAGCAAGTGGGAGAGCTGCAACAGACGGCGCCGAACACGGCGCTTTCAATTATTTCTCACAGCATTCATGAAAATAGAAGCACAGCAGGGAGTACAGTACGAGCGACCGAACTATAAAAAGAAACGCTGCAAAAAAAAAAAGAGAGAGAGAGAGAGAACTCCCAAGCTAATCTAAACGGGGTGTGAAGAGCTCAGAGGGGCATGTCTCAGAAAAAAAAAGAAGAAAAGAGAAGATAGATAGACAGAGTGTTGGAGCGCAGACAGAGCTGAGCGGTGAAGTGATGGGGAAAAAATTGCTGCATAAATAATTAGAGGGAGGTTGAAGTTGAGATTTGATTGCATTTTAAGAGTCTGTTTTGAGAGTGGAAATGGTCTGATAACCTCAGCAGGGGGCCTCATACAATTAGATCCATATTTAAGAAGCAAGTGAGAAAGGTTTACGACAAGTTCTGGCAGCTTTATGCGCCGCTTTTACATGATCGCCGGTTATAAAGTGTTAACAGTTGCTAGTTAGCAGAAATATAAAGAGCAGCTCAGGGCTGATGAGTGATTTATTGTCCGTGACTCCACTAATATACTGTGTGTGTTAGAGGTGGCGCTGTATTTCAACACAGCATCTGTAGTGTTTATGATGGAAAAAAATCCACTGGAAGATTATTTCATTTATAACAAGACATTTTTCCCTCATGTTATAAGTGAAATAATCTGCCAATGGAAGCAGCACTTTTTCATCAATATTAAGGAATTACTCAATGCAAACAAGCACAAATTCCTCATGAGTCAGCTTTGTCTTATTTCATGTGCACTAAGATATTTGCACTAGAAATTAGACCAAAATTACTTTGCAAGATTTTGTGTTTTTGCAGCCTGCTGATCAGCTTAACGTTTTCTAAGAGTTTTTATCTGTCGGTTGTGATGCTTTTCTGCTCAAAGGTGATAAAAACACAACATTTAAGATTAGGATATTACATCAGATAGCATTTAAATACAGAAATGTGGGGTTTATGAAGTATGTTTAATAGCTGCTGAAAGGTTGTTATTTTCAAAAGGTATTTTTAATCCGATCTCATCTGAATGCATGTTCTGATTTATTGAATAAGTCTGCCTGTACAGTTCACAAGGACGCTTTCTCGACTAATCGCCGTAGACTTTTTAAGAAAAGAGCACAAAGAAGAAAACTCAGCATTTTTACCATTTTATGCAAACAATAATACATAAATTCAGGAGTTTTTGTGTCACTCAATTTGTTGTTGTTGTAATGTCATTAATGGGCATTATTTTTGTAATCCAACTTAAACTCTGTTCTCTTGTCTGCATCTTCTTCTCAGGTCGGCGTCATCTCTGAGGAGCTGCTGCTGGCTGGACGTCCTGCTTCATGTTCTTTCAAATCACATTTTCTTCTTATGAAAGCAAACTAAAGTTGTTAGTGCACAGTCTATCCTAAAGCTAACATGTTTAGTCATACTTTAGATTAAAAAGCATGTTGTTCCACTTCACCATTAAAGTACATACTGTTTAAACATCTCGTCGTATTTACCACTGTTCAGGTTTTTGCTCTTAAATGAACAGAAATAGTCGTTTTTCCACAAACTGACATCACTACAAGTAAAATAAAGCTGTGTTTAAAATTAAATTTGGTTTTTGTTGGTGTTTTTGAACGATTTTCTAAACTTCTTGTGCAGCACAGACACCAAGATAAACAGTCTGGTGACATGAATCGTACTATATTGATCTCGATCAACCTGAAATAGTTGGAAACTTTCTCTAATGGTAACAGCAATTTAGAAAAAGCTCTGGTTTCTCCATAAAAACTTTTGGCACCGAGTTTTTTTTTTTTTTTTGCCATATCATAATTAGTTTATTTCAGGGTTGCACTGATTGCAGTTTTCTGGCTGATGGTCGATCTTTTAAAAAGCCTAACTTGCCGATTCCAATTTCGGCCGAAGCCAGTTTTTCATCTGAAATGTTGCTCAATAATATATCAAGAATTGTTGCTGAATTGGCAGCAGTGGGGCGACTATTGTTAACTATAAATGTGCAGACATGACCTGGTCGGCCGGTTTGTCAGTCAAACCTCTCTCACGGGAGAAAAAAGAAAAGCAAAGTGGGTGATTTTTAGACCATTGGTGGATGAGATCAGCTTCACATGTAAAAATCAGCCAACCTCCCAAAATTAAGAAAATCGGCACCGATAAATCAGTTGGCTGATAAATCAGTGCGCCCCTCGTTTATTTGGCAAACAAAACAACAGCCATATGTTTCCACTGGTGCAAACAATGAAGAAGGCGGCGACAGAAAGTGGATGAAGCGGCGTGTTTGTTAATGACTTATCACGTGGACAAACGTGTGATTTTAATTGCGTTTCATATTTAACGGAAACGCCGCGATTGCAAAATCATGTTTCTTCGACATTAGTGGAATATTTACAACGTTTTGCACACATTTGTGATTGAAACACAGCTGGCGGCAAGCAAAGGAGAATCACATGCAACAGGGAAGCAAATAACTGCTAAGATTAAAAGCTTTATTAGTACATTTTCAAACAATCTTTAAACTGTGCAACGAACAGATCGCCTCTGTCTCTCTTTCTCTCTCTCTCCCAGGAAGAAGGATATGCTCCCATTCAGATGTAGTATTTGTTTCTCAGCTCCTCTACTATCTCAGTGGGACCCACCCAGCCCCCCAGCCAACCCCCCAATACCACACACACACACACACACAAGCCCACCAACAGCCCTCCACACCCTCCAACGTAATGGATCAAACAAAGGACATCATTTGTAGGCCAAGTCTTTTTCTGAGTGTCTCTCTCTTCAGCTCTGCATACCAATCCAATACAGCCCAAGGAAGAAAAAAAAAGCCACACTGTGGAACCTGTGTGCGTGTGTTTGTGTGTGTGTGTGTACGGGTGGACTGGGGGGTTGGAAGGTCTGTTTGCCTCTCTGCCAAGCATTGATTTATCCTTTTCTCCAATTTATTTCTCCTCCTTGCTCCTACAATCCATTCAGATCTGCCTCCAGGGGAGGAACTCGGGGTAAAGACGTTGTCAGGCCTCGTCGCCGCCTCCTAACACCGGCTCAAAACTCATCTACAGGCCCAGAGGAGCACACACCTCTGCAAGGACATGTCGGCCCGAAACACACACACGCACACACACCTTTCATCTACTGGCAAACTTTTATCAGTGCTCCAATTGGTTTAATAATGCAGCGCCGACAAAGACAGAAGGCGATAAAAGATGGGAGTTTGGATTGCATCCATTGAAACTTGCTGCTTACGCCGGTCTGATCTGGATGTTTAATTGTTCCTCGTGATCTGAACAGAAGACGATCTGATGGCAGCAACAGTATCTGGAGTCTCGATACGTTTGATCCCCTATCTCTGACATTTTCAGATACTGTTACCCAGAGTCGAGGATTTGTCTCCTGAACGCCTCGCCGGTGACGACGGAGCTGAACAGAAACGCTGCATGCGCACAAATCCTACAGTTATACCCCAACACACACACACCCACGCACACACCCCAACACGTTGAGCCGTATGGCAGAGATCTGAGAGCCATTCCTCAGTGTCACTGTGAGCGACGCCTGGCACATCCTCACACCTGAAGTTGATCAATGCAGATATGTCCAGGGGGAAATTGAAATCCATAGGAAATTAGGCGGCTCCAGTGATTTATTGGAACAGTAAATCACAGTGTGTGGGTGTGTGTGTGTGTGTGTGTGTGTGTTTGGTGTATGTGAGATGCTTTGCCTCTGTGTACAGTACCGTACCTTGTGTTTGGTTGGCAAAGTGATGTCGCTCGCTCGTACTTTCCTGTCCCTCTCCATGCGGAAGACCCACCGAAGCACGTCCAGAGGAGGGGAGCTGTCCCTCCGGTAGAGTCCACCGTGAGGGACCAGGTGACGGCCCCCCATGGACACGACGCTCTGCAGGGGCCCCTCTGAGACACAGAACAGAAGAACAGAGAGTTCACAACGCAGCTCGTGTACAAACCGAACACTGCAAAAAACACTAAATCTTACCAAGTAATCTTGGTCTAGTATCTAGTGGAAATATCTTAAAACACTTGAAATGAGACAAAACTAACTTACAAGTGACTTTTCACCAAGATAAAAGAACTTTTTAAAGTAAATAATTCCTTGATTTTATTTCCATTGGCAGATTATTTCACTTGTTATAACATGGGGAAAAATGCCTTGTTACAAGTGAAATAGTCTTTGGATCTAGTACTTAGAGTCTTAGGCTGAATAAAACCTAATACTCTAGAATTGAAAATGTTTGTAAAACTTGAAAACGATTATTTTCTTGGATGGATTATTTTGTGTTTGACCCTTCAGATAAAATCCCACTTGGAGGCGGCGTTATGCTTTATATTTAAGTTGTCCTCAACTGAGGAAGTCAAACTTCTGGATTTGTCGCCATCTAAATGTTTTACAGCAGCATTCAGCTTCTATGTGCCATAAATCTGGAGCAAACTTCCAGAAAACTGCAAAACAGCTGAAACACCGAGTTCTTTTAAGGCTAAAAAAATGTGATCTGTTTAGAGTTGCTTTTGATCATTGATCATTGATCAATATATCTGACGTGTATTTATGATTTTGATGATAGCAATTGACAAAATGTAATGGTTGTTACTGGTTTCTCTTTTGGTGACCGTAGGATGTTTTTATGACTTTTATTTTTTTTGTTTTCATGATGTAAGGTACTTTTGACTGCTTCTTTGCTAAAATGTATTTATAAAATAAACTTGACTGATTGGTTGATTATTAGTGTCACAATTAGTCTTTACAGGAAACTGCTTGGTTACAGAGTAAAACTTCAGTCCCGACGACAATTTCCTAAATTTTACGATACGTCAAAAAGTAGAAGTCAACGTTTTAAGTTTAGATTTGATTAACAAGTGAAAAAGTAAATGTCACTATTTTTCATCTGGTTTTCCGTTTAATCCTGTTCTGCAGAATTTCCTCGACGTAAAGTGAGAAAAATGTTCGAAAAGGACTTTATTATAGGAAGTCATATTCAGTAAACCAGGATATTTGTCCCGATGAGTCTCATGTCAGATTAAAAGCAACTTTTGAAAATGACAACCTTCATGCAGGTATGAAAAATAATTTTCTTGAAGTCCATGTTTCTGTTTTTCAAAAAAATATATATCACAAAAAAATATATATTTTTTGTGAAAAAAAAAATATATTTTTTTGTGATTTGATGTAACATTGTGATTCTAAATGTCATGTTTTCATTACTTGGATGTGGAAAATCATCACAATTAACAAAAATAAAGGCTCTCAAACATCCCTCTGTGTGTCATTAATTTTTATGAGGCGTTTCATTTAGTAGTACAGTTACTAAAATAAATAAATTTGTAGGTAGTTTATTGAATGGGTCTGAATTTATTGACTTAAAATACGTTTCTTCCTTTTTCTAGAGAAATGAAGAACCAGCCCCAACGGTTTTTACCTCAGCTTTAATTCAAAGTTTCTTTCTAAACTGTTTTCTTCCGAAGAAGAAAAATATGAATATTAATGTTTTCCGAGTTATTCCTCAAACGACACCCTTGACCTTTACACCCAAAGAACCTAAAGCACCTCACTTATGAAACTGGCGCCAAAACGAGGAATAAACTTGCACCACTGATTAGTTGTGCGAGCCACTTAGGCAGAGACGTAATTTAGTCTGAAAAGTTCAAGGAAAGAGAAAGAGCGAGAATCCGAGAATCCCCTCCGCATGCGGACGCAGCCGGAGACCCTTCATGTTCTCTTTTCTTCCCCTCTTCCTCCAGGTACTCTGCTTGTGTTCCTCTATCTTGTTTTTGTCCTGCTTTTAATTGCTTTTTTTTCTCTTTTTCTTCCTCCTCCTCGCCGAGATGAAGAAAAGACAACAACAAGACGGCGAGCGGCGCTGCAGCTAATGGAGGGGCTGTAATTGTGAATGGGGGCATTCATCTGGAGACATCGTCCGTGAATTGCGCCGCACAATACCCCGCACCAGGCTGCTCAGATCACCAACCAAACACACACACACACTGAACCCTCAGATCACTGGTTCTGAGAGGGGGAAAGTAATCACACCTCCACAGAGAGAGGGCGACAATGTTAGGAGGGGAGGAAGTGGGAAGGATAGAAGAAGAGTGGGGAGGAGACGTAGGAAACAAAACCATTTGATTTGGGTCGAGGAGGCAAAGCCCACGAGGCAAATCAGATGATCAGATACAACACACACACACGCGGCCTTATAGGTAGCTGCGTGATTTAGGAACTGGAAATCCTTTTGAACACAACAGCTGCGTTTCTGTCAACCATAACACGGCACAACATGAAATTACGAAAACAAATTCACTTAGCAGAAACACACAGTGGCAGTTTCTTGTAGGAGCGGCACTCACCCTCGTCCCCCCGTGGGGCAAGGGGGGCCTTCAGGGTGATTCGCCCAGGGCGCCAAACAAGCCAGGTGGAAACACACCAACTTCAAAAATAAGTTTTTGTGCTAGGATGAGGTGGTTTTTCAGCCATGTAGAAATAGATGCAATTTGCAGAAGTGCACTGGCAACACTTCTTTCACATCACACGAGTCAAGTGATCAAACAGCCGGATGTTACTTTATTACTGGGAAAAATGGTGAAGAACCCGACAGGAAGTAGAGAAGGATTGTCCATTTTTATTTTTTTCAGACAATGAGCAGCTGGCCCCAGCAGAGCTGTCACAGCATCACAGTTCATAAAACGCTGTGTGTCATTCCAACCTGTTGAATCCATAACATCTTTTGTAAATCGCAGACTACAATTTCCCCAAAACGCCGCCTACTTTGCCGCTCCCATGTACAAAGAGCTTGTTGCTCCAACACCTGAATAAGACGCAAAACGAATCCTCAGGTGGCGCCAGTGTCATGGCTGAGTTATGACTAAATCTCAACTGTTTATATCCGACACTGACGTGATTTTTAGTGAGATATCGCGTGAACAGTGTATTCACGTGTGATTTTAATTTCACTGCGATTACAAAATTGTGTTTTCCCGACATATATTGACAAAGATTTGCATTTGTAATGGAGACGCAGCCTCAGCCCTTATGTAAGCTAATAGTGTCAATGCTTTCTTCTACCTGCTGAGGCAATCCTCACAAACCACACCTACACCCACACACACACACCAACTCCTGCCCACAAACGAACACTATTAGGTCTAAACAGACACAAAAAGCACTTTGCCGTGCAAAAGAAAAAAAAAAACGGAAGAAAAGAAACTTCTCATCTTAGTGAGGGGAGATGAGGCACCTGTCAGCACGGAGCCTCCTGCTACTACAGAGAAACATCAGGAAACAACAACTCAATTAAACACACCATCCCTGTTCAATTACTGCCACATAATCACAGCAATTTACCTTCCCTTGCTGCACGGACGCCAAACACACAAGCGCGCACACAGGATGGAGTACACTCAGAGAAACACTCTGGAACACACACGAGGACAAGGCTGGTCCAGAAAGACGGGCTGCGGTCTCATCCTGTCAGAGTAAAGCTCCCACTGCTCTGTCTGCTGGGAACAGACGTGGTGCGTTCAGGTGTAAGGTTGAGCAAAATGATTTTACTGAATCCAAATTGTTAAAGGCCTAAGGATTTGTCAAAAACTCAAAAGTTATCCTGAACCAAAATGGTCACTGTTGCGTCCCAGTTCCAGTGTTGGATCAAGGTAGCATTGTTCCACTGGAACAGTCTCCCTGTTTATTCTGATGTTCTCTGCAAGGCATAAATATTTGTCATACCATCCAGTTTGATCAAATATTAGCATAGATCTGGATGTAGAAACCGTCATTGGAGGATTTTGACATTAGAATTAAGAAGCTGTGAATTTACTGTTTTCACATCCCAGCATACAATCAGGTTTTGAGAAATAATTTAGGGAGTTTTGACACCTGACAGTCCGCTAGAATCGGCTTGATTGGGAAAAAAAGTTGCAACAGTTGTTGCCCCAACCACCCCAACATTTTCAGTTGGGGTGGTTCACTTTCACACTGTACTGTGTCAAATGAACCAAACCCTTTGAAAACCCCATTTACCTCCTTTCCTGCCCCAAGACCCACTGACGGAAGCGACATGAAAACCTCTGAAGATGACACTGAACACAACTTCCTTCTTCAGAAATGTAAACAAAAATGGAGTGGTGTCCAATTTTAGCCGTTGTAGGACTTCACCTTCATGAAAAACCAGGGGCCATTTCTCCTACCAGCAGGAAACTCACGCGTTTGTTTTGGTTCTTTTTACCCAGAATGCCTTGCACTATAGTCCAATTCCTGCCTGCGGAGTGGTCTCATGTCTGCTTGACGTTCACATACGCCTTCAAACCGCATCAGAGTTCACTTCCACCGAACTCAGACCAAGGTTTTAGGCGGACTAGTGTTCAATTCTTTGGTCCACATCAGAGTTTGAGTTCTCATTCACACTTCCCCAAACAGACTGAACTTTCTTGGCTAAAACCTCTAGCTAGAACCTTAATTTAATGTGACAACTACCGTCCTTTTTCATTTTTTCAGTTTCCCCAATTACATCACAAAGAACCTTCATATTTGACAAGTGGACGTTTTCTTCTGACATCCATAGCAATTATGTGTTAGTTTCAGAAATGAACGTTTGTTCATCCTCATTTCTTCTCTTAGCTAGGCTAAGCAGATTAGCCTAGCTTAGCAAGCAGTTTATGGTACTGACCACACCCAGCCTTAGCTGGATATACATCAAGCTGTTGTGGTTTTAGAATGACATAGTTGTGACTGTATTTGATGTTTAGTGTGAGGATTTAAATGACAGAAATGGGAATAAGGAATGAGGAATAGCAGCAGCAGCCTTTAGGAACCTGTGAATGAGCTGTTTGTGTGTGTGCGTGCTTGCGTGTGTGTGTGTGTGTGTGCATGGACAGCAGACTGAGTAACAGCTTGAACCTGGGTGAGATCCAGAGACATGCAGAGGGATACATGGATGGAGAGAGAAAGGGAGCAGGAGAGGGGGGAACCATTGATTTCTCAACAGAGAGATCAGCATTTTGACAAAAACAGAAGAGAGACCAAGATCCTTCCCCTCCCCAAGCACACCCCCACACCCCCCCCCACCCGCACCCCCACACACGCACGCACACACACAGAGGGAGAAAAGGCTCCAACTGTGAAATTCCATCAGTTTCCTGTCATATTTCCATCTTCTACCACAATTTTTATTTCCTCTAGTCTGATTTTCAACAAATGTTGCTAAAAATACAAGAAAAGGAGTAAATAAAATTAATACAAATGTTCAATCAATAAATGCTTGGGAAAGATTGTGACTTTTTTATTTTTTTTGACCACAAGCAGCACAAGTTGACAGAGAAAAGTGTGATTCAGGGTCTCCCCAAAACATCCAGCAGCTCGCGTAGCTTTGTCGCTAACGAGGTGCATGTGAGACCAGGGAGGGGGCAGCAAGGGGTCACACTGTAATTACACACCAGGGCCCATGTGGTCACTCCGCTGACCACAGAGCTGCAGCCACTGCATCAGGTGGTGACGTTTCTCTGAGGTTTCTATGAAAATTCGAATGTCGTCATAGTATCATTTGACGACATATCATATCATATCATTAATGCATCATATTAATGATACATTAATAATTTTCCATGGACGTACAGTATTATTAACCCCTTCAATGGCTGGCTGTTTTAGTAAGAAAAAGTTGTTTTGGTTGTACAAAAATTGTTTGTTTAGAAAAAAAAGCCCTGCAATGTAACTTTTTTGTTGCTCAGCAACATTAATTCTGATGAATTTTGATCAATTTAATTTTTGTGCAATTATTTTATTAATTACAAGTTTTTAAAGTCCGCTAAGGTCTCCAAAAAAAATAGTTTTTTGCTAACTTTTTTGGGGCTGTCATCAGCTATTATTTGCAAAATTTTCCACACCATTCTTAAGTTTCCGATTTATAGGATATAAAATAACTTATTCATTTATTTAAAAAAAAGTAAGGTAGGGCATTTTGAAGGGGTTTCAGTGCTAGATAATGGAAAAATGTAGACATTATTGGTTTGTAAAATAGCACTTTGCTGTGTTGTCCTTTTCGTCATGTTGTCAATCTACCAAAATAAAGTGAAACTGAAACCAAATAACAAAAGTAATATATGCAAAACATACATTTTGAGTGGGTGTCTATAATGCAAAAACATTTTGAAAGCTCACGTACCTCTGAAAGAAAAATTAAAGACTTATAAAGACAAAACTATCCCAAAACACACAATCAGGCGACGTATTTGTCTTTTGCATCAACACAGCTTGAGTCATGCAAAAAAATAAATAAATAAAATCAAAACATAACAACTTTCTTAAATCAAGTCAAGAAATGAATAATTTGTCAGGTTTTCTCGCTCGGTGTCTGTCACACTTCTCCGGCATCCTCGCCCTGCACGCTCGCCTCGGTTTGCGCGAGTTCAAAGTACTAAAAGAGGCCGACACTTTCACATACCAAGCATGGCCTTGTGTGGGCGGTAGGTGCCGTACAGGATGAGTGCAGCGCTGAGCAGAGCTCCGGCTGCCTCCTCCTCACGCTGTCTCCTGCAGCTCCACACGCTGCCTTTATGGTCAGCCACCTAGAAATAAACACAGCAGCAGAGATGTCATTTTTTCATCGAAAGAGATTGATGAGAAAATCTTGCACCAGGAAAAAAATACACATATATATATATATATATATATATATATATATATATATATATATACACATATATATATATATGTGTATTTTCATATATATATATATATAAAAAAAGAGGAGGAACCACTTTGGCAGCTCAAATTTTTTATTAGGTTGAATCAACAACTTTTAGACAGTCAGCTACAGTCTAGCTTTTTAGCTTACAGTTTCAGATCACTTTGTGTTTAATCTACACTGAAATACGAGTTTTAAATTAAAATCTAACTGTAGAACCTGAAGTCAGCAAACTGCCCAAAAAGCAGATTAGATACAATATCAAAACGCAGCGAGTAATGACCCGGTCATCAACAGTATCTGGTTTTACAGGAAATATGAAATAATAAACAGTGTAGAGTAAATGTTTTAACCAATCGCAGCATTAAAGCTGCGGTGAAAATATGTACCTCTATCATTACATCCTTCCTGAAATAACTGACTTTTCAACATGGTTACAGAAAAGAAACATAAACATCTCCAGCCCTGCTGGAATAGGTTGAAAGAAATCTCAAACACTGTAGAATGAAAAACAGAGATATGCAGCAGGAATATTTGTAGACTTATAGAAAGCATTTGATGCCACTGATCATATTAGTCACAAAACTGGAACATTATGTCATCAGAACTGATGTTACTTAAAAACAGTCGACAGTTTGTACAAATCAGCTTACATGGACATAAATTGTGGTGTCCCACAAGGGTGTGTGTTTGGTCCCAAATTGTTCATAATATACATAAACGAGATAATGTAAAGTCTCAACACTTAGGTTCATATTATTATTTTCAGATGATATCAATGTGTTTCTTTTTATTTACCGCCTTTAGAGACAAAAACAACATAAATTAGTCATTAGAAAACATGGCCTGACATGAATAAATTTTCAACACATTTAAGTAAAACAAAGATTCATATGGTTTGGAAAATGAAAAGTAATGATTCGAATGCAAGTAATCGTATATACCGGTAATGTCTGCATTGAGCGTGTATCCGGTATTTGTGTGTTGAACTGCGCTTGGTGTTTTGTGTGGTTGTGTGTGTGAGAGGGCTCAGAGCAGATCTGGGGCCAGGCCTGGTTGCTCCCCAGCTGAGAGTTGCATTGATTTGTTGTTGGTAAACAAACAACTGGATGCTACAGGTGGATCAATAAGGCTTGTATACCTCCCAGCCTCCCAGCATGCCTTTCTGCGAGGCTGACACGCCTGCGTGAGAAGTCATAATCCCGCTGTCGCCGGGAAATATGATCAAGCCAATATTTTGAGCCGCAGTGTTTATTTTTGATCGGGGCGATAGTTAATTTTGTACGTAACCTGACGTCTCTGACTCTGACGAAATGGCGTTTCGGAGTTTGTGCACACCGTCTTCATGGTGAAACACCTAAAGAAATCACTTCTTACTGCATTTATCCGTACTAAAAGAATGCAAGTGCCACGAGCAAAGGCAAACCAAGCCTGGGCTGGAGAAACAAACTACACACGAGAGAGACAAAAGAAATATAGGGATTAGCAAAAGCTGAAATAAAGAAGGGAGAGAGGAAGGCTTTCAAAGCCGGGGAGAAACTACAGAGAGGAAGAAAAGAGGCGGCGGCGGGGCAGGGGATTAGTGATGGGCGAGAGATGGCAGGATATCGAAGTGGGTGAGAGGAAAGTGAGACCATGTGATAGGAAGGAGTTTAGAAAGAGATCCTGAGTCTGAGTTAGGCAAACACCAGATGAAAAAAAAAGATGAGAGAAGACAGTCAGAGAGAGAGAGTCTGATAGACATAGACATGAAAAGAACAAAAACAGAGAGGGGAAAAGATAGTTTTGTTGGCAGAGATGGACACAGACCTGGAGACAAGAGAGAGGGAAAAAACACTTCACGGTGGTTCTGACTCAAAAAGAGACTGGATCCTTTCCAGGTCAACATGATCCATGAGTTTCTTGCTTTGTGGGAAGTCGCTCTGCACCACCTTCACTATTCTGTTATTTAAAGCCACAGCTCTCCCGGGCAACACATTGTTCTGATAACACTGTGTCACGTTTAAGGATAGAGGACAGTTCTGCTGGCTGTTCTAGATCTACAACTGTTTCCACAGACTTTAAAGGCCTTTGATGAAGTAATTAATCAGCAGTTTGGGAAAACAATGCAGCATCATGGTATTGTGTAGGATTTTCTTAGAAGTCAACTTTATATAGGCTGTTGCACTTTCCTCTCATTTAGTAAAAAGCAAGAAACATGGATATACAAATAAATGACAAATATGGATAACAAATAATTTGCAGAAAATAATAATTATTTTCAATGTAATTTTAAATAATAAAGCTAATACATATAGAAATTAGCTAAATGTTATTATAATAGCGACATGGTAGACTTGACTTGCCTTAAGTTGTAATCACTTGGCGAGAAACTAAAAGTCTAATCCTCCTCTGGTTAGTATGTAACTTTTATTTTAAGAAAATAATAATAATTTCACATATTTGCAAACACACTTCCGATATTCTGACGGAGAATGATAGAGTTCCAATCGTTTTTATTGCTGTGTATTTTTTTAAGTACACATCTCGGTCAGAAACAACCAATCAGAGTCACAAGGAGGATCTTAGTGTTGTCAATCACTCTCATGTATGCACCGCTCACATCCTCCCCCTTCCTTTTTGCTGTGCTACAGCTTTTTCCCAACAGCAGAGCTGGACCCGAAAGGGCAGGCTAGTTAGCATAGCCACTATTACCTGCCTCGTACTATCACAACATAGTGACAAACATGTCTAAAGATTATTTCATAGAAGCTACATACAACAGTTCTAAGGTTACAATTCTTTTTCATTTCATGGCCCTAACTGTCTTCTGTACAAACACAAACAAAATCAGAAATCAAGCAAATACCCGCCCGTCCGCCAGCCCGTCCGTCCGTTTTCTAACACCCTTGTCCCTGGCGGGGTCAGGAGGATTGCCGGTGCCTGTCTCCAGCTAACCTTTCGGGCGAGAGGCGGGGTCACCCTGGACGGGTCGCCAGTCTGTCGCACCAAGCAAATACCATTTTCCATATTTGGTGGAGATTAACTTTGTCATCATCCGACTCAAAATGAAATTGATGTTTTGACCTGACAAATATTTTGACCAACTCATTAGAATTTTAAGCATGTTTCTTGTTTTTAATAACATGAAAATGCCATTGAGCCTTTGTCAGGTTCAGTGTATTTGTGAGAGTTGTTATTGATCATGTTCAGGAACCAAAACAAATTCCACATCTGCATGTGAAAACTGATGTGTGCATGTTGGTGTCCATCAGGCAGCAGGAACGACCGCAGCAGACGGCTCCAGTCTTCCCTCTTGCAATAAACAGAAAGCTTCAAAATAAAATCCCTCCTCCCTGCCCTCCTAAAAAAAAAAAAAAGAAAAAAAAGAAAAAGAACCTGTGAGTGTTGGCTGAGTTGTGAGACCGAGGCAGAGTCAGATGGGAGGGGAGGAGGACTCGTGCTGCGTCTACATATGTAAAGCAGCAGGGAAGTAGCAGAGTGTCAGACTGAGGCTCTGGCCCAACCTGGGCTCCTCGCTGTTCCCTCCAACACATCAATCATCCAAAACAGGGCCATCATAGCCACACTGCATGCTGGGAGCCACACGAGCACAGGCACGCACGCTCCGCAGCGCTTCTAAACACACACCCCTCGCCGTCATGTGACCGCAGCCGTTGAAACAGACATGCGTGCAGACACCGAATTACTCAAATGAACCCTCTGCAGCAAGCGCAGGGACAAACAAGCTTATAACAAGTTCTTACAGTTAATGGCACACAAACACATCAAGTGCAAAGTATCCGCACACACCCATACTCGCACACACACGCACGCACCCCTACACGCACTGGGTCACACTCTTTGCCTTGCAGCCTCAAAGCACACAGATACACAGAAATAGGCATCCTGTGCCCACAGGGCGCCCTCGCCCCCGACCATCTGTGACGGGTGCCAGCACACAGTGGGTGATATTTACATGGAGGCCCCCCGCCCCCACTCTTCCACCCCTCCTCTCCACTTACACACACACATGCAATAATAGAAAGAAATACCCACAAAGGGCCGCTCAGATCGCTTGATCTCCCAAAACTCATTAACCATGCAGATGTATGCAAATGTATGCACCTCTAGAAATCCACCTTGGGCCACAGAGAATGGAAGACTGTTTGTGTGTGTTTGTGGTTGAAAGTGAGAGTTTGTTTGAATGAGCAAGTGATTCTGTTTCCACTTTAGGCTTTGACAGTGCATCTGTAAAAAATAAGTAAATAAAGAAAAACTTCATCCTGCTTTTTGGAATTTTCTGCTCTTGTGAAAAAGAAAACAGAAAAGTTTACCGGGTCAGCAGAAGCGTCACGTTTTAGCACCGCAATACAAAGCAGCGATACTGAATTCTGAAGTGAAGAACGATGTCTTTGTTTAAGAAGACAGTTTGCCCTTATGCAGCTAGTTCTCACTTTGACTTTGTGAAGGTTGACAGCAGATGTTTGCATGCTGCAAAAAATGTAAAGATTCGGTGATATAAGATGCAACTGACTGGAGGTAAAGACACAGTATGTCCCCTTTTTCACTTTGCAACAGTCCTTAAAACCCAACAGCTCCACAGACACATTAGGGCGCTGTCCAAGGTGCTGAATTAGTCAAGCTCAATCCAAGTCACTGGCCTGGGTATCAACATCTTATGATGGCTAAAGCTACAGTTTGTAACTTCTATAAAAAAAAAACCAAAAACAAAAAAAAACCACGAGGGTGATTGACAGCGCTTAGACCCTATTCCTGGATCTGGGTACATACTAAAGCATAATGGCAATATTCTACTGAAACTCTTTGTGATCATTTTACCTGAAAACAGTGACATTCAGCTTTTACCTTGGACAATAAAACTGCATCTCTGGGAAGTGGGCATAGTGATTATTGCATCTTCCTTTTTTGCAAAGTAATCGATATTTCTTCAACTTTTATTGTACTTTGTTTGGGATTTTATGGTTTTCACATAAAAAAAAAATCTAACTACTACTGAACGATAGAGAATGACAATGTGTTTTCTCTCCATTTTATTCTTTCAAACAATGAAACAAAAACAATCACAATATGTAGCCGGACACCACTGTGTGTGCCTCTACATTAATGACATACTGACCATTAAAGGGGCTGATACCCATATCTGCAATTTTTTTCTCATGCAACAGAAATTTTTAATCTGATGCCCGTTATCAATTTTGTATTCTGCACTTAACACAACTTGTGCAGTTTACATCTGACTCAACAATGGATTTAATTGTCTAAAAGACTAAATTTGCGTAACTAATTCACTAAACAAATAGCATTTGCGATAACATTTTGAAATTAGGACTCTGTTAACTTAACTTTACAGCTATTAAGGTCTTCCTTGGATAAAACATAATCAAATTAAGTTTGATTGTAATTTTTCTAAGGTGAATGAAATGGAGGGAGAAAAGACTAATTTAGGTTTTGTTGTATCTGAACTGAATATCCCAAACCCTCTAGGAAGGATTAAACAACATAACCATTAAAAAACCCATTCTGAGCGAGTTAACCCGTCTCCTGGATCCTTTTTATACCCACATTAGCATTTACAGTCCATTCTTTAATTAAAATTGGCCCTGTGAAAGGACAAAAGAGCACTGTGAGGCTGGCCAAAACAACTCCCTCTTGATATGTGGGAATAGACGACTGTGCCAAAATATTTCAGAGTAAAACGAATGCAGAAAAAAAATCAATAATCTGGACAGATATTATGGGATTCTATTCCTGTTCAAGTCCTGTTTTACTTTAGGAAGGTCCTTTTGCTTCATCATGAATCCAAACGAAAGACATTTAAGTAAGAAGTTATGAACCACAGTAACAAAAAGCCCCTTGTCCTGCCTTTACTAATTCACAATCAGAAAACTTTATTAATTACTCACGCAGACCTGACTGGTTGCATCCTGAGACAACAGCTGGTTTCCAAATGTATGCATTTATGTAAGAATATTCAGGCGCTACGAACATTTTGAGACTTTGAAAGTCAGGTTTCATGTTGAATTCTAATATTAAGGTTCAATAACCTTAACCTGGTTATTGAAAACACCTGAACTAATTGGATTATTATTTTTTTGCTAAACCTAATTGGCAGGTGTGGTTAAATAATTTTAGGTGCACTTGTACATAAGGTGGTGGAAGATTTCAGAAAAATCACTTCAGGTACATGTAGTTTCTGTAACGTCTCAATGGACTTCACAAGACTAAACGATCTAAAATTTTACAAAGTAGGGACGCACAATATATCGACATTACAAAATGGCATAATGGAATTGCTGATCAGTAAAAAATATCAGCAATTGCTCATCAATTGCTTATCAATTGCTGATATTGATAAGCAATGTTTGATTCTATTGGGTTGCTGTTAGCAACTATTGTATCAGCGTTTCAGAACAAAAAAATATCATATAAAATGGGTAAATATCAGTTAGTGGCAACAACAGCAATTGGATAATTATGGCTCTTATTTTTAAATCAGTGCGTCTCTAATACACATCAACAATCCAGTCCAATTGCACAGATGCAAGGTAAATTACATTCAGAACATTTTGATGCTAGTTATAAAATAAAGAAGTGAAGTTGAGTTTATTCTGTAAAATGTAGCATGTAGAGGACAGTTGATTTCACTGAGTCCTTAATTTTGCAACACCTCATACTGTGTATGCATGGGGTGACAGTGGAGAGGATGAACAGCTGTAGTCACCGGAGAAAAATTATGGATATTTTTTTAAAAAGTTTTTTTTATTTTTATTTTTTTACTTTTGCATTTTAATAATAGAAAATATTTGAATGTATACAATTTTTTTGTGTGTTAAAATTTTGATCATATGCTTTTTTTCTTTGTTTTACTTTTGATGATATTGGTGAAAATGTTGGAAAACATCGAAAATATATTCCATAAAGTGATGAGCTATAATGATTACAATGGGGTTGAGACCATTTCCCTTTACTCCAACTAATATTTCCTTAAAGAAAAATGAAATGATTACCATGACACCAGATATTGACAAATTAATTTTTCTCAATTGGGGGGGAAACCCCTCAGCAGCGATTTGGTACATTCATCTTGCTACAAAGACTAAATATTGATCATTTTTTCTAATAAGTATGCCGTATGATAAAATAAGCAGCTCCTTATCCATCACTTCCAGGTGGAAGACGCTGGCTAATAATGTTTTCCCACAGGCTGTGTGCATCAGCTGAAAAGCATAATTAATACATTATCTGCAGGTTATTCTTTTATCACTTGCTCACTGTGCATGTTTGGTTTGTGCAATCTGCTGGGCAGACAAGCGGGAAGTGGCTCCCTAAGAAGCTGAGGGTAAATATACGAACAGTCAGTCAGTGCCAGCCAGCCAGCGAGTGTGTCTGTTTGTATGTTTGCGTGTGCGTCCACATCGCCTCAGGCTAAATATTGCTATTATATTCCAACAGCACCACTAGTCGACTAAGTCTCCAAGTCCCCCGGGACCTGAGACTCAAAAACTGCTGCCACCCTCCTCCTGACACACACACACATGCACCCCCCCCCACACAAACACACACAATGGAATACACTCCCTGTGGGCACGTTAGCATAAAGCCTGGTGGGAAGAAAGAGAGACTTGTGGATGTGTGTTTATAATTTTGGTGTGTTTTTCTGTGTTTGTGTGTTTAGGAGAGCGGCTTTCTGTGAAAGTGGAGCACAGTAATGACACCCCTCCATCTTCTTCTCTGAAAACCTATTGTGCTACACGGCAGAGGGAAAGAAATATGCTGCCAGTCATAGTTACTAATTAGAGCAGGCGCTAAAGCATTACACAGAAAGGGTCGCTCCACCCGAATTACACACGGACAGATTTTTCCCCTTGACTTCTGGAGGCTTCTCATAGCACGGTTTTTGTTATATTCTGCCAGTTTGTGGCTGTAGGACATAAATTCCCATTAATAAATATTTCTGATGTCACAAAAAAAGGGGGTAAAAATTGCCATGTGGTATGTGTTTGAAGACTATGTGAGGAAACCGAAGTAAACCATGCAGAACTGCTGAGATTTGGTTTTTTAGTGAAATAAGCCTTTAGGAAGTGGAAGAAGTTGCTCTGGTCAGAAGAGACTAAAATGAAACGTTTGGGCCAACTTAAAGACACCATGGCTTTGATCCATATCCAAATCCATATCTGACTCTTTCACAGCAGTCTGAACGGCACAATTTCGATCTGTGCCACTACCGTGTGTGGAGCTAGATTGATAGTTTTTGAAGCATATGTAGTCATCCCTTCTACTGGTGTTAAGTACTGCTAATTGTGTTAGCTACTGCTAATTTTGCTAACTGGAGCTAATATGGCAAACAAAAGATTAGAAGCTGCCCTCGCCTTTTTGTGTCAACAAATATCTCATGCACATGAAAACTTTGAGGCAGTTTGCTTTACAGACTGTAGTTCACTTCAAAACTGCTCAACTGCGGTGAGGACACTGGTGTCCTGAGCGAAACTATTGACTTCCGTGGAAATGTTTAGAGGGTGACAATAACATCTGGTTAACCTACCTGAGCCACTGGCCCAGCAAGCATCGCGCAGGTGAAAAAAAGGCTGCCTCCACAAACAAAAACAAAAAAAACAATATAGAGACATAAAATTTTGAAGCAATTATGAGTTTTTAAAACAACAACAATGTTTAGGTTAACGGGAAAATGCCAACGCGTTTAGGCCGACGTGTTCAACTAGTCGCAGAGCCCTCTGGAAACCACCTGGGAGGAAAGCTTAATCATCCACCCTGTCTGTGATCAGCAGTGAAAGCCCTGAGCAGAGCCCAGGCGCTGCAGATGGCGGCAGAGGCGGCACGGGGGAGAGCAGACAGCATAAGAAGAGACACAGAGAGGATTTTCAGCCTCGCGGTCCTGTGTCCTTCACAGAGCTGGAAGGTCATGAGCCTCGGGCCATAACATTCGCTTTCTTTCACTTCAGTCTCGCTCTTTTTTTTTTTTTTTACTCCAACACAACCACAGCACTCTTTAACAATTGCCACCATTTCGCGAATCAATATAGACTCTTTCCAGGCTCCCTTCCTGTCTTTAAGCCCCTCACCCAGTAACACACTCCTACCAGGCCTACTGTGTGACGCCCGGTAGGAGTGTCACACAGTAGTTTCTGGAGTTTCAACATTTTAATCTAGCTGATAGTCAAGTTAAAGTCTCACTCCTGGCCTAACGTTTTACGGTTTACCCTTCACTCTCTACGTCTACTATTATATTACCTTTGCCATCTCTTTATGTCTGTCTTTATGGCCATTGCCATCAACTCCACAAGATTCTCATCTCCCTGCCCTGCTCCGCTGGGGATTTCTCCCACTGAGCTCGATTTCTCCGGGGGAATTTAAACAGGGCCAGTCAGCAACAGGAAATTGAGCAATGAAGTCTATTTTATGCACTATTCTATAATTTTAGTCTGTCTTTTGTTTTAGCAAAGACAGTGGAGGAAGTGAACGAAGCTGTTCAGTCCATCTTGTTCAAATATTGACTTAAAACCTTACTAAGTGTGGAGTTTAGACAAAGTTATTTAATTTCTCCTTCGTTTAAGACTCTGATCAGGCATGAGTTGGTGGTGCGTTCATGATGGTGCGTCCAGAGTCCTGCTGCCTGTCAGATGTGACTGTTAATTCGTTTTGTGAGTGTCTCGGCCCCCCAAACCCCCTGTAATGACGGTGCCTCCTTTCCATCCCGGCGACATGCCAGGCGCTGGTAATTGGTCACAGAGGGGACAGTAAATCTACGGGAGGACGGAGACGAGACACGTCCACAGACAGGAAGAGACGGAGGGAAAGAGCGTGCATGCTTGAATGCAGGAAGAGGTGGGTGGTGGAGGACAGAAGGTGGGTGTCTTTCATCTTCACAGCTTTTTATTTAGCAACCTCCAACTGTTTACAAGCGCTGACGCCTATTTGCACACACACAAAACCTGAGTTACATTTCTACACAGTAAATCCCCCACCCCCTCCCAAAGACACCCCCTCCCACCACCACCACCCACATATATACAGTAAATGACCTCAGCGCTGCCGTCTGTGACAGCGGATTGTAATCAGACAGCACTGTGTCTGTCAAACGCGGCCAAGGTTACTTAACCTTCCAGTCCTAATTTCCCTTTCCATTTTAGCTCCTTCCTCCATATCAAACATCAGCACATCTATGAGAGCCAAAGAAGAAGAAGAAGAAAAAAGAGAAGAGGAAGAAGACGAGAAGAAAATAGAAGAGAAGAGCGCGGGAAGGAAAATGAAGATTGCTATGCTTGGCTGAAGCTCGGAGATGAAAGTAGAGGATGATTCACTTTGCTATTGCGAAATGAACTGAAGCAAGCTCAGCCGAGCTATTTTTAAACTTCTGTGCACCGCAACAACTGGAAGAGGACAGAGCGAAGCGTCGGAATTCATTTCTGCATCGCGGGAGACGATATTCCAGGAAGACACCAGGAGTCATCATGCCGGTCTCGACAAACTTTGGCTCGTTTTAATGGGATTTGTATAATTAACCACCACAGAGACAGGAAGCGGCAAATAAGACTTTATGTCTTTTCCTTCTCAATGAGATTGGATGGAGAACATCCAGATATAGCAATTTGAAGGCATTTCTAAAGACTCTCAATTGGATTTAAGTTAAGACTTTGACTGGACCCCTCTAGATTGAAGATGCTTTGATCTAAATCAAGCAGGTCCGGATGGCAGATGAATGCATTTTTGTTCTGCTACCTCAGTCTCAACTATTTTGCATCGTCCATCGTTCAGTATTTAGCTCCACCCATCAACTCCAACCAGCATCCCTGTGCATGCTATGGAAAAACATTCCCCAGCATGATGCTGTCGCCACCATTCTGTCAAACTGGAATGTGATGTTTCAGGTTCTGTGCAGAGTTAGTGCAGATGAGCTTTATTTCATGTTATGTTATTCCCTCATCAAAAACACATCTGGAGTGTTACAAAAATGTGAAATAAGTGCAGTTTTGGTAAATAATGAAAATGGCAACACTGGGGTTGAGAGCAAAACGCAGTAATTTTGTGGATTTTAACCCTTGTTTACCATCTGACATCAGCTGAGTGACATTAGAAACTAACAATAAACGATGCGGTAAACATATGAATCAGTAGAGCAGAGAGGGGGGAAAGGCTTTCTCTGACCTTCAGGGTCCACAGGCCTCGCGGCTGCTCGCCCCAACAGTGCAGAGTCATCAGAGTCCAGTTCTTCAGGCCAGCAGCCGAGGCGTCGTTGGGCCGGGTATCCAGCAGCAGGGACACTGTGCCGCCCGGAGACTCCAGGCTTACGGAGAGATCGCCACGACACGGCGCCGAAACACTCACTCTCACCTAGAAGGAGAAGCAAGGAACATTATTGAGAAATGATTCATGGATGTCAGAAATTAAGCTTAGGAGACGTTCTTCAAGACTTATATTTGAAAAGTTTCCCAGCAAAGACCAACTACTACTAGATGTTATGCTAATTTTTACATGCTACCCTTACAAAAAAATCCCTTGAAATTCACATGTGATCACATGTGATTCCCATTTTCCACATGTGAAAACAATCACATCATTCACACATGTAAAAAGTGGTGTGAACCACATGTGATCACATGTGAAAGTCACATGTGATTTCATTGGGTTTTTTGGTAAGGGTATATCTGTGTTGTGTTATGAAACAACGAATATTTGAAGTTTACAGTAGGCTCTTGCTAATTTGTGATTCAGTAGTCATGGATTCACCCATTTTCTCAATTATTCTGCAGAACATATCTTCAACTTATTTGCAGAAAATTCACATTTGCAATTTTTTTTACAGAACATATCCAAAATACTGTAAAAAAAACCAAATTGGAATTTGAAATACTTTGGAACAATGCTACTTGACACTATTGGCTGGAATTTGAACAATGGCCAATCCAGGAGCGTTTTTCCTTTTCCCTGGCTCTGATTGGCTGTAACCCAAAGGAAAACTGTGGATGCCAGCGTTTGCCGTAGTGCTAAGATGTCTGAAATTGGGCCTCTCTCTCTTCTACTTCTACTTTTTCTGAAACTCCACCTTCAGGAAGTCATTGCAACATGGCTCCTCTAACAACCTTTAACAATCTTTTTATTACTGTTGCACTGAGAAGTCGCTCGCACAATGAGCTCAGCAGATCAGCCGTTCCACCAGGTGTTTGCTAATTGCTGTTGGCTAGTCGGAAGGAGATGAGTGGGGAGGCCTCTGTCAGGTGAAAGCTCGGATACTGTAGCTCTGAGGAGGAGCTTCATCCTCCTCAGAGCTGAATGGTTGCCATGGGAGATTAAAGGATTTCTCAAACATGCATGAAAGAATCAAGGCAACACTCCAGGTTATGCTTATGATGAGAGAACATTAGAACATGATATAAAGCTCAAACTGCTGATTTTACGTAATCATCACTGCCCCTTTAACATGCTGACTACCGTACTCTATAATTTACTGTCATTTCTGATTTTTCATCTCAAAACAGGTAAAACACATAACAGTTTTTTTAGTTTTCAATTTTCCAAACATGTTTGACAAGCATAAGCTATACTTGAGTTCACTTTTTCACTTCTCTCCCAGGACAAGCTAATCATCTCATCCCTGCGTGGTTTACCGCGAGCATAAACCTGATCTCAATCTTTTTCAGTTTCAGCTTCTAACAAGCACACATCTGTAAACGGTACAGCTGCAGCCCATGTAGTCTGCAAACCGAAGCGCCAACATGCACTCTGCCGGTGAATTTGCATCCAGATCCAGCTGCTCCTGTCTTTCGTCCTGAACGTGCCGAACAGATGGACATGGCAATGATCTGTCCGTGACCCCCCCGATCCCCGAAAAAGAGGTGCTGGAAAAAAAAAACAGCTGAAGGGAATATTAGCTAAATGATTTAGATAAGCGCTCCTTATTCTCCCCCCGCAACCCCTCCACCCGCCTTGTACCCCCCCCAAACCCCCCCACCCCTCACTCTACCACCACCCGGTAAACACCCTCCCTGTCCCTGTTCATCACAAGCAGCACATCTGGTGTGACAATGGCACATCGCAGAGAAAGCCGCCAAGCTGCAAAAAGACTGACAGCCTGCTCCTGTTTATGGCATGTTACCACGGCAACACGTCCATCAATCACACCTCGCAGCGATGGCCTGACCCACGCTTTCTGCCAGTGAGCAGAGCCGCAAAAGATGAAGCCTTTTCAATTTACATGCTGACACACTCCCTCTCTCTTTCTCCCTCTCTCCCTCTTTCTCGCTCGCTCTCTCTCTCTGCTATTTCACAAGTACACAAACTCACAAACACGGATAACTTGCTCAAACTCAAATGTGCACCAACAGACACGTATGCCTGCTGTCACAATCAAATATAAACACATTTGCATGTATGTGGCGGTACTCAAGAAAACACAGTTTTGCCATTTTCTGCAAATGACACTGCCAACACATTACACATCACAGTGGGACTCTTTTTTTCTTTTTTTTTTTCTCCTCTATGTTTTCTATTCTCAGATACAGCGCATGACAGAGACACTGGAAAACAATTTGTATGACAAGCCTCCCTGGCTGCTTGCAGAAGTTTGAATTGGAAACTAATTCTGCTTGATTTGCACTTTTTCAAGGGCAATGGGAACGCGGCGCGTCTGTGGCACAACACGGACATCAACGGCAAACAGAGACGCACAGTAATTTACAGAAGTATTCCAAACCCTCTTGCACTTTTAAATGTTTCGTTACCGTATAAATATGATGCAAACAATTAGTTGACTTATGATTAATTGGCGATAAATGATTTATGAGATTAAAACGAGTTCCAATCGAGTAACAAGATCCACTCAGACCTTCTCTTTTAGTGTTGTAGTTTTCATTCTAAGCAGAGCCAGTTGACACAGAAATAAAGATGGCGGGGCTATGGGAGAACGGAACGTGAAACTGTCCAAAAAGAGTCCAGTGTGGGATGCAAAATGCAACTTATGCCGTTCTGTTTTGAAATATGAACAATTGACAAGCTCTTTATGTTGATTTGAAAAAAGCAAAACAAAAACAGAAAACAGAAAAGAGGAGGGGCAAATACAGAAAAAATGTAACTTAATAAAAAAAAAAACATGACGCCAATAAGGGACGTTGACTGTGAGTTAACACAACTCACAGAGTGAAGTTTTAACATTCCTTCAAGAGCAACCACAGATGACACTTCTGTATGAATATTTCTCTGTTCATGGGGGATTAAGTGTTTCACTTATTTTATTCTTTTTATCTTTATTTTTCTATCTGGCAACATAAGAAGCTTCCTGCTTTGCTATGTCATATAAACATGTCTAGGTTTAGTAATGTGAGAGAACAATAATTTAACAATAATTTATTCAGTCAGAATTTCTGACATAAAATAATGTTAAAATTTAATGACTTGTTTTAAAAGTCGGCATAGTACAAAAAAATGGAGCCTTTCATGTCATGGGAGAATGGCCGACTCTCTGGAAACAAGAAAATCCAGGTTTTTAAGAAAAGGGCCACTTATCAGTTAATTATTAGTCGATCAATAAGATCAATCAACTCATTATGTTGAGTCCCTTCAGAGTAAAAGTTTCCCATTTTGGAAAACAAACTTTATTTTCACTTCTTGCTGAGACTCGGGTGAAGAGACTGAAACCAATCTGATCTCATCTTCCACATCATTCTCACAGAAGCTGCATCAGGGTTAACTTATCTAGGCTTAGAGGTAAGATGAAGGGAAAACTGTCAAAGAGAACAAAATCCACATGCTTGGCCCCTTAAAACTTCACCGATTTTACTTTTTCATCCCATTTGTTGAATCTGTCACAACTAAAACAATTCACTCTCCTCTGAAGATTTAGTGTGTTTGCAAAATTAAATATTAATCAGGCGTGCGCAACAAACAAAACACAAAACAACAATTTAGAGAGTTAAGTGAAGGAACAATGCAAGTGTTTCATCACAATTTAAAACTAAATCATACTTTAAATAAATAAAAAGATGAATTCAAAAACAGAGCTTTCCTAAAGACACTTGTCCTGGTGGGACTGAACAATGTTTTCACAGTCTTGGTCATGGTTTCATGTTCGCAAACCTTTCTGTTGGGTTCTTGTTTGAACCTTAAACCGGACTAACTTGGCTGTAGCGTAAAATTGAACTCCAGCACAAAAAGTTGCACCTTTTATACTAAAATCTGTTGATAGGACATGTTGAAAAGGAAGTCCGCTTTTTGGACCGCGTACCTGCACATGCTCCAAGGTGTTGACTTCATTGGCTGTCCCTCGGCAGGCA
Source organism: Phalloptychus januarius (assembly GCA_902982915.1). Taxonomy (NCBI): domain Eukaryota; kingdom Metazoa; phylum Chordata; class Actinopteri; order Cyprinodontiformes; family Poeciliidae; genus Phalloptychus; species Phalloptychus januarius. The sequence goes on from CADWAE010000481.1 coordinate 15,021,282, forward strand.
TCAGATTCGATGCCGATGCTCACCTGGCCTCCAGCAGAGAAGGATCTACAACAACATTAATAATACTACTAGTAATATTACTATTAATAATAATAATAATAATTCCAAAGAAGTTTCTGTACCTGGCTGGATTAAATGCAACCTCTTGCTTGCATTTCCTCTGTGGAGTTGCTCCCTGGAACAGCGCAGCGTGCTGCACCATCAGCCCGGCGTCCAACACACCAAACCCATACCTGCAACAGGTGGGACAGATGGTCTGTCAGTGTGTGAAAAATAGCACAACATGCAAAAAACTTGCATTCAAGCTTTGGTCAGAAACGTACAGTCAAGTCTATTTCTAATTGGAGTTGGTGTTTCTGTCAAAACAGAAAAGATTTACTGTCTTTTTTAAAAAACATTTTATTAAAAATTGTGAGTCAAATATTTCTAATATCCTCCTGAGTGGCTCAATCTAACAGTCAACCCCATCTTCTAATGTCTGCCATTTTGACTCCTCTCATATTTCCTCTCCAAGTCTTTGTTGGCAGGCCTCCTTTCATCACCCTAATCTTTAGCTCCCTATACGGATTCTCTTTCAGATTCCAGTCAGGACTTTGACTGCACCACTCCAAAACATCAATATGAACTCCAGTCAGAAGAAAGATGTTCATTTCTAAATTCATTTGTCATGCATGAATAACATCGTTAGAATTTTGTTGACCCAGCAACCAACAAGGTTCAAGCTTTTCAAGAGAGCAGCTGGAATCTGCTGTAGCACCACTTTCACCGGCCTGGTCACAAAGACGGAGAGAACTGGACAGAAAAATAAAAACGAAACTATTTTATGGAAAGATGCTTTATGGTCAGATGAGAAGGATATTGGGGTCTGTGAATAAAATCAATTCGTAAGTTGTTGAAACTTAGTCACAGATTGGTGTTTAAACAGCACAATGACCTAAAAATAAAGTACAATTTTGAAAATATGCAGACTTTGCCTAATAACTCTTTTAGTGTCATTAAATCAACAATTAAATAGACTGAGCAATTTATGACAGAAGTAGAGCTCAGAATTACCAGAATTACGCCAAAAGCATGTTGGGTCAAAAGGTACGGAGCCCCCATGGGGACATGGAGGATTTTTTTGTCTTTTGCGTTCTCTTGCAGTAGGTTTTTGTATTCTCTCGCAACAATGCACCGATCAGTTTATGCAGCATAATTGAACACTGGAAGCCTTTCTTACGGTGGCCATCGCACTTTCTGCTATGAGGTTTTTCTATGCATGTTAATATCTTGTTGTGAAATATCTGAAGTTTTATCTTTTTCTTTATGATGGAAATGCACCACAAACCCATGATATAAACGGAAACTTTGCATAAGTAGGAAGGGAAAAAAAACTATTTGGACTGTTTCTGAGTTATTATAGCAATAAGTCATCTGATAGTTTTGATTATGTCTCTTTTGTGTTGGTAGTCTGAATTAACGGGATGTTTTCGTGTGCATTTCCATCTCAGCCTTACACAAACAGACATAAACATGCAGCGAATAAATCGATTTTCAATCGATTTCTTTGCGCGAAGGAATTAAGAATAAACATGCTTTCACCGAGGCTCTTTAAATGTGTATATATTTGAAATTTTAAATGGACATTTGTAATTGTATACAAAGTAAACCAGCAAATATCGCGGTAAGCGTACTGCGAGGGAACGCAAAAGAAAAAGTTTTCCCCACGTTCCCTGGAGGGCACCGCAGAAAAGTATGTGGTTTGTCATGATAAAAAAAAAACCCCAGAATATCTAACAATGTATTTGTGAAAGTGTGTGTATGTATTTGAGCCTGCATCCAATTTATGTTTCATAAGAAACAAAAATAGTACAAGCTTGGCAAAAAGAACCACTTAGTTGTGTAATGAAGACCCCAAAGTGATTCTAATCACACATTGCATCCCCTGATGGTTTTATGTTCAGCATCGGACCAGAACCGTGTTAGCAGCAGGAGGACAACGCGGCCGAGGCAACAAGTTATTGATGAAGGAGACGTCGTCCTCTGACACAATCGCTTCCTGCTGCTCTGGGCTCTGGCTGAGGGCTGCTGTTTGTGCTGCCTGTAATTGTCTGGAGGATTGATTCGGAGCGATGTTCCATCTCACTGACCGTAATCAAGCCTCATTATTCATCCTTTACCAGCCCAATTTTGATGCTGGCGACACAATGGCCGACCTTTAAGCTGCGCCTCTGCCTGGTGACGGGGTGACCACTGCCCATCACGCCACTCATTTCCACTCTGCTAATCACCACTTCGGAATAATCTTCTCTCATTTTCCCGCTTTGCCCCGTATCTCCAAGAGTCTCGGTGTTTCTTTGAAACTCCCCTCCGCTCTTCATCATCATCACTCGGACTTAGCCGTTCATTCTCCTTTGAAATCAGAATCTGAAATGTCTCAATCGTAATCTGCCAAATCGGCCACATTCATGCTCTTCCCGTCAACTCAAGTAGCAAATCCTCAAGTAAGGGTCTCCATCTTCCCTCCTTCCTCACCCACTCTCCTTCTCTCTCTCTCTCTCTTTATTTTTTAAATCACAGGGGTTAACAATCTGCTAATTTCCGGCATTATTACCATTCAGACCTTGTGCCGTTGATCTACAATAAGTGAAATTCATTATCCTGATGAAGGGGTTTCTCAGAGAGAAAGACTGGGGACGGGGGGGCAGGAAGATGAGCGCTGATCAATAACTCAATCAGTCGCCCTGCATGGGGCTCCATCTCCTCTGACTCAGACTGTCAGTACACCTAAGGAGGAGCTGCGGCACACACCGCCGCCGTCCGAACAGCACACCGGCCAATCGATGGACACAATCTAATCAGGCGCCATCACCACCAATGACTTGTAGCATGTAGGTCCCGACATAATAATATTAGGTGTGGTGGTGTGCAGGGCTGGAGCGAGTTGAGTTCAAGGGCGTTTGGGGTTTGTTAAAGAGGGAGGAGACAAAACAGGCGTACGAACAGAAGCAGAGGGGTTCCGTTAATGTACCAGGTCAGTGTAAAGTCCAATCCTGGAGAGATACTGTCCTGCAACTTTTCCCACAGACTGGGATCAAATGGCTGAACTCCCTCAGCCATTTGATCTGATTAACAAACTATTCATTTGATTCAGGTGTGTTGGAGTGGGGAGGCACCTGAAACACACAAAATCCTACCAAGTAGTCTGGTCTAGTTTCAAGTACAAATATCTGAGTAAACTTGAAATAAGGCAAAACTAACTTGCAAGAAACTTTTTAGGAAGATTTATAGGCTTGTTATAAGTAATTCCTTACTATTGATGACACAATACTTGGTCTATTGGCAGATAAATTACCTCATAACACTGGAAAATTGTCTTGTTATAAGTGAAATAATCTGCCAACGGAACAAGCACCTTTCCTCCAACATTAAGAAATTATTTACCTAAAACAAGCCTTTATATCTTGCTGAAAAGTTACTTTTAAGTTACTTTGTCTCATTTTCAGTGTACTAAGATATATAGACCAAAACTATTTTGGCAGATTTGATGTTTTTGTAGTGAAGTTGAGGACTGGACTTGAGGACGCCTGGCATAAAGGAACTACCTGAGAGAAGTTTGTGTCGTTTCGGTATGTAGTGAAACTTTAAGACGGTTCACGTGGCAATACTTCCACGTTTCAAGTGAAATACGAAAGCAACACTTTTACTGCTCGGAGCGTTCGTCTTTGCAGCCATCGGTTTATCTCTCACTGCCACAAACAGCTAAAACAAGGGAAATCTGGCACCGACACTGCAATGTAAACAGAGAATTTCAGGTTTCACATGCAGCGCCGGTCCTAAAGTTGGGCATATATTTACTTATTCATTTGATGAACCTGGAGGTGTATCCACACTTTTTTTTATTTATTAATTTTTTATATTTATCACACTCTTCACGTTTCACGTAAATTAATTCTAAGTCGGGGCTGCTACTAATGACATGAATCACAATGAATTTGATTAAGAAGGATCGCTGGGCTAGATCGCAACACTTTTATTAGTTCTCACTTTACGTGGCCACGAAAGACAAAGTCAACAAATTCTTCTTCACATTTTTTTTTATCTCCCACCTCATGTGTTTCTCCACACGGAAGATTTAATCGCTGGGGTGATCAAATCTTCTGTGTGTGTGTGTGAGAAAGAGCTCACACACACACACACACCTTATGTGGCTCAGAAGGTCGGGAATCACATGTTGGCTCCAGAATACGAACAACTAAAGCAAAATCACAACAACAACAACAACAAAAAAATGCTAGAATATTTGAGTATGACCAAAAAGTACGGGGCTGCTGTGAAACATGGCAGTGGCAGCATTATGCTGTGGGAATTTTAATATATTGATGCCATTAAACCAGGAAAATAGAAAGAAATAAGATTGTTTTTGCAATAATAATCCATGGCAAAAACACAAACTCTAGTGCAAATTTCTTGGTGCACTTGAAATAAGACAAAGGAGACTTGCAGAAAGGTACAAGTCACTTTTCTACAAGACACAGACACTTATTTTAAGTCAATGATTGCTTAATAGTGATGAAAAAATCCTAGTTCCATCTGCAGATTATTTCACTCATAAAATGCGAAAAATGTCTTGTTGCAAGTGAAATAATCTGCCAAAGGTATGGAGTGAAAATAGTCTCAAAAGATTCGTAACTCGTAAAACAGGATTTGTAACTCGTAAAATGATTCGTAACTCGTAAAAAGGGTACCGGTCCAGTTACGACTGCAAAACTACTTTTGAGACTCGTTCACGCTTCCCTGATTTGTGTTGTAGATGGTGCATTTACATGCTACTAAAAGCTCGGACATCTGAGTTTACTTCGGAAATTGTTTTTTCCATAGTTCAGCACGTATTTCCCTCTCTGCTTGTCTCGTCTCGTGGCTAAGACATTTTTGTGAAAAATACATGTCATTAGACGCACATTTACTTTTTAATATCGTAATATTGTTTATATATGAATCCACGTTTGTGACCTGTACAACTGTAATTACGTGGGTAAAAGATTCGACCACTACGTGGCGGAAGTTTATTCTGCTCTGGCTGAGAGAAGCGTTCAGTCAAACACTCCAGAATGGCGGGTCGGGTCGGCCCAGTAATCGTGGTGGTGGTGGTGGTCTTCTGGCCCTCAAAAGTTAGTGGATGTTCCGGATGGCTCTACCTGCTGCCGAGTTCTCCTCACGTTCGGGACATGCGGTTCTGGAGGTGTAGCTGCAGGACAGCCCTGTTCCAGTGTTAAACCCGTCAGTTCTTCCGCCACGTAGTGGTCGAATCTTTTACCCATGTAATCACAGTTGTACAGGTCACAAACGAGGAATCGTACATAAACATATATATATATAAATTAGATGTGGGTCTAATGACATATATATTTTTCACAAAAATATGTCTTAGCCACGAGACGAGACAAGCAGAGAGGGAAATACGTGTTGAACTATGGAAAAAAACAATTTCGGAAGTAAACTCAGATGTCCGAGCTTTTAGTAGCATGTAAATGCACCATCTACAACACAAATCAGGGAAGCGTGAAAAGAGTCTCAAAAGTAGTTTTGCAGTCATAACTGGATTGGTACCCTTTTTACGAGTTACGAATCATTTTTACGAGTTACGAATCATGTTTTACGAGTTACGAATCTTTTGAGACTATTTTCACTCCATATTTTTGACTTGAAATATTTGATGCCTCAAAACTGGCCCCCCATCTTTTTATAAAGCTCCTACCCTTTCAGACACTCTCCCTTCAGCACATCATCACAACTGCATCCAGTGGTGCTGTTCAGAACCGTTCTTAAGAAAGTTGCAGTTTGTATGAGGAGCTCAGCGGACGCTCAGTTCCACCAGGTGTTTACTGATTGCTGCTGCCGCTAGTCTGGAGGAGCTGTGTGGGGATGGCAGTGAGGAGGGGCTACCTGTGGGGCGGGAGCTTGCCTGGGGACTGAACTTAAAAGGTGGAGCATTGGGGGAAATAGGCGGCATGTAGCTGAAGGTGTTAAGGCACCCGGGACTGGTTGCTACACGAGATTCAAGGATTCCTCAAGCAAGCATGAATAAATGAAAGCAACACTTCAGGTATATTTTTGATGAGGAAATCACATTATGACATGTGAAGAAGCTCAATATGACCTTTTAAAATATGTTTCGCAAATAAAAATCTGGCCAAAAAGAAACCGGTGTGCATTTGCATTCAACCCATTTGACCCCGATGCCCTTAAATAAAATCCAGTGCAACCAATTAAAGAAAGAGTCCACCCATGAAAGTGTAACTTAATCTCAGTTTGAATGCAGGTGATCTGTGAAGGTTCCCAAGTTGATTTATTTTTCAAATTTATTTTAGGAGCTATGAACCATCTCAAGTGAAAAGTAACATACTAAATCACTACTGTTGAGAACATTTCAGTTTTTGATCAGGATTTGGAGTTGAAGTCACTTTTGACCCGTATGTGTGGATCTCTGTCTCAGATCGTTTCTGTTGGCTGCAGAAACAATAATAACTCTCCCCCAGCAGATATTTCACAGCGTGGCGCGGACCAATGCCTGACTCCTCATATAACAGACTGCTGGTGACCGATGCTGCCACCCTCATCCCTTTTAGTGATTAAATATACACTCCTGAGCCTGTATCCTTAAGCGGGAGCACTGCACCCATTAAATCCCACAGCTCCTGCTGATCGATCGGGCTTGCTCTGCGGTCGTAAACCCGCGTGAACAGATAACTAATAGAGAAAGCTGCAGGAAACAAGTTTACCCAAGATGGAGCGTGATGAAAACGACAGATTTTATGTGTCCTGCCATGTCGAAGGAACCGCACCACTGAGCCGAGGCGCTTTTCAGGGAGTTCCTGGGGCTTTTTCTGCCGCGGCGTCGACATCAAAGGGCAGGAAACGGGAATTAAGAACGCACTCTATGGGTGAGCTTACAGGGGCCGTATTATGTAAAATTGACTTGTTTTAATGTTTTTCCCCTCACCAAAAATATACTTTGAGGGCTGCCTTAGTTCTTTCAGTTATGTTTGAGAAATCTTCTTATCTCCCATTGCAATCATTCAGCTGTCCAAAACGCCTGGCGCGACCTAGCCCCGCCTTCAAGGACGAAACTCCTCCTCAGACCTGCAGTTTCCAAAGTTTTGAGCTTCCATCTGACAGAGCAGCCCTTCCCCATGCCTTCCCCCTCAGCTCCTTCAGACTAGCCAGCAGCAATTAGCAAACACCTGGTGTAACAGCATATCTGTTAAGCTCATATCTGCTTCTTGTCAGTACGATGGTGGTAAAAACATTGCTAAAGGGTTAGTGGAGAGAGAAGCCATCTTGTGATTACTGCCTGAAGGCAGAGTTTCAGCCGTTTTTAAAGAGACAGAGGCCCAATTTCAAGACATTAAACTACAAAGCCAAATGTGATATATAGAGCATTTTTAGAATAACTGAAGTTAACATAGCTACTTGATTGCACTATAAAGAGGCATTATGTGGCTGGGAAATAGGTTATACCGGCCCTTTAACTGCAAAAGTGTGCAGGTCCGGATTTCGGCCTGCAGGGTTTTGCTGTACAGTTTGTAAAATTTCTCCTCAGTATGCGAGTGATCGTTGGTAGCGCCAAAAAAATGTTACTTTCGATCAAACCCACATAATCTGCCGCAGATCAAGCAATTAGTCAGAAATCGCAGCCTTCAAATTCCCAACTTGTTCTTTCTCCACCTCCTGCGTAGTCGGACGGAGGCTGAGCCAAGCTGACAACGGGGCGATGGCCAATCTTCTGTCCACGCAGCACGAAGCATGTTAATACCCCGTCAGCCCCCACCTCCCCTCGCTCCACTCCCACGACCCCCGCCTTGGATATCAAACCCACGGCTCTCTCCTGTTTTCTCCTTCCACTCTTGCTCCTCGACTGCAATTGCCCCCTCGCAAACTCTTACTCCCTTTTTCTTTTTATCTGTTAGCGCACCCCCCCCACCCGCACCTCTCCCTGGGGCCTCTTTGTAACTGTGGCGGAACCCCTTTCACTTTTCTTTTTCTTTTTTGTTCCGTCGGACCTTCTCGGCTCCTTTCTCGGTTGATATTCACACCATCTGCCAAAAGCGGAGGAACTGTGGGCATAAACGGCGCACGGAGGCGTCCAGATCGCCGAGGGGTCGAGCTCCTTGCTTTGTCTTCGTCCCCAAAACACAGATTTAAACAACCGGTACACGACCACCGAAACAGATTTATTTATTTATTTATTTATGTATTTTTTTGGCAGCTACCCAGGGAACATCCTATAGCCGCCTCACTTATTGTTTTCAGTGGTGCATCCTGCAACGACTCTCCCCCCGTCCCCAACTCGTCCACCCCAATATGAGCGGCTGTAAAGAATCACTCAAGCCGCACTAAGCAGCTGCCTGTGAGTTAGGTCATTTTCCCAGGAGCCACAGAGTGGGCATTGGCAGGACCTCAAAAAAAAAAAAAAAACCAAAGAAAAGAAAAAAACAGAAAGGGGGACACCATCTGTTCGGTGCCTGAAAAGGTTGGTGACACCTTCTGTGGTACCAACAACTTCTAATTAAATGGCCGGGAATGCGGCAGCAGCAGCAGCAGCACAGGCGCGTGATTGGTGGGCTTCAAGTTTCTCGAATTCACACGCCTCGCCTTCACATCTGGCAAAGAAAACCCGGAAGATGCCACGTCATCTGGCGGCAGAAATTTTTCCTTTTGTTTTCCTCCCGTTTTCTTTCCTCCCTTTGTGCCTCGTAGTTGGAAGCTTATCAGGAGCACAAAAGGCCGCGTTAGCCCCTTTGGTCAATCCCAGCGTGGTTTGTTTCAGTCGTATCGTAATGCGCTAATTTCATTAACATTAGGATTTAAATGAAATAACAAATAGACTTAATACTCCTCTGATTTTCATCGCTCTCGCAGCCAAATCTGTGGCTCAGAAATGTTACTAATTAGGCTTATTAAGTAATTAAGAAGAGGTCTTAATTATATCTGCGCCAGTGGGACCCCGTACTGTTGCAACCGTGAAACGCCGCGCTGCTCGGGCCCAGCTCGGTTCTGCGATGCCGCCCGGTTTTTATCCTTTTAATGTTACTTTTTGTGTGTGTGTGTGTGTTGTTTTTTTTTTAAGCCTCTGTAATTACAAGGGCAAAAACACTCAGCAGACAAAGCCTCAAAATGTCAATAAATTAAGCTTGTGAAGAGTTAAAAGTTGAATAAAATATATTGCGGGAAGGGAAATGAGGGGTTTGGCTCGGGCGCCGGACTTAAAGTCCCAGGAGAACGGGCCCCGAGCAAACCCCTCTAAAGCCATCAGTCAAAGCAGCACACCGCCGGGCCCTCGCGTTTCACACACAAGGAGACTTTCTCTGGAAGCCGCCGTGATCTACAACCCGTGACCTCACTCAAAGCGTCCGACATGTTTTGATTTGTGGCCGCCGTGTTATTCAAACTCAGATTCAAAAGGAGATGAAAATGGACGGAGAGCTTTTGTTGGACGCGCACCAAGGTACGGTCCTTTAAAAAAAAAAAAAAAAAAGTCTCTGCCCTTGTGGGGAGAAGAAGAGAACAAGCAGGAGAGGGAGAAGCTGTGAGAATAACGTTGCTAAATGTTTGGCAGAAGTCTTGGGTTTCTGGTTCAGGGTGACTCGCTGTCAAACTGGACAAAACAAACACTGAGCTGCTAGTCTGTGGCTGCCTTTACTGCATCTACATGCAATAGTACAGCATTAAATAGGGCTGGGTGATATGGTGAAAAAAAACCGTATCATGATATATGCGGTTTCATATCAGTCACTATCGATACTTGTGGACTAGTTTTCATTTTAAAGAGACAGTACGATGTAAAATTGACTTTTTTGAGCTTCATATTATGTTATAATGTTAATCTCTCACCAAAAACATACTTGGAGTGTTGATTTGATTCTTTCATGCATGTTTGAGAAATCATTGCCATTTACCCGTGCAAAACACTTGGTGAGACCGAGCGTCTCCCCCTTGGAACTGCGGTTTCAACCTTCCCAGCTTTCACCTGGAAGAGCAGCCCTGCTCCTCACTCCCCTGCTCCGCCCTTTGCAGACCAGCCAGCAGCCTTTAGCAAACACCTGGCGGAATTGATCATCTGCTGAAATGTTGCTATAGGGTGAATGGAGGAACCATGTTGTGATGACATCATGAAGGATGAGTTTCAGAAAGCAGGAGTTTTTAAAGAGACAGAGGCCCAATTTTAAGGCGTTAAATTAGGAAAACAAATTTCTTTTAGTCGTATTTGATATATATATATATATATATATATAAAATACTATGTGGCCCCTTTAATACACCATCCCTATGGTGAAACATGGTGGCGGCAGTATCATGTTGTGGAGACGTTTTTAATTTGCAGAACAATCCAGGAAGAAAACGTCATAAAGATGTGAGTCTGTGGCGGAGCTTCACCTTTCAGCAAGACAACAAACCTCAACATTTAGCAATATCTTACAATATATGCAAGAATTAAAATGAGAATCTGTAGCAAGACTAAAAATAGGCATTTACACACACCCTCACGGTGTAATCAGATGGAGCTCAGGCTTTTGTGCAAAGAAGAATGGGCAAAAATAGAGTGGGGGAAGCTGGTAAAGACATGCCGATATCACTGCATAGTGATAGGTTTGAAAATATATTTAAAAAAATTAAATTCCCATTTACAGTTTTCAATGTTCTCAAGTTGTAAAACTGTGAAGGTTTGAGGAGGATGAGTGTAATGCTGTTTTGGAAAAACTTTCCTCATATTTTTTTCTATTTTCAAAACCCTGTAGCAAAATACCAAAATTGCTACTTACACATGAATTATGCATCAGCAGAGGTTTACAGAGCAGAATCCCCCCCCCAAACACACACACCCCCACACACACACACATGCACACACCCCTCCACGCACCTCATAGCTCAGTAGGGTGCACTGGGGGTGATGAGTGTGTCTGTGTGTAGGGGGGCACACAGGCACCCCTCTGTTTGACTGCTGCATCCCTCTGCTGGGAAACACGGCACCCCCTGCAGGAGGCGCAGCGCTCCGCTTCTCCCACCGTCCCTCAGGGCACAACACCCCCCCACTCCTTCCTTGCGTTGAGCCTGGTTCATCTGCTGACCCATCAATCAAAACGCGCCAGCGCAAACACACAATTACCATAAACATGTTGCATTTCTGACAAAGCTGAGTTATTACGTTTCTCCGGGGGGCTTCGTATTAAAGGGACACCGGAAGATTTCCGCACTTTTATGTCAGCCAAGTTGAAAACTATAGGAGAGAAAAAGGGATTCATTTTGTTTTATCTGATGCAAATTTGCAGAAGAAACAGAAAGAGAAAAGTCCAGGGTCTCGTGAAGCTAATCCTCCTCACTGGGGTTATTATCATCATCAACAAGACGACTTCAGTTTTTTGTTTTTTTTTCTTTCTTTCTTCCAACTAATGCACACACCCGCTCACATCGCCAGGCTGCACTTTCTCTCAATGAACCAACAATTACCTACACACAGACGCCCTCCACACACACCACACACACACACACACACCCCACTCAGTCTACAGGAAACAATATCTCTGCTCATCTACTCCAGTATTAAGTAATAGTGGTATTGTTGGTCTGTGGCCGGGCCATTTCTTTAATTACCCTCTGCACGCACGCACCCCCATCCCTTTCTCTCCTCTAACTAGTAGTATATATAGACCACATGCTCAGTCACAGAGTAATTGGATCAGCCATGAAAAAAGAGGCAATCTGGATAATTCATTAATCTGTGTGGCTGGGGCGAGAGACGCAAGGCCGGTTTTACAACCCCACCGGGGAGGCTGCGAGTCGGACCGAGAGACCTGCTGCCCTCCGACGATCTATGGTCCTGCTCCAATTGGAAATGGCTTGCTGAAATGCACTTATTCCTATTTCACACACATACACACACACTCATGGTTTGAAGATTGTTCTCAGGAAGACTTGTGTGAACAAACATGCTTGCAATAACTGGCATGGCGCAGATTTGATTGGCTGCTCCAGCGCAGCCGGTTGACGTCCGACTTTTTATTTGTAACCAGGGTAAAGTGATCGCCGGCATCATTTTCTGACAATGAAAAGTTACAACACCAAGTACTCATCTTTTTGTATCCAAGCTTTTATAATAAGTAGAACCAGCTCTATAGAGAGAATTTTACTGAAAAGATTTTTTTACTTTTAAATCAATGCGTGTTTTGCTTTGAATTTTATAAAAAACTCGTAGGCACATGTCAGATGAACTGTATTAAAAGGGGCATTATGTGCTTTCCAGCCACATGGTGCCAATTTATAGCACAATCATAATTATGTTATTATGTAACATGTAATTATGTTCCCTTCAGTTGTTATAGAAATGATGTATACATGAAATATAACTTTAAAGAAATTTGACTTTGTAATTTAACTCCTTAAGATTGGGCCTCTCGAAGGCGGGGCTAGGTCCACTCAGGTGTTTTGCGCAGTTGGATGGTTGCCACGGGAGATTAAAAGATTTCTCAAACATCAAGGCAACACTTGAGATATGTTTTTGATCAGGAAATAACATTATATCATCGATGTAAAGCTAAAAAAAAGTCAATTTTACATAATAATACTGCACCTTTGATACGTTTAAAATTTTTACAATCACAAACATGATTAAAATTAAGTGGGAAATTCTTTTGAGAGCAACATTGAAGTACTCCACCTACAATGCATTAATTGTACGTCTACCTATTAATGTGCTGTAATACAAAGGGCACCGAATCTAGTTCCAGCCCAGGGGTCCACATTCTTGTACAGTTTATCCATCCATCCATTTTCTATAAACCCTTGTCCTTTAGTGTGGGCCAGGATGTGCTGGTGCTTATCTCCAGCTAATGTTCCGGGTGAGAGGCGGGGTCACCCTGGACAGGTCACCAGTCTGTCACAGGGCAACACAGAGACAGAAGGACAAACAACCATGCACACACACACACACACCTAGAGAGAATTTGGAGAGACCAATTAACCTGACAGTCATGTTTTTTGGACTGTGGGAGGAAGCTGGAGTACCCGGAGAGAACCCATGTATGCACACGGAGAACACGCAAACTCCATGCAGAAAGACTCCAACCAACTGCACCATTGTGCAGCCCTTTGTACAGTTTATTTTAGATTAAATCATTTCTATCTAAATTATTACATTTGGCTATGTGTAGCAAATATTTTGAAAGCAAGTGTCCCAAATTGCGTTTTTATAATCAAGAATAAATGTTAAATTGAGCCCAAATGAAATATAAAATGAGATTCTCTCAGTCAGCCCATTGAAGGGATAATGAATCTCAGTTTTCCAAAACGATGCACATTGATGCAAATTAAAGAAAGATGATCAAATACATGAATACAAATATCAATGATGTAGATCCTGAGATTTTATTGCATTACTAATATTAGAGTCCAGTTCTGAGTCCAATTAGTCATAAAGGATTTTCTTTCAGGGCATCAGGATGTATTGATTTTTTTTTTCCACCGCTTTGAATAATGTGTTAGTTTATCACACAAAATTCCAAAGAAATACTTCAAAGCGGCAGTTGTTATATCATAAATTGTAAAAAAATAAAAATAAAATAAAAGTTGAGGGAGTACAAAAACTTTTGCAAGGTTTTGTGTTTGATCTTCAGTCGGTGAACCAAAGAACGGAAAAAAGCAAAAACATGTTTTGCTTCCAAAGCAGACTACTCATACACCGCTTTAATGTGCTGTGACAAATGTGGAAAATCTTCACAATGAAATAAATTTTTCATATTTCCACCTTTTTCTTCTTTCTGAAACACAATTGCTCTTTTCTTTTTTGTTAAAGTTCAGAGATAATATAAATAATACACAGATAAATAACTTTTCCTGAACTCAGTTCCTCTCCTTCACTGTTGCATTTTTAATGCTCAGAAGATATTTAAGCAAATATTTTGTCACTTATGTGATTTATACTGTTGATATGAAAAGCCTCCCATCCTAACAAAATGCCAGGTTTTTATGACATAAAAAAGTGACCAATATAAATAATCTCAAAGCCTCTTCCACCTTCAATTTGACCTTTAACCTGCACATTTACACTCACTTACCATTCTTAATGCTGTGGAGAAGAGTTCAGAAAAGTTTCCAAGGTGTTAAACGGACATTATCAAACTGATCAGGAAGGCTAAAACAGAAGCTAAAGCTAAAGCTAACGCTAACGTAAAATGCAGCAGTTACTGGCAAATATTCGCTGTGTTGTAGTAGGTGAGACAATCTTCATATGTCTGAGGTTTGAGGTGAGTTTTCCCAAACTGAAGATTTTTCTTATGAAGAAGAAATCAAAGTCTGTCTTTCTCTAAAAAAAAAATTTCAAAGGTTTGTGGAAAGATATGATAATCTTTGACTATAAATCGCCCAAAAGCAGAGCAGAGCCACAGGGAAGCATGGCAGCGGCACCATTATGTTTTGGGGGTGAATTCCTTCAGCTTAAATTGGTGTCCTAGTCAAAGTTTAAGGAACAATAAACCGTTCCAGATACCATTTTATCCTGTCAAACAACAATCCAAAGCAGACATCTTAATCTAGAAAACACTGACTTCTCCAGAAAAGGACTTAAATTCATTAATGTTAATCCCAGATTAAAATTTTGTGGGAACGATTGGACGGAGGCTGTGAAAATTGGCCATTTTGCTAAACTCATCACCCAAGTCAACAACAAGAAATAAACATACAAGGTATGTTTGATTTGCATTCCTCACTTTTATCTTTTTGTTTTTATTGCATTTTATCAAACATGTGTTTTCTAATTCAGTTGTACAGATTATAGTGCACAGTGAAAGTGGAAAAGGTTGTCAAAAGGACTCATCTTGACACCGTAACAAAGAGGTAGAGACCAAAAAAGAAAAAAAGATCTGGAATGTATGTTTTTATTACTCAGTCATCAGATATTAGAAAGGATACGTTTACATTTCTGAGCTAGGAACATATGAAATGGCTCTTGCAGAGCTTTTTGCAGAAATGATGTAATAAAACATAATATTCATCTGTCATCTGATCCTTATTTAAACAAGTACAAAAAAAGATGACTCATTTATAAGAAAAAAATAAGATACGCAATCCTCAATTTAGCTAACAAATTGGGCTATTTCCATGCACTTTAAGTCTGCCAGTGAGAGATTAAACAATCACCTGAAGGTCTAATATGGCATGCAAATACAAAAATCAACCTACACAAAAGCTTGACACCTTCAGCAAAAAAAAAAAAAGAAGCAGAAAATGGATTTAAAACTCAAGTTCTGTTTCTTTCCTACAGGGTACAGAGAAGTGAGAGAGAGGGGGGAAAAATCCTTAGGTTGTCAAAAAAGTCCAGAAATAGCAGCTGTAATAGTGTGAAGGACAAGTTTACTGTGAAACCAAAAGCTGAAACAAACGAGTCTCACTATAAAGGCCTCGACTAGAGGCAGCAGAACATGGTGCCACGCTGAGCATATACTGCACTTCAGGGAACGGTGTCAAAATAGAATTCGGGGGGGTTGCTTAAATCTCGGCAGAGGACTGAGGTGAGGAGTGTAAGCGAAGAGGAGAGAGTGGCGTTTCCGCAGCCTTCGACAGGTTCTCTGTCAGGTTCAGGGTGGGATTTGGAACTCCAGAGGCTGCACCCCCTCATACCCCCCTCTCCACAGCAACATAATCTTGTGTTAGTTGTTGTCAGATCTAACAACAGAATGGGAGAATAGACACACACACACACACACACACCCACACACACACATTCCTCAGCGAAGCAGCAAAGCGGCAGGTACATCACATCTATGGTAACAGAGCAACAGATGCTCCTGGCAGGCACACACTCTCTCCTCTGACAAGTGCACAGAGTAGCTCATATGCTGTAAAAGCACACCAACACAAAGCAGCTAAAAACAAGCTGCTTTTAGCTTATGCTGATAAAATCTCACATCTGTAAATAAGACTTAATCCACAAGTGTCTCACAAAATTTCTGCAATTTGGAGAGGATTTGCTCATTCCTACTGAACTTTTTCCCCCATTTAGTCATGTTATTTGCAACAGTGCTCAGGTATGTTATTGGAATTTTATGTCATTTTTTTAGTGCTTAGATGACAAATGATACCTATAGTACGATTTATCATAGACAAAGCTGGATTTTCCCCTAACAGCTTTGTCACTCTGCATGTGAATCCCAGATTTTTTTCAGGATTGGACACCAAGAGCAACCGGTGCAAGCTTTAAAAACGGTTTTAAGTTAAGATTTCAGCTATGGGTTATGTAAAAGTAATGGTGGGAGTCAAATTTTTTGACTGAGTTAATTGCAGCAATTAAACACATTGTATTCAAAAACCATATTTCAGCCAAGTAAGCAACCCTTTCAATTCAAAACCATTTATTTTAGGCCTGATAAGCTTCAGTGGTAGGCGTACAAAATTTTTCACAACTTGAACACAACAATAGTCCAGCTTCCTATCAGATGGTTTTTTTGAAAAAACTGTTGTCCTGTTGAAAAACCAAAACGCACAACCACCAACATGTCTTTCAGCATGTTTTTCTTTAGGATCAGATACATAGTAGCTTAGTACAGAGTACCTAAGGGGACATGGAAAAAAAAGAAATCCCGACTTTTTTTCTCGGGATCTCGAGAAAGTAAGTCGGGATTTCTTTTTTTTTTTTTTTCCATGTCCCTTTCGGTGCTCCATAGCTTAGTGAAATATTCGGCTTGTAAAGAAAAATCCCGTGCAATTTTTAACCTCATCTTCACAGAAGAATAGATATTAGTAGCCTTCTACACTGGTATCATTAACTGTTTATCTATGCTATCAAAAGTGATAAAGAGCCACGTGTGGTTGTAGAGCAGCAGGTTGCAATTGAAAACACATTAAAGTTTTCAAATGTAATTTAACAAGATGCAAAGAAAGTGTAGAGGAATCCTGTTGCCAGGCACTTCAAAGCGAGATGACCCCACGCCCTCCAACAACGAGAAGACGTTTGAACGCTTGTCCCGAAAAGTGGCACCTGTGTCTGACCTGTCCCTCCAAGGCATCGCATGAGCGATGACACGCTGGCCTCCGTAATCTCCCAGATAAATCATTTTAGCTGCTCTCTAACAGCCTGACAGACAGACAGGCCTAAGTACCTGGGAGGGTTGCAAAGGGACACTTTAAAATCTCCAATGATGAGAAGCATTGCCATTAAGAGAACAGTTAGCCGCCGCCGCCCCCCCACCGCCCGCCGGCTCCCTCCCGTATCAGCCCGGGTTTCTGGCTGCCATTTTGGCTCCGTCTCAAGGTGCTATTCCGGCTCTATCTCATGTCACCGTCCTGGCTGTCGTTCAGCTCTCGCGTTGGATCCCGTTCAGTCTCCATTCTGGCTTCGCTTCAAGCTCCGCTGTGGCTGTTTTTTTTTTTGTTGTTGTTTCTTTTCTTTTTTTTTTTTACAGGGTGGGGGCTTCATTGTGGCTCTGTTTTAGCAGACCCCCTCCCCGCCCCTCTTCCCTCCTCCGCCGCCCCTCCTTTTCTGTTGCGGCACCCCAGGTAGCTGGCCTCCTGCCCGGCTTGCAGATCAGTGGGAGATCCAGGCTCGGGCCTTTTGTTTGGGGTGGCATTTTGCCTTTTGTTTTCCCAACTCGCCTGTAATCTAAACACCCAAAACATCTCGTGCTTGACAAATCGGCTCCCGAGATGAGGGAGCAGCGGAAGAGAAACGGCTGGAAGCGGTTCAACCCCGGGCAGGACTGATGGTGTCCGACTGGGCCTGACCTCCCAAAGGTTAAAGACACGTTCGCTTACAAAGCAATCAATTACTCAGGCTGTGTGGGCGCTTTTAAGCAACCTCCACTCCCGCCTTCCACACAGCCGGTGTTATTGATGAGGGCTCCCGATGTATTGCATACTCCCACCCGGATAGTGTGTTGCATTTCGCGATTGAAATAAATCGCAGATTCCTTGTAGTAGCTCCTCTCTTCCTCCCCTCCCGTCTCCATCCCTCTCTCTCCCTCTCTCTCTTCTCACCAGGTTGTTGAAGCAGGTTTATTCTTGTAGTCGGGCTCCGTGGGCCTCGGCAGGCCCCTCAGCTGTTCCGCTGGGTTTGTAATTACCATTTCATTAAGAATGACAGTTTCGGGGGTTGAAGCACCATTTCATCCGGGTCTCGTGGGGAAGGCGCTTGCCAAATTTCCAGCGTGAGTGGCAATTATCTCTCTTCGTGTCTGCAATTCACCATTTTGTACTTAGTGGCTTGACAGTGGCGTGGAAGATTTTTTTTTTCTGGGATGAAAAAACAATCTTTTGGGGATGAGGCTAGTAATAATCGGTCTGAGATATTTACACTGCGGCCCACTCAAGCATCGTGAAGGACATGAAGCAAACAGGAGACAATGCAGCAGAGATGAGCAGTACCAGCGATTATCTTGATATACTTTCTGAAGGGATTCATGAAGTACTGCACACAGTTTCTGTTCCGGTTCAGGCAAAAGCTCTTGGTAAAATCAGTTACAAACTAATAAAGTTAAGTTAATTAAAGAGGTGTTGTTCTTTCACTTTGGCATTTTTGGAGTGAAATATACTGCATGTATCATTAAGTTAAGCCATCCATCCATCCATCCATCCATCCATCCATCCATCCATCCGTCTTCTTACACCCTTGTCCCTTAGTGGGGTCAGGAGCTGTTGGTTCCTATCTCCAGCTAACATTCCGGGCGAGAGGCGGGGTCACCCTGAACAGGTCCCCAGTCTGTTGCAGGACAACATAGAGACAGACAGGACAAACAACCAAGCACACACACTCATACCTAGGGAGAATTTGGAGAGGCCAATTAACCTGATTGTTTTTGGACTGAGAGGAAGCCGGAGTACCCGGAGAGAACCCACCATACACAGGGAGAACATGCAAACTCCATGCAGAAAGACCCTGGGCTGGGAACCGAACCCAGAATCTTCTTGCTGTAAGGCAACAGCTCTACCAAGTGCGCCACTGTGCAGCCCCTTAAGCGATACCGTTTAGGAATTACAAAGTGACTTAAAAGAATCCAAAGCAAGTTTTTACATCTGATAGTCCGGCAGACTTGTTCCATTTCCAGTCCCTGTGATTCTCTTTCCCGCTGCACTCAGTCAAGCAAACCAAACCTTTTGAAAAACCTGTTCACCTGTTTGCCTGTGGTGGTGCTACACCACGGACTGCTTATAGGAATTGAAACAAAAACCTATATTGCACATTCACACCTCCCCAAACGAACCAGACTTTCTCAGCAAATGAATTAAAGGTTTAGTTAAAGCAGACTGAACAGGACTGGCTTTAATGCACACCAGGTTTTTGTGTTACTGGCATGACCTTCAAAACATTTCATAACATTTTTGGACAAACGCAAATTTTTGCGCGTTGACATTGTAAAGGGCTCTTCTAAAACTGGTGATAAGTGTAAGCTATTATAACGAACCAAGATATGTAGATGCATAATTCAAGTTTGGCAAGATGGATTAGTGTCAAAGACTTTATTACAAAGTAGGAAAGGAAGTTCATGAGATGAAAAGACAAATCGATTAGAAAAGCTTATGAATTGGCCGCCCCCATTTGTGAATTATTAAATAATGGCACAGTGACATTGTGTATTTGAAGGTGAAAACAAAAGATCGGGACGATATTATGGACGCACCGAGAAATCAATTGGTTACCAGAACTGGTTCATTTTCAACACTTTCTATTTTAACTAGACCTCAAATCCTAACACTAATCCTGTTAGCACAAACATAAATGTGAACTCTTCATAACAAGGTACAAATTACTGTTTGGGCTTTCCAGAATTATTATTTGAATAAATTCCTCTAAAAATGACAGAAAAAAAAAAAAAGAAAAGGAAAAAAAAGAAAAAAAAAAGCTTCTACTACCTTGGTTCGTGAATTCACCCGGTGTCCAGTGCTTGTAAAAGCTGCAGATCTTTTAATTATGTGTCTGCTCTGAATGATGTCTAATTCCCATCCATTCCACACAACTGGGTTTCACACCGACAGAGACCTGAAGAGGCAGACAGAGCTTTCTGTGACCATATGGAGAGGGAGGCAGAGCTGAGCTTCCTGCCTGCTACACCAGAGTCTCATTCACTAATGAAAACCTATTTCATGCACAACGTCACACACAGACCTGAAGCCAGACACATTCACCAGTGTCATCAGCAATCTTTGACACTATTTTGCACAAACTGCACACTTAACGGGTATTTTTTACATTCTGACAAACTGGAATCAAAAAATGTGAAACACATCGATCCTCACAAGTTTGTATTTCTACCCATATTGTATTTCAGGACTTTGTATTGACCTTCATTCATTTCAGTTACTGTATTTCAGCGTTACCCAAACCTAACCCAAACCAAATCCTAATTCACATCAGACATCTAAACCTAACTTTTAACTCTGAAAAAGGGGGTCCTCTGCATTAGGGCCTGGCTTTGGTCTCAATAAGACCCATCAGTCTTCAGAAGGTTAGTGAATACGCCAAGAAATGGCCCTATATGAAATAGGTAGACAAGTACACACACACACACACACACTGTCTGTCATCTGCAAGAAGTGTGCCGACCGTCCTATCAGCTCACGGTGGCACCATCAAGCTTCCTGCTGTCTTGTGAATGGGTCAATTCTCCTTCTTCATCTCTCTTATCGTGCTGTCATATCACTTTCTGTTGAGCTTGAACCAGGAATGGTGTTACATTCGTTTGATAGTGCAGCAACACTCCAGCCTCAGCCGTGGTGATACAAGAAGTCTGAAGGTAGTGGATAAGGATCGCACCATCAAACCTACTCTACAGATATTTATATATGTATAAAATGTTAAGTCAGTTGGATGTCAACATAGGACACACTTTTTACCCATAAAGTATTTCATCTGTGTTTTACATAACAAACCATCACAAAGTACTGCATACAATTAAACACCTTCTAAAAGCAATCGTTTGACCAGGACTTGGAGGCGGGTAGTGTGCCTTTTCTGGGTCAGAAGAGTTCTTGCCCCACGTGGAGGAGTTTAGAAATCCTGGTATATAAAGAAGTAAAAAATGGAGTGGCAGATTGACGGGCGGATTGGTGCTGCATCTGCAGTGATGCGAGCGCCGTATTGGTCTGTCGTGATGAAGAAAGAGCTAAGTCAAAAGGTGAAGTTCTTGAATTGCCGTCGATCTACATTGGGCACGACTCTGGGCAGTGACTGAAAGAACAAGATTGCGGATACAAGCGGTCGAATGGTGCTTCCTCTGCAGTTTGTCTGGGCTCAGCCTTAGAGATGGGGTCATCAAGGAAGGACTCAGAGTAGAGTCCTTCTCCATGTTGAAGTGGCTCAGTCATCTGGTTAGGATTCCTCATTGATGCAGACTCTGGCGAGGCATTCTGGGAATGTCCAACTGGACAGAGACCCAGAAGAAAATCCTGGAAACGATGGAGAGACTGTGTATCTTAGCTGGTCTGGGATCACCTTGGGATTCCACCGGAGAAGCCGGGGAGAGGGAAGTCTGCTTCTCCCTGAAGCCCAGTCTGACATGACAATGAATGGGTTGATGAATGACATTAGAGAAAGGTGGCAAGTACAAATGCATGAATTTATTTGTGAAAAAAAATTGAAAACCTCACAGCTTCCTTCCCTTTTGGCAAGCACTGAAGCAACAGCTGACATCGTTGTTAAGGTCATTTTTTGTAGAACTAATTTAGCCAAAAATCAGAAGCACATGGAGAAAATCCTCACCTTCTGGGGGCTGGGAAGAATCTTTAATAAAAGAAAAAAACACCCCAGAATCCTTTCTATCTCTGACAAGGATTTGAATTATTAGGAAAATCAGTCTGAGTGTATCTTACAGGGGAAAATACATGCAAATGAACCAGCATTGGCCTCAGACCATGTGATTAAATGTCAGCCAGATGAACTGTTCATTGATGTGACCCTGGAAATGCCTCGGCCCCTACACCCAACAGGCTCCCCACCCCCTGCTGTGCATGCACAGTAAGGCAAGAGAGAGGCATGTGGTATAAACTGAGAAAGACAGAGAGCCTGGTAATGCATTTAGTGAGCAGGGTGTGTAATGGCTTTGATTGATTCTTATTAGCTCCGGTTAGAGACGGACACGGGGGAGGAAACAAGGTTCTAATTGTGACAGAAAGTTCAGAGGAAGTGAGAAAGACCGATGAAAAGACACAGACCGTTATATCGAATAGAGGAGAAAAGCTGAGACAGGGAACCACAAATCTTTATCCAAACTGAAGAAATTTAATATTAAGCTGGGATTTTGTGCAGATGTGATGCACCAGCGTTGAACACGTCCTCTTGTGCAGGACATTCACCAGAGGTGGTGGGATTTTTCCTCAGAAACTATGATAATCAGTCGACATTGAAATTCATCATCAAGTTTTAAACAGAAATCCTATTTGTTTTTCTTACACACACACACACCCACACGCACACACACAGCTGAGTGTGAGGAAAACCTCTGTGTTCTGCAGGCCTCAATGCAGTTCAGCTCCGGCTTCATCCACGTTGTTGAATATTACTGGTGAATAGAGCATCCACATGAGTAATATAATTAGTTAGCTTCTAAAAGTTTTTGAACGCCAAATAGATTAAAGTATCAAGTGAAGTGGTGACAAATGGAGCTTGGATCCTTCATCCAGTTGGAGCTACTCATAAACCTACTAGACTAAAAAAAAATTATTTTAAAGCCGCTACATCTTCTCAATGAAGCTACTGTAGAATTGTGTAACTCGTGGCAGCAACATGTTGGAGTCGCTCTGTTATGCTAGCTCTGATAGCTTTGATTTGTTCTTTTTGTTCATAATTTCTTTGGCTGTGGCATTGTTTGGACAATTATTCACTCTGGTTTTCGATGCTGGATTTTGTATTTTTGCTCTGGCTTTTTTTGTTTCATACAGATGATATGTAACCATGGCAAAAATGGCAAAAAGGTTTTTGGTTCGTTTTGACATTTACAACTGTGAGCAGATTTACTGCAAGACTGACTGCAAGTTTAGATCCTTCCTGTCCACAGCATCAACCATCCACAATGACTCTTTGAAGATACTTGGGTGATATGCATCATGATAATATTTCACCCACCTCTAATGTGTGTATTGTGGAGTATTTTTGAATTGAATTAAACTGGATTTGAAGCATGTTTTCTGTTTTTTCTTCAAATAAATGTTTATGGAAATTTCTAGACAAAAATCTGAGTCTGCATCTGGTTTATTAACTCCCTGTATGTATTATTTTACAGATTTTTATATTGTCTAAAGTCCCAGGTTCATAGGGTTTAATAAATTCCCCTTAAAATCATCCCTATATTTGTTTACTTCAAACTCAGTCATCATTAATCCATTAATCACAAGCTCAAAGTGTATATATGAAAGGCTTTATCTTATTTAGAATCTGTGTTAAAATTCACATAAATAAATAAATAAATTCACATAAATTCACATAAATTCACTGACATCTATCAGTCTGAAAAAAGCAAAGCCATTATTAGGGCTTCAGGACTCCAAAGAACCACAGCAGAGAAAATATAAACCTTTCAAGGAAATGACAGCCCATTTAAAATTATTCCAAGAGCACACCGACGAATCCTCCTGGAAGGCTCAACAACAACCAAAGCACCACAGGTTACACTTGTCTCAGTTAAGGTCAGTGTTAAAAACAAAAAATGTAAGCAGGTGGAAGGTGTGTATCCTGCTACATCTGATGCAAAACTAACAGCATAAAAGAAAAAAAAAAAACAGCATAGTGGCAGTCAAACATGGTGGTGGTGGGAGTGTGATGGTCTGGGCTCCATATTCTGAAAAGCCCTCCATTATGTCTGAATTAAAAACTATTCTGCAAAGAATAAAGTAATTTTCGAGTGCTTCTTATTTCGTGGTGTGTACAGAAATGGCAAATCTGGTTGTTTAAAAAGTTCAATAGCTCTTAATTTTTGTATGAAAATGAACCGTTTAGCTTACTGATTAACAGGAAATAGACCAGCGTTAGTTTGGTCCATAAATATATATTTGAAAACGCTAACACAGAAACTAAACTTCCTTCATCAGAAGAAGCGCCTTTATTTGGAGATCATGCGATCAAGAAAAGATGAGCTGGAAATAATTCATCCTATAATGTACTTTGCATTCAGTTTAGCTGAGCCACTCCAATAATACAGCGTAATGAAAATCTTGCAAATTAAGGCAAGTTGTCATGCAGATGAACACACAGATATTTAATTGCCTGTTGCCTTGGTGACAAAATGTCAGATTTCTGTGTGGAAATTATGCGTTGCGTTGGCAGCTCCCAGACTGATTGATAAACTGCTCACAATCACAAAGAAGTCCTGTAATTACCACTCGCGACCACAGAGGCCACTGTTGCTAAGTAAATGGAAACCTGGCTCAATTTCTCTGTAATGGCAGCAATTCCCAATGTCTTAAACATGGTCTGTGAAATTTTGTACATATTTTTAAAGGAATCCTTTGATTTGAGAAACAGGGTTGAGTTGTTACAAGGCTTTTAGAATGATGGGTTCCATGCACTTGCTTCAGTGCACTAAAACGTAGAGTTGATTTTCATTATGGCTGGATGCATATAATGGGAAAGACATGATTATATTCTTGTGGCTGGGGAATTTTAGGGAATTTCAATACTTATCGGGTTCAGCAGTTGGCTTACACCATGAGTCTGTAGTTCTCACTAAATGAGATGATTTCCAACCAACGTGGAAATCATTGGAAATCAGCAAACTGATTAGATTTAGTATCCAAGTTCCCGTTGACTTCAGACACCATCTACTTTTGTGATGTATAAAGAGAGAGGAATTATTGAGCACACTTTTCACAAAGCCCTTCTGAATCATCCAGAGTATTGGCTCCTTTCTTCATCCTCAGTTCACCACACAAGTTTTCTGTAGTATTTAGGTCTTGAGAATAAAGATGGCCGTAGTATAAAGCAGATTCTTTGTCAAGTGGGTCATTTCTGGTTGAAGATGGCACTTGCTTTGAATTGAAATCTTGTTGAAAGCCTGTTACTTCTTACTGACAAACTCAACCGGTTATTTTTTTTTTTTTTAAATTAACCAGTCAGATATGTACGACGTTTGAACAAACTGCATGTTACATTAAATCTCCACTGTGAGAACACAAAATCTCACCAAGCATCATTCGGTCCCGTTTCCAGTACAAACATCTTAATATTAATAAAATATCTGAATATTAATAAAATATGCATCTCTTACCAGTGAGATACTCAGTTTTCTTTCGTGACATTTGCAATTTTATACTGTCTTTAAAATATCTGTCATTAAAGGGCAGTTTTATGCATTTTCTAGGCACCTAATGCAACTTTAAAGCAAAATTAAGTAACTATGTTATCTTCATTTGTTACAAAAATGCTATATATCAAATATAACTTACAAGAGATGTGACTTTATAATTTAACATCTTGAAATTGGGCCTCTGTCTCTTTAAGAAGCTCCTGCTCTTTCTGAAACTCCGCCTTCAGGAAGTCATCACAACATGGCTTCTCTATCAAAACTTTTTTTATACCAACGCTGCACTGAGAAGTAGCTCCTATAATGAGCTCAGCAGATGCGCAGTTCCACCAGGTGTTTGCTAATTGCTGCTGGCTAGTCTGAAGGAGCTGAGTGGGGGATTTCGCAGGTGGAAGGGTGCTCTGTGACTCGCTGTTAACAAGCATTTTGCACAGCTGAATGGTTGCCACGGGGAGATCAAAGGATTTCTCAAACATGCATGAAAGAATCAAGGCAACAGTCCAGGTATGTTTTTGATGAGAGAATAACATTATAACATGATGTAAAACTCAAAAAGTCCATTTTGCATAATACTGCCCCTTATAATGGACCCCCACATAGTTTGTAATAATAAAATGTGCAGCAGCCAAATGATTCCCAAAGCTGAAATGAAAATCTCCATCACAACCCCATCGCTCCAGCCTCTCATCAAGCCCACCATCCGTGCCCTCCTCTCCCCAGCGCTGTGTTTGTCTTTCTAGAGGGAGCCGAATGACCCCTGACCCCAGGCTAATGAGAGCGATAACGAGGATTAAAAGGGGGTTACTGGAAGGTGTCTGAGAGTGGGGTTTAAACAATTACACTGGGCTGCCAACATGCTTTTCTTCATGACTCAGGAAATTACAGTCTCCCTCTCCTTTCTCCCCCACACACTCTTTCAGTCTGCACACAAAAGAAAGGGCTTATGGAAAATAATAAATTATCTCGGGGCCACGTTAACTTGGATGTAAATCGCCGGGCAATTATGTTTTAATAGCCCTTTAAGAGAATGAGTAATTGGGTTGACAGTGCTGGGGTTGATCAGGCTCACCCATCTCCCTCCCTTTGTGGCCACTGGGGAAGAGCAGTGGGTCTGCAAGTCAGTCAGGCTACAGACAGGAAGTTGGGTTAGTTAACCTGTCAGACAACATGACAGTGATATCACTCTATCTGGATGTGCCTCCTTATTCACCAGCAAGGGCCACACCAACAACTACGCCCGTTTTAAAGAGGAGAAACAAAGATGCTGCAGGAGAAGAGGGCTGGAGAACTTTGATTTGAACGTCGAGGGAGACTGGCTGAAAGACGAGGGAACCGTCAGAGAAAAACTAACGATTCAAATGGTTGAGATCGATGAAGAAGATGAGGGATGAATGAATCGGGGTCGAGGGATGAAGTGGATATGGAAGAGGGAAGGATGTGGGGATAAGGGAGGTTGGTTGAGACTTAAATCTATTCATTTCTCTGGTAGATTTATTAGGTTTCTTTACATTTTACACGTTTGCTCTGACTGGAAGTAATAGTATCAATTTGCTGTGAGCAGTCATTCAGCAGATGGAGAGGAGGCGACGTCACACTGTGTGTAAAGTTGGGCTGTGCTGTTTATTTTAAAGCAAAGATTAAATGATGAGATGTTGTTTTAGACCAGTTTGAATTAGTGATCAGCTCAACTAGTATTACCCAAGAGAATAAATCAGATGTAGATTTAAAGAAATCTTTTCAGTTTTATCAACATCTTCTCTCAGACTGGAAGTAAAACTATTGTTTTGGACTGGGCCAGCCGGAGTTCTGATTTAAATTTGATTGAGAAAATGTGGAGGAAGCAAAAAAAAGAAAAAAAAGAAAATGAAGGTGATGTCAAGGATGGCTTCCTCCCTTTGGTGTTCATTTTAAACAAATAGACAAAATGTTGGTCCGGTATTACAGAGGGTTTGATTGAGAAGGCTATGAATGATCTTTGATGGGCTATTTTAAATGTAAATGTTTTTAAAAAGGGGTACAAACTTCTTGGCTGAATGAAAACACATTTAAATAGAATTTTTTTCAAACAGTATAAACAATTTTGAGACAAACTGTGGGGGCATTTGGGATGAGGGAAGAAAGAGTTAAGTATGAGAGAGGAAGCGAGACGGGATGAGATCTAGAGGCAGGAACAAGGGATGAAAGATGTGTAGATAAGGAATGAGGGATGGAGGAGTAATGGATGAAGGGCGAGAGAGTTAGGGAAGAAGCAGGTAGAGAAACAGGGAAAAGGAACGACGGAGGTAGAGATGAAAGTTAAAGAAGAAATGTAAGACTCCGGCCTGAGGGGTGAAGAAATTATGGATGAGACGAAGGATGATAGTTAAAAAAGGAGGGATGAAGGATGAGAAGAAGTTATGGGTGAGGGATGACACAGGCAGAGACAAGAGAGGAAAGATGTAGGGTGAAAAAGATAGAGTGGAGAGCTAAAGGAAGGAAGGATGAAGGAGTAAGGAATGAGGGAAGAGTGACAAAAGGGAAGGAGGGATGAAGAAGTTGCCAAACAGAGCATGAGGGCAGCAGAGTAAAAACAGACTGCCGGTAAGTAAAGGTCTGATTGAGGCATGACCCTGTTAAAAAAGTAATTAGACAGAAGCTGCGTTTCCATTGACCATATAATTGCACAATTTGACATTTAGAACATAAATTCACTTAATGGAAACGCAGCCATTTCGATTAAACTCAAATATTTTGGTGAAAATGTTTGGATGAGTCGCTTTTTCAGCTGTAAGGAAATTGATTTATTTCACATAAAATTGCAATTGCAAACATTGTTTTGTTTTTCTTTTGCATCATGCGAGTCACGTGATCGACAAGCGGATGTTACTACTGGCACTAAACACGAAAAGGAAGGCAACAGGAAGTAGTTGGAGGATGTTTTTCAATGACAACCTTATTCACAGATGATTTTGAATTGCTTTTGTTATTTAACAAAATTGTGAAACAGCGTTTTTTTTCCGACGTCATCAAAATACCGACTACGTTCGTAATGAGAAAACGCAGCTATCGACCTGATAGGCAGCAAGGTCGTTTTTCCTCAACCGCTCTGGAAAATTGTTAGCCGCTTTTGATGGAAGGTATTCAGTCTCCAGGAATCACCACAAAACTCCAGAGTAAAAAAAAAATGCCGGTTTGATTCCACGAAGTGAAACGGAAAACTATTTCAGTCTGTGCCTCAGCGGAGCCTTCCCACATTCACACGCAGGTGAAAAGAACCCCAACCTTCTCCTGACCTCTATCCCAGCCAGTGACCTATGGGTGATCAGCATGTCTCCTGATTTCAACCCACCGGGGGGGGGGGAAGAGAGTCAACATGATCGATGCTGAGAAAAAAAAAAAAGATCACAAGAGGCCAAACCCGGTGAGCTTGGATCCACCAAATGAGGCTAAAACAACACGACGCAGCAGGCGGCCGGCTGGAGGAGAGGGAAGAACAAGAGAGGAGACTAAAACAAAAAAAAAAAACTGAGGAAATACTGATAGAGATCTGATACAAGGCCAAGTCTGGCACAGAAAGAGGAAATAATCAAAATGCTCAGCAGGACGTTGCACCTTTCAACAAT
Organism: Phalloptychus januarius; assembly: GCA_902982915.1. Taxonomy (NCBI): domain Eukaryota; kingdom Metazoa; phylum Chordata; class Actinopteri; order Cyprinodontiformes; family Poeciliidae; genus Phalloptychus; species Phalloptychus januarius. Next base: position 15,050,140 of record CADWAE010000481.1, read on the forward strand.
CAGCAAGCAAATGGAGGGATAAACCTGTATTTATCTCTACGTTCTTTCATCCCAGGAGGAAGACCAGCGCAGTAAGAAATTGATCAGATGAGCATCTGCTCGGGTTGGCAACAGTCACCAGCTAGATCTGAAACCACGTTTTTTTATTTTTTTATCTCATCTCTATTACAGTCCGCACTGTAAAGACATTTAAAGGCACGTTACGCGGTAAAAGGAGAAAAATAGATGTTTATGCAAATGCGGGCTAATGCACCTCTGATCTTCACCCCATTAGCGATCCATTTTAGACCCACGTCTGATCGCTGCGGCGGCGGAAAGTGCGCAGCAAAGACAATTTGTAAAATGCATCTCTACAAAACAAAACAAAAAAAAAGGGATCCTCTTTGAGGAGGATGACTGTTTGAAGCAACTTTGTGTCACAGCGGCTGCAGTTTGCCAAAGTTTTGGAGGGAATAAGTTGCGCTGCCTTTCAACAGGATGCGCAGCCCCTCGACCTGCCCACGTCTCATCACAATGTGACCACTGACTTCAGTGTTTCCTATTATTCTTCACAAATGTTCTCAAGCTTAAGGTCACACTTTGATTACACTCCAGGTCACACTCCAGAGCCTTAATTTTATTTAACCTAATTACTTTCTTTATGATGAGTTTTTTTTTTCCAAGAAATCTTGGAAAATCTTGTTATTGAGATATCGTTGCCTACTTCTTGTTGTGAGAAAGGTTCGCTTTAAGTGATTTCTTCATTCTCCAAGTATTTTACCAAATTATATAGTTATTTACAGTCCTTTTCTGATTTAGCAAGACGCTGAGATTATTTCTTTAACATGGATGCAGGTTGGTTTGGATCCCTGAGGAAATTCACTTCTAGTCTGAAAACTGAATTTTATTACTTTGTTTGATATTATTATCATTTTGATTTTGATGATTGGCTTTTTTAAAGGGGCGGTACCATAGTAGCATCTTGTAGCACACTCAAGTTACCTTCAGTTGTTATAAAAGTGCTACATATGTGAAATATGACTTAAAGTACTTTTTACTTCCTAATTGAATGCCTTGAAGTTGGGCCTCTGTCTCTTTAAAAAAAATGATGCTCTTCCTGAAACTCCACCTTTTAGGAAGTCACCAGAACTCCGCTCTGCAAAATTGATTCACTTTGGCATTTATTGGCAAAGATGCTAAATACAAGTTATTTAAGTTTTGGCTCAAATAAATGGACCATAACATTGTGTTCAGGGAACATTGGTGCACTGAGATTTGATTTCAGTTCTCCTTTAAAAAAAGAAATTTAAAAAATACCCGAAAGAACGGCAAATGCGTCTTCACAAAACTGTAACTGTGCTGTATCACTTGGTTCTAGTGCAGCTGTCTGCATTTCTTTTTTCCCCCAAAGTGAGTCAGTATGTTGATGTCTATTTTTCTTTCTCCTGTCCTCTGCCTGTGGCAGCTCCTTTATTCCCGGAGTGCTCCGTCACCCATGTCGCCGGGGGGGACAAGGAGAGCGCGACGTTTTTCCCTAGATCAAAAATTTACGAGCAATTAAAAGACGGCCGATGCCCAGCATCCATCAGCCCAGCGCGCAGCTACCCGGCTGCGTGAAGAAGAAGGAGGCGGCGGCGATGGAGGCGGGAGGAGTCGCAATAAACCACAGGCTATATACTTTTATATCTGTTATCCCTCCGAAGAGGGAAGGTTATGGGAAAATGATGTTTTACTGTTCCTGGTTTCCGGCCCGACGTCGGTGTCATTCACGGAGCGCGCCGCTCGGCGGGGGTCGGGGAAATACGAGCATAAAAGTGAGTGTTTTGTCAAAGTTGGAAGAGTTAATAATGTCCGCCGCGGGCGTCGCAAACAAAAAGAATAACATTATCTGTTGATCTGGTTCATCGGTTACTGAGAGCAGAGTGACCTAATTACTGTGTTGTTTATTACAGCACAGCTCTGATTTATGTTCCTCTGTGCTGTTGACTTCAACACTGAGTCGTCCTCTTCAATAATTGCAGCAAGAGTTTTTTTTATATATACTTATATTTGAACACACAGACAGACAGATCCAGAGCGACACAAACGCAAAAAAAAAGCGCAGAAACTCTCATACATCAAGGCAGCCGCTCCTTCACTCTTCCCGGCTCCTTGCGACAGCCCCCAGACTCATTTGCATCCTTAATTGTGTTGTAATGTACTTTTAATTTGAAAATGGAGGCAATTAATTATTTTGATATGGAACAAAATGCAGCAAATGTAAACATTCTAATAGTCCTTTGTGAGCTTAGTATCATTTTTCAAAAGATGGATTGAATATTATCTCATTTTTTAATGCCACAGCATCCCCCTTGTATCCCCGCGCCCCCCAAATAAAATACCATTTCGGCATCATGCATTCTGCTTGATTTTCACTTTGTTTTCTCGCTGAGGCCAGCGTCTCTTTGATCCAGTGTTCCTCCACTGTTATTTTCCATCCAAATCTCCCACAGGATAATCACTGTAGTTTCACCTATGCTATCAAAAGAGATTAAATAAAATTAAGCTTGTTTTGGATGTTCTGCTTCTTCTCCAAGCCCCCAACACCAACCAGACTCTGCCTTTTTCTTTTCTTTTTTTTTTTTACTCCTGGGTTAGAGCAGCTTGGAGTAGAGAGATATGAATCACAGATTAATTTCTTTTTCCTGTGCTGAACGTGTGATCAATAGGTGTGTTCAACAAACACTGAGCGACTTTCTGCGTGGCGGGACGGAGTGTGGGGGGGAGGGACAGGTGTGTTTTGGGGAGAGGGAGCTTAAAAAAAAAGAAAAAAGAAAAAAACTAGCACTTTCACTCCCTCAAGTTGATAAACTCACAACAGAAAGGAACAGGGTGAATGTGTGTGATTTTCCCCCCCTTTCTTTCACCCTGCTCTATCACCTTCCCTCTCAGTCCTGTTCTCTCTCAAACTTTTCTTCCCGCCTGTATCTCAGCCTCTCACCCGACATCACCCCTCATCCCTTTCACTTCCCCTCCGTCCCCGCCATCTTTTTTTTCTTTGACTCTCCCAAGGGACCTGGGAGCCGGCTGACATCACAGTCGGCCCCGGCGACGGCCTATAAATTATGAGTGACAACTCTTTGGACCAATAAAAGCACCGCTATATTTCATGCACACTAAATCTGATGGCAGATTGCTGTGGCGTGTGGCGGCTGACATGTTTATTGTCGACATGGCGACGGTAGCGTTGGGTGGAAGGGTTCGAGGGGGCGATGGAGGGTGCGGCGGATTGGGGGGGGTAGGGGGGGGGGGCGCTCCACGACATTGTTGAGTTTTCTGTAAAGCTCTGAGTCTATATGGAGGTCAGACAGATGGGAATGCCGGGATGTGGGCGACCGATTCCTTCCATGCGGCAAGCCTCGCAAATCCGCAAACACACACATACACACTACACACATCATCTTTAAGGGAGGCAGGGTTTTTTTCTTCTGAAGCTTTCGCAAAATCATGCAGCCACTGCTTCCAGTGCAACCATCTGTCCCCAATCCGCACAGGCTCGCAATGAGATGTTTAAGGTTGCGGACGCTGCGGCTCCGTGACTTTCTGATCGGAAGAGGGAATTAGTGACTTCGCTCACTGGAGTTTCTGCACTTTGAATGAATCCAGTTGCTGCCCTGCTCAACTTCAGCAAAAACAAATGGTCGCAAACCGAAGTGAGCTGAGAGATTAATACGTGGATGTAACGAGGCGAGTGCCAAGATCTCACGATTTTAAGCTGCCTCAGTATGACCACAGTATAACCACAGTATGACCACAGTATGACCTGTTGTTACAGTCTCTCACTAGCAGCCAGGTCCTCACACACTGGTCCCTCCCAGGTGCAATCAGAGCCACTCCCACCACTTCTGGGCTGCTTACAAACTGCACACAGTCAAAAGCGGCTTTTCAGCAAGGGCGGGATGTAACTTCTTAAACGGCCTAACTTTAATAATTGACTGACTTTATTGGTTAGATTACTGTATCTTCAAAGTTTCTGTGTAGCTCTAAACATATAAACTGTTGTTTTATATGAAAGGCTTTAGAGGTGGGCCTTTATTGTATCATTCATCTTTTAGTCTTATACATTTCTTTCCGTGATAAGGATTTTGATTTACTCTTGTCACAATAAATTCCAATTATTCATGTTTTTAAAAAAAAAAAAAAAAGCATTGTCGAGATAATTTTTTTTACTATTTTCTCCACAGTTTCTGTTCAATGGCAGCATCAATAAATATCAATAGATTTAAAAATATGACTAAATGCTGTTACTCTGTGCAAGTTAGGGATACAAAACACATTTTTTATGTGACCGGCGTCCTAAAGACGTGCATTACAAGAGGATCATGTTTTTTCAAAAGCCATATTTGTTTTTGTGGGGCTTTGATTGCTATGTTACGCAGTCGCAGTCACAGTCACAAAGTTACCTAAAAATAGCAATAATTCCACAAAACACTGCGATAAACCATATCGCATACCCCAACTTTTCTCATTTGTGGATTCCACATTTTCAACCTGTCCTATATTGCAATTGCTTCAGATCATCAATCATGCAAAGTAGATGATGACACTTTGCATCATTTAGCAACTTTTGTGACTTTTAGCAGCGCCAGAAGCTACTGTGCTTGTTCAGCAGTTAGCAACAGGGTTTGAAGTATTGAGTTGTGTTAAAAGGGTTTGACAAAGTTGTCTGGGAGGATAGAATATTAGACAAACAAAAAGAAATGAACAAATGAACAACACGCAAGCACTGTTAGCAGGAATGGCTAACTGTGCCGCGGGTCAGTCTTTCTTAGGACAGCATGGCTGTAGTCTGGAACCACCCGTCCAGACTTGAGTGTGTTCCAGATGTAATCCCTCATCCTCTCATCAGATACGTCAGCCACACCAGCACAATACGGTTAGCTGGTGCTGTGACTAGCTAACAGTTAGCCGCTAACCCAGCCAAAGCTAGCTATTTCACAAGTCGCAAATAAGTATTTTGCTGTATAACTCTGAAAATCTAAAATCATACAGCTGATGTGGATAACTCTGCAGCAAACAGAGATTATTTAAAGCACAATTTGAGATTCGTGAAGCCTTTATGCTACTTGCTAAAACACAACAGAACTGGTTTCTGGGACCAGGAGCACAAAAATTGGACAGGAATGAAAAACTACAGTACTTGAACTACTTCTTCATAAGATAAATTAACTACTGCTTATTCAGTTTTAACTCAGTCTGATTAAGTCGACTCCCGTACGAAAGAGTTAAATATTAAATAGAGCGCCATTTGTGCTTAAATTGTGGGAAGGTTTTTATTCTGCTCAGACATTATAATGAAATCAAACGTTTTTTATTATTTTTCATACTTATATCTTACATCCGACAAAATCAAGCCGCTTAGCCACATCTTTGATTTTCCTGAACTGCAGCTTCGCGTTAGACGTCTTTTCTAATGTATAGCAACAATCACACTAAGTGACCCGGCGCTGATTGCGCTGCAGTCGACCCATTCTCACCCATGCAATAAACAATTCCTTATAATTATCATTTAAATGGCCGCTAAAGCATGATCAGGGCATTACAAGTCCTCTGCCACGGCCCCCTAAATGGACAGATTTCGGAAGACGCTCGCTGCTGTGATCGGCATCATTATATTTTAATTAATCCATTCTTCTCACAGCAACACAGTAATTACAATCTATTTTATGACACGGCATGCTGGGCAAGACGAGATGAAGGGGAGGAATCGGGCATGGAGAGAACATAAGGTCTGAAAAGAGGAAGGTGGGGAAAGGAAACGAGAAGGAGAGGAGACGGCGGTCAGTTGGAGGTGAAGAAAGGGAGATAGCGGATAAAAAAAACCACCCCAAACGCCGTGATGGATGGCCGATGTGTCATTGCCCCGGTGGACACTGTAAAAGCATTTATTCGGTGGCTCACTCACTCTGCATACGGTGTGAGGGAGACAGTGTGCTCCGCTTCTCTAAATCCTTACAGGTACACCGAGGCATGCTGGGAGTGTGATAACAGCATCTGAATATTACGAGATCCTCCGTCATGTCATGAAACAGACGGTGGGATTAGGAGGTTCAACTGCTTTTGTTCAGGGTTTTTTCTTATATATTAAGCAGCTACAAAATGGAACCAGTCGTGTGTTTCTGTGCACTTCAGGTTAGATCGAAATACAATCCAAGCCAGACAGAGACCAGATCACTTTCAAACCCTTTAATTAAAAATAAGGATTTACTTTCCTTGTTTTTTTTTTTATTTTTTTCATCATGACTGCACACTACTCGCCTCCTTCCTACAGCAAAATACGGAAAATTATCAATTTTATACTGAGCCAAAAAATTTTTACTTTCTACAAAAACACAATGTAAACAATATAATCTGAACGGATGAGCCGAAGTACGATCAAAAAGCTTAAGCGAAGCGGAAATTGTTCCGGATTAAATATAAAAGCGACAGTGAGTGAAAGTTTTGCTCAAATCCTGGTGAAAAATATTAAATCTGAGCAGAACTAACAGCTACAACTGGTATGTCAGATGTTCAAAAGCCTTTCAAAAGCCTTCAAACTGAAGATGAGGTGAAGAATACACACTTAAAGTGTGAGCAATACTTAGAAAAGCAAAACTCCTGCAGAAATCCTTCATCCACTGTTTATTTTCCAGCGTCGTGGGTCGCTAGCGTTAGCTCCAGTTTATCTAACAGGAGTGTTTCTTTGTGTACGCAGGGTGCAGATGGAAACTCGATGCAAAAAAAGAAACCGAAACCAAGATTCAAACCCAGTCTTTTTGCTTCAAGGCAACAGTGCAACCAAGAACCACTATGCAGTCCAGCAGAAATCTGTTAAGTAATAAAAAAAGTAAAAAAATGAATTGCTTAACGCAAAACCTAATACAACGGTGCACGTGGTTTTTAGAAGCTAAAGTCAGGTTTAATCTAGAGCTACAAAGAACTTAAATTAATGAATTCCTTAAAACAGTTTTCATTTTTTATACTGAAGTCATTAAAAGTATACATGTATTTCTTAAAAATACAGGAATAATTTAACAGTGTAAAAGGTTCAATATTAAAATAATTGAAATAACAGAAGATGTGAATGTAGGTCAAAAAATGTATAGAAAAAGCATCTGCAGCAGGGTGCGCTCGCTAGTTTAAATGCTTTTTCTTTAATTAATGAGGTCAATTTTCTCTTATGATCAAAAAAACATTTTCCCATTGGCTACTATTATAAAATATACATTAAAGCAACCATTAATAGGCTCACAAATTCAAAAAAAATTTAGCAAATATATCTTCAAAATATCCTTTATAACATTTCCGTGCTTTCATGTGTCAAATTTTATCCATAAAAGTAATTGCTTTGTACAACTTCGTGTGCGTTTTGTCCCTACTCAAAGCTTAAAAAAATAAAAAATAAAAACACCAGAATGCAGACAGAGAAACTAAAAAAAAAAAAAAAAAAATGTCTGAGTCCTGTGCCAAGCCAGCAATTTTTATCTAATGACTGGGCAGCATGTTTGAGTCTGGTTTCCAGTTATCAATACATCCAAGGGCAGAAGTTTGCTCGGGCGAAGCCTCTGGAAGCCGGCCAATCAGAGCAACAGCATGGGCTGGATGGGAACGGGAGCCGTAATGAGTCTCAAACAGAGGCTGCATAGTCGAGCACCGCTAACAGCTCGTAAAGCGTAGGTAGACGGGTCCTTTTATGCAGAGAATATCGCAGATATCCTGTAATTTGCGAATATTAAATAAATGCGCTTCTAATGAAAACCACAAACTTCACTAAATGGAAACTCCTCGTCAAAAACGGCTGCGCATTAAACGCGTCTGCATAAAAAAGAAAAAAAAGCTGCTGTCTTTATGTTTTTCAACAGCGGATCAGTTGAAACAGGAAGTGATGCGAATCGTTAAAGAACAGACGCAGTGAGCTGCTGAATGAAGAGCTGCAGGTGACAGGATGCACACGTCCAACATCGCAGCAAGGCAACCGGCTCCGTTTGCTCTGCCCTGCTGATACACACACACGCACACACACCACCGATGTGTGAAGTCCAGATCGGATCAGGGTTGCTCACAGAATAATGAGAAACAGCCTGCAGCCGACGACTGCTTCGCGATAAGTTTGCTTCGCCGTGACCTTTGATCTGAAACGGGGTCTTCTGGTTTTTATCAAACACAGCAAGCAGTACTGTAGAGTAGCATTGAAAATGCATTTAGACATCATGTAGAGATGATGATTTTAGACTTTATTCCCCACTACATGAAGCTTCCTACTTGTTCTCTGTATATTATATTTTTCTACATAGAATTGTGCAAACTGAAATTACGAATATAAATTTGCTTAATGGAAACACACACATTTTTGACATTTTGATACATTTTTAGGTAGGATGAGGTTGTTTTTCAGCCTTATTAAAATACATGTATTTCACAAAACTGTGAGGGAAAAACTTTCTTCACATCACACAAATCCAACAGCCGTTACTACTGCTGAAAACGATGAAGAAGATGACAGGAAGAGGTAGGAGGACGACAGAGCGGCGTGCTTTCCAATGACTTATCGGTTTTTAAGGACTAATCTTGTGTGATTTTAATTGCTTTTCTTTTTTAAAGAAACACCGAAATGTCTAAATTGTGTTTTTTTTATATATTAGCTGAATGATGTCTTTACCAATAGTCAAGAATCTCAAGATATTCCAAAAGACTTAAACATTGACAGTTCACCAGCAGCAATGCAACTAATGAATAATCTCTGACATTGTTTTTAGAGCACTCCAGGCCCGGCGGCATGGGCGGCTACGTAAAATGAAATATCTCATAACACCATAAACACAAGAAACTACTGTATGCTTTGTCAATATGTGTGCAATATGTTGTGTCAAAAATCAATTTGTAATTACACCGCACTCTCCTAAATCGCAACTGAGTCAAACAGTCATGTGCCTAAAGATTTCCAGGCCTATATCGATGCATAAAATACAAAAAAAAAAAAACACAAACAAAAAAAAAACACAAAGGAGAAAACAAAAACAAAAAGTTCTGCTTTGGGAAAGTTTTCACTTTCTGTCACAATAAAAACCAAACCAAAGCGTTGCCTAGATGTCGAGTGGAAGATAAATGCTGCACAATATTAACATTTTTCTTACCAATAAAAATCTAAAAAGTGCGACGTCCCTTTTTACTGTGCTCCTCTACACTCTGGCACCCCTAAATGAAACTGTAAAATTTAGAAGCCTAATTAGTAGGTAAAGCCCATGAGTGTGATTTAATGTCAGCACAGATAAAACTGGATAACTACTAGTTGCGTGTGAGGTGTTATTACAGTACCTGTGGTGAACATGGTATCCTGCTGCATTGATGGTCCAGCCCGGTTCTTCGGGGTCGGGGATCTTTGCCGTCATGGCGATCAGGTGCTGAACGTCCCTCCATGTCATCAACGGACTAACGCAAGGAGACATAGCAAGAGGAAAACAAACGTGTTAAAACAGAAATGCACACTTAAACTCCACATGATACCGTCAATGGGAATTTTACAGGGAGCAACAAACAGGTTTCTGTGGATTGGATGCTGAAGGACCGCTTTTACAGGACTTAACACACAATTTATCAGGCTCACACAGAGAGAGCTCATACTGTATCACCGCAAAGGTTTATTGACGCCTGAGCTGCTGCGAAGAGACACCGCCGTACCTTTAACAGCAGGTCCTCCATACATGAAAAAAAGGCCCTCTTTACGTTAAGCCTGCATTTACGATAATGGTGTCACTTAAAGCTGTGAATCCGACAAAAAAAAAGAAGAAAAAAAAAATATTTGATTCTTAACAAAAGAGTCCAGAGAGCCAAATGCAGCAAAAGTCCTCCTTTTAATCCTAGGCAGGGGAATTCTAATAGAGCCGACTCAAGTGTCATGTCAAGCAATATACTAATGGAATCCAATTAAGACCTTTAAACTGCGCAGAGAGCTGGAGGATATTAGCTCAGTTTTCTATAACAAAAGACCAAAGGGTCGTCAACGAGAGTTTTTTTTTTCTCCAGCGTATAAAAAGCATAAAGGAAATTGGGTTTTTTCTCCTTTATCCACTCATTATTGTTCTCTAAGAAAATTATTTGAATGGAGTGAAGAAGTGTTCAGCTGCCGACTCTAAGAAGCATTTTTCTTTTTTTATTTCCGAGGAGAAATGCCACCGATCTCTGCCTCAACATGTGTATACAGACACTTTTTTTTAGCACAGTGGGAGACGAGGAAGACTCTTGGAGACTCTTGGAGCTGCACAACACAGTTACACCTAACTTATTCTATTATTAATGTCATAACTTTATTCATTGCCATTTGTTCAACGCCTATGAAGTTTGACATTTTGTCATATTTTAAGCGCAATATTTGACTTGGATCACCCAAATAGTGCATAACTGTAAAGGGGAAGAACATGTCATGCAAGGAATTAAAAGAAATAAGTGAGACTGCAAATTTATGAATTCATGAATTTATAGACTGACTGAAAGAGCCACAAATTTGTATTAGGCTGGATTGAATCCATACTTTAAAACCAGATTTTGCTGTAATTACAGTTTAACGTCATTGTTGAGCAGACCTACCAGCGTTTTTCCAGTCGGTGACTCAAACCGTTACCTTCTCTATCACAGAACAGTCAGGTTGTAAACAGATTCTATATGATCATCAACTTTCAAGTCTTGACATCAATTCCCAGTTTGATTTAAGTCTGGATCTCGTCTAGGAATCACAGTTCCTTTACTTCGAAATTAAAAAGCCATGCATGTGGAGTTGCTTTTGAACCATAATAAGTGGAATATTAACCAACATATTTGATGTGCATTGATGATTTTAATGATGGCACTTGACAAAATGTCATGTCTGTTTTTGGTTTTCACAACCGTTAATGATCGACGTGTCTATGATTTTTTTTAAATGTTTTTAAAATGTACAGCATTCTGAACTGCCGTCTTGCTGAAATGCACTTTACAAATAAACTTGATTGACTGATTGATTGATAGGCTAATCTAGGACATAAAGATGCTTTGATGCTTTGGTTCCTTCCTGTGAAATTCCACTTAATTCTCATCTCCCTTCGGTGCTCGTTATGGGATTTCTCCCACTGAGCTCTATTCCTCTGGCAGAATTTCAACTGGGTCAATCAGCGAACACGAGGAAGAGTCGCGATGTTGATTGTGATGTTGTTTTAGAATCTGTAGATTCAGCAATGGCAGCGGGGGAAGATAAAGCCGTTCAGTCTGTGTTGGCAATGCCTCCAAATATTGATCCAGTCACTTCCTTGCTGGAAAAGATGTCTTTCTGCTCAGTACTTCTCCCTCTGCAGTGCAGGACGGTTGTTTATAGCGACTCTAGACGGTAAAATCAGGTCCAAATCTGTTAAAACTTCAACAGAGTCCATAATTTCTCAACAGTTAAAGGTACAGACTCCCTGTACAAAGCAAACCTCTAGAACAGAGGTTCTAGAGCAGGGGTGTCCAAAGTCGGTCCTCAAGGCCCGACATCCTGCATGTTTTAGTTCTCTCCCTGGTGGTAGTAACAACCTTTTCAGCTTGTCAATGTTCTTCTTAGGCCTCTAATGAGCCATCATTGGATCCAGGTGCGTTAAAACAGGAAGAGAACTAAAACATGCAGGATGCCGGCCCTCCAGGACCGACTTTCGGCACCCCTGTTCTAGAGGTTTCTAGAACCGTTAGAAACCTCTACAGGTTTCTAGAGGGAGCTTGGTAGCTCTAGAAACCTAGCGTTACCAAGTTGGTAGTGGTTGGTAGCTTGGTACAGCCAAGCTACCAAAGCTAGCTTGGGTTGTACCAAGCTAGCGTTGATCTAAACCATTGCGTTGTAGCTCTGGCTGCTTGTTTAAGGTTATTGTTCTGAGGAAAGGTCAACTTTCAACACAGAATCAAGTCTTTTGCAGCCTTTTTCTCCAGGCTTGTTCAGTATTAAGTACCATAAATCTTCCCATCAGCCATTTGTCCAGTCTCTAAAAGGAAAAAAAAATCAACCCACAACACGATTCAAGCTGGGAATCATAATCATTTTTACAGTAAGAATAAAAAACAAAACCAATGTATCATTTTTCCTTTTTTCCCCTTTTCGTCTCATGAAGTCCCAACAAAATACACTAAAGTATGTGAGAAAATGTGGAAAAGTTGAAGCGGTAGGAATGATTTTGAAAACCAGAAAGTAACGAATCCAACTTCCTCTACACATGTGCTCGTTCGTAGTTTTTGCTCAGTGGCAAAACTTTCTAATCAGACGTGGAGAAAAGAGCTTGTCAAAAGAACAAAATAACAAATATCCTCTTCATTATTCTGTTCGACATTTCAGAACCTACCAGGCACAGACATAAACACGCAGATTCCATTCACGTATTTGGAGAAAGAAAAAAAAAGAAAAAGAAAAAAGGAAGCAGAACAAAAGTGAAGAGAGAAGCTTTCATTAGGAGAGTAAAACAAAACCCCAGCAAGAAGCAAGAACAGGCAACTAAAACAACATGATAGGAATAATACCAGTAACACTAATAATAGATGGATGGAACGAAACAAAACACAAAGCACAAACAATTATTTTAAGCTTTGATTTCAAAGGGATCGTAGAGTGTGCGTGCGTATGAGGGGGGAATAAGCTTTGTACTTTTGAACTGTTGCTGCTCGCCGCGCAGCGCGGCTACGTGCGCGTGCGCTGCGTGTTGTATATTAGTGGCAAGCAGCGTGATTCTGTTGTGTGGACTCCCCCCACCTCCACCGTAAGCAGCACCACCACCGTCACCCCTCTGGTGGAATCAAAGAAAGCCCCGCGGCCCCGGCTGGTTTGCATAAAGCAAACAAAATTAAATTTGCTTTGCTAAATCAAAGCATGTATGGTATTCCGAGCCGCTCTCTCTGGGACAAATTACTTCAAACGGCCTCCTTTGTATCATAACAGAATTAGAAAAAAAAAAAAAAAAAAAAAATCAGCCCAATCAGTGGCACTCCAAAACCCTCGACTCAGGAATTAATTATTGAACCGAGGGCTTTTCTCTCTCCTGGCAGTCAGTGACACAGATCTATTTATTTTGGAGAAGTCGTTTTGCTCTTAAAAGCACACTGTTGGCTGAGAACACAGCCATCCGACTCGCTCACTCCGACTTCTCTCTCCTCTTTGCAGCACAACCCCTGAAGGGACATGTGAATAGGTTCAGACCGCAAAATTAATCTCAAAACTCCACAACCAGCATTTACCGGAGTGCTGGTTAAACAGAAGAATTACTTACGCTGTAATGGACTCTGGTTGAACTGAACCATTAGCGGACTTTTTCTTTTCTTTTTTTACAAAAGGTCCTCATTTGACAAAAAAAAAAATCACTGGAATGAGACTAAAGGATTTATGGCTTTAATTATTTACCGCCCTTGATGTGACTCAAGAACTCTGCTTTGATTACTTGTGGCATCGTATTTGAATATGAAAACATTTATACATATACATATATTTTTTTAAAAACTGCTGTTGTGTTTGTGTAGCAATATTTTTGTCTTTTTAAAGAAAAGTCATTCACAATTGCTGGGGAAAAAGTATTTTCCTTCTCAAAGATGCTTTTCTTTTCTTTCTGCTTTCTGGTCATGTTTAAATGTCTCAGATCAAATTGCGGTGTCAGGAAAAGAATACAAAACATGTTGGGATGGGAAATAAAAGTATCGAAAGCAACCAAGCTAAGCCTACGTGAAAAAATAATCATCCCCTAAACCCAAAAGCTGCTTTGTGCCCCTATTGGTGGCAGAAACTACCATAAGCATTTGTAATGCCTGGCAATGAGTCTTATCCATTAGTATGAAATATGAAGTCCTGTCATGATTATACTCACTACAATCTTCAAACCTTAATGCATGCAGATGATTAATGGGATGGAAGTCACAGTGTTCTGCTGGGTAATGACCGGGTGAGTTACTTTCGTGTAATGTCACTGGTTTGTTCCCCAAATTGACTGTCCCCAATTGGTCATCCAAAGTCCCGAATTTGGCAACAGAATTTGTGCGATTTTCTTCGCAAAGAGCGTTGATATTTCTCTCCAGCTAATCCGCTTCCACTGTCTGTTGTCACCAATTCTCTGAACATTGTCATTATCATTACTTGCAGGGTAGCTGGGGGTTCTGGGAGGCCATCTTTGGGGGGACAGGTAGGAGACATCCTGGACTGGTTGCCAGTCCATCACAGGGCAGCTTCATTCAGCTTTTATAGTTGCACATGTAAAGTAAGCAAAGCATCTGTATGATGCAGTGCTGGGTGCACATGGGGATTTCACATGGTGTTTGACACGTGCAGTGAAATTTGTTGACACTTCTAAAAATAAAAAATAAAAAATGTCAGGAGTTCAAATTGTGCATGCTGCAACGTCAAATACGTAAAAAGGCACTGTTATATATCTTCTTATGGTTTAATACTATAGAATAGGAAGGGTGATACACAACAACGTGATGATGGTGTTAGAAAAATCCAGTGCCAGAAGAAAGTTTGCCAGAGAGAACACAGACAAAGACCATTAAATCTGGAATGATGTTTTTTTTTGGACAGTAGGAGGAACTTACTGTCTTTCTCATCTCATTTCCATCACATACTTCCAGGCATTAATTATTTCATTCTGTCAAAGTACTTTGGCTGCCACAAAAACAACTGCAATTGAAAACAAACAAAAAAAACCCCAACTAAACCACAACAGCAATGAATGGAGGATGAAGGTGGCTGATCAATGGGTTGATAAAATTGAAGGCATCCGCCTATGAGCATCCTGCAGACCTTTACGGCCATCTTCCCCTCGATAAGGCTCACAAAGCACTACAGCGGCCGTCGCAGTGAGCACACAACTGTTTACAAATCCCCAGTTAATAGGATCAGGCCTCATTGACTGGGCCACTCCGATGTGTCTGATGTAATCTATTAGCCGTATGATAGTCAGTGTCTCAGTCAAATCGATAAACCTGGGTCTCCATATTGCTCCACTGTGAACCGTTATTCCACTTTAGCCCTGTTGAAAAATGCAGCACTGCAATGGAGGTGTGTGTGTGTGTGCGCATGCATGCCGTTACACTTCAAATTGAGTGCATATAATACATGTGCATTTGTTTTTCTAAGCATAAACATATTTAAAATGGCTGTTAAATCTTCAGATAATAATAAATTTGCCAATTTTGCACATGTCCGTGTGTTGAGCGACTTGGTTGACATGTGTAATAACTACACACCCAGCCTAGTCACTGTTGTATTACTGTACAGTGATGCACTAAACGTGTTTATTATTGCCACTTGTCATCCGCGTCACGTCTAAAAGCGCATGTATGGGCAACGTGTGCACGCTGCGGGTTTGTGTGAGGGAGTGTGTCTGTAGCTGGTGTAACTGGGTTTCCAATTAAGTTGAACCAGAGGCTGGATCAATGCGAGTCCTCTGTGTACAGGAATGAACAGCCCCTGGGCCCTCAGAGCATGCCCACGAATAATTTATCACTCACAGTGGGCCCAGGCAGCGAAGAGGAGGAGGAGGGTGGAGGAGGAAGAGGACTGGCATGAGGAGAAGGAGGCAGAGAGCACGAGGACAGAGTGTCCAGCCGAGGGGAAGAAAACGTCAAATATGGACAATGGAGAAGATGGGGAGTGGTGGGAGAGAGGGAGAGAGAGATCAGGACTCAGAGGAAAACACTGTCAGCTCTCGATCATTTAGAGGCACGACTCTCCACGTCCCCCCTCCCCCATTTATAACCACTGAAAATGAAATTCTGGTGACAGCCAAAGCCCCATTATTCTCTCCAGTTTGTTCGCAGTGCTGTGCATGAATGTGTTCAAACCGATGCGTTAATGAATGGAGCCCACACACTCGAGAAGTAAATCGGATCTATTGCCATGGTGTACGAACGATTTACTCTTTTATCAAAGGGGAAACTTTGGATATTTCGTGCAGAAACAGCCACGGCATTTTCCCTCAAGGTGAGTGCCGAGTGACTGCTGAGCATCTCGCCTTCGTTTAACCTCGATAACGCCTTGGGTTTAACTGTAAGGATAAACTACATAGAAAGAGTAAGTACATAAGTACATTTATCAGTTTTCCATTAGATTATGTACAAACACTTTTTATTAAATGGACTAAGAGAACTTTCCTATGTATTTTAACTACCTGTTTATTGTGGTGTCAAAATAACTTGAGGTTTTAATCTTTAAGAGTCAACTAAAATCACAGTAAATAAAGTACACAGTCTATAAAACAAAGATTTAGCCAGTATTTAAATTTATCTTGCTGTGCCATTGTAAATCCCATATGTATGTCTGAATAAAAAGGATTGACTGATTGATGATATTAAACTGGAAAATATAAACCCTGACACCAATCCGATGTCTTTGAGGGCATTAGCTTACAGAACTGAAGTGTTGTTAACCAGGGCCAGTGTGCTCTAAGTGTGTCACCATTTTTATATCCAATTGCTCTTCAATAGTGTTTCTTCATGGGCTTCTACATCCTTTTGCATCAGAAAAACATGGACCAGCACAGGCTGGAAGGGTATGAAATCCATATCCTGCACATAACAACCACATCGGCCACCACAACTGGCAGAATTGGTCGCCAAGCAGGCAGAGTTACAATAGGTCCAGCTGAACCGTCGATGGAAGCAGTAAACCTGGTCCAAAAGTGAGACATACTGCAGAGACTATTTAGAACCCAGCGTCTGATTCAATTATGCACAAATCATAACAGGAAGGCCACTGCTGAGTTTATAGACTTTGCAAATTGCTTAATGTATATTACTCTGGATGTCATTTTTATGACTGTAATGCCGGCGTGTCAAATAATAAGTTGTGGTGACACGAGAGGAATGTGCGGTTTAAAGCGGCAATATGAAACTTTCATAAGGATGTGTTTTTCCCCATATTTGTTAAAACTGACACCATGTGGCGACAGTATGGCATGAGGCAGATAATCTGTGAAAAAATAAAATTTGAGGTCCTCCGCTTCCTCTGTGGACTTCTACTGCGGTATGCAGAAATGCATCGCTCCCCATTAGAGACAACCAATCAGAGCCAGGAGGAGGGTCTTAGTGCTGTCAATCAAGCTCCTGCATACTGCTAAAAGTGCTACTAATGGAAAAACAACTTATGGCTACAGAAAAACCCCTTAGCATAGCCACCATCATGGGTGGCTATGGCAACTAGCATTAGCATTTGTGGCAGACTATGTTGTGGTGACCCAGCTGCAGCTTAGCAAAGAGCAACCAGAAGGTGGTGAGCATGTAAGTGATGAACAGCGTTAAAACCCTCCTCCTGGCTCTGATTATAGTGAGTGGTGTATTTCTGCTGTTAGCACTGGGAGAACTGGGAGAAAGCAGAGGAGCTCGATTTTTTTCATGAATATTTTTTTTTATAAAGGTTACATACTGCCGCTTTAACAGAAATAGAAACCTATTAAATGAAACAAAGCAAAAAATCTAAACAGATTTATATCAGTTTGAGCAAAAAGAAAAAAAAACGATAATTTTGCACGCCACTATTTGCTTCATCTGTTCACTCAAAACTAAATCATATTAAAACTACATTTATATCGAGATTGGGTACTGTTTAACAATTAGCTAAGATATTTCATAGTAAAGAAGCCTGAAAATTGAAAACCACGTTTAGATTTTCAGCTTGGAAGTAATGCACTCCTTGTGCTGTTGGTCTTTTACATCAAATCACTCCTCCTCTCCACCGAAATTGAAAAATATCAATGCCTTTTGTCCAAGACACTGCATTCCTGAGCAAGGCTACGAGCACACAGGCATCAGACGCTGTCCGACTCGCCGTCTCTGCTCCCGTCGGGTGTCACAGTCCCCAGTTTGTCTCGATCAATCTCCCAGTAGCAAGGCATGGACAGGCAACATGCTCCATGCGGTTCTGTAATCTCCTCTTAATGTGCTGCACTCTAAGCCTAAATGAACCCACTTGGAGTGACTGTGAGCAGACTGAGATTCCTCCCATGTTATCTGAACAAGTGTTACTAATGGCTCCATCAATTAAGCGAAGTCCAATAACTGCATGCCTGCAGTCTCCTTTAAGCACACTACACCAATTTAGCCCTGATTTCTGTCGTTAACGAGCGCACGTGCGCGTGCACGCGCGCACGGCGGGGGGACATGTGTACGTTTGCACGATCGAGAGACCACAGGCTTTCTGAATCTGTGTGTGTGTATGTGTGTGTCTGTTGCTATAGCTCGGCGTGTGAGAGCGGCTCTGCAAAAGATTGCGTGGGCCGGCGTGTATGACTTATGAAAGTGCTTGGCGCTCACCAACAGTTCTGGTTCTGCAAGAGCTTAATCTGTTGAATGTGCATGTTTCCCTCTGTGCAAAACAAGCAGTGCTCAATTTGCATCTATATAAAGCGAGGGGAAACACAAAAACAGAGCAGATAAATCTGTCAGACTGTTTAAGTCTTATGCAGAGTGTCAAAAGCCATTGGATAAATTGTATTGCTCTTGTTTATGCATGCATCCGCTGTGCGCCTGCACGCATTATTTGATAGCCACTCTTCCTGATGTGGCTGAAGAAATTTAGCTCCTTAAAGTAACGGTTTTACATACAAAGAGCCTTTGGATGTAACCTTAACTCGGGTAACAAATAGAACGGACCGGGCCTCTGAAGGGATTCATTCCAAGCCCGATTAAAGGCGTTTTCATGTAAATTCATGCACGGGTTGTTGGTTGGCATGTTGGAATTGTAAAGGTTTATGATGCAGGTGAAGGCATCAGATTGGAGAAAAACACAGTTGTGGAGATCTTTCTTTACTACGATATAGATCAAACGTAAAAAGGATCACATTTGACCGATGTTTCAATTCACATTTTAGACTATGAAACTATTAAAAAGTACTTAAAATGGTCTACTTTAGCTACTGAAAGATGCTAGTCCACATGAAGATGAATATCTTCAAAAACAAGTACACTTTTATTTTTACTTTGGCCTTTCATCCACATGAGAAGACTTTAATACCACTTAAAACAATTATTTACAAAAACTCAGATCAAAGTGTAGATTCTAAAAAGCTCCATTTGGTTTTGCATGTGTTCGTGGGAAAACACAGATTTAAAGTCCTGGGCTTTATAGTTTGTGACAAATAATGCGCCGATACACACATACTTGCTTTGACATTGTTCTCAATCTACCTTATCTTGTTTTGTTATCTTTATATGGTAATGCTCAATTTAAAAGTGTTTCAACCTGGGGTGCTGTGGTGGCACAGGGGTTTAGCACGCCCACTTACAGAGGCCTTAGTCCTCGACGCAGTCGTCCCAGGATCGAGTCCCGGCCTGGAGACCTTTGCTGCATGTCTTCCCCCTCTCTCATTTCCCTCTTTCCTGTCCATTAACTGTTAAATAAAGGCCATTAAAACATTTTTAAAAAAGTGTTTTGATCTATATATCCTTCCAACAAATTAACTTCCTGGCACCATGTGCCTCCTAACAGGAGCTCATGGTTGTTTTGAAGCATTTTGATTGGCTCACATAGGTCTTAGCTTTATCAACCACCCACGGTAAAAATAAATAAAAATGCATTCATGGAACTAAAATTTCAAACTTGATATCGTGACTCAGATAAATATTCTATACCATTTTCAACACCATAAATGAACATGTTTGCATCATGTTTTGAATGCACAAGGTAAAAAATTGCTGATTAATTACACTATGATATTTTAATCTCCTGAATTAAGGCAAAACCAGTAAGTCTTATTACCCCAACATGACTTATTGTGTTTCTTGCATGGCAAAAAGTGGACTTTCTGACCACCACTTGGAAAATAAAAGTTAGCAAAATTTGAATAAAGTTTAACTGAAGCGACCAGCAGCAAAGCAAACCTGGATTTGATGTGAACAGAACATTTTCAAGTGGATGTAGCAGGCAGTGCGTTTCACCAGGGAGCCCAAATATACTAAAGCTGAATCATATAAAAGGTAGAGAGCTGCAGAAGCAAAGCGTCAGATGGAATCACAGCAAAGCCAAATGTCCAGCTGATGAATGGTGAAAGGGAAACTGAGATAAAGTGACAGAGAGGCAGCCAGATTGATAAAGTGAACGGTCAGAAAGTGACTGACAAACGGGATCGGGGGGGGATTGGTTCACCTTGATGATTTGTTTGACAGTACATACGGATGGAGACAAATGGAAACAATATCAGACAGGACAAAGCGGAGTGAGGGAGGCCAGAGGAGGCAGACAGACAAAAATGACCTGACACTGCACCTAGAATCAGACTAGGCTACGCTCAGACGGCTAGCAGAGCATCTATAGAGAATCCAAGCCAATGGAAGGAATTGTCTTCACGCTATTAGAATTCAAACATTCACCAGTGGTAACAGATTAGGGACATCTATGCAAGCTGCAATATTTGGAATAGAGACAGTATCTTAGGCTTGAATAGCTTTGCTGATAGGCCAACTCATTTTTACATATGAACACAACAATAGTCTTTTCCAGCATCCCTTCAGATTTTTTTGGAGCAAATATTGACCCGCAGTGGGTCAAGAGAAGTGGCTCTTTGTCAGCCATCGCTGTCGATGTCGCTTGTGCGTCAGATTTTCAGATTTCCAGAAACACTCGAATACAAAAGTTCCGACTCGTGACATGAAAGGCTCGGAGTCCCGGCCCGACTTAAAATGGAAAATTGTAGGTATGTGATTGTGAGTCTTTAATTACCTTTTTTTGTTTGGTTGGTTTTGTTGCTTTTATTCTAATGTCTTGATAAATTGGAAGGTTGGCTCATATTCTCACTACTGATTACCGACTGAAAAAAATGTTCTGGGCCAAGAGGACAGAAAAGCACCAACCCACAAAAATCTAGTCAATTTTCTTAGAAGAAGGTGATTTACAGGCCCCTAGAAGAAATGGGGAAAGAAACTCTCTCAGATTGATTTTTAACCCACATGGCAAAAAGTTTGGACATTACCAGCTCAAGTGGTTGTGGATGTCACACAGCTTAGGTTGCTTCTGATAAATGAGGATAAGAAAAGAAACATCCAGGTCCGCTTGTATGAAAGTATGATTGAATGCAAGACTGCACGCGTTTCTGTAACATATAAGAGAAAAAGCGAAAAAGAATGAGAAACGGAATAGCCTGAAAGCTGTACAGATATATATGGAGAGACAGAGAGAGAGAGAGAATCCAGTCCCATAAAGACGTGAGCAGAATCCAGCTGGTTTGAGCAAGAGAGGTGATATATAGTTTAGTCAGTGGCAGCAGGTCATGACAAAGCCTTTAACAGTAATGTCTTGGGAGTCGCTTCGCCCAGGGGACCCACACTCCATTTTACAGCCAAGTAACTGAGACTGAGAACACTGCAGCATGACAGCTGGAGCAGTAAAGCTGGCCTCTGGTACAATCCATATTGTGAAGGTGGCGCAGATACCACTGATACGGCCACAAAACACCAGGCCTGAGGTCACACCAGCAGCTGCCGCGTTCAGAGCAACGAGGAAAAGGCTCGGGATACGACAGAGAGAGAGGGGCACGCAGGACAAAGGAGAAGGAAGGCACAGGAGTGAATGTTGACAAAAAACAATTTATGGAGAATAAGAAATTTTAGGTACAAAGAGATGTACATAAATCAAAATAAACCCGTTTCGGAGAATTCAAAAAGTATTTATTGGAGATAAACTGATATTTTCAGTACCACTGGTGTGTTTGCAGTCGTGTCTGAAAAAACACAAAAGGTTATTTAAAAAGGGAACGTATATTTTCTGTCATGTCAGTACACATCAGCAGTTTATACGGGCTGCGAGATAGCGAGAGAGAGCAACACTTTTAGCATGTAGCATCAAGGCTAAACCTAATGAAGCAAAGTTATTCCGCTTTTCTTCTTTTTGAGCTTTTAACCTGTCTGTCGTTAAACAGGCTAGTTTTACAAATGTTAGCAACTTTTTGAAAATATCAAGGTTAAAGGTTAAAATAAGGAGTTTAGCAAACTAATCATAGGATATGGCTTTATATTAGCTGATATTGTCCCTCTGTTGAGTTGCTATCAGCCTGATAGCAATTCAATTCACCAAATCTTCAGCGACTCGTCAGTCCTCTCTTGCTTTTTGGGTGAGATTATGGCACAAGACAGAATCAAAGATGCTTCCTAGATCTCGCAAATGTTTGAAAATGTGATTAATGTTCAATGAGCTGATACGCCAAGTCACCAGAAGAGGTGGGTTAACAGTCTGTTACCACCATTCTGATGTTGTACGTACTTTTACTACAAGCTCCCCAGCTGCATTTCCATATGTTTGCACAATTTGACATTTTTGAAAATAAATCTGCTCAATGGAAATGTGCCAGTTTTGGAAAAACTCAGTTCTGACACAAACCATAAAGTAGAAGGTGGCAGGAAGTAGTTAGAGAACCACCACACCGCATGCTTTTTAACGACTTAACGTGTGATCAAACTTATTCACGTGTGATTTTAACCAAGTTTCTTATTTAATGGAAACGCCACTATTGTGGGATTTTATTTTTTCCAACATTAGCATGATATTGACAAAGCTTTTTGGACATATGTAATGGAAATGCAGCAGAAATTAAATTGTAAAAATTTTCATTCAACCAAGAGAATTTTTTTTAAGGTTTTTGAGACTTTTATCCATTATTACCTGAAAAGCAAGAAGAGAAGTGGAAGAGATTTGGCGAACGGCCTGGGGATGAGAAACAAACTGCGGACAGCTGTGTTGATGACCTTAGCCTCTGCATGGTGCACCTGCTCTACCGCTGAGGCATCTAAACGCCCCAAGAAGATTGTTTCTGATTGGAAGCGAGGCAGGCATGTCTCAAGACATAATAAAATAGCAGAAACACAGTCAATGACCAATAAGAAAGACTTTATTGGCATTAGAGCAAACCCATTTTGTGATTGCTAACCAGCATTTTGCACGTCTTCGTCGTACCTTTGATCATTTGCCTTTTGGAACGAGCTCCAGGTTTTTAAGAAGGAAGGTTTCCTTCTTATCACTCTAATCTTTAGTCCAAAACATTCATTTATTACTTCCTAGTCAAAGTATGTTGGTAAAATAATTTTAAAAATGGTTAAAATCTAAATATGCCAAATGTGTGAATAATTCAGGATAAAGGAAATGCAAAGCCTTTTCCTAGAGACTTTATAAGAGAGCATCTTTGGTGAACTAATTGAGATAACCACTGTTTTAGTTTTGACTAAGACTAAAACAAACAGCATGTCATTTTGTTCTTCGTTTAACCTCAGCTCTTTTCCCGCACACAGTGTGACGTCACCTCTACTTCTGCTGACTGCATCACAGCTGGAAAAGGAAAGACATACTTTGAATGCTCTTCTCATAGTTTTCTTTATTGACTGAAGACATTTTTTAAAATCATTTTCACATAATTGAATCAATGCATCATGTTGTCAACTTTATGGGCGTTTATCATATCGGAAAGAGTAGAAAGAAACCAGACTGACTGACTGAGCCCTGGAGCGTTACCCCGCTCCGCCACCCCGCCACCAGCATTTGGTGGAGCCCACTTTTACAGCAATTAATTAAGCCACAAATCTCTTGGGGATATGTCTCCGCGTTTGGCAAACCGAGACACTGGGATTTCTGCCTGTGTCTCACGGCAAAAACTGCTAAAACTCCTACGAGTTGGAAAGGATCTGCCGAGGCTGCTGCAAAGCAACATTTAAGTCGCGCACCTCCGAATGATGACTCGACTTTGACATTGTCGACGCTGAAAGGTAAACTGGTGCCGGAGCTTTGAGTGTCTGATTAATGTTTCAGGATAAATTAGAAGATTTTTTTTTTACTTAAAGGCAATAAAGTATGAATCCCTTTCAGGAAGGAAGGATGGGAGGCAACATAACAGCTCAAGGATATAAACTGTGATAGAAGAGTAGTTGAAAAAAATACAATAAAAAGGTTTATGGAAGATATACAGCATTTTAGATTGACTAGATTGAATACTTCTAGTGTAACACAACAATTAATACAACATCTAGTAGACAATTAGCACCCAGCTCTTAAAAGTTAAGTTCTTCAGAAGCTGTTTTAAAAAAATATAGATAACTTCTCTGGATTGAATTGACCGGGTCGTAACATGCACCTCCTTGGACCTGATTCAAAGAAGCCCATTAATGTTTCATCTCGCGCAAACGTTGCATTGAGACTTATGTTCATGTACGTATGAATATGAGCAGACGGACATAGGTTCAAGCTGCTTATGTGATTGGGAGATATTCCACAAAAAGTACAAAAAAATGCAGAAAGAAATGCACAGAACCCGAGAGACATTCGAGGAGGAAGAAAAGTTGTCGATTCTTCAGTTTGCATGGGTGAAAATGATCCTTCAATGTTGTGCTTGAAAGGTCACATGCTGATCTGTGACCCTCCTGGAAATGAGTATTTCTTTCTTTTTGTTTCTATACAACGCGTCAAAGTGTAGAAGCTCATCATACACCATAAAAAAAAGGGAAAAAAATATATATACATATATATATATATATATATATATATATATATATATATATGTATATATATTTTTTTTCTATATTTACTGCTTTAATTAGCAAATACAAAATCAGTCTCAATCTTCCAGCTAAGGAAAAAAAAGAGAAGTGTAAATTTATAAGACAAAACACATTTTTTGCAAAGCGCTTTGGTGTCAGGCCATTACCATTTTTTAAATTTAGGAATTAGCTCAATGAATGACTAATAATATATATATTTTTTGGGGGGTGTTTCTGGGTGTATAACAGCAGTGAAATGCAAAAGAGGTGTGAGCAAACAAATATCCACATATCTGAGAAATACCTAGAAGAGGTCACATGAGTACGCTCTGTCTTCACCTGCTTGTGTACTTCATCATGATGCTGTTGGTGTGCTGTACCAGAAGACTCACTGACACTTACTTCACTTCCAAGGCGAGAGCGAGAATCCCTGCGGCAATCGGAGCGGCACTGGAGGTTCCTGGGAAGCGGGTGACACACCCATATCCAGTGTTGGTCACCGTCACCTTATGAAAAGCAAAGCAGAGGCGGTTCAGGACAATGCATCCCATTCTTCTATCTACTGCCAGGAATCTGGTGCATTATTGGTCAAAACGTCTTTATTTTGTGAAGTTATTCACAGCGGTGAGATTATCCAGAAAAAATACTCTACTCTTACTAAAGTAAGAGAAACCCGGGAACGAGGTCATTTCCAACACGCCATGAATTTACTAATCCATGCGGATTAGTAATTCAGGTGCTTTCTATAGGATTTACATTCTTTATAGAGAGAGTTCCCATAGAGTACCAGTAGCTGCATTTCCATTAACCATAAAATAGCGCAAATTGAAACTACAAATTTGCTTTATGGAAAGAGGGCCATTTAAAAATTAACTCTGTTTTTGATTAAAAAAAAAGAAGAGTTATTGGTAAAAGGTTTTTGCACTAGGATGAGGTGGTTTTTCCCACTATTGAGATAAATGCATTTCGCAAAACTGCAACAGAGACACTTTTTCCA
Organism: Phalloptychus januarius; assembly: GCA_902982915.1. Classification (NCBI taxonomy): domain Eukaryota; kingdom Metazoa; phylum Chordata; class Actinopteri; order Cyprinodontiformes; family Poeciliidae; genus Phalloptychus; species Phalloptychus januarius. The sequence continues at coordinate 15,075,614 of CADWAE010000481.1, forward strand.
CATCACGTGTTCAACAGCAGGCGGTTGCTTACTGGCGAAATGACGATGGTTTGTTTTTGGGGTCTTTCGGTGTTGAGCCGCTGGCTCCAGCAGAGCCCTCACAGCGTCACACAGTTCATAGGAAGTTGTGCGTCCTTCTAACTCTTGTGTAAAATTGCCAACTACAATTAACCCAAAACGCTGCATTCGCTTGTCGCTCCGACGCCTGGATAAGATGCGTCGGCTGATTTTTAACGACTTGTCGCGCGAACTATGTTATTCACATGTGATTTTAGTTTCATTTCTTTTTCAATGGAAACACCGCAGATCCAAAACTGTTTTTTTTTTTACTTTAGCAGAATTTAGACAAAAGATTTGCGCGCTCTCGTAATGGAATGCCAACTACTGTTTTATGATCCTTTCCTCTTTCAGTAGCAAAATGTAAAACAATTTTCTCCTCAGGTTAATGAAAAACAACAACTTATCATATCCACCTCCGTCCAAATGAGGAGATCAAAAAGTGCATACATCCCACCAGAGCAAAGTGTTTATGCAGTGATAAAATTGGCCCTTCGGTTCCGCCGGTCCTGAAGCTGGCGAGACATTTTCTCCTCGTTTCTCCGTGTTACATCCGCCAGCAACACTTCAGCTCCTTCCTCTCCCATTCTCAGCCACGCTTTACCTCCAATTAACACTCGTTTCTGTATGTCTTCGAGAGTTTGCCCGGCAATCACCCAGGTCATTTGGCAGGCCTCGATAAATATCACACCAGTGGCTGCTGCTCTTTAACAGGATTCTCTCTGCTCAGAGCAGCCTAAAAGTCACGCTGCGGTTCTCACACACACGCAGACACACGCAGTCATTAGAGCCAGACAGCGCTGTTAGACGTATTAGAAGGTATCGACACACTAACCAAAGGCAGCGCGTCTCCCACGCTGGAGCCTGTCAGGGTGACGGCCATCACTCCAGGACAGGGTTCACCGAAGTAGGCAGGCTTTCCGGTCTGGACGACGGCTCCGATAGCGATGGTGTGGATGGAGTTGACGTACCCGTCTGCACCACAGTGGTCACGCTGCGCCCCACCGTTACCTGCCGCCCACACAAAGATGCTGCCCTTCCCACGTCGACCCTGAAGGACAGAAAATGTCGTTAATTGTTCAATAAACTTAAGAATTTTTGATTTCCATCCATTTTCTGTACACCCATGTCCCTTAGTGGGGTCAGGAGGTGATTGTGTCTATCTCCAGCTAACATTCGGGGCGAGAGGCGGGGTCACCCTGGACAGGTCGCCAGTCTGTCACAGGGAAACACAGAGACAGACAGGACAAACAAACATGCACACACACACACACTCACACCTAGGGACAATTTGGAGAGGCCAATTAACCTGAATGTTTTTGGACTGTGGGAGGAAGCGAGAGTACCCAGAGAGAATCCACCATGCACAGGGAGAACATGCAAACTCCATGCAGAAAGACCCCGAACCCAGAATCTTCTTGCTGCTAGGCAACAGCTCTACCAACTGCGCCACTGTGTAGCCTGAGTTTTTGATTTGAAAATGTTTATTTTGTCAATGACAAACTAAAATTAAAACGCGATTAAGTGCAATCAACTAATAACAGACCTTGCATTTAACGCCATTGGAAATTTTAATCGCCGCCAGTTTTCAGCTGATGCACGTTGGCTTGTTACAGGCATTCTGTCCTTACAGGAAAATAGAAACATAAATCTGAACTCTGCTCTTTTTATACGACATCTGTCTTGACAAGAGAAGAGTTTTTATTGAACTCCGTTACTCGACTCTTTCAGCTTTTCCTTTGGGGAGGAGAGGGAAGAATGAAGAGACGTTTATGTATCGATTAAGGTTCTTTTGCTCGTTTGGTGGTTTCTTACTAAAAAGCGGCGAAGTGGTTTTAATTCCCCTAAAATTTAGCACTTGCTTTAAAAAAAAAAACGTGTAAAGTTTCAACAAAATAAAGCAAAGAAAGGCAGTGAAACATAATCGACCCTCATTTTGTGGGTTTTTCGATGCAACAGGCAAGCGGAGGAAACTTGTGGAAACAAAAGCCTCGCCTTCCGAGTTCCCAGCCAGAGGGCTCGCGCCGTCAGGCGGTGCGGCCCGTCCATCTCTGCCCCGTTGTCCCGCGGGCCCCAGCTGCAGACGTAGATGTCGATAAAGTGCATGTTGTAGGTCAGAGCCGAAGCCTCCATGGCGTCTGTGACAACGCCGTCCAGCAGGCGGATACCTGGACCAATCAGAACCAGTCGCGCAGATCAGGATTTCGATGGAAGAAAGCAAAAAAAATTATAATAATAATTAAAAAGAGCATAATTTCAAACTTTGCATTGTTCCAGTACAAGAATCCCCATTGTTGATTCCCACAAAATTATTAGCTGCGGCGTTATTATGAATCCTCGGGTTGCAGAGCCACAATCCACTGCTGCAATTTGAAATAAGTGAATGACAAAACCATTCGAGGCTCCTGCACAAAATGTTCCTTGCAATCTAATTAAACCCGAATGAAAGAGTTGATGTGCAATTCATATTCATGTGTTTTGAAAAGACTGACTCAGGGTGTAAACAATGAAGCAGATGAAATTTTATGATGCTTCTTAACAATGCCTTTTTCATGGATCTCTGCGATCTGGTTTTAGGAAAACCGAGTCAGATGTGCACTATTTAGCAAGAGTTTGACTCCTTTCACCGTATTTAAGCAGCAAGATGTTTCCCGGAGAAACTGCAGCTGGCACAGCGACCGTCCAATTAGAGGCTGGAGACGGTACCGAGAGCCACCACCTTCGGATGGACGTGGAGAAAGTCCAGACGCTAAAGGGAAGAGCGCTTTTGAATTATGAAGGCAGTCGGTGCCATTTGTTTTGCATGCTATGCCGCAAACTGGGAGAACATCAAACTCCATGCAGAAAGACCCCGGGCCGGGAATCGAACCCAGAACCTTCTTGCTGCTAGGCAACAGCTCTACCAACTGTGCCACTGTGCAGACTAATTCAAACTAAACTAGACAATATTTAACTCATTAAAACTAGCAAACACACTCTAAAAACGAAATAAAGCTAAATGAATTAGACACAAAAAGTCACAACCAAACTATAACAAAAAACCTAAAACTATTATAACCCTGGCCCAAAGACAAAAAGACGTGTGGCAGAAACAGTGCTGTTTGTCCTCAAAGACACATAGCATACTCAGTGAAACAAATAGAAACCAACACCTTGTAGGTTTGTACAATATAAGTCTAAGCAGCAAAGGACACAAAGAGAGACAAGCTTTGTTGAATTTCAGGTATATTTCCATTGGTTTTAGTTAACAGAGGACTTCCACCCCTTCATCTCCTCAGCGCCAGACTGTTTACAGCCCAACAAGGCAAAACGAAGTCTAACCATGGAAACATATTCCTGCCCTCGCCTCAATGAAGTGTTTCCCTTTTTTTTTTCCTGAGTTCTGCAAAATGCTTTCTGGGACAAATGATTGAAGCGCAGGGACAAAAGACCCCGAGCTCAGAGTTCAGATGTCAGAGTTCAGCTGAAGGATGCATCTTGTTTTCTATTTTCATGCTTCTTAGACCGACTGCGCCAAATTTGATTTGAGGTGTGAGATATGAGGGCGAAGCTGGAAACGGGATCAGTAAAGGCTCATTGTCTATCAAATGGATACAAATCAGACATGCAAATATAGATCACATGTATATGAGGAAAAACTAGATATTAAAAACTATAAACATTTAAAAAAACAAAAAGATCTTTGTTTTTGTTTAAAAAAATTTTAAATAGCCATAGGTCAAATGATAATAAAACAGAGTGAAGGGAATATAATTTCATTTAAAAGTTTTTATTTATATTTTATATTTAAAAATGGAAAGTTTAAAATGATTTATAGTTTCCTCCTGCTCTGGCTGAATGGTTCAATATTGACTAAAATAAATGTGTGGTTATTAAAAGGCATTTTCTTTTAATTTATTATTATTTAAAATAATAAATCATTTTATTATTTTAGATTTACACCCAAATGTTTTTATTACACCCAGTAAAAACATTAAACTTTTGTGAAAAATAGGATGGGTGCATTTTCTTGCAGGGTGTTGATATATATGCATGCAGACAATCATGTTTGAAGAACCTTTAGTTTGAAAAAAGGGATATTTTCAAACTAATGATAAAATAAAAAAAAATAGAACAGATAAGAAGACTGTTTAGTGTCTGAAGTTCAAACCGGACAAACTTCTCTTGTTTTAGCTTAGTTAGAATTACCAAAAATTACGTCTATTTGATAAATGCCAGAAGACGTTGCAGGAACATCTGTTAGAGATTTTTTTTGTAATTTTCATGACCCTGTCATCTATTTAAAAAAGTCAGCAATCCCTCATACTGACCAACTGTGTGTAATTTTTTTTTTATTTCAAGAAAGTTAAAAAATCTCTAAAAAAAAAATAACAAAGCACATTATTTCTTATTTTTATGACATTTAGCAAGCAGAAATATTTTTGGTCATTCTCACTAACATAAGACAAAAAATGTTTGGTCTGATTTAAGTTCAGACAGTAAGAAATAAAATGCTTATGTGTCTTCTCTTCTTTTTATTCAGTATGCGTATCTGGTTTCATATGTGTTTTATCTTTGTTTTGCCATTAGTTTGCATTGCAAAAACACAAAATCTCACCAAGTATTTTTTGTCTATTGTCGAGTGCAAACGTCTTAGCAAACTTGAAATAAGACAAAACTAACTTACACGAAACTTTTCAGCAAGATAAAGAGGCTTGTTTTAAGTCAATAATTCCTTAAGACAATAATTGATGGAAAAGTTCTAGTTCCATCTGCAGATTTTTTAAACTTATAACAAGACAGTTTTCCCAATTTGTCCGAAATAGAACAATTAATTGTTCATCAATATTAAGGAATTAATTACTTAAAGCAAGCCTTTATATCTTGCTGAAAAGTTACCTTAAGTAAATGTTGCCTTATTTCAAGTGTAATAAGATATCTACACTAGAAACCAGTAACATTTATTGTATTCTTGCAGTGTGAAAATGAGTTTCTGGTACTTTTAGTGTCAATGTTGTGGAAATTATTTCATGGAAAACTGTTAAAACATTAGCAGAGCCACTGTGGAACATCCAGAGTTGAAGGTATAATATATACATATACTTTTGCTGCATTGCCAAGTCATACCAGCAATAATAACAGAGCAACTCTGGAACATAACAAGTATTTCTGACAAAGATTCGGCTGCCATGTTGTATTCTTGGCTGGAGCGCTGCACCCACAGTCAGACTGCCTCCCATTGTCTCCTAAAGCTGGACCGCTTTCCTCACCTCCTATCCTGGCATTGAAGGCGATGCCCACACCACAGTAGGAGTTGTTGGCCTCCATAGCAACTTCGCCGGCACAATGCGTACCGTGACTGGAACAGACCGGGAATGAGATGTTAGCCACTCACTGAGACTAAATAGGCAGAGATGAGACTTTTCTTCTTTATTGGATGTTCTGATCTGAGCGTGCATGGTAACTGTACCAGGACAAATAATTACGCGCGAGAACATGTTGATTGGTTCAGATCAAAAGAGGAGACGAGGATACTGGGAATTTCTTCTTGATCAGAGAAAGTAGAAAAAAAAAGATTTCCGCTGGTCTTAAATTACAAGCGATGTTTCATAAATTGATCAAATGTGTTAAATAGATACAGTGCCCCGCGCTTTAAGCTTCTTTCACTTTTTATCTTATTCCTATCGCAATATTCTTTGTACACTTGAGGGGATTTTATGTGATAGATCAACACCCCGCTGCTGCCAACTCAGCAACTTTGTCAATATTTTTAACAACTTTCCAGAGAAAAAACAAAAAAATGATAATCGGCAGATCAGGCTTTTTAAAGACCGGCGATCGACCAGAAAACTGCAATTGCTGCAGCCCTATTGTAAACATCTTCAAGAGCTGCGGTGGGACAACTTAGATCAAAGTATATTCTGTTGAAATTATGGCCCAGTCAAAGTCCAGACATAAATTGAACTGAGAATGTGGGAAAACTTTAAAATTTTAGTTTGGCAGATGTGAAAAAGTAGACATAACTAGTGGTTATGTCTACTTTCTTTTGCAACCATAACTAGTGGTTGCAAAATATAGTTTCAACATCTAGTGACTCTTGGGGAAATTAGTGAAGCGTTGTGTAAAACCGTGCATTATTTTTCTGCCACTCATCAAGTCCACATAAAATACATGGTTACAGTGTCGTTACCTTCCAAGAACATTGGTCCAAGTCATTACTTTTGCAAAGGTGACTTTGAAAAAACAAAAAACATATTTCCACCTCCTTATTTCAAAAAGATGTTGTAGTCAAAACAAAATTTGTCAAAAAAAAAAAGCCTGGCCATTATTTTAGGAAGATGACGACTTTAAACTTGAAAGCCTCAGATAATAACTTGTCTCTCTCGTCACGTTGTCTGGTTTCACTGCTTATCTGAATCCCAACGTAGGCACTTTGTACTTTTTTGCTTTTAAGACGGCTGCAGCTGACTTTGAGTCCAGTACAATAATAATAATAATTAAAAAAAGGGAACATAAGAACAACAATCACTACCTGTTCTCCTCATCTCTGACAGGCATGGGATCATGGGACAGACCGTGCGAGGCCCGCAGGTCGAAGCTGGCGAGGGCCTCCTGCGGAAACCGGAGAGAAAACAAATGGAGCGCGGCGCGGGACCAAACATCAGAACGACATGACAGGAAATGAAGGAATCCCTCAGAAAAAAACAACAACAAAAAAAAAAACACTTGTGTTAGTCTGTCAACATATTTCCTTTGACTGAAGGCAGTCGCTGTCACTGCCGGTGCAGTTTATGTGCGTCCTGCCTTAGAAAAGTGAGCACAGCCGAGGATCTGCGGCTGGGCACAACGGGAGGAAGAGGAGGAACGTCCTGGCAGCTCACTGAACAAGAGCAATTATGTATCTCTCTTGCTGCAACCAGGCTTATCCATGCCAGACAATCTGCTCTGACAAAGTACAAGTTGGCCTGCATGCTTCCAACTGCCTGCGAGATTATAAATGACAAGGCAGGAGCAAACGGCGCTGCGCAACACACATGCTAGCCAGAAGAACATCAGGCTAAGGGCTCCCTGTGAGACGCTGATTGTTTTAACGTCTGGGTCAAAGGTCAGCAGCCTTTCCAATGCAGGCAGGCATGTTGTTGCTCTCAGTCCAGTGAAATAAAACATGTTCTGAGTTTACATGATCTTTTGAAAAAAAAACAAAAAAAACAACTTGCATGTTTTGATAAACATCTACAGCAGAAAATTTGTTGTCGTTTTTAAAAACCCACTATTTTATTTTTATTTTCAACTGTTAGAATAAACTTGTTCACAGAAACTTTGCAAATAGAGAAAAGTTTAATTTTTTAATTATGGGATATTGATGGTGGAAAATGTTTACCTTCTTTAAATAATGGCCTAAGTCTTTTTTTTTATTTTTTATTTTTTTTTTGGCTAAAAAGGATTTTGGGCCCCAAAAGAAAAAACAAAACAAAAACACTTTTTTGTGATTTAAAATAAATCTTAAAAAAAAAATTACCATCTCTTTCATCCCAAAAGACATTTAAGCAAAAATAAGAACAAAACACTTTTGTTAAAAAAAAATACTTGGACCATTATGGTGACAAAATATAAAGAAGTATATAGCTTCCCCTAATGGCAAGAAAATAAAGTGTACTGAGCAAACCATCTGCAATTATTTCATAGAAAGACTGAAAAATAGCTGAAAGCTGCGTTTGCATCTATATTTCAAAGCATTAGTTTTGAAATATTATTTTTTATTCATTTTTAGCCAAAGTCATTACACTGATAAAGGAGAATGGAGCTCCAATATATAAAAAAGATTTTTTTATTTATTTACATGTGATCAAATCAAGTTGGCCAAACTTAATTTGTTTGCATTGTTTACATGCTTTTACGACTGACAGGAAAGCAAACCCTCAGCATGATGCTTCCACTACTGTGCTACACAGCTGGTACTGAGAGCTTTACCTCGACTCCAGTCGGTCATCGTCTTGTTTGACTATAAAACACTCAAATCTTTGTTTTCTCTTTTCTTAGCTCTTTGTGCTTTTCAACATCCATTCCTTTGATCCGAGGAGCAGATTTGTGCCAGATGGTTTGACACTTTGAGACAGTCTGATGCTCCAACAGGACAGGGGATAAAGCAGTCTAAGATGAAGTTTCTGGAATGGCCTCGACCTTTACTCCATTTAAAATGAACACACTGTGCTGAGTGGCCGGGTCGGTGCCAGGAAACCTACTCATTTAAACTCATTTGTGATAAAAAATGAAAGGTCAACTATCCGGACATAATTATGCTGGCGCTATATACGGTCGAGGCCACGAAACCAGTTTTCCTCTTGAATGAAATGACTTTCGTTCAAGCATCAGTCGAGGGCGCGTGCGCCCGTACTGTGTTGTCTCATTTGTTTGTTGTCTAATTACGTGTCATTTATATTGAACTGATGTTTGGCTTACTCACAAAGTTTTTCCTCAGGTCCTTGTTGGTGTGATCCACACCTAAAAAGAAAAAGAAAACAATATATTAGAAACATTTTTGTCAGGCTGGATTTACTTATCAATGCGCCTTTACTTTCTGCCTTTTCTTCCAGTAGATTATAACATTTCTGGTATTTTCAAAACAACACAAAACCACTAACATGTCTGAAAACATGAGCACCATCCCTTTAAATATTTCAGTTCAGTAAAATCTCTTGTTATGCCTATAAATATAGATTTAGGCTTACTTTACTGTTACTGCACAAAGAAAGGCTAGCAAATTTAGCAACAAAATGCCGTCGCTTGGCGACCGGAGTGCACAGAAGAAATACTAAAAAACTACAAGTGTGACTATAAATACTTATAGATACATAAATGTGCTACTGGTGCGGGTAGGAACAAAAAAAGGAAAAAAAAATATCTCAGTATGAAAGAAAGCTTGCAAAAAGTTTTTCAAATAGTAAATACGCAGGATGAATACTGTTGTCCATAAAGAACCGGGTCAGGAAGTGGAAGTGATTCTTTTTATGTTGAGTTCTTCCTTTAACAAAATTTTTTTGTATTGGTCAGTATAAGCGACAGTCCAGTGAGAAAAAAAAAATACTTTTCTTTTTTTTTCCACCAAATGTCTACGGCACAACAATCTGGTCAAGAATTAAAGCGAAGATGAAGGGAAGCAGGATGACACTGTTTGGCGTCAGCTGATTCATCCCGCTTGTGCAGCCTCTTCCTCTGTGGGGAGGAATCAAAACCCACTGGCAGCCGGAGATGATGTTTATGAGATCCATGCCTAATTTTTCCCGTTTTGTTCGTTCGGTAATGCCTAAGTGCACTTGTCATGTTATTGCGTTTCCACGGAGCCATGAGAGAAGTAGCGCCGTTTCGAGCCATTTGAGCCTACTATGTGGCAGACAGGTTATTAAAATTTTGAATTTTGAGTGCCCCGCTAATTGGTGCAATTAATTTGCCAAAGTGTACCGCTTTTTTTTCTCCTTTTTTTTTCCTCTCTCAAATAAGAGTTTTGTCAAGATTCATGTCACACTCCGCACACGACCGTTAGATGAGTGAAACGAACAAAAGGCTTCAAACGATCCAAATGCACGCCATTCTCTTTCAATTTCTCATTCTTTCTTCTGGCACCTTTCTCACATCTTTTCATCCTTTCTTTCTTTCCACATCAGTTGCCTTTCTCCGCCCCCCCACCCCCCCCTCCAGCTCCACCTCTCTCCCTCCCCACCTCCATCTCTGCTGCAGCGGGGCTCCTGTGGTCTCAGCGAGAGACAAACGAATGAGGACCCCAGGAGGGCCGCGCCTGCTCTGCTGCACATCACTCACTCTCTCTGTGTCTCTCAATCACACACACAAACACACGCACACACAGAGGACCGACCCGCCTTTGTCCCGTACAGGCACTGCCTGTGGTTGCCATGGTAACCCGGGGAAGGTTTCGCTGTCACGGCCTGATTGCGTGGAGCTCAGGCAGGATGGAGCGTGGGGTGGGTGCAGCCCTCGTTGGAGCCGGCTACGCCATGCGGTGGCGCGGCTCAGTGCGGCGCGCCAGGTTCACCAGCTACTCTGCAGACACAAGCTCTGACTATTTGATTTTTTTTCCCCCTCATCCACATCTTCCCTGCCAAAGATTTCACCTCAAATACTCTTTGTACTGTGAGTTAGCGGTGTCTGAAGTTCCTCATTTGCTTTTTTTCGCTTTTTTTGCATTTTAAAGAGAGTTTATAGTTATTCCTTTAAAAAAGTAGAAGTTTCAATAGAATGAAAAGAGGCAGTATTGTGTAAAATCAACTTTTTTGAGCTTTACATTATGTTCTCATGTTATTCCCTCATCAAAAACGCTCTTTCTGATTCTTTCATGCATGTTTGAGAAATGCTTAGGTTTCCCCGTGGCAACCATTCACTTGTGTGAAACACCTGGGTGGACCTAGCTCCGCCTTCGAGGATTAAGCTCCTCCTTGGAGCTGCAGTTGCCAAAGCTTCCACCTCAGTGCCCACTCAACCCCTTCAGACTAGCCAAAAGCAATTAGCAAATTGGTGGAACTGCACATCTGCTGAGCTCATTGTAGGAGCTACTACTCAGTGGAAACATTAAGGTGGAGTTTCAGAAAGAGCAGGAGTTTCTAAAGAGACAGAGGCCCAATTTTAAGGTATTAAACTAGGAAGCAAAATTTCTTTGACATATAGCATTTTTATAACAACTGAAGTTACTTGGTTATGCTATAAAACGGCTCTATGTGTCTGGAAAACACATAACACTGCCCCTTTAAGACTCACTCTAGGACCTTTTAGCTATGACCTCATCCGTTCTGTTGCAGCTCTGGCTGGATGTTTACGGTCGTTTTTGTGATCTCCAACCGGTTTTCTTTCAGGACAACCCTCCGTTCATAAGGCGTGCAACTATGACCTGCTTCCCCTCTCCCTGCTATAGAAGAGCATTCCCACAGCACCATTCTTCCACCACCATGTTCAATGTGAAGCCTGTTGCTAAATCTCTTCAAAGCCTATTGTTTTTTCCCTGGAGTTCCATTTTGATTGGTGCAGTTGGTAGAGCTGTTGCCTTGCAGCAAGAAGGTTCTGCGTTCTGGGTCTTTCTGCATGGAGTTTGCATGTTCTCCCTGTGCATGGTGGGTTCTCGCCGGGTACTCTGGCTTCATCCCACAGTCCAGAAACATGACTGTCAGGTTAATTGGCCTCTCTAAATTGTCCCTAGCTGTGAGTGTGTGTGTGCATGGTTGTTTGTCCTGTGTGTCTCTGTGTTGCCCTGCGCCAGACTGGCGACCTGTCCAGGGTGACCCCGCCTCTCGCCCAGAACATTAGCTGGAGATAGGAACCAACACCTCCTGACCCCATTAAGGGACATGGGTTTATAGAAAATGGATGGATGGAATTAGAGTCACAAGTGAATACGTTTGTTCAGAATGTCATTAAATGACATGACATTGGCATCATCCTCCGACTACTTCATGGATTTGCGCCACTGGCAGTGGCACGATTTGGTTGCTGCTCATGTGACTCTGTGTAATGGCAAAAAAAAAAAGTGTTTCCTCTGCTGTTTTGGAAGATTAACCAATTTTCATATACGGTCAAAAATAAATAAATAAATAAAATACCTCATCCAAATGAATGAATTAATGAATTGAGAAATGAGAGTTTTGTTTTCTAAATTGAGTTTTCCCATTCAGCAAATTTATTCTGGAAATGTTAAATTACACAACTATACGGTCAACGGGAACACAGCTGCAGAATTTGGTAGAAAACAATAAAAAAAGATTAAAAACCAATAACGCAAATTACAATTGTCGAGTTTGTTTTAAATCACCGCGCGATGAATTGATTTATTCCGACGGTTTAAATTGTGCATGAATTAAAAACGATCACAGCTCTGCGAAACAGAGGAACAGGTTGCAGAGGTGCACTTGGACCAATGAGTGCAACATGACTTGGTTTGACACTAGGTCAAAGTAAGTGTCAAAACACAGAGATATTTTCAAGGCTGGTCAAGTGGAGGGGGAAAAAAAGATAAATCTATTGAGCCAGGTGCATTCACTCAGGTAGCAGCACTCTGCCACAAGAACAGCCATAAACATACTCAGACACAGTTCAAGGTCTTCAGAGTGAGAAAGTAAAAAAAAAAAAAAAAGCCACATCCCAGAGTTAGAAGAAGCACTGTAGGTGGTGGAGCCAATGCAAAACCTCCTATGAATACAAATGCTTTGAACCTGGCTGACCCAGCGGAGATTGTGATTGTGCAGGCGTGAGTGTGTGAGTGTGTGAGAGCACTTGGCTTTTCTGCATGTCTGTGTGTCTGCGTTCAGCTGCTGCTGCTCTCTATCTCTTTGCTCCGGCAGCGTTCCCGTTGGCCCACGGGGTCAAAAACACACACAAATCAGACATCGAGATGTCGGGGAGCGCAGTGGGGGCGGATGGAGGAGGGGGGGGAGCATTGGAGTCGTGCCTAAGACGATGCGGAGAAAATGAGCCGCCACACCTGATCCTTTACTGTACAATAAAAGAGCAGGAGACAACTGGCTGCCTCAGAGACACGGCGGTGAAGAAGAGAGGTTAAGGAGGAGGACGACGTCGGAGGAGGGAGGATGTAAACCGTGTAACACTGATATCAATATTTCCGTAATGAGGCTGCGCGCAGCTGATAATTTTCATACGGAAGTGTGAGAAAGAAGATGGAGTGTGTGAGGAGAGAGACGAGAGGGTGTGTGTGTCACCACCCACCGAGGGTGAGACTTCCTGGCCCTGCTACCGCGCTCTCATTAATCAGCTCAGTAGTTAAAAAAAAAAGGACTGGACACTCGGCTGTAATTACCTGCCTTTGTCAGGAGTATGTGTGTGTGTGTGTGTGTGGGGGGGGTGGTGCTTTGAAAAGTGAGTGGAAAAGAGACAAATCTTGGGGAGAGGAAGAGTTTGATGACAGATACAAGATAAGGGGCGTAGGTGATGGAAAAGCCCGGAGATGGATGGTGTGCAAAAAATAAAAAGAAGAAGAAGAAGGAGGAGGAGGAGAGGATAGAAAGAGGAAGAGAAGACAAGCTGAGAGACGAGAGGGGAAGGACGGTGAGGACTGCTGGGGAGGAGTGGGAGAAGTGAGAAAATAAAAAGATGTAGATAGAGACACAAACAGAGAGCAGAGGATGGATGTAATGATACAGGAAAGAGTTGACTTCTAAAGTGGGATATTAGTATTCAAGCAGCAACAGTTACCCTCCCCCTCCTAGCCCTCCCCCCGTCCTCTCGCCCTGCTGCCCCATCAGCCCCGGCGGTCAGCACGCGCGTCCTGCGGCGAACTTAAAAATAAAAAATAAAAAAATACACAGGTCTTCAACTTGGAGCGTGAAACGTTCGCTTCGACGGGTTCAGTGTGTGTGGGCCTCAGCTCCCCGCTCTCATTTTAACTGTAATTATTTCTGAAATTCATGAGCGAATTCCACTCGCAAGTTGAAACCTTTTCTGTCAATCAGCGAGTAAACACAAGTTGAAATTTCTTGTTATTTAAAACAAGTGTGAATCAGAAGAACAGTGGCAAACACCCACATGCAGAAAGCGGTGATGCGGGAGAGCCGATGTACAATGAAGATATAAGAGGAAAGAAATGGGTTATGCAAACATCTTATGGGTATTTACTTTATTTGAAAAAAAAAAAAAAAAGAGAGAGAGTTGATGAAAACGCGCTTTCACAGTTCTGGTCTCACTGTCCACTCTTAAGTGTCAAGTTTTCAGTTCAGCTGTGACTGCCAGAGATGAGAAGGTAGGAGGAGGGAGAAGATTTAGCTGCCAAAGTCCACCTCGCTTTGGATGCTTCAAACGTATTTTTTCCAATATTCTAATATGCATATAATGGAATACTTATAAACATTTCCTTTAGCTTGACACCATATTGCGCAAGGGAGATATATATATAGTGCTCTTCAAATTTTGAACTTGTCACATTAAAACCCCATGTTTGATGTATTTCATTGGGATTTTATGGTGAAACACCAGAAGAAAACTTTGTATAAATGGTATTTCTGACAGATACCGTCTGCCACTTTTAAAACGCTTTAAAAAGTATTTTAAAAAAGTGACAGCCTCCCCGTTTCCGTCCAACGCAATTCCACTTGATTCTCATCTCCCTTCTGTTGTTTGTCTGGGATTTCTCCCATTGAGCTCAATTTCTCTAACTGAATTCTAACTGGGCCAACAATAACATTGATTTTTTGTTGTGTTTTACAATTGTAATCTGTCCATATATGGTTGTAGTTAGGCTATAGATAATCTTCCATTACAAATATGCACAAAACTTTGTCAATATTCCGCTAATGTTTTTATTTAAAACTATTTCTGTGTTTCCCTTAAATAAGAAATGTAACTAACATCACGTGAATACGTTTGTTCATGCACTAAGTCGCTAAGAAAAGCGCCGCATCTCCATCCTGCAACTACTTCTTGCTGTCTTCTTCTTCATTTGTTGCAGTAGCGGCAACATCCGGATCTTGACCATGCAAAAACAAAGTGTTCACGTTGCAGTTTTGTGAAATCTCATTAAATATTTTAAAAATTCTACGGTATACAGGTTTTATTGACACAAACTTTTCTTCTCTTAAGCATCTTATTATCCTTTCCGTGTCACAAGAAATCTTTGGAAAAGGCATTTTCATTGCTCATTTCACTCCATTGTTGTGAAAGTTCAGTTCGTTGGTAGAGGTGTGAATATGCGGACCAAAAAAAGCAAACTCTGCTCCACCTAAAAATCCAGGTGTCGTTTAGGTTGGAATGAACTCTGGGACGGTTTGAATGCACTTGTGAACGCCAAGCGGACCAGAGATCGCTTCGAAGTCAGGAAGCAAACTATGGCATAGGGAATTATGGGTAAATACAACCAAAACAATTCTGAGTGTCCAGCGATAGCTGAAGAAATGGCTCATGGTCTTTTACCAATGACCAAAGAGAAAACGCATCGCTGCCACCTGATGCCACTCTGTGTTTATTACATTTGGTCAAGAATGAAGTCGTGCTTAGAGTTTTCTTTAGAGGTTTTCATGTCTTTCTATCAGTGGTTGTTGGTGCAGCACCATCAGACGTGAGGCGATGAACAGACTTTTCATTTAGTTTGGTCTGTTTGACACCAAACAGTGCAGTATGAAAGCAAACCGAATCAACAGAAACCAAGTTTGAACAGAGTCTACCAGACTACAAGATGTGAATATTGTTTTGCAAATCTCTACACGTACGAGTTATTTTTCATAAAACCTTTTTCCCCTTCCTATCTGACATCCAGGTAATCCCTTCTGAATCCACACGCAAGACCCAACGCACGCCGATGATCCTCAGAGCCTCCATTAACCCGCCTGCACGTACGACTGTCTTTTCCGCAGCGTAAGCTACGTCCCGACTCCTCCTCTGGCCTCATCCGCCGCTTCCCTCTCATTTGACTAATTATATTCCCTGAGAACGCTGTTGACAAATTCATTTGGAAATCCATTAGTCCCGTGGCGTCGTTTAAACAATGTGAACGTTAATGTCCATTGCTCTAATACTCCTGATTCCCATTCTAATAGCCGTCTGATAAATCAGGTTATCTGCGACACCTCCTACACGCCGTGAAGAGCGGAAATTAGAGTATTATTAACTATCGGTGGTGCTCTGTCGTGTCCGGGTGTGTTAGGAAAAAGGAGGAGAGAAGATGACAGACCTTCAGTAGGGAGGAAGGAAGAGAGAGGGAGGAGAGAGAGAAAGAGCGAAAGGACAAAAATAGAGAGAACAAAGACACCAGTGAGAAGGGTGAGTTAAAGAAGACCAGAGGGGGAAAAGAAAGAAATAAAAGGAAAAGAGCGACAGGACCAAAGGGTGTTGAATGTAAATGAGGTTAAGTTAAACATTAAAGAGGGAGGATTGAAGACACAAAGTAAAACACGAGGAAGAGAACAAGAAAAGGATCAATCCAAGGAAACACTGAGGGCTTTTTACCTCCTCACTTCCACTTAAGACCTAAACTTTTATCATTAATTATTTGGAAACTATTCCATCGGTCTGCTCTAAACTTCACTGGTGGGTTTGATTCTGGCACAATTTGAAATTGACATAAAAAGTAAATAGCCCTCCTCAATAGCGAACACAAATCAGTTTACTCTTAGTTACTCGTTCAGCTGAATATTTCACATAATTAAACAGATGGCAATGCTTTAAAAAAAAGATGTGTTCTTAATTGAATGTTTCGTGGCAGCACCTTTAGCAATGCCTGCACTTCATAATGAGATGTCAGCCGTCGGAGATAGTTTCTTCTTCTCTTCTCGAAACAAAGCGCACAAGTCATCTGAGGTTTGAAAGGCGGCATCTCCGCTCTGTCATTTTTAGATTTTTCCTGGACCTTTAATGGGATCAAGGTCTAGGTTCACGGAATGTCATTAAAAAAGTAGTTCAAGGTGTTTTTTGTCTTGTAACTTTATGTTTTGGGTCATTGTCTTGCTGGAGAACACAACAGCTGCAGATAAGACTGACCTCTGACACCAGGCCGTATTATTCATTCCACAATGTTTTGGTAGTCATCGAGACTCATTCACTGATTTCTGCGTGCCAGAGCAGCTCAAAAACAAACCACTTCCCAGCCAGCATACCTAGGTGGGCCCCATATGGGGAAAAGGAGGGCAGACAATATGGGTTCCACATGGGTTTGTCCGCGGTTTCCATGGTGGCCCCACATGGGTTTGCCACTGTCTACATGGGCCTACAATGGGTCCTACATGGCAGTGGCCCCTGTAGGCAGGGGCCCATGTAGGACCCAACCCGTGTGGGGCCACAATGGAAACCGAGGACAAACCCATATGGGACCCATTCTGTCTGCCCTCCTTTTTTCCCCATATGGCCCCAGCTAGGTGTGCTGGCTGGGTTCGTTCCCTATTTCCTGACAGCTAACGTCCTATTTTCTAATTTCCGCTGCAGTATTTCCTTGTCGTCTTGAAATACATTCATCTCTCCATTGAACTCAAATATTGTCATCGAACCTGCCAGAGAGTGTTGACGTAAAATGTGTAGCAATTAAAACAAAATGGGTCGACTGACCCAGGAAAGGTGCATAAAGAGTGCAGCCAGGAATTAGAAAAATTAATGAATAAAAGAAAACAAATGGATAAGAGAATCATTTCTTTCACTGTTGCTTCTGTCTCACGAGTTATTGTCAACAGAGCTGAAAATGTTGCACTTTTAAAACCTAAAAGTTTCTTTCCTTTTCATATGCATTTGTTTTTAGTAGGATTCATTTATCAGGCTCTCAGTGAAAAGCTTAAATACCTGACTTATTATTTATTGCAAAAAATAATAAAACCGTATAGAATACTAGCAGTCTTGACATCTTCTTCATTTGGCTCCTGATTGCTCTCTGCATTATCAAGCTGACATAATTACTTAAGATGGTCTGAGTGACGCTTAAATAATCATTTGAAATCAAGCACCTCAAAGCTCAGGAGTAATTTCACTTCCTTATCCAACAACCGTGTTGAGCCCTTATTTTAAATTCTGAAGAAGAGAACGTTATAACATTTTTTATTTAATCAAAAGCCGGTCATCTACGACCCGCTCCGACTGGGTCAACCTTATTATCCGAAATAAGCCAATTTCTCCAATTTCCTGACCGCATCTCCGGCTCAAACTCCTCTGCCTCCCGTCTCGCCTGGTCTCTCTGCCCCGACTGCCTCCTCGTTTCCCTCTGAACGCTCGGCGAGCGCCGAGAGGAAGCCTGTCAGTGTCAGCATCCCTTCCCTGCCTGCGGAGCCTGGCGGAGAGTGTGGATGAGACACGTCGGCCTGATTAGCCGCATGTTTATCTACCACCATCACTGCTCTCATAACCAGAGGGCTTCAAGGGCACCGCCGGAGGATCGGCTCCGCGCACGAACCAACCCACACGGCAGCGCGGCTAATAGACACTCTGTGCTTAGCACTCCCGGTGAAAGTGTCTGATGTGTGTGTGCCACCGTGCCCCTGTTGAGTCGCCCACCATGGCACAATCCTCTTAATTAAGAGGAGTGTGTGCGTATGTGTGAGTTCTGGGGGCGGAGCAGCTGGCAGGAGGCACTGGGGCCAAAAAACATCTGCAGAAAGGCTGCAAAAACACACACGCATGCACGCCCCCCCCGCCCCACACACACACACAGGAATAAGAGATACACAGCATTGCCCGCTTATACACACACTGTCACTGCTATGAGCGCCCATAATAGAACGACACACACTGTGAACACTTGTCAACAATCTAACCGGCGAGAAAAGAAACCTAGAAACACACGCAGGACCGGGTTCAACTGCCAACGCCAAGCCAGTGGGATGTCACCATGGCAACCCGCGACCGGTCATGTCACCATGGTTTTGTGAAGATGGGCGACGGAAAGGAGAGTGGGAGATGGGCAGGCGATAAAGAGAGCAAAAGACAAAGAGCGAGAGAGAGAGAGACATTAAAACAGTCCCCACAATGCTCAGCTTTGCTGCCTGTTATTAAACAAAAGAGTAAAAGAGAAGAGAGAAGAAGAGTCAGAGAGGATCCGGAGACGTGTCGGCGTCTGCGAGGAGGTCAGCAGCTCAGGCGGCTTCTGATGCACCGCAGGGACCTCAGAAATTACCCTCCTTTTTTATTCAATAAGTCACGAGGAGCTGTGGGGCTTTTCTTCTTTTTTTTTCTTAACACAAAAACACAACATCTGATATCATCGTGATAATCGACGCCAGAGGGGCAGAATAAGGAATGGAAGCTTCTGTCCTTGCTGTGGGGCAAAGGTTAAAGTCAGGAGCAAAGGATTAAAGCGTGGTAGCTGTTGTTTCAAGTTCACCTTATCTCCGACAGCGATCTGTCTCAGACCTTATGAGGCTTTTTTATCTTCCTTTTTACCTCTATCGTGATTTTTTTTTTAAACTCTTTTTATCTATCAAGTTCTAATTATCTGTGAAATTAAACAAGCTGTTCGGTTGATGAGCTTTAAGAAACTTAAATTTATAATAGAAAATTTGAGGGAAAGCGTTATTTTGGAAAAAAAACAAAGTCCTCAGTTACTCAAAGTAATCTGTGTATAATTATGAATTTTTGTAGCAGACATCGTATCGGTAACGGGCGGGGAAAAAAACATACAATGACGCCACTTCACCCGTTTTTAGCTTCTGTTTAGCATCGTCCAGCTCCATTTTGTCACTTGTAACTGTGGGGTGAGTCAAGTTCGAATCGTCTGACGTGTGACTGATGGGAGTGGAGCTGCATGGACATGCAGCGCGCTGCTCTTGTTACGGTCTGATTAACTTCTGCACGGCACTTACATTATTTCCTCAACGGGTTAAACTATCTACTCCTCTATTCATACTATAATAAGCAGATTAATACGACTCCATTTCCTTTCACCGTGCTCCGTCTACTGAAAGCTTGCAAAATGCAGCACAGAAACATGAGCCCAAATCATCCTGGTTCGACCCGACCAGGTCAAACTCTGCCAACGAGATCAAAGATTCTCCACCAAACCCAACAGTGTGCATGAAGGTCCTACTTACATATTCATTCTGTGCTTCTTGCCAAATCCACCTAAAGAGTTTTCTACAAAATAAAAGTTCAATCTAAGCAAATGGTAACACAAATGCAGCACCAATCTGCTAAATGCATTCATATTTAGTTTGATTATGCTAAAAAAAAAAAAAAAAAACGCAGTTTGACCACTTTAGTCTCAGCCCTTCCACTTCTTTGGGTCTCTGCCACCTAAAAGCGAGTGAGATTTTTTTTTATGGCTTCGTCCATATGTGTTAGAGAGATGTAGTGTGACATGAGATGTATGCATATTGGTTAATCAATATTTGTGCAGCTTGGCCTTCTCTACGCTGTATTGATCTGTAGCGGGATCCTAGAGTGTACATGTTTGACTCCTGACCCCGACAGTGTCGTAAACTCGGGCTGTAATAAACCAACGTGTCGGTGTGTCCGAACCGGACTGAGCGAGCCGCTCCGGACAGGAGGCAAATAAAATAAACTACAAGTACCGTTTACTTTTTATTACAGTCAAATGTTCGATTTCAGAATATTTTACAGACAATGGGACTATGAAGATATTTATAAGCAAAATAACAGCAACGTCCAACCTTTAAGGCGCTTTAAGGAATAAGGCGATTAATGAGCTGGGAGTTTATTTCTACACAGCTATCGCTCTCATAACAAATATTTGGCAAAATAATGAAATATTGCCAAACTATGTGAGTGACATGTCTGATTAAAGTGAATTCAATTCAAAAGCTTTGGAAGCATTCTTGACAGATGCTTGGCGTCCCTTTAACTTTAGCACTGCAATATTATTGGTTGAAATCTGTTTTGTTCTAGCCAACGTGACAAATTCTCTAGAAACTTTAAAACAGCACGGATTTGGTGTCTAAAAGCTAAATCACTTGGCCAAGGAAATACACAAAAAATATTATTTAAACAAATCAGAAAAAGATTTAAAAGAATAAAAAAATCTGTCTGCAAAACTGTCACCAAAGGAAAAGGTGGAAATATGGCTTCCAATTCAATAAGAGGAAGACTTTCCACCCTGAAAATGCCAACAATATCCCAAGTTTTAATCTTAAGCCTGAAATGATCACAGCATTACACAGCAACCACGAATAATCTTGGAAGATACTCAAATTATGAGTCATGAAAACATAATGTTTTAGAAAAAATTAAGTATTTTTGAACTGAATTGAATTAATATTTTTTTGCAGTGTTTTGCTGAAGAAGTAAATAAACTACAGAGTTTACATTTTTATTTATTTTTTTTTCCACTTTAAATGAAGCAGATTTACAGCGAAAACGAACTGAATCGTATATTACAGTATAAAAACAGGATTGTATGGTGTATTTTCTTTAGGAGTGAAAATAAATGCACTCTTTAAAAAAGCAAAACGCAAAAGAAGTTCACCACGAGCCAAATAAGGACACAGCAAATACGATAAGGAACTCCATGTGTGGCAGTGAGCTAAAGCTAAATCTCTAAGTTCTTCTTCCTCTACTTCCCTTCAATTAAATATTGATAAAAACACTTTATTTTCTGTTTGTCCCACAAATCTGCCGCTTCCGTTTCGAGAATAATTCTGCGTGTTTCCTGATTATTTAAACTTCAAGCGAGTTTCTTCTCTCCACAATCATACATCAGCGGAAGGAGTCGCAGGAAGCAACATGCGGCTAAAGCAAAAGTGAAATGCTAACGGTCAATACAGAAAATGTACACCACTTCCTCAAATGTGCGTAGAAATTCCCCTCCGCAGAAGGAAATCGGCTTTGCTGCTTCGACCGAAGCAGCACGAAATAAATCTGCGATGGTTAATTCAGGGACTCTTCCGCTGAACGCTACAATACGGGATCTAATTATTGTGCGAACGTGCATGTTTTGCGTACGTGAGTAAAGCGGTAATGACAGCACATTCTGATTCGAGCCAAACTCTGCGTTAATGATGGACCGAGATCGGCTTGAGCTGTGGGATCAAATGCGCCGTCTGCTGAATAATGGAACACACGGGGAACGGTGGCGGCCCCATACGGACCCATAAGGTGAACGTATAGCAGGTACGGCGAGTGTGTTGGCAACAAGAGGAGGAATCACTGCCACATGTATCTATATCTGTGTGTGAATGTGTGCGTGTGTGTTCAGACTACAGGTTGGTATGGGTGTGACAGTCCACAGAAACACACTTGTGTGTTGTGTTTATGATCATGTCAGCAATGTGTGTCACTCATCAATAATGTAACACACTTGGTCCCCCCCTCCTTTAAAGTGACACTCCCGTGTTCCACATAATTAACTTTCTCTCTCTATCAACCTTGCGCCCACACACACAACCACCCCCACACATCCCCATACCTCCCCCCCGCCCCCCACACACACACACACACACACACGCACATGCATGGTGGAACACAGCTGAAGGAACAGACCTACAAATATAAATGAGCTCAACATTTGAAAAATACCCAGAAAAATCCGACGAAATGTCCTGTTCCAGAAATGGCTTTGATATAAGTGCGAAATCTTAAGAGCATTTTCAATCTCATTTCCTCTTTAATGAAATAATTCCCCAGCTTAAACAAACGGAAACACAATCGAAGCCAGAAATGTGCATTCACTGCACACAAGTTGCATGTAAATGTCACAAAACCTTCATTTCTCCACCCGACATTAAATCAGACTAAATGTTTCCTCCTGTTTTTCCCTGTTTAGGATTGTTCTACTTCCTAAATGCCAGACTAATGAGAAATTAAATAAAATTTTTACATTTTTTTTAAAGAGAATCTTTTCACTTCCTTCTGCATCTCAAGTTTATGCACATTCCTTCAGTATTTGGTAGAATCACCCTGAAACATTTTGTCCCGTTCAATAAGCGCTTGCTGTTCCCCCGGACAGGACAAATGCAGCCGAGTCAGGTATGAGGGTAGCATGGCTCACACACATCAAATGAGATCTACGTGCACATTTCCGATTGGCGACTGACGACTGTTCCGATTTCAATAAGGGCTCAACCATGACTTTATTATTCTTGAAGTAACTGCTTCTTCCTCTCTGAGTGGCCTTTCAGTGCATGTCAAAACAGGACTTGTTTTGCTATGGATAATTATTCTCTCTTCCCAGCTTCAATCAGCATCCTGACACTTTGAAGCATCTTTTCTGTTCTGCGATTGATCCACATAGTTTACGCCGAAACCCAATCTCTTTAAAGGGGCAGTATTATGTGTTTTCAAGGCACATGTTGCAATTTTATAGCAAAATCAAGTAACTATGTTTCCTTCAGTTGTCATATAAATGCTGCAAACATTTCTTAAGAGAAATTTGACTTCTTAGTTTAACGCCTGGTAATTGGGCGTCTGTCTCTTTAAATCAGTGTTTCTCAATTCCACCCCTGCTCTGCATGTTTTAGGTGTTTCCCTTTTGCCATGCACCTGGATTGAATCTGTGGGTGGTTAACAGACTTCTGCAGTACACAATGGCTGCAGAATAGTTCATGCAGTCATTTGGATCAGCTGCTCTGGAGTAGAGGCACATCTAAAACATGCAGAGCAGAGTGGCTGAGGACTGGAATGGAGGCGCACTGCTTTAAATGCAGAAACTCCACCTTCAGGAAGTCATCACAGCTCCTCTACTAAGTGCATTTTTGCTAATTGCTGCTGGCTAGTCTGAAGGAGCTGAGTGGATGAGAGCTGCTCTGTGAGGCAGAACTGCAGTAACTGCAGCTCAAAGGTGGAGCTTCGAAAGCGGTCAATCTCTTTGACTGCTTTCGGTCCAAAACGGTCCAATCAGGCGTTTTGCTCAGCTGAATGGTTGCCATGGGAGATTAAAGGATTTCTCAAACATGCATGAAAGAATCAAGACGATATTTTTGACTAACATTATAACATGGCGTAAAGCCCAACAATGTCGGCTTCGCATAATGTGGCGCCTTCAAGTGTTAAAAACAGATGAACATGGTGTGAGCATTTATCGTATCATTTATTATACATCACAAAAATTTTTTCCAGATAAGAATTTTGATTTATTGTTGTCGTGATGAATTCCAATTAATGGTGATTAAAATCCATTAAACTGTCAATATTGTTGGGAGCGTTAGTTTTGCTATTTTCTCCGCTGTTTGTCCAATGAGTTTCAATCAATTTGAAAATATGATCAAATGTAGTGACTCTGTGCAGCTCAGTGACACAAGTCATACAGTCTCACGTGACTGGTGTCCCGAAGAAGAGCGTTTGTGCTTGTTGAACCGAACGCTACATCATTCTCATCACCACTTTTATTGTTATCTCAAAATACTGTGATCAAACTAAAAGTCAATTTGATAATCAAACCAAAAAATGAACCATTGCGTCAATCAACAGTCATCCAAGCTGATTTTTTTGTTGTTTAATCCTTTTTTGATCCCCTACAAGAAAGCTGGGTGTGTGAGACGGAGGGTGTGATCAAGGTGAGGTGCAGAACTGTTGCGAGGCACAGCCAGCGCATCATTTAAACAGGAAATCCTGTTTAAATGTTTTTCTCTCTGAAGGAGGGAGTGTTGACATGGAGTAATTGGTCAAACATTTCCAGGGTCACAAAGATCATGTGACTGTCGTGTCTGAAATTCTTTACATACTGTGGGAGCTAAATGATAAACGATTCATCGTATTGTTTATCACTTATCGTGATGAATTTATTATCACAGTGAGGATTTTGATTTATCGTTGACATGAAAAATTCTAATTAATGATGTTTGTATCCCTCAAAATCCTGCTTGGACGAGGTAGGGGGCCTTGCACCCGATTTAGTGTTTGCAGCAACGAAACACGCTGCTGTTCTCTTCACATTATGTATTGATTTGCATTTCATGTCCTTTTTGTATGTTTTGTTGTTTTTTATTTTTAATCTCGACATTTACTCTTTTAGTTTTTATACCTGCTGTAACATCAGTTGCCCATTTGGGACACGAATTAATCTGAATCTGAAGATGGTTTGTTTTCCTGTTTTCTCCAATATTTTATCAATTACAGTATTAACTATAGTAAATATGGAAATATTAGTAAATTTGAAAATATGAGAAAATGTATTTACTGTGAGTAGTTTAGTGGTACTACAAATGTGGTGACACAGAGTCACAGTCATGCAGTTCCTCCAAAAGGAGACACAAATAGTTCATATCGCCACTTTTATCGTTATCACATTAGTACTACGCGAAATCGCGATAAAGCTTTTTTAAGTCCATATCGCCCTCCCAGACTGGGGGGCGATATTAGAAAAAAAAAAATTTCTGAGTTCTAGAAAGTTGGTGCACAGATCTCCTAATAATCTTGCATATATCTCGTCTAGTCAAAGCGTCGCTGTTCCCAACACCGAGTCATTTGCACTTTACACAACACACGGCGAGCGACAGCGTGCGGTCCAATCATAACCTCCAGACTTTTCTGCAGACTTTCTTCCCGTTTTACCATTTTCTTCAAGTCTAAGCCCGGTGGAGACCAGAGGCGAACAGACGGAAATGTTCATCATCATCATCTTGATAGCGCTTTTTTTTTAAAATGGCCAACAAAATATAATCAAGCAAAAAAAAAGAGCAATGATTGTGATTACTTGAAGGTTTTTTTTGTGTGTGTGTCATTAGATTTTCCTCTTTTGTGATGCATGAAACGGATTAAAATAGTCCGAGTTTCCGGCCCGCCGGGATCTATTTTCTGACAAAGCTTTGCTTTTTAAATTGTGGCTCAGCAAGGAGATGTGTAAAACACCACAGACAGACACGAAGAAACACATCTGCACACAAACATCCATAAGGAGTGAGTGGTGTTGATGCCAGCTTGGAGTGATGGTAATATCACAGGCTGGAGGAGCTGCTAATGAACAGTGCGAATGGGAAGAAAGGCTCCAGCTCAATCCACTAATTGCCTTAAAAGCTTTTCGTACAATTTACCCTGTCAACAGAGATGGTGGTAGGGGTGTGTATGCATGTGTGTGTGTGTGTGCGTGTATGTAGGTGTCTCTGTGTGGGTGGGCTGTGGGATAAGAAAAAGAGATAATTTTAAGAAAACATATT
The DNA here is from genome assembly GCA_902982915.1 of Phalloptychus januarius. Taxonomy (NCBI): domain Eukaryota; kingdom Metazoa; phylum Chordata; class Actinopteri; order Cyprinodontiformes; family Poeciliidae; genus Phalloptychus; species Phalloptychus januarius. The sequence continues at coordinate 15,101,173 of CADWAE010000481.1, forward strand.
GTAAGGAAGCAAGGAGGGGAGGGGGGGAGAAGAAAAGAAAGGAAAAAGCACAATGCTTTTACACCTACGCAGACCCAATCAAACACACCGTGTCTCTCATGCAGCAAGACGTCTTATTTAGCCGAAGCCATTTCAAAACCGCAGCCTGTCATTTCCCACCGTCCGTCTCCAAAAGAGCCGAAAGCGCACGCGTACGACGACTGTTCATTCCGACGCACGCGAATCGGAGGGCTGCGTGCCGTACAGACATCTTTCTCCACGCGGAAACGCTCTGCTCGGCAGGGCACTGCAGCTGGAGCCAGGCCTCGTTAAAATAAAAAGCCCGCTGAGTATTTTGAACAGCACTAAGGCGAGAGCATTTCTCCAAAACACGAGCGGCTCCCTCGCTGCTGCGTGTTGGCCTGTTGCTGGAACCCATGTTGCCTCGCAGGTCCGGAGTCGCACACGCAGCAATTCTGCAAAAGGCCGGCCCGCATCAACACGTCGATGAAGCCGATTGCACCAGAGGGAAGGAAGGATATTTTATTTGTCTTCTGTGTATTTCCTAAAAGGATCAGGTTGATGCCTGTCTAGTGCCAAGTCTGTTAAGTCTAATATTTACTTTCTGTCTGTTCTGTGAAAGTATTGCTGCTGTGGCTGCTGTGCTGTGTTTGATTAGCTGATGTAGTACCTGGAAAAAAGGTCAATTTATTATTCCATTATTAGAGTAAGCACGGTGAAAAACAGCAGTAAAGAGGCTGCAATTCAGTTAGGGTAATAGATTTATTTTAATTAGGGGCAACAAAACTAGAAAAATACGAGAGCAGTTGCAAGAAAACGCAGTTTTGGTTCGAGGTTGTAAGAAGTCCTTTGTAAAAATCATTCATACAGTCAAGGTTTTGGATGGACCAATCCAAAGTGTTAATATTGATTCCAGTGACATGAAACATTTTGGTAGAATTAAAAGATTGCATAAGCTTAAGTCAAGCAAGGGGACGAATAATTGTGAGATGAAATGTGCTCAGCTGTTTTTTATGGACTTTACTAACAAAAGAAAGCTCTGGCCATTATTTAGAGTTTACCGTAATCCGAAGACGGACAAGTTGAACTTCTGACATGCGTCAAAACATTGGGGACTTCAAATGGGGGCTTGTGGGGACCAGGTCCACCCTGGGAAAACGTTGACCACCCACTGGTCCCCTGGTATAATCATGTTCAACTTAAATCAAGACAAAGATGTGAAACATGGTGATTTTTTTGTTGTTGTGCCAAAATATCCTTTTTGCTAAGCTGATTTGTGGTCGTCACTGCTCTAAAATAGTGTTTCCAACACATCAGGTTTAAAATACCAAAATTCAGCTAAGATGGGGTATCTGTCTGTTTAGCTGTTCCACCACTGAAGAGAGTTTTTTTTCCCCACTGTTCTTTGAACTCGTTGCAAAATTACTTAGTGAACCTTTAGTTTACTAAAGGCTGTGGAATAATGTTATCCAAATTCAAAGGACATTAAGTCTCAGATTCATCATTTTCTAATTTCAAACAGAATCTGATTTCCTTTGATTTTTACTAAAACAACAAACATTTGAAATTAGGTTAGATTGTAAAACATTAATGTTGACTATAACATTAATTCATTAAATACAAACATTTAGCCCCAACATTTTATATCCTCAGACATAAGATAGCAAAAAGCAAAACCTGGCTCGTGTTCGGCTAAGTTTTTTTTGTGGGGGGGTGCATGTGTGTGTGTTTGTGCTGACTTTTCAAAAACATGCATATCAAGAAATTAAAAACACAAAACGTGTACCGGACGTCACTACACCGCCATCTGTTCCACACCTTACATTTAGACCTGCTAGCATGTTTTATAGCGACAATATATGCTATAAGGGATGACCAGAAACACAGATGACATGCTAATTATAAACGACACTGTTTGAAATATACATCGTCTGCCTGTAGGCAAATAACATCTCTTTCCACTGAAGAAACACACACACCAATATGTGTTTGCATCACTGAGTTTGTCCTGTTTGTATTCAGAGTTTATGAGTGTTTAATCTCATACGTGTCCATATGTTTATGTGTAAAAAAAAATATATACGAATATCATGTTTGTCTCTATTGTTTGTGCAGATCTCAGTAAACGGGCAAAGGTTGGAAAATCAAAGAGCCAATAAAGCTGACAGGGTAAAAAGTGCTGGAGGGTAGTTAGCTTATGCTAGCACTGCAGGGTTAAATCAGAGCGTGATCCATGTGCTCAGTAATTTTAATAACTTCATTTACAAAACGATTTTAGAGTGCAATTATGAGAGATAAAAACCAAAATAAAACAAGTGAGTTTAAAAACAGATACAATACTGTGAAAAGTAGTAAAAACAATAAGTATGAAATGAAGCCACATAAGACAAAGTGAGCAAGTGATGTTTTAGATTTAATTGGTTGGAGTCTCTTAAGTGAGCAGCAAAACCTTGAAGTCTGATTGAATCTGACACGTCAACCAGTGAAGGGATCATTCGAGTATATCTCCCAGCATTGGTTCAAGTGGGACCATCTGCAGATCTTTGACATGTGAGGACACAAATACGTGAATTAGGACCTCTGATTTTCAGATGATAAGACTTCTGGTGATGGTCCTCAGATGGTACAAGGCAGTCTCAGTTACCTCCTTTAGATGAGTCTCAAAAGAAAACAGAATTGAAACACACCCCTGGTTCTTGCACTTTATTACATAATAATCAGTTTTCCAGGTAAAATTTTGAGATATATCTATATATATATGTATCTGCATATTGTCAGCGTAACAGTGAGTTGTGTTAAACGAAAGCAAAAGAAAACCAAAAGGTAGAAAATATGAACGGGCCAAGAATGTGTGTTCACATGTTCCATGTTGCAGTCTGCAGCAGCTCAGATATCAAGAGGTTGTGTGTCTTATTTGAACGAAGGGATCCAGAACTCGTTCCCAAGAGTCAGTTGTCGGTTAGTACAGACGTCACAGAGAAAGAGAACTGACCCTGGGTCGACACCAAAACCAATACCTCTAGACAGGCAGCACACTTGTGCAAAGACAAGCTCCTGATCCCCACCCTACATACACACACACACACACACACATCCCCATAGCCAGAAAGCCAATAACTGCAGCCCATTATTGAGCTGGCCTGGTCTAAGTTCTGACACAAGCCACAATTAACCCTTGAATCCTCAACGGGCCGCTGGATGTTCATTCAGAGCTGCTAACGAGGCTAAATGTGAGAGCAGTGGCTTCGTTAATGAGACAGGATAACTGTGCTGTGTTCCAGCCCGAGCAGGTCAGCTCTCACTGGCCCTGATGATCACACTCCGCTTCCAGACTCACGCCAGAGCGGCTCGACTGGAGTTACTTAGTTTTGTTCCAGGAGCCTCGACATCCCACTGCCATAGCACCAACAAAGCAAACTTCCTGTGTGTACCTATGCATGTATGTGTGTGTAGTCCTTTAATTCCTCAAATTGCAATATAGTCTTTATTTTTGCAATGCAACAGGTTTTGAATTATCACACCATTAAGTAGTTTTTAGCATTATACCCGACAGTAGAGCCGCGTTGAGAAGTTTTGCCTACTTCCCGGCATCGTCTTCGTCATGGCTCTATGCCTCTCTGTTCTACTTCAAAATCCATTCGGTCTAAATTATCTAAGTGTTTCGCATACAAGAAAGAGGGGGGTGTGGAAACGGTGATTTATAAACACCTTAACAACAGACAGGCAGAATTAGAGAGCCCTCATTTTCCCTTTTGGTTCTACTCCTCTGTTTTGCCCGCTGTTTATTTACCACCAAAGCAGTTATCAGACGCAAGTGTGCGGTGAGCGGAAAGGAGAACGCAGGGAAAAAAATAATTACCCTCTGCCTCAACCAGCTGGTTTGTTCATAAACACGCAATTATGATCTCATGGCAGTCCATTATATGCGAGCCACTCCAGGGCAGAAAGCTTTGCCAAAGCGCGATCACTGAAAACGTCTTAAAACGCGCCGCAAAAGCAAATACCTCGACCGCCAGACGCAACGTTCTGATTTACTTGGCAGCTCCGCGAAGAGAAAATCTATTAGTCTTCGTAAAACACGAGTCCGGTAGTGTTAAATGTGCCTGGTCTGCAACAGTTCGTCTGCATGGCGACGTGGTCAGAGAGTCACGGCAAAAGCAGAACTACAAGTAGTTTACCGCTATTCACAGCTTATATCTGGGTTCATATTAAGAATAAAGAAATAGCCCAGTCCCTATTAATATTTAGATTTATATGATTATATTTCTGGTCAACACAGTCAATCAATTGACTGCGTTGTGTGATGACCGTTTCCTCGCACCAACCATACCGTATCATTACCTTATGGACTCGCAACTGAAGGGGACCCAGCAATGGTGCAGTACTGTGCTGATTTTACAATAGAAACAGACGAAATAAATGACCAAACAACCTCGGCCCATCCCGTGTTGTACCGCTCAGTGGAAGGAAAATGATAAAATTCCTACCAAGGTGTTAATGTGACAATGGAAAACTTTCAGGGTGATGGATATTTGGCTCAGTATTCAAAGATAATTTGTATTGCAGCTAACCTTTGTAGGTAGATCGATGGAGGATTTAACATTTTCTGAGCTGTTCAGAGTATTTGTGCAAAAGCCAAGTTCAGATTATTAACCATTAGGGAAGGAAAGTACTTTTGATCCGATTTATGGTTGAAAACACCTAAAACTAAAAGACAAAAACTAAAACCAAAATCTCTCCAATGGATGAGGTAGATTTTCTCTTTCTACAACTTATGATGATTGTTACATAGTTTGCCTTTTCTTTAGATATACATTTAAATCAGTTTCACTGCTATGATACTAAAAGTAATTAAATATGTAATATTTCTGACAAACTATGTGGAAATATCTCAGCGTGTTCGCAGATAAGTTATTTACTGACACAGTTTGCGTGCAGCAGTGGAAACAAGCTGAGCGAAGATGTTAGCGGAGAGGAATTTAGGTCAAGCTGAGGTTTCAGTCGCTCCTACCCTCTGGAGACAGATTCCTATGAATTCCTGCTCCTTTAGAGCGGCGCACCAACGATCTGTGGCAAGCTGTCTACCGAATTTGAGCACACTGTACATCCACTGTAAACTGGCCACGGGTTCAGAGACTTCAGTGGAAAAGAAATCGAATGATGTGTCAACCTCGCCTTGGGTTACCCTTCGTCACAGGGAAGCATTTCTCGGTGTTCCTGAGCGCACAGGGCTGCCGGATGTGTTCCTGTTCTTGTTCTAGTTGTCAGCTTTCGAATTCAGTCTGCTGACCCCAAACCGAGATCGAAAACGTAAGCACAGTCAAAGCGGAGGAGGCCGGCACGGAGCAAATGAAACAGAAAGACGGCGGCGCTGTTAGCTTGCCGGCAGACAGATGCACGGCCGCAACATGAGCAAACACACCGTCGCTACGGGAGCCACCTCGGTGCATTGTGGGAGTGCGTCTCAGCGGGAGGGCGTGTCACTTCCTGGAAGAAGAGACCTCGCTGCTAGAACGGAGTCTCCCGGGACGTGCGGCTTTGAAATACCGATGCATTGTGGGAGCCCGGGCGCATTGCGGAGAGTGCTAGACCCAGCGGGTGTTGCGCCTGTTTGGTGTCCTGATAATTGTGTGAGAATCAGTGATGTTCATGCACCCGCATTCACACTCACAAACACACACCTCTGATCTATTGATACACTGCAGCCCCAGCAGGATCTTGCCTTTGTTGGTTTGGAATATTCACAGAGGGTTCCCTCTGAACAAAGCGTTCATGTATACTCTCATAAACACACCGGCTACACACTCTCTCTCTCTACACAGGTTTATACACTCTCAGAGGGAGGAAAACTCCCCCTCCCCTCACCCCTTCCTCCCATGTTCTTGCTGCAAACACATGGGAGAGAGATAAAAGACTTTAGCATTCTCGGCGAACACCGGCAAGAGACGGACGTCTTAAACTTCACCCACTGTCTGCGAACCGTACAATCAATATACAGTGTACACGGTTAATTTGTCTCCCCGAGATTATGGAAACCACATCTTCAGCATTCTCAGCAGATACTCCAGAGTTTTTGCTCGGGAGAGGAAGGTGGAAGTCTGGGTGAGGCAGAGCCCGGCCATCCTCACCTCATCTCCTCCACACCTTCGCCATCCTCTTCCACTGCCTCCCTCAGCAACGCCGCTCTCCTCCAACCTGGACTCACATCAAAGCTCGCCTCTCCACCCCCACCTCGCCCTCCACACGTGGCCCTTCTGCACCAGACACAGGCTGATCCACAGGTAACCATTTTTTTTTCCTCTTTCAACCTTCCTCTCTATCCTTCCATTCCACCTTCTCCCTCCCCTCCGACTCTCTCTTTTTCCCCAAGCTGCTTCTCTCTCGCAGAGCCAGAGAGCATCAAAGACTGCTGGGCCTCACGCCATGGGCTCCCCGCTAGGAAACCTACGCCAAGCCCCCGCTCTTCCCCCCCTGCTGACATCAACTCCCTCCTGCCACCGCCTCTACCTCCTACCTGCACCAGCCTCCTTCCCAAAACCCTGCACGAAACACGCACACATACACGCACGCACACACACACAGCTGGTGCATCCACCTCCCACCAGGCTCCCCGATGGCAGAGACTGCCCCATGCTGACAACACATACTGTAAACAACAAGCTGTCAACAGGGCTCAAGCGTGCCAGCCATCCGATGTGACCTATGGAACAGAGATCCGGCTGTGTTGCGAGGCTCGGGGGCTCGGCAGGAGGCCGGTCAGAGGGTACGCGGTGTGAATCTCCGTGGAGATTGGAGGGCGCTAAGATTCTGACAGCACAAAAGTAGCCGAGGTCGATCGGCTTGCTCTCAAAAAGTCATGCCAATTTTGTGTGTACCTGTAAACAAAAAGCAGGTTTTGTTTGGCAGAATTACAAATCACGCCTATGGGCATAGTGAGTGTACGCCAGCTTCATGTGGGGCTTCCGCAGGAGCCAGTGGGGCTGGAGAGAGTGGGCCGACTGTGTTTAAACCTGGAAGTTTACCGAGAGGCTAGTAGGTGTAACATTTTTGAAGTTTTTATTTGCTAGGCGAGTGCTCCAACATTTCTGTTTCCCTGTCTGAATTTCCTTCCAGTCTTGGCAATGAAAAGAGTTAATATGATGAACAGAAGTTTGCACATTTTTGAAAACCCTTTGGAATATCACAGTGATATGTGTCGACATGGATGCAGACGTAATATCAAAGGAAATAAAGCCTGGGAGCTAGTAAAATACATTTGATTAAATGATCATGAGGAAGCATTTTCTGCCCAATAGTGTCCAGGTGAGTGAGCACAATGACCAGAAGGAAAAACCGTGTTTTATGCACGTCAGAAAAGGTTGAAACAAAAAAAAAAAAATTCCGGATAACTTTCTCAATGTTGCAAAACAAGTTTTTATCCTCGCTTGAGGCATTTTTTGACTTTACCAAAAAAAAAAAAGGAATGCGAGATGGAAACATTTACTAAATAAGCTGCGACATAGTGAACTTCCCAATCTACTGCTGGGTTTGTGCCTTACCACAGGCACGAAACTTGTAAAAAATTCAAAGTTCAAACCTCCAACACGGAGGAGGGGAAATCTCTCAATTTCTCTGCGATTAACTACAGTCGTATGTAGCATCGACATCCGATGAAATTTCACTTTGCGATTTGCTCCAAACCAGTATATGTAAACTGAAAAGTGTTTTCTGGGAAATTGAGACCAAAGTAGATACATTTGGTAAAAGCCAAACACAGCATATTAACACAAACACCTCCTCCTGTCTACTGAGCCCAGTGGTGGAGGAACTAAATGGTCTCTTGGCAGAGTTTCAGAAAGAGCAGGAGTTTTTAAAGAGACAGACGCCCAATTTTAAGGTGTTAAATTACAAAGTGAAATTTATTTTAAGTCATATTTGATATCTGTAGCATTTTTATAACAACTGAAGTTAACATAGTTACTTGATTGTGCTATAAAATGACGTTATGTGCCTGGAAAAAAACAATAATGCCCCTGTAATTAAGATCCAACAGAATCAAGACGAGTTTAAGAAATGTCGTCTTATTTCTTCATATAAGGCAGATCGTCAGTGTTTTTGTTCTGAGATTTGCACCTGTACAGTTAACTTTTGTTGTTCTGCAAATACTAAAGGGAGAATCTGAAGACACAATATGTTAACTGAATTTTGCTTCTTTCTTTGCTTATCGTGCACTGTTCCCATTTGCTTCGGTCCATTTGCGCATTTCACCTCTCATTCTGCTTTTTTGCAACTCAATTTTCTTGACACTGACCAGAGTTTCATGTTGACAATCATCCAATTAATATGCGTGCGGAATATATATTAGTTTATCATCAGGGGAACAAGACATCCAGTAGGAGCAATTAATGATATTAATTCAAAAAGACAGGTCGATTGTCGTTGGCTTTAAACTCCTAACAGTCTCATCCTTGTAGCTCCTGCATCAAAAAAATAAATAAACATATAGATGAGAGAGCTTTAGGAAAAGCAGTGCAGTGCATACAGATTTACTTGTTTCAACCTGACATTCAGTGGGAAGCAGAAAAAAAAAACAATGCCAAATTCCATGGAAGATTATGTAAAAGGGATAAAACTGTAAACCATAACAGGTTTTTTTTTTTGGTGTGAATGATAATTGAGCATGCAGTAAAAAAAAAACAAAAAAAAACAAGCAAATAGGATAATTCATGCTCTGAATGAGATAAGGCTTAGTGACAATACTGCATTCATCTCCTCTCTCCTCAGACCTAGATATCTGATATCGGTTTTTTTTTTTTGTCTGCACATCCTGTCTTTTGACATGACTTGTACGAATGCACTCAATCGCTGTCTCCTTCCCTGACTATTGTCTATATGCTATCATTACTGTCATCTCTTCACACTTCCTCAACCTCCCCACATCCCTCCTCCCCCCCTCTCTCTGCCCACTCCCCCGACCGCCACGTCTCCTCTCAACTCACACTCAGATTTGTGGCTCTTAATATTGTATCTGTCTGCCAGAAGGACAGGAGCACGGGAAATGACATGTTTCCGCCTGGGGTGAAAAGACGCGCGCGCGCACACACACACACAAACACGCGCGCGGGCGTGCGCACACAGCACATGCTCAGGTGTCGGAGACTGCGTCAAGCTCACAATGTAATTATGGGGAAACAGAGCAGTCAGTTACACACCTGAGTGCAGCCCGGCCGGGGTACTCTGACACTGATGGGGGGGAAAGCTGAGAGTTAGTCTGTTAAAATACATTGACAGACAGCTACATTTGCAGACAAGGCGCTGAGGACAGATCAAATATTTGAGGAGAAGAGTGAAAGGAAAAAGGACAATGTAGAACATGATGCCGGCGTCCTCCTCCCCCCTCCACCCTGGTGCGTGTTGGGCTTTAAGTCTTTGGGGTATTTCTTGAGAAAAGCGGTACTGAGGCTGGAATCTAGATTATGACATTACACTGAACGCTACATATGCCACCAGTGCTTTATACCTACACCTTGTCATGTTGGATCGCTGTATTATTTTTTTTTTTTTGGCCCAATGCTTCCATTTATCAAGTGTGAAAGATGAACTTAAAGAAGTGTGACTGATGTTAAATGAGCCTCGCAATAAAACATCAACATTTTTCTACAGGCCATACATGTATATGTACAGGATTTAATTAGAAAATAGCCCTATTGACTTGGTTCCCACAAGAAATTTAAGTTTTAATATTTTCTAATTCTCATTTTCCTATCATTGTCAGTTCAGCATAAGTTGATATTGCTGGATTGGTAGAGCTGTTGCCTTGCAGCAAGAAGGTTCTGGGTTCGATTCCCGGCCCCGGTCTTTCTGCATGGAGTTTGCATGTTCTCCCTGTGCATGCGTGGGTTCTCTCCGGGTACTCCGGCTTCCTCTCACAGTCCAAAAACATGATTGTCAGGTTAAATGGTCTCTCTAAATTCTGCCTCGGTGTGAGTGTGTGTGTGCTTGGTTGTCTGTCTGTGTTGCCCTGCGACAGCCTGGCGACCTGCCCAGGGTGACCCCGCCTCTCGCCCGGAACGTTAGCTGGAGAGGCACCATCACCTCCTGACCCCTGTAAGGGACACGGGTGGATGGATGGATGGATGGATGGATCACTGTGATGGATATGTTTATACAAACATAAGGACCACTTTTTCTCCAAAGCACATTTAGCACAGTAGAGACTGTCAAATTTAAAAGTCTTGAAAAATATTTTACCCTGAGCTTTATATATTAAAACTAAAACAGCAACAAAAAAATTATTTCCTTAATAAAAATGTGTTTAGCAACGTCTGTCATGATCCTTTGGACCACTTGTGGTTTTGTCACATTTTACTTCCCGTATTTAGTTATTATGCTTTAGTTTTGATGTTCTTGTACTTCTGTTATGTTCTTTAATCATCTCTGATATTTAGAAACAGTGAGGCTCTGTTGCATCATAGATCCTACATGTTTTCAATTTGCTGTTTTAATGACGACCTCCATGTTCTGCTCGCCTCCTGTTCCCCTTTGGTTCCATAACTTCTTCATGACCTTTTAGATCGATATCTATTCTTGCAATGGATTTGGTTCTGATTAATTCTCTGATTTCTGTATGTTCCTTATATCTTTCAGTATTTCTTTCCATTCACTATTCACTTCCCCTCAGGCTGTCAGTCCTGCTCTCCTAGCAGCTTAGAGAACAAACTTGCATGTTTTTATTTTTATTTTAAACCGCTGAATGGAATGAGAAAGTTGTATTTTTCTTATCAATTGCTTCCCAAGCAGTTTTCAGATATTACAGTGCTGTTGTGTGATTAAGCTGTTCAGGGATTCAAGCTCAAGTCTTTTTTTTTATTTTACAGACAGAGCTACTGTTTGCTCAACTCAGCTGCTTTTGAAGGCTCTCTTGTGACCTGATGAAATTCTTAAATGAGACGCGCTCAACAAACAAAATGAAAAGCTATTTTGGCTGCGGCCAAAAATCTTCTTCACACAGGCCTCACCTACCAATGTTGGTAGGGAAGGTTAGATATTTTCTACAAAATCTGTTTCTCTATGCTTCACCAACATCCATTTAATAAGAATCCATCCATTTTCTACACCTGCTTAATTCTGACCAGAGTTGTTGTGCAGAGGGACAGACTCCATCTCAAACCCTGAACAGACGATGTGAATACTGGATACTGGAATACTTCAGCTCTGGGACGAGTATCGACGGCTATTTTTCTCTTTTGGCAGGGTGGCAGCTAGCTTCCATTGTTGACGTCAATCCTGTAACTATAAGACTCTTTCTGACGAAGCTATGAATAAAACCAGGATCAGGGTTTATTCCTTCTCCCTTATGTTTCCTTCCATAGCAACAGGTCAAAGGGGAAGTTGTTGTCCTAGGTATGGGGCAAAGACACAAAGACTAGGTGTCTTTGTCCTAGTACACCTAGTCTTAGGACACTAGGTGTTTCCTAGGATTAGGGGTTTCCATGACAGTTTCCTCCCTAAAACTTCTTTTTTCCTGCTGCTGCAACCAGAGTGTCTTATAATGCAGTGCTATGTTGAGTCGATAGTTACAATGCCAGCCCAAAGTCAGTTTCAGTCCTTCGTGGCTGGGTGTCCAACAGAGTGAGCGGTTCTAGCCACCAATAATTGCACTTACCTAAACTGATGCTGTGCAGAAAAGATACTCCCAAGTACCATTGAAGAAATAAAGCAGAAGAATGGCTTCTGCTCCTCCCTACTCGCGGTGGCCCAGAAAAAAGTGACAGGGTGCGTGTTCCTTGGAGTATGATATTACCACCGAGTCTCTAACCAAATTACCATGCATAAAGTAGTACACAGTTTGCGGGGAGCGCCGTGTCCTGAATGTATCAGCAGTTTCCGACGAGGTGAAGTGGGTGTGTAGCTCATTAAGTCCACAGCCTGCCATGTTCACACTGAACCTTATCAACCTTTACATGACACAACGCGACTGTACAGCAGCTCTCCGGGATGAAGGAATGCAGAGCTGGTGCACTAATCCAATTCCCTGTCTGCAACCTGCTCACTTGTGCTTCTCTTTGTTCTGTCTACGGCAGGTTCCCCAATTCTTACCTCGCCAAATCGCAGGGAGGAAATTATCGGAATTTACGATTAGGGCCGTCTCGGGAGTTAGCGCGCTCCCGTGCTGTTGCGTTGCGCTCTGCTATGTTATGCCCCGCAAACAGGATGAAGCGGCCAAATTGATAAACGGCTCAAATAGCGAGGAGTTGAATGAGCTCTCGACTTAACTAAAGCGTAGGACTGCTGTGACGCAGATGACGTGATAGACAGACAAGCATGGAAGCAATCTAATCTCGAAAGCGTACATTTGTTGAGCGCCGCATGCAGATAGAGTTGGAGAGGGAGTGAGAGAGAGAGAGAGTGTATATATGTCATCATAAAAATCCTCCAAACACTGCAGTACAATAATCAGTGTCAGATGCTTGTCAGATACGTTTCTCCTCTCTGCAGCACAAAGCCTAATGCATGAACACACATCACCCAGCAAAGATATCATTAGCGGTTAAGGCTTGGTATGTTTAGTGTCGGAAAATAGGGCCAGTTTTGATGGCTGTATTTATTAGAATTAAAACCACCCATGCTGTGCAAAGCTTGTTAGGAATGGGCAGAACATATATCTCTCTGTGATGCCAGTGATGCTTTTTGAAACGGTTGTGAGGAGGAGAAAAAAAAAAAAGAAGTCTACATGAAAATAATGAGCTGTAAGGTTTGCTCTCTGCCAACCATTATGTACATTACAGACTTGAGCACTTTGCATAAAAAAAAAATACTCGGTTCGTCGTCCGGATACATCACTTTCCCCGAAAGCTGCTGACATATCTGTGGTGAAATATAAAAAGGAGAATGTATCCTCTTTGCTTTTTGTTTTGTTTTTTGTTGGCTTTTGAGTTTGTTATTCTTTATGTCTGATTGTGTCACATACAATACGTTGCAAATGAGTTGATATTCCTCGAACTTGTCCCGAGTCTGTCCGTCAAAGTACAGCCGGAAGCCTCCGCGTATTTTATCAAATATTTATAGACCAGCACAAATTGCGAAGCAGAAGAGCACAGCGGTGGGCATTGATCGTTAATCATTTATCATGACAAATTTTCTATCGTGATATTATTTTTGATTCGTCAATAAAAAACTGTCCTTTTTGTCAAGATTATTTTTACTAATTTTTTCCACTGTTTGTTCAACAAAGATGTATGAAAATATAATTAAATGCAGTTATTATGTGCATTTTAGTGACACAAACTGGTGCATGACTGGTGTCTTAAATAAGTATATAATAAATGGGTGTGTTTCTCAGGAGCAGTATCAGCGTTTGTGGAGCAAACTGTCACAATCATACAGTTATCTAAAAATAGTTTTTATCATCACTTTTGCCACAAAATATTGTGATAAAACTTAAAGTCCATTTCACCCACCTCTAGTGAGACACCCTTTACCATTTTTCTTACAACTAAAAATCTCAATACTGGCACATTTTCAGCTCTATTTACTCTAATACCCGTAGGTAAAACCCAGAGGTCCTAGAAAGTACAGCATCGTGGAGGATAAAGGCCACACTTTTCAGATTCTTCTCTTTTTCTTTTGAAACAGAAAGATATCTTTCATTTCTGTTCTGTTTCAAAATTACACACTACACACACTTTATGTTGCCCTTTATAAAATCCCAATAAAACGCATTTAAATTTGACTGTGCCATAAGAAAACTTGATAAAGTTCAAAGGAGACGAATCCCATTGCAAGGACTGAATACAGCAGAATGTTTATGGTAAGGACAAAAATAACACTATTCTATCAACTTATGGTTTGTGATTCTTGTTCCAACTGGTGAATTGTGAGTGTTTTTTTTCCCATTACATCAGAAATTCATATTACCATATGGCATCCTACACTAGATGCTGTCACCTGCTCAAAGGTTAGTGACAATTTTACTTTTGATGAAGATGATCTTGTATCAATCTGTTCCTCTCTTCTGTCATGATACTGAAAGCTGAACACCACAGATGGAATATTCATAGCAAACCTCAAGGATTAAAAAAAAAACAAACAGTGTGTGTGTGCATGCGTGTGTGTGTATAGGCTACACATATAACCACGCTCTCCCTAGGGTCAGTCCTTCTTCAGTATGTTTCCTCCTCATTTCAAGGAGGCGAATGTGAGCGTAACTGACTCGTCTTTATTTTCACTTGGCAGAAAATCAGAAATATTTTAAAGCGCGTAGCAGGCGTCCCAGAATAACAATCTCGACACACACGGAAAGTGCAACCTGTAAATGCGGTGACACTTGCTCATGGAACGCGCGGCACCTTTAAGTGACTGCAGATGTATCGCAAGTGCACACGTTTGTGCTCAATACTGTGGCGCCACATCAGAGCAAAGAAACAGAGGCAGACATAATGACCCAGAGAGAGAGGAAGAGAGCGGCATGGGTAGGGCTTCAGCACCCGGCACAAGGTGCAGCACCCTCCATGAATATCAAAACGTTCCCTCCCTTTGACCTTGAGTTTAATATTTAAAAGCCGTCCAGCACAAATGCACATGCACACAGCGTTAGCATGAGGCCCACAGCCGACGCCGCACTCGAGTCTTCCTCGTTAGCTGGAGTTCAAAACTATGAGAACTGCGTGAAAAAACAAAGGGTTCATATATGTACGTGCGTGTGCGGTGTGGAAGAATGAGACAAAAGAAAAAATAATGCTTTAATAAAGAGGCTTACAAAGAGCTTTACAGTTATTTTTTTCACATTTTGTCACGTTATAGTCAGAGTTCAGAGTTGTGCTGAGATTTTACACGACGCAAAATAATAATTGGGAGATCGAGAGAGAAAAATGTTTGTTTACTATCCATTTTACAGTTGTGTACGAATTTGTAGGGGTGGCCGTTTATTGTGTCATTTATCATTTATCGTGAAGATTTTCCAATCACGATACCGTTTTGACTTATCAACGTTACCATAATTTTCCAATTAATGATGTTTAAAACCCACCTAAAAGTGCCCATATCATCTGGATTGTTAGGTTTACTATTTCTATCCACTTTTTGTTCAATAGAAGTTCATCAATAAGTCTACAAATATAATTCAATGCAGTTATTGTGTACATTTTATTGATACAAATCATATATGACTGGCTGTACAGTTTCCTGAAAAAAGTGGCAAATAGTTTTTTTCGTCACTTTTGTATCTCATCACAATAGCCCCACAAAAGAATCCTGATAAGATTTTAGGCTCACATCACCAACCACTAGATCAGTTTTCTATTTTTCCAGATTTCCCTCACATTAAGTTCGTGAAGGCAAAGTGAGAAAATAAACATATTTTTTGCCGTATGAAAAATTTAGCAAGGCACCATATATCTCCTCCACCTTACCGCTCATCCTTTATACCTGTCACTGTGACAGATTAGCTTTAAGAGCCTGCTTCCTGCATATCTGCCTTTATTACAGTATTATTTATTGCTGGAGTAAAAGAAGCATTAGAGACCAATCAGCATTACGGTTTTTGACAACATTAACTGACGAAAGCAAAGTTAAAACACGTTTGGTTTTCCAACCTTATCAGCCCTCAGGTTCATGTTTGGAGTTAAACCGCAATTTATGAACGTTTCTAACAGGATGCATTCTGACAGAATCACTTGAGAGACGTATTTCCATAAAATAGAGAAACAGATAGCGATAAATGAGGAATATCAATAGTGACATAATATGCTTCTTTTTTTTTTTTCGAAGAATAAATGCAGCCATTTATGTTGTTTTTTCTTCTTGATATGATTTTGCCCTCATGTTTTTTATTTTTTGTTTACAATCTTGGTGGAGTAAAGGATATATTTTTTAATCCTTTTTAGGGTCTTTTTCTCTTCAGGTTTTAACATATCTCTGCAGCCCTCAGTGTCTGACTTGTCACTGTAATATCGATTGGTTTAAATGACGCCATGGTCCTCAAATCCCATTTGTGTTGCCGTGGATCCAGCGTCAAAATAACAACTTTGAGCTTTACATTTATATTCCTGTTTTGGTATCTTAATCTCATGTCTTTTCAGTACCATTGCTGCTCTTTCAGGTATCTTCCAAACATACAGGTCCATTTTATAGCACTATCAACTATGTCACCTTCAGATAGATGTAAGCAAATATTCTATACGATGCAAAACCACAAAATCTTACCAAAAACTTGTGGTTTCTCGAGAAAATATGTTAGTACACTTGAATTAAGATAAACTAACTCAAATGTAACTTATCAGCAAGATATAGGAGCTTGTTTTAAGTAAATAATTTCTTGATATTGTTGAAAAAGTAGTAGTTCCATTGGCAGATTTTTTTCACTTGTAACATGGGGAAATTGTCTTGTTTTAAGTAAATTAATCTGCCAATGGAAACGGCACTTTTTCATCAATATTAAGAAATAATTTACTTGGAACAAGCTTCTATTATATCTCAGTCACTTAGGAGTTAGTTTTGTCTTATTTCAAGTGTAATAAGATATCGGCAATAGAAACATGACTAAACATACTTAGTAAAGTTTGGTGCTTTTGCAGTATGAAATATGACTTGGAAGAAATTTTACTTTGTAATTTGTCCCTCTGTCTCTTTAAGCATCTCCTGCTCTTTTTCAAACTGCACCTTCAGGAAGTCAACACAACATGGCACAACACGTTTTTTTTTTTTTTACCAGCCTGTGAGAGAGAAGTAGCTCCTGTAATGAGCTCAGTAAATGCGCAGTTCCACTGCAATTAGCAGTGTTTGCTAATTGCTGCTGGCTAGTCTGAAGGAGCTCTATGAGTCAGAGGCTTAGAAACTGCAACTCTGAGGAGGAGCTTTGTCCTCGAAGGCGGAGTCAAGTCCACCCAGGTTGTTTTGCACAGCTGCATGATTTCCGTGAGAGATTAAAAGGATTTCTCCAACATGCATGAAAGAATCAAAGCAACTCTCCAGGTATCCTTTCGAATTTGAAATCATCTCTGTCCCAAAGTGTCCAGACCTGATTACCATAAGGAAGCTGTTAGTTCCACGTGGAGAAACTATTCCTACTCAAATACCAGCGTTAGGAAATGAAATAGTTTTCTTTGTGTCATACCCCGTCTCTCTTCCCCCACATGCTGCCGATGCACGCCACCGCATCAGGAAAAGACACAGCTAAAACTCTGAATTTGCACGCCAAAGAAAAAAATCAAAAACAAAAACATAAATACTAATGCTCTGTTCCTGTTTGCAGTTGTTCCTTCCACGCAGTATGCTCCGACTCGCTGCTGTCCACCGCTGAGAGGAATGCAAACAAACGCGCAATCAAACAAACAAAGTGATGAGCGGACATGACATCTGAGGCTTAGCTTTTGTTTCATCTTCTCTCTCTTGTCTCTCCCTCTATGTTTAGCGCAGTGTGTGAGGCCCGAGTGCAACACACTCCTTTATAGAGAGACGATGGGGAGGCAACCTCACTGCCAGAACAAGTTTATTTTGCCAAGTGTGTGATCAAAGCCTCTGGACGTGTGTGTGTGTTTGTGTGTGTATACAGTAATGGTGTGACAGCAGCGCCTATTGACTTTCCTGCAGAAATGATGGTTTTGCGCAGATGTGTAAATGTTGGAACGAGCACTGTTTTAACAGAGCTGTGTCATAAATGTACAAACCAACATCCAAATATCATGTCTAAATATTAACACTTTTAGATCTATAGCATCAACTGTGAAATATTCACATTCAAATTGATTTTCTATTGAAGCAGCTTGAAAAGGAAATAATGTTTAATAGTGATTGCCCTTACAAAAAAATCCCATGAAATTCACATGTGACTTTCATATGTGATCACATGTAGTTCACACCACTTTTTACATGGGTGAATGATGGATTAGTGACCCAGGGAAAGGGGTGATCACATGTGAATTTCATGGGATTTTTTTGTAAGGGTGTTAATGGATTGAGACAGAGTTTCATAAGTTAGTGGCTCTTATTGCTGAATCTTTGGGGAACTAAAGTATAAACCACTGAAAGAACGTCCAGTAAAAAAAAAACCTAATAATAGGGTTTGTTTATCAAACAGAAGCCTTAATTATGATTATAAAAACACAGGTACTTTCTTAGATAATTACTTGATTTTCATTACAGCGTTTTTTTGATGTATCGAAAAAACAGCAACAAAAAAAAACCCTGTACAAAATCTATACAAATGACATGCACATTTTGAACCAATGACTTGTTTATGATTTTCAAACTGATGCTGCAATATTCTGCAGGAAATAGACAGAGGAAAGATTTTAGTCCACTCAGCAAGTTGGCTGGCATCAACTAACTCACTCTTCAGTTACCTAGCAACAACTGTTGAGTAACTTGCGCAGTAGCGGTTTAATTTTTTGCCACTGCACCTCATAACTGCTTTTTTAAAAAAAAAAAAAATATATATATATATATATATATATATATATATAAACAATGGTGTGGCGTGAAAACTTAATAAAGCACGAAAGGTCATGCCATCAGTTTGGCAGTACTTTCTATATCTATATAAAACAAGAAACTAATCAATGATTATCGATATTGTCTGATATGAAACGCTTGTATGTTGATGCGGCTTTCAACCACATCGTCCAATTCTCAAATGGAGAATGTACAACATTTGGAAGCAACTTTTCAGCTCGAAGCTCTTTACACTTTATATTCAGCCAGTTGCAGTCACAACTGTACGGCGATATGCACCAAACAAACTGCAAATCAGCAGGCGAGGAAACAGGAATCAAACCCACAACTTTCTGATCGTTAGACAACACTTCCCGGTCACCCCCAGTCGACCAACATCAGTTTCTTGAGTTCTTTCGAAAAAACTGTTTAGATTTGTTGCTTTTGTGCTTTTTTAGCAAATGCTTGCGCGTATTTATAAAATGAGTCAAAGCGTCACGAGGCAGGAGGTGCAGCGCTGATGCATCCAACAGCAAACATGATGACACAAAACTCCGTTCTGTGATCAAGCCTCCCTTCTTGCTTTCTTCTCATCTTATCTTTCCTTCTTTTACTTGCTCTCTCCTCCTCTTCCTCCTCCTCTCAGTATTCCCTTTCCTTATCCACCTCCTCCTTATCCTCCAGGTCTCTCTCAGACATGTAATATCTCTTTCTATCTTCTACTCTCTTCCTGTACCTCTCCTTCTGCTTCCGCTTTTACTCCACTCCCTCTCTCCATTTTGATATCCTCCACTCCCAACATCTCCGCCCACCATCTATGAACACATCCCTCGTCTCCCTTTCCAATATTTATCTCGTCCTTATCCGGATCTCTTCCCCCCACCACCACCACCTTCTCCTCCCATGCATGCCTATCTGTCTGAATCTGCTTCGGTGGGCCTGGTTCTCATATGAGAGGTGGAACAGGAAGGAATAAACCGGTAATGGTAAGTTGTTTATTTCTAACGGCTCAGACTCTACATTAAGCGCCAATGGGGTCCCACAAAAGCCAAAAAAAAAAAAAAAAAAAGGTAGCGATGCATAAGAATGAAGGTAAAAAAAAAAAAAAAGAAATAAACAAACAAGGAAAAACAAGTCATATTCATCACTGTAATTGTGTGGGTGCTCTGGGTACGCAGGCGGCTGGATGCTGATGAGGGATGGCGCTGTTCGCAAGACTCCCTGACGTCCATGAATCACAGACAGAGTCGCTCACCGGCCCTCAGCCGCCATAAAACAAAAGATGGAGATGAAAAATGCAGCAATTAAGTGATTTGATTTCTGCTCTACCCTCCTGTCCTCCTTTTTACCCAACCCACATATCTGGCTGCAAATGAGTCCGCGCGCGCACACACACACACACGCCCCTACGCATACACACACATAAACACCAAGACTGGAAAAAAAAACAGAGCATGAAAGAAAGAAGTACAGATAATGATGTTCACAAAAAGTTACACGTACAAACTGCAAAATGATTTATTAAAAAAAAAACGTACAGTGCTTGTAAATATTTATTCTCTGGTTAAATTAGGAGGAAACTACAATATTTACAGAATGTCACCTTAAACAACTTGGTATGTTTGTTTAAATAAAATGAGGATATTTTATGAGTTCCAATATTGAAAGGTAATAAAAAGAAAGTCCCAAAGCAAAGTGCTGCTTTAAAATGACCGTTTTACCTACACAGCATAGAGAAAACGGTCATCTAACCATTTTTATCAAGTATTCAAAAAAAATTTACTTTTAAAAAGAAAAACAAGCATATGACATTCATCAGAAACAAGAATGTGTTTTCAGTCATTTTTATTTGATGGAGCAAAACTAAGCAGCAAAAACTATGAGGTGGAAAGATATAGTTTTGGAAAATTTCTGCTAAATTCCCAAAACTGTTTCATAGGCATATTAATAATCAGCAATTATAATATAATGATAAAATAATGAAATAAATGAATCAAAAGCACATACTTTCCCAACGCTACATGTTAACCTGCCTGCTGTTTTCAAAGAAGAGATACTTAAGTTCTATAAAATCTCAATATGTTTTTTCCAACTTTTTGGTTTTAAATGGATGTATGAAAGCTTGTTTCCACCATGAAAGAAAAAAAAGCCCAGCAGGTAAATATAATTATGAGAATCCAACCCTCTCAGAAAGTCATGAGATTTAGTTGTATTTACAAAATTCAAAGTCATAGTTTTGACTTCTAAAGTCAGATTTATGAGATAGAAAGTTTTAATTTTGACTTTCAAAATCGTAATTATGAGATATAAAGTCACAATATTTACTTCAAAGGTTTGAGTTATGACTTCCTGTTGGGCTTTTAATTCTTCTTTCATAACGGAAATTGGCTTCCGCAGTTTGCCCTAATTAGGGCAGTTAAAATATGATCACGTCGTAATTATTCATGTTTTTTTGCTCTCAAATAGAAAAACCACCGTGAATTAAAAAGAATGCACAAAATCGTTCTTTGCATCATCATCAATCATCTGAACTTTCGCATTGTTGCAACCCTCTCTCATCAGGATTCAGAAACTTTGCTCGAGCTCTCGATCAAACCATCGCTTAAAATCTTTATTTGGCAAAACATTTCTATAATTTCTAAAAAAATAAATAAAAAAGTAAAATAATAAAAAAAGGTTTCGGCATGGAAGTCAGGTTTGAAACTCTCTTCATCTCCACTTCCATGCGCCTCGGGAGCAAGCAGGTCGGAACAATTTACCTCCTACGTGCCGCATGAAAGGGACTACTTTCAAACACTCTGTGAGAAATGTGGACAATTTAGCATTTATTTACCACTGGGGGGTTAGAGGGGGGGTGAGGAGAACCTGCTTAATGGGACTTGGGTGAGTATGTGTAATTAAGAGCAGGAATCAGCAGAGAGTTGAAGAGTACATGATAGTGTGTGTCCGTGCGTGTGTGTGCATGCATTTATAAGTATTTGTGAGGAACATGGTAGCAGCATCAGGCCATGATGGAGTGCTTTGCAGAGCCAAACACCCATTCAGCAAGCTGTGTGCTCATTAATCCTGCCAAACTCCACTTGTTACATGCACGCACAGGAAATCATGAGGCTAGGTAAACAGGGAACTGCTGCGATCCATCACTGCATGCCAGCAACACGCTGATATAGGTATACACACACACACACACACACACACACACACGCATGCACAGAGCCAAAGTAAAGTAAATGCAAAAGATAAGCTTTTACCCACACAAACATATACGGTGAGAATACACACGCACAGCTCTGTGAGTGTGTCACAAAAGGCGCAGAGATAAACAGATCCAAACTAAACCGTGCATTTTCCTGTCATCGTTTGGTTATTATTTCTCAGCGCATTAAAGCTGTGGCATGTAGCTATTTTTTCCTCCATATTTGTTAAAAGTGTCACCGCGGTGCGACATTATAATATGAGACGTGATTTGTGAAAAGATCAATTTCCGTCACTTCCTCCCTGAGCTACTGTTGCCGGCTGAAGAAAAGCACCGCCCCTGACCAAAAAGGTCCAATCAGAGCCTGGAGGAGGGTCTTAGCGCTGTCAATCAACTTTATGTACGTGCTGCTCGGAGAAAAAAAAAACTAAAAAAAACTTACAGTTTCAGGAAAACTGTTTATCCAACGTCATCTGGGGCTATGCTAACTAGCCTTAGCATTCACCACAACAGCAGGCTATTTTATGATGAGCAAACTACAAGGGGGGGAGGGTGAGCACAGCAGTGATTGACAACCCTAAGGCCCGCCTCCTGTCTCTGATTGGTTGCTTCTGACTGAGTTGTGCATTTCTGCATTTAGTACTGGGAGCACTGGGAGAAAGCAGAGGAGCTCGATTTTTTTCACAGATTATCTGCAATACATTATACTGTCACAACATAAATATAAGTTTTACAAGCATGTAAAAAGAAAACAAGCTGCTGCTTTGATCACAAGGTTTGATTCGCTTCGGATTGAGCAGCAAGTTGTAAAATCTAGCAAAGCGTTGCAAACAAACGACATCGAGAACTGCAGTAGGCTGGCTCTTTCTATTAGCAGCGAGAAATACAGCTACCACGCCTGGGTGGAAATCAATAGAACTTGATCCCCGGTTTGACCTCTGGTTGCACTGGAGAAGTTATGGGACCACGCCGGCCTTGACACCAGCTTCTTTCGTTTGTAATCCTTGTCTTTTCCTTCCCTTTTTTTCTTTTATTTTGGTTTGCTCTCTCTGCTTTGTTTTCCTCCCCTATATGCTTCCAGATAAACACACACACACACACACCCACGCATGCTAACAGAAACACGCGGCATATGACAAATGCAGCGTAGGGCTAGTTACACAGCCCAGCGGTTAGACGCTGTTATATCTATATGCGTGCCTGGCTGGAGCTTTTACTGAAGCCATCAGCAAACGCAACATTCCATACATCTTTGACAGAGAAGGGAACAATACTATTTGCACCAATTTAGCCCTGGTAGGAGTTGGGGGAGATTTCCAGTTAATGGGGGACTATTTTAACCCCCCCACCCCGCTGTCTCTTATTTTAACATTCTCAAATGGCCACCCTTCAGGAGGAGAGATGAGATGCGCTCACATGCTGCTGCTCACATGCTAATAATCTCCATTACAAGGCACATGAAAAAGACGGCTGAAAAGGCAAGGCGTCGGCTCGCGGGAAAGTCTGAGGTACGTCTTCATCACAGGCAGAGCGGCCGTGAAAAGCTAAATAAGGTGCTGGATTCACATGCAAATAAACACGGCTACAAATCGGCCCCCGCAAGCATAAGCCTCGGCTCAAATGTGCATATTTTAGCCACCTTTGCGTACGGTCCTTAGGAAAGAAATTGACAAACGTCAATGTGCCTTATTGGGGTTTTATGTGACAATGCAAAGAAGCAGATATTTGTGAAGGAGGAGAAGATGATGCATGGTTTACGAAGCTGTAACAAACAAAATTGGAAAATTGGGAGCTGTACTTCCAAATGCATGTACATCTATACGTTTTATGTAAATCTGAGATCTATGAGGTGTGGGATACTGCATATTTTAGTTTTAATCAGACACCAAGTCAATACAGGGCCAATAACAATACAAATACCTTTTATCGTTTCATTTTGATACATCAAATTCATCATCACATTTCAAATCCAGTGTTTTTTAGATTTCCATCAGCCATTCACTGTTTTAATGGGACAATAATGGTAGTTATGTTGGTATCAGTAAGTAACGTCAGACCACTTTTTTCAGTAACGTGTAATCTAACGCGTTACTATTTCAATTCCAGTAGTCAGACTACAGTTACTTAACGAAATCACTTTGCGTCGCTATTTTATTTTGTAATTTTATTTTATTCATTTACGCGTCTTGGGGAGCGGCCGCCGTTTCTATGCGACAGCAGCAGCAGCAACAGGAATGTAAACAATGAAGGGAGATGCGCATTTTGTTGGTGGAAGAACAGGAACTATTTTGAGTTTCTGTCACCAAGTCCGATTATTATAAGCGGCTTTCGGGTTGTTTTGTTTCTAAAGTTGCTTGCAAATTTAATATAATTCAGTTCAAACATTAATTACCGAACATCTGGATTCTTCGCTCAAGTGGCCATAAAGTCGTCTCTGTTCACAAAATGTCCTTCTCTTCCGTTTTACCAGTTAAGACTCCCACGGTACAAAAACAAGAGGTTTTTTTCTTCTTCCGGTAATTTTCGACCTCTCTGAAACAACAGCACCAGATGCTGACAATAACAGGAATTACAACCATTCGGTGAAACAAAAGCAAAACAGGGTTTACAAAACATATTTGACATGTTCCCGTTTTTCACCTGGTTACATAAGTGGAGACACATTGTTGATGTTACTATTATAAAATAGCTTGCAATTAAGTATTGGGAAAGATCAATGTAATTGATCTTTCAATTACATTGAAAGATCAATGTGGAGCGTTGTTGTCAACAGCTGCTGAAAGCAACTAAAAAAAGTTACTTTTAATGTAACTTAGTTACTTTCCAAATCAAGTAGTCGGTAATCTAACTAAGTTACTTTTTCAAGGAGTAGTCAGTAATCCCATTAAAGTTACTTTTTCAAAGTAGCTCTGCCATCACTGGTATCAATGGATCACATTTAGCAAAGATGGGGAAGACTAGAGACCACCATGTGTGTTTAGTTGACTTAAAGGCCATCTAAGCACAGCTTTGTGTTCCTGTGAACACAGTTGCCAAATTTATTAAAACGCACTAGGTTCACGGGAATGCAGCCAAGCGCCCTGGACAGGGACGCAAGAGGAAATGAAAGCCAAGGTTGATCAGATGGATCAACCTGGAAGGTGGAAAAAGGAGCAAGAAAAACTATCCATGAACCACTGAAGCTGAGCTCTGAGGTCAGCACACTTTATCTACTGACTACAATTCAGCCAGACTGGCCTCTGCCAAGAGGCATGTTGACAAGACCAAAGGCTTCTGGGAGATTATCCTTTGGACTAATGAAAAAGAAGCTCTTTGGACAATCACATTCTGTTTACAGAAGAGAAAATATATCTTTCAAACTACAGTTAATTGTAAAGTTCTGTTTTTATGGGGGACTTCTTTGCTCTATCTGCCACAGGGAACCTTGAATGAGTCAGACTGCAGCTCAGTCTCTCCACGTTCAAGCCACCGAGGGGTTTACTGATACTTCCAAGTCGTGGGTCCCACAGTAGCATAGCAACAGACCATACAGCAAAAAGAAAACATTTTCTTAAATGGTACTATCAAAAATAAATAAATAAATAAAAAAAGTCTTAGTCATTTTCAGCAATTTGCTGAGGCGATGACTCCAAAATATTGAATAAAGAGTTGCATCTCTTTTGGTATTTGTGTATATTTTTATTTTATTTTACTTTATTTTTTTCCTATACAAAAGAATTATCAAAAACAGTTTGAGGTTAATATGGCATAAAGGATAAGCGGACGTCATTCAACTCATTTCAGGATTTTTGCGGGGTTTTTTCTTCTTGCTGAAAGGACACCAACAACTTTCTTGTGTTTGTGTGTCAAGATGACATTTTATGTAGTGAAAAACAAAAAAAGATACATTACTTATTTGATCCAAATTTGGCACCGTTAGTGTGATGGCGTCTGTGGCATTTGTAGAGACTATTTTGTTCTACACAAGCGATTCAACCCTGGAACAATGTTAAATAAATTCCATTTAATTGTTTCATTTTGTTGAAGGATAATCACAAGCAACAAATCTGAAAATAAAGAGGCTCTTTCTTTTGTGGTAAAAGACAAAATGTGACTCAAGATCAATAAAAAAAAGCAATACAACAATAGAAAATTTTGATCAAAATAGTCAAAGCTCTGCAACAACAGGATGCTTTTTCTCACCGAGTGATCTCTTGTTTCTCAAATCTGTGTCGGACACAACTTCTATCTTACTGACAATAAATAAACAAAACAAAATAGTGGTTATAGACGGTTACTTTTTTTCTTCTTCTGATTTAGGCCTGTTATAAAAACTAAAATGTCCCACTGAGCGCTTTGAAGCACCGCATCACCGCCTGACAGAGAGAAATGAAGAACTTCTTCCCTTCTGTATGGCCTGCAAACTAACAATGAAGTCACTGAAAGCAGAGCTGCCAATCACAGGTAGCGCTATCCATGGGGCGGTATACAAATGATCGAATCCTGGTGTCAAATTGACCCGGTGTGAGGAAGTAAAGAAAAAAAGAAACAAGCACACACGCAGAAGGTATAGGCACTGTAGAAAAACTGAGCACACAGACAAACAATCAAACGCAGGCATTATCCAGAGGCCCACACACAAAAGCAAACTCCTGCTTTTGCACATTTACGGGCAGAGTGCACATAAACACGCACACACACATTGCTGGCGCGTCGGAGCTCAGACAGCAGAAGTCATCAGAGACCTGTAAAGCATTACCCTCTGTGTGACTCGAGCCACTCCAGAAATAGCCTCTGTAATGTATTCTTACCGCTGCCGTCTCTTTTGCACAATAGTGCCCTTAATAACACACTCCATTTCTGTTGGCATAAATAAGGGCTCCATTTCCATCTTATTTCATGCAAATGAGCGCGCGGCGCCCAAACAGGTAGTGGGAGTATAGCGCGCGAGTGGAGTGTCTACGCCGAGTGTAGTGGCATGATTGGGGACGAGCGAATTCAAATGAGCGTTGGAGAGACCCCACAATGTGCCAATGACTCCCACGCCGGCCTGCCAAAGGCATGACAGACACCGTCACTTAGTCACTTACGGGGGCCCCCGTCGCCTGCACATGGTGCCATTACAGGGGCCAACGTAAAAACCAATATTTATCCAGGCAAATGGTTCTCTGGAGAGAGATTATTGATGCAGCCACGAGAGTTGCACTCCAGCAGTAGGCTCTGGTCTAGTCTGCTAACGCAGCATCTGTTTAGGTGTTTGCACTGGTTAACTGAGGCTTGGATGGGAGCGAATGGCTCACTTGCCTGTAAGTTTAAGTGTAGGAGGCAGCTGGTTGAGAAATCTGTGATCTGGAAGATTATGCCACCCAGTCAGAGGAAGTGTTCTGACTGCCTCATTTACGCCGTTTGCTCAACCGCGGCTAATGAACTCACATTAAACTGTTAGGGGTTGTCCGATATAGCATCACTAATGTAGACTAAGACAATATAACCGAAATACAGATATTCTCTTACACACAACAGCACAAGGAAGCGTTACACATAAAATTTTGATTTCGGGTTGTGATTTTTAATACTGCCAACTTCATCTCTAACAGCGATGTGAGATCTTGCAATATTTGAATGTTAAGAAAAGTCTCGACAAAGTGAAGTCTGTTTCACAATGTGCCACTGAGCTGGTCTGAGTACGTGGTTCTGTCTGATGGAGAAAGTCCCAACTACCAGTAAGGCTATGTGAGGACTCTTCGATGACAACAGCAAGCAGCAATAAGCATCCCAGCCAGATGGTGGCACCAAACCCACAACACACAAACATTCTTTTTTAAAGAAATACAGTATGAAGGTATCCCGTTTTCTTGGAGTTTAGAACTTCTTCTTTTTGCTCAAGGACAACAAAATTAATTCTTAACATTTTCTTCTTCTTCTCTGAGTAAATAGTATATTAACCAGCATGTTATGGTCCCCTTTAGGAAAACAATAGCTATCTCTGAAAGAAATGCAGTATCAAATGTAGCCTAAAGTTGTGAGACAGAAGTAGAGTCGAGTAATAACAGAAGTGTAAAATCACATCTTTCTAAGAAAGAAAGTGCACGCTAAGCTGCAGTTTGGTGCCAGATCATATATTCTCAATGCTTTCGATTCCTCCCACAATGAAAAGCTTTAGCTACCAGAGAGGGGAAACAGAATTTATTTGTGGGTGTGCAAGAATGGTCTACTTGTCTACTTAAATGTTTTTTTTCCTCTATTTCCATTGTGGCATTTCCATTGTGTGTGTTCGCCTGGCACTTGATGTCTGGCTACATTTCATTTCAGTTTGAAAAAGTGGGTTCTTATTAAACACATTGGGAAATTTACTGACAACTTTCAAGTAGTTTTGCTATGCCTTATGACCGATGAGTTGGAAACTCAAAAATCATATCATTTTCTAATCAGTGAACACGCTATCCGAAGTGCTACATGGCGGAGCGCACAGCTACACTCTTCAGTGTGAAAGCTGTTACTGCGGGAAGAAGATTTAAAGTTACCTAAGGTGTTTAAAACAAGATCAAAGACGTTAGAAGCTATTTGAAATGGAGTCGTCTATGATTTGTCAAGACATCCTTGATGTTCATTTTAGGCAACAAAGAGCAACAGAGTCAGATTTTCAGCAGATAACAGGAAATCTGAGTAACTTCATTTCAGGCCTACGATATAGCGAGGCTGGTTGCTTACGTAAACCAGGGCAGCTTTGCCCTTCAAAAAAGTTATTTGGAGGTGGTACTCTAATTGCTTGATTGACTTTATTAAATCAGCACTTTGCATCAAAGCAGACAGGTTGCATTAATAAAATATGAACCTGTGTTTATATGACCCCTACCCTTATGGATATTTAATGGATATTTTATTTGGAAGCATAAGTGTGAAGGTGCGTGTGTTTGTGTGCATAGATGAATGTGTGTGTTAGTTTTTCGCCTGAAATTGTGGTACAACGAGGAGAAGAGTAGAAACTATGCAACACTCAGAGCAGGCAGCCTCTGCCCCTGGGGGTCGCAGCACCCCCCGGGTAGACAGACACCAGGTACCCCACAGAGTAGCCAAACAACTGGCATGACGGCGGGTCGGCAGTGAAGCAAAGGAGCAGCCCTCAGGCCTGAGAGGCACAGGGAGAGACGCAGGGTGCCCAACCCCACCGTCACGTCCTCTGAGCAGGTAAAGCTTGCAAAATACTGCAGGATAGTATTTTAGTTGCATTCACTGCATATTTTTTTCTTTTTTTTAAATTTCAGAACATATTTATGTTGTCATGAAGGTTTGTGGTTTTTCACAATTTGTTCCAAGTTTCTGAAGTGAGTCAGTGTAGCAGAAATGCCAAGCAAATAGAAGGCGGATCCCCCTTCCCAAAGTGCCCCGAATCTGCTGGGTGCCCATCTCCAATCCACAATACACTGGGTTTCAGAAAGACCAAGAGCACAGCACCACCCCAACCGGTAAATCCTCGTTGTCTAACAGCAAAGCAGCTCTGTTTCCTTGAGCTTTCAACCTGTCTGTCATGAAAAGCAACATCCTCTTGGTTATACTGATTACAATAATATCACCTGGAACCAAGTAAAATCCTGTTTTAAACCAACCGCTGTCTCTCACACAGTGTGACGTCGTCTCAACTCCAGATATAGAAAATTAGCACTTTGCATGTGGGAGAATTGTAAGAAAAAAAACCTTCATTGCAGGTCTTAGATTTTATTTAAAAGTGAATGCAGTTATGTTAGCATCGATTGGCTGGTCAAAGCCTTACAAAAAGCTCTAATCTCTAGTTCAGACCAATAAATGAAGGAAACGATTTAAAAAAACTTTTGTCCTGAATGTACATCTAGAAACCTTTAAAACTTTAGTCATTTTATGCCTTCACTGAAAAAAGAAAACATTAGCTGGTCACAATTAATCAAATTAAGCTTATGCAACTAAATCTATGAAGTTTATGAAGTTGTCACATTAAACAAACATAAATAAAGTTTGTTTAAAAAAAATGGAAGTTGGAGCTTCATTATATTTTTCCAGTGAATGCTGTGCATAAACAACTCTTTATTAAGGAGACGGCTCTGAATGCAGACAACATACACTAACAGAAGTTTCAGCAACACGCATTTCAATGTAATTTTTAATGACGAACCTGCTGGTTGTTGTGGGTTTTTTTTACCCCCCATCAAAGTGAATGAAAGAACATAAACACAGCAATTATAAGGACGTACGTTCAACGTAATAATGAGAGGACATAAGAGAAGTTGCTTAAAAGAAAAAGAAAAAAACAGAACACATTGTACCGAGAGTAGCTCTGCTGTAGACAAACACACAGAGCATAATTAAGGTGTAATCACATATAATAACGCCGCAGTATACAATGATGTGATAAAGATAACAATGGGTGAGATCTAAAGGAAGAGAATCCTGCGGTGCTCGCACTGATGGATTTAAAATGGCCTTTGTAGTCGTTATGCTTCAAAACCCTCACATTTTCTGATTGCGCCTTCCTGCTCCTCTGTGTTTTACAGTAAGCACACCCAAACCTCTGCATCCGAAAATGAATGTCTGAATACAGAGGTGGCAACAACGGCGCTGTGAAGACACTGGAAGTAGATTTCACGCAGGCGCCGGTCAGATAGTTCAGAAGCTTGCCTCTTAGTTTTGTTACAGCGACCTGCAATATTTACAGCAAAATCCTGTTTTTCAGCCAGAAAAGTCGGAGTTTTATAGTGTGAGAATAGGATTTCAAAAGGGGGAAAAAAAACTGAATTAATAGCATATTTAGTTTATTTCTTTTTTACAGTGTGGTGAAACTGATTCCATTATGAACTTGTTTATAAGGAACAATATCTGTACGGGCCAACCGAACTACATCCACTGAATGTATGTATCCCTTATTTTCAATGGTAATGAAAACCAGACAAAATAAACTTCAACACTTTTGTCAAAGAGGAAAGAAAGAAGGAAAGGAATGAAAGTAGAGAAAAAAAAAAAACAGGAAATGAGTGAAGGAAAAAATAAAGAAAAACACAAAAGAAAGGAAAAGAAGAAAGGACAGGAGAGAAAGGAGGAAAAATGTTATCATATGTTGAAAAGAAAATTCAATTTGTACTCAACATCATTTTTAAAAAAGTCACAAATCAAGAATAATAAGAATAATAGTTTTGTTTTTTTCATCCATTTCTACCTAAACTTCCTGCCATGTAGTTCAACATGTAAAATAATTAGCAATATTTCTCATCAACAGGTGATTAAAAGCTAAATCTTCCTCTCGGGAATCAGTCGCCACATGATTCCCTGAGTAAACAAAACAGCTTGGAGAGGAGTTGCTGGCATTAAAGGAGAAAAGGAGGAGGGGAGTGAGGAGGATTTTCTTTTTTTTTTCCCCCACTGGGGAGGATGGTGGTCAGATAAAACGGCTCTACGCTTGCTTCAAGAAAAGGTTAATGTCTCTCTCTCTCTCAATTTCTCCACCTCTTCCTCCCTCCCTCCCTCACTTTCCCAGCTGAGGTCTGTGTGACTTACAGCAGGTCCAGAATGCATTAGATTAAATCATAAATTACCCACCCACCCCCATATCTGCATCCCCACTCTCACCTCCTATCTTATTCTCCCCCACCATCCTTTCCCTATCTCAACCTCACTCTCCTTTTATTCTACATTACGAATGCTTTTTTTTCTTTGCTTGGATGACTATGTGGTTACTATATCCACAATAGGACATGTGGGACAAGTCTGCCAATATTTAGTGTTTGAACTGGAATAGTGTGTAGGAGTAGTGTATGGAGTGTGTGCATCTGCAAATGTTATCTGTTCATTGCTCTCATAAATTTCTCAAACTCTCATTTGGAATACACAGGAAGGAAGTCTTCACATCCGCGGCACACCTGGAAATGTATCAACCTGCAAAAGTTTCCACGCCCCATCAATATTTGGGAATCATACTAGATTGCACACAAAGCCGAATGATATTACCGCAAGCTGTTATTGGATTTTCTGTAATGGACAGACACACAGCAGTGTATAACTAGTTATTAGAAAGTAATACATACTTTCAGGGTTTTTTGGGGGGTTATAAACAACAATCTGATGAACATAGTGCATTTGTGTGAACTTGGGCTGAAACGATTAATCAGATTAATCGTGATCAATCAGATTAATCATGATCAATCGACTTTTGAAATAATCATCAATCAATTTAGTAATCGGTTAATCGTCAAGCGATGTATACAAACTCAAAAAGGGTCATTTGATAAAAGAATAACATACTCAGAGCAGAAATTAAGCCAAAACTATGCAAGAAGTAAAAACATTTTTCATTTCGGATGGAAAAAAAAACAACCTTTGTACATTTGTTTTACCCATTTGCATAGGTTTAGCTTAACTTGGTTCAAGTTCTGTAATGTCTATTAAGCACCTTTTGCTGTGTAATTATTAATAGATTAATCCAAAAAATAGCCTGCTGCTCACTCCGACACTGTATTGGTGTTAAGGTAAGAAGAAAGAGCTGAGCTTTCAGAAGTATTCCTTGAGTTGCAGATGTGTCCTTTACTGCAAATCCTCAAGAATTCGCTAAAGCCGCAATGTTGCATTTTACGCAATAAAATGTTTATAGGAACTGCATTATTTGTTTATTTGCATCTTTAAAAAATGTATTTCTGTAATAAAAAGGCTGAAGTAGCTCAATGAAAAATCAGCAGAAATGTGCCAGCTTTTTTTTCCAATTAATCAACGAATCGTCAGCATAAATCAGTCCAATATTCGATAATAAGTTGTGAACACATAGTGTAACACTTTCCTACTGTCACCCAAACCCAGATCCATCAAGTTTTTTATTTTTATTTTTAATTTGAAAAAAGTTGAAGTGGTATTAATAATTTTGGAAAGCACAGCATGCCAACTTTGAAAGTGTATTCCATCTTAGCAAATATTTGGGAAATAAACAACCGCGTAAAGGACCGCTGCAGTTCCACTGTAGAGAAATGTTCCTCAGTTCTTACAAATTAGTTTCTCCTGCTTATTTTGCAACTCTAATTAGATCAGCTCTCCACATACACACTGACTTATGGCTGTCACTGTTGGCCAGGCTGCCGATGTTTGCGCTTTAATGTGAGTTTATAAAAACATGAAACTCCACCACGTTGCTTTGTTGGAACCTGAACTGTTTTTCATCTCGAACAGAGTGGAAATGAACTGCGCTGGACACTTGAAGACAAATAATCCACTGCTTCGAGTACATAGAACAGATTTATCAAAACAAAAACTTTTTTTTCTTTTTTTTATATATTTGCTTGTACTTATTGTAAACTTGGACTGCAGCTCTAAAAACATTCATCTACAGCTTAAGTAATAAGATTAGGGCCTATAAAAATACATAAATGATTGTATTTTTTTATTTCTTTGGGGAATCAGATGACATAGCAGTAAATCTCCACCAAAAAAATAATAAAAAATTTTACATTTATTTCTTTACTTATTAGGATGCCCAATTGTTTCCACTGGTTACTAACCTTCCTGGGATCCAACTCCTGAAATACAAAAATATCCATACAAAATATGACAAATTTTAACCTTAGTGACACCTGATTGCAATGCAAATGACATACATGGACTTGGATATAATAAATGAGAGTCCAGTGCTGTTTTAAAAGTCTGCTTTTAAAATCTCTGATGTTTTTAGACAATTTATTCTATACCTGAATATTTACAAGTAAATTAAAAAAAGGATATTTTATGACATTGTGAAATTGTCAGAAATTTGTTAGAAAAAAACCTCTGAAATTGATCAGAAATCTCCGGGATGCAGTCTGCTTGCAGCCATTTTCCAGCCTGTACCAATATTTGGCAATATTTGTCACAAAAGTCTGACTTTATAAATCTCACTTCATTTCTGACTTTATAGTGTCAAGGAACGTAAATAGGCGAAATAATCTAGTTTTTCAGAGTAATTGTACTCAGTTGATGCCTTATTTTTGTCTTTTGATCTGTAACAGCTCTAAGAGTCTGCCTTGGTGGAACATTACAGTCCATTTTTTGTCTAAATAAAAAACACAATTTGGGGGTAAAATAAGGCATAATGCTGCCACCGTCGTGCTTCCCAGTACGGATGAGCAAAGCTAGTTTTCTGCCATATTTGAAATGGAAGTCAGAGCACCTTGCTCCACATATATAGAAAATCAATTAAAGTTTTTGGTTTTAACCTGATGTAATGTGAATTTCAGAGCTGTGAATACTTTTGCCAGGTAATTAGGGTAAACAGCACCTAATTAATCTAACTGCTGATTAATTAGGTCAGAGGCGCCGAGTTACAGCATTTTCCAGCTTGCAGAGGAAGACACAAAACAAAAAAAACAATAAATAATAAATACATGATAAAACCTAAATAAAAAAACAGCTTTTGTATATTTCCCTCCCACACATCTTGCTCCACTGCTCCGCTGGAGCAAAAGAGAAATAAAACAGAGTGACCCCGCCACTAGCAGCTCTCTTCTCTCCCTACTGCTCTCTTCTTTCTCCCCCTCGCTGTGTGAAATCAAATTTCCATGTGGCTCCCGTATCTGTTGCACAGCGAGGTGATTTATCAGGGATGCAAAGAGCATGCAGAAACAATCTTTATTACATCCATTTCCTGCTTGTCAGCCGGGATCATGTTGGCTGTTCATTAAAGGCGCGGCACAGGTGAGGAGAATGCATCCCGATGCCTTGATAGATTGCCTGCTCCCCTGTGGTGACAGCAGCTGGATGGATTGAACAGCGGGGGGGAGAGGAGGGAAGAGGGGAAGGTGAAAGGGGGAGGGATGGGGGGAAAAAAATTGCTGACTGTCGCTCCTTCTGCCAGAGACACTTTTACACGGCCGGACAGTGTCACTTCAGCCCAACAGCCGAGCATGCAAACAGACACAAACAAACCGCTCCTCTTTTTTTTTTTGGCCCCGAGCCCCGGAGCTTACCTTAATGCGAGTATTCAAAGTCACTGACGTGGAGATATTAAGACCCGTAATATAAAGATGACATGTATCAAATGACTCGGGAACAAACCTTGGCAAGTCCGAGTTGAAAATAGCAAAAGGGGGATCCGGGAGTTAAAAAGTAAAACCAAGCAAAGATTTCAAGTTTTATTTTCAGTGAAACAGACAGATTCAGGTTTCCTCAGTTGCATTTATATAATATCGGCGTTTATATTAATATCGGCGTGACTTATGAGCTGCAGTGAAAACAAAAAGACATTTCAGGGAGAGAATTTAGAATTTTGCTTCTAAAATCTGAATTTTGACTGAACCCGAGATCAAAAGTCAAAATTCTGGGGAAAAAAATCTAAATTCTGAGATTAAAGTCAGTTTTTTTTTTTTTCATGGGTCCTAATCCTCTTTCATACGAACACCAATGTATGTTACTGTAACAGACCAGCACAAAGCTGCATATAAATGTGAAGTAGAAGGAGAATGAAGCATGGTTTCCACCAGCCTGTTTTGGCAGGCAGACTTCATAGCAACCAGATGCTGGCGTCGCGAAGAAAACAAAAGTCAGAGAGAAAAACTACAAAAATGCGGCTCATTCATCTATCAGGGACAACAAGGATACAAAAACTCCATTAACATTCAGGTGAAGAATCTCTTTTTCCCATCTTCTTTTTTTTTTCTTCCGAGTGGAGTTGCATAAACCATCATCGTCCCCTTGTGAGGCCGTTAGAAAAGGCTAACCAAATTGAAAATCTTTTTGTTTTTGTTTTTCAGAATGGGGGGAAAAAAAACGAGGAAGAGTCGGAGCTCGTCGATCTGGTCTGAACGCAGACAAGCTCTTTAATCAGAGAAGCAGCCAAGAGGTCTACAGCTGCAGAGATCCACAGCTCAAGTGGGCAGCTGTTTGCTGTGTACACCACAAATCCAGACTTTATGGAAGAGAGGGGAGAAGAACTGTCTTTGAAAGAAAGCTATAAGTATTTAAAAGTCTTGTTTTTATTGGTTTAAAATTACATTAGAGCAAAAGAAAAAAACTTTCTGACCTATGCGCTAAATGCCATGTGTGGGAGGAAAACCGACAGTGCACATCAATCACTCTACACACACCACCTCCACTGTGAAACACGGAGTTGGAAGCATCATACTGTGGGAGTAATTTTTTTTCAGCAAGAACAGAGAAGTTGATCAGGCTTTATGGGAAAATCGTTCCAGCTCTGGTACAGAATAGTGGCTAAAACAATCCGAGTTAACGACGTTAAATGTCGATGATTGTCTAACCGAGGCGGGACAGATCATATCGTCATCACTTCATAAAACCCGTTTTCACACACCGATTTTCGGCTTTTCCCTCCTGGAACAGTAGAGAAGAAATCCGGTCCTCAACGCAAATAAATCAGAAACAAAAAAAATAATCATCAGCCTGGAATCTCCTTTGCTTACACTCAACAATACGCTGATTTCAGCTTCCGTACATTTGAACTTCATTTAAAGGCTTTCAATTTTATAAGGTTCTGTTCACAAATGGAATCACACGTAAAGACAATAGCTGTGCTGTTCAAGCAACCGAAATGAATTCACACTGTTTGTGTGTCGAATATGAAGTCAAATCATTATCCAAACCAAAGTGACAGAGATGCTGTTTTGGTTTGTTTTTTTGCTGTAAATACTTCCTGTGCTGCGAGCCAATCACGTCACAGCCTCTACAAAACGCTCTGATTAGTCTGCATAATCAGCTGTAAGATATTTCATCACAGCTGATGCACACATTCTAAATTATGAACATATATGCAGCTTTGTATTTACATTAGGGTTATGTTATTCCCTTGGTGGAGCTTCGGCTGTAAAATCCCGTCTTTAACTCGATGGCATCTGTGTAATTCCAGAGAAACGACAAAAACTGCAAAGCAAACGCTGGAGCCGCAGTGGGCGTTTGAGATTCCTTACAGCAACCGCAGGTTCCTCATTTGCACATTAAGTAACGACGGAGAAACAGAGAAGTTCTAGTAGGTAATCCAGTTTACTCTATAGCTGTTGTTCCATCCTACACACTGGATGTTTTACAAAATCATGCTTCATAGGGCTGGGAATCATGCTTCGATTCCCGGCCCGGGTCTTTCTGCTTGGAGGTTGCAATGTTCTCCCTGTGCATGGTGGGTTCTCTCCGGGTACTCCGGCTTCCTCCCACAGTCCAAAAACATGACTGTCAGGTTAATTGGCCTCTCTAAAGTCTCCCTAGGTGTGAGTGTGTGTGTATGGTTGTTTGTCTTGTCTGTCTCTGTGTTGCCCTGCGACAGACTGGCGACCTGTCCAGGGTGACCCCGCCTCTCGCCCGGAACGTTAGCTGGAGATAGACACCAACCGCTCCTGACCCCACTAAGGGGCAAGGGTGTAAGAAAATGGATGGATGGATGGATGGATGGATGGATGGATGGATGGATGGATGGATGGATGGATGGATGGATGGATAGTTTCACAACCGAGTCATTGTGTGGAATCTTCCAAGTTTCGATATCGGCGCTGATCAATCAATAACTCCCAATTGCTCTGCGACTTGCGCTGTGCAGGACACCGATTTTTCAGATGAAGCCATAACCCAACTCAGAGGTCACGACCCTCCAATGTGCACCGCTTGTGTTGACGTGACAAACAAGGCAGGCAGTATTTATTATCGGGCATGTAAACGTCATGTTTATTGCTTTGCTTTTTATTTTCTTATTTCTTCCTTACACTTGATGACAATCATTCCAGAATCATGAGTGACAGCAGCTGGAGAAAACAAGCCCGAGTAAAAGAGAAGTGCCTTTCAGATTTTCTAGATGTCACTAAAATTATTATTTAATTTCCTTCTGGGATCAATAAAGTACGTTTGAGTTGAATTCAAAGATTTATAGAACTGGTGTACTAATAGTTTTTCATTACAGCTTAGCTTGATTTCATTGTGACTATTTTTTTATTGCTTTTTAAGAGTGTGTTTTCTTGTTTTTATTAGCTATTATTAGTTAAATATTGCTTAGTTTTAGTTTAGTCTTTTTTTTAGTTCTAGTAGTTTTAGTTTTTTCATCTTTGGTTAATTTTTAGGTGCAGGCTCCCAAAAGGTCAAAGTGTTGCATTGTGGTTATTCACACACTGATTGGGGAATGAATACTCAGCAGAAGACGCTGTTTTCAATCAATGTGTCCGATTATTGACGAACAACCAACCGACTCTGGTGTTTTATCCAAACTTTTGCTGGTGCCAAATTGCATTATTTTTTTCTGTTCAGGTTTTTAATTTTGAAGGAATCGTGACTTTAATCTCACTCTGCGAAAAAAAAAAAATCACAATCTTGGAAAAAAGTAATAATTCTGAGACTTAAAATCAGAATTTTTTTTTTCCCACAGTGGCCCTCATCCTCTTCCCTCCTCTTCTCATCTCTGAGATGTTCGAAGTTCAGTTCGAATCTCTTTGTAAATGTCCCTAAAAGGATTTGTTTGCATCCCTTTTTGGCTCTTATTGCCTTCACTTTGATTCATCTATGAGTAACTTCCAACTTTAGTTTTGATGCTTTTATTTTGAAGGAACAACATCCAGTGTCAGCATCTTTTATTACTTTTTTTGCAGAGCTGATACTGATATTAGCATGTGGCGCGATAGAGGCACAACGTATGCTATAATGACTGTGCATTTGTTTCACTGTATGCTAAAGCTAAAGTTGTTTTCAGATCGTAGCCGATACTTCAGGTGTAAATGTTATTTTGAAATTGTCAGAGTTTTGTTTTTTGGCCTACACTCTTTTGTTTTTATTTGTTTTTTGGGGGAGGGGTTTCTGTGTGTACGCTCCCAACTCTCACTGTGAAACAAACTGTTTACTGCCATTAAACCCAAATGTTCAGCAGTAAAATCTGAAGTCACTTTTAACAAGGCAACTGGATTTATACTGAAAATAAATTTCGTTTAGCTGAACTCTGATAACGAGGATAGCTGCACCGGATCTTATTTTGGGGGATCAGAGTAACGCTTGGTACACCTCTTAAGCTTTTATTTGTTAGAAAGAATTGAAAATCGCACACTGAATCCGGGACAAACCCAAAACCCATATGAAATAAACGCATGTTTATGTTTGCTTGAAAAAGATTTAAGTTGCGTGTGTGAGGCACTAAAGGCGGTATTCATCAGATAAACAAATGTAATGACAAGAATTTATGAACCACAGCAATGAAACAAAAACTAATGGAGGCGTGTCCCTTTCAGAGAGCGCACATTTGTAAAAAGAAACTCAGAGCAAACCCAGACATGGGTGCATAAATTGAAAGTGGCATACTGAATGTGATTCAATGTTTTAAGAGGATCAGCCTCTGATACCAATTACATTACCTCTAAAAACAAAGGCAGGGAGCTGAAGGACAGAGATGGAGAAAGACGCCGCGGCGGGGTCGAGTCATGGACGCTTTCGCTCAAAGAGAAATAATTTATTTCATTGCGATATCAAAATCAATGGGCATCGATTGAAAGGTCGGCCAAAGGTGAGAAGGGGGGAACGCGATCCTCTGGCCACGAGAGGCAGGGCTCTCTGGGAGATGGGGAGAAATGGAGGGAGAGCGGACAGACGGAGGAGCACGAGGGAAGAGGAGGACGTCTCCATCCGGTTAACAAAGAGCGGGCGGGGGGGGAGAAAAAAAAATGACGAAGGGAAACAGAAGAAAGGGGAGACGGAGGGTGGGAGAGAAAGAGCGAGGGAGCTCCTGGCTGGGCGGAATCAATATGGAGAGGTGGAGCGGGAGTACAATAGCCTCAGAGGAGGGGAGACTCGCTGGTGCAGGTCTAATTCTCTCTCTGCCGCACAGACATTAACGCGTACAGCCGCTCGCCATCTCCTGACATTTCGCCCTGCATCTTTCCTCCATATAATTTCTCTCTCTCAGTCTGTCACTGTCTTGCACATTCTGCATCCACCCTTCACCTCTAACTGTGCACCACAAACACACACACCTCCACCCCCCCTACACACACACACACACAATGGTACAGTCAGTGCACAGAGGGATGAGAGGCAAAGAAAAGCACCTTTTTCCCCCATCACAACTCAGCACATTAATCTTGCACTGAAAAAGCACACAGGCATATGCAGTTAAAACGATTAATCGTGATGTTATCGATTATTAAAAATAATCGTCGACTAATTTGGTGATCTATTAATTGTTAACTGGAGCATAATATGCAATATGTTTCTTAAAAAGGCTGTCTGCTGTAAGAACAACACAGTCAGAGCAGGAATAAAACCAAAACTGTGCACAAAGTGAATACATCTGTGTCTGTAAGTGGGTTTTATCCAGAACTAATCAAGTGACACAGTTTTAGCCACAAATCCTGTACAAACAAAAAATCTTCACTTATGCGCCTTTTGCTATTCAGTCATTAAATGGTTCATTGAATAAATAGGCAACAGATCCGCTCAACGCTGTGTTGATGCTAAATGAAGAAGAAATGGCATATTATTATTTATCTTTGTGTTATTTTTTAGTTGCAGATGCATCCCTTGCTACAAGTGACCAAGCGTACGCTTGGTTTTGTATTTTAGGCAATAAAACATTTTATTTTCCTATTTAGAAAAAGGAATTGAAAACATGTGCATGGTTTATATACTGCATAAAATAAACTTAAATCTGCAGAATATGACATCTTTTTATCCGACTACTCGATTAATCGCCTGATTCGATAGAATCAAATCGTTTCTAAAATAGTCGTTAGCCGCAGCCTCACGCGCACATGAACACGTGCATGAAAAAAATCATGAAAAATACAAACGCATGTAAACGAGTGGAGAAAGTAGATTTGATTCTAGCAACTCAGAGATTTTTGCACCCCAGAAAACAGAATTAGAGGTTCTTGACTGCAAGAAAGAAAAAAAAAGACGGTGGCTCAAACACACCTTCACACTCCAACAACTACTCCGCTCTATCAGCACTCGAGACAAGTGAGGGTTCAATTAGTTCTTGATGAATGAGCCCATAAGATGCCGCTCTCTCATTTCCCTTGTTGCCAGATATCCCAGCAATCAGAGAGAAATGAATTGTCACTGTGGCGTGACTGAGACGAAGATGATGGAAGTAAGGCGCGGGTGCAGCTCAGGGAGCTTAGATAAATCATTCGCACTCTTCACTCTAGGTCAAAGGTGACAGCAAACCTGATTTTTATTTTTTATTTTTTTTGACTTTGCAGTCTCCACTTGTACAAATATTAACATTTTGTCTTTTCAAAACGTTCCAAAACGGACCCGGAAGCCTCCAGAACCTCCGAGGCGGCTGCGCTTCCCTACTAATGTTCTACTAATGTCGAAAAAATTGTTTCTGTGTTTTTGTTAAATAATAAGCAAAATTAAAATCACAGCTGAGTAAGCTTCCTGTCATCTTTTTTTTGTCACCTCCGCCAGTAAAACCATCTCATCCTAACGCAAAAAAAGTTTTCATCAAAATACCTGAGTTCTTTCCGTTAAGGTAAAAGTAAAGGTAATTTTATTTATATAGCACATTTTCAGGAACAACAAGGCATTTCAAAGTGCTTTACATGAACTAAAAGGAAATACAACCAAAACGACAAACCAAAGGAACGAGCAAAAGAAGAAAGAATCTAATAATGTTGATCCAAAGTTTATAAACTAGATACTCCTATTCAGATGAATATAATTAGGCATCTTCTGGTCTAATTCCTCTTCTGGGTTGGAAGAACAGGAGTCTAAGAAATAGTTGCTAAATTTGTTCTAATCCCTGTTCCGAGTCGCTAGATAAGTGTAAGTATATTTTAAGTATGTTCAAATTTGTTGCGTCTATTTTCATCATTTCATTCGGCACAATTTTGTGGAAACACAGATACTAACTCAGGGTCTGCATGCTTCCTATTAGCACATGCGCTACGACGGTGTCAGACTCACCGTCATCGATGATGCTGACCACCACTCCGGTGCCGGTCACGTTGTTTCTCCAAACTGGCATCACATTCAGGTCAAACCCACTAGCGTTGTATTCACCCTGTGCGAACTGGAACACACACAGACACATGTGGTTACGGATCAACGTTATCAAGACGAGTCTGACCAGTTTATTAAGTACCTGCGTTGGTCTTAAATACTCAATGCCAGCGAGATGTGCTTTAAATCATACATGAGGTTTTCAATTACACTCAAATTGACAAGAGGGAGTAAATATAATAAAAACGACTTTTTAAAGACAATGTTTTCGGGGGATTTCGTTTTCAAAATATCATAATTAGTACCGGCAGTCAATTTTCAGCCGTCCAATTGGTCAGAAACAAGAAAATCCCATTATTTTGAAAAGTGAAGGCACCATAAAGCGAAGGTAGAGTCTGTTGTGAAACCTTTTGTTGTAGAACCTCGATAAATGTTCTGCAGCCACAGCACGACCACAAGTCCACCGTTGTTGTTATTTTCGAAGTGTAATAAGCATTTAGGATCATAGGTCAGGTTAGACATCAGGCTAATATACTAGCGTTTCACAAAAGACAGATTTTTGTTGTCCATGTAGAAACATGAGGGCCAAATTTTTCACTCTGACAAAAAAAAAAAAAAAAAAAAAGAGGTCCGGGTTTCCTAAAACAAAACACCCCTTCAAAGTTTCCAGTTTTGTTTATAATTAACTCATAAAAAGCATAAATTGTTAGAAGATGTTTAAAATTAAACTATATTTTCTGCAGACAGATGCTACTTGTTCATTAGGGTCACAAACACAAGAAACTAGATTTTGGCACATCCTTTGCTTATTGTCATTTTGTACTTTTAGTCATTTTGTATCGTGATTTTTTTTTCTTTTTGTTTAAAAGTCTTTTTTTTTTACTTTTGTCATCAAAAAAGAACCCATAAGATGTCGATTCGCAGCCGTGTTGGAGCAGTTTTATTGAATTTGCAAACAAGAGAACTGACCTGCAGTCGAGCTCAGGTGAAACCAAGAAGGTTAAACTTATTACAGGAAAGTTTTGTCTCTCTTGAAATTAAAACCCGAAAAGCTGAAGACAGTCTAAAATGTCAACTCTGAATCATTTTGCATGTGTCTTACGAACTCTGCATTACAACCACTAAATCACAAACACACACATTGGAAAGTTGCTTCTGCTCTTAATAAAAATAATCACCGTTTAAAGGCAGGATTTCAACCAAAATGGCAACTACGGTTTTTTGAAGAGAAATCAAATCGGAATCTGTTCAAATCAAAGCTTCTGAATTCAGAAATAGGACACGAGTTTCATATTGAGATCACTTGTTGAAGAAAAGGGAAAAACTTACATGTGCAGGAGGAAACCTTAGGGGGAAACCAACAGGGGGCTAAAACAGGGACAGGGAACACATATTGGGAACAGGCTTGCTAAGGGAGAACAGACTTGGCAATGGACAGAATAACTGAAAATTGGAGCCTTATATCCTGGGAAGGTGATTAGCGGTATGGAAAC
Source organism: Phalloptychus januarius (assembly GCA_902982915.1). Lineage (NCBI taxonomy): Eukaryota > Metazoa > Chordata > Actinopteri > Cyprinodontiformes > Poeciliidae > Phalloptychus > Phalloptychus januarius. The sequence continues at coordinate 15,144,148 of CADWAE010000481.1, forward strand.
CAGGTAAACGCAATTAAGCAAATGTACCGACGCTGCATGGCGAACGAGGCTACGAGGAACGGGAGGAAAACGTTTAATAAAGACACAAGAAAGCTTCAAGGACAGAGTACCTGTCTCAGTTTGTTCACGAGATAAGAAATCTCGTGAACAAACAAGATTACTTATCTCGTTTGTTCTTCTACTTCTACAGGAAGTAGAAGGCGACTACTTCCTGTCGTCTTCTCCTTCGTGTTTGGCAACAGTGGCAACATCAATTTATTGATCAAGTAACTCATGATTAGAAAAAAAGTGTTTCCACTTTTTTTTTGCTAAAAAAAAAAAATCCCTCATCCTAGTGCCAAAACTTCTTGAAAAATGAAGTTTTGTTTGTTTTTTTCTAAATGCACGTGCTTCCATTAAGAGAATTTCTGTACGATATATCAAGCTACTAAACCTTTACGCACATTTTTAACGGAACAGCAGCCTAGAAGTGCCTCAAGGAAACAACGGACGAATCATCCCACCTCATGGGATGACTTCAAAAATCTGCCCCCAACTTTTTTTTTTTTTTTTCTTTCAAACGTCGCATGACACCTACACAATCCCAGAGTCGATGCCCTGCCAGGTTGTTTGAGGGTCACCTCACAGCATTCAGTAGGTGGTTTTGATCCAGCTCAGTGGAAACATATATTCAAAGAATATATATATATAATATATATATATATATATATATATATATATATATATATGGTATGTGCATCTTTAACTGCACATGGTTTCAAAGCGCCATAAGGAACCCAGGAAGTTCATGGACGAGTCACCCGGACCTCTTCACCTCAAACCACAAATCCACCTACACGGAAACACAGAGATAACCGCACATCACAGCAGAGAAACAACACCACCGCGGAGAGGCAAAATACCCATCACAGCAGATCCCCAGAGCCTCACTATCCCCACAAACTACATGCAGTACATTCACTTGATCACTTAGTACGGCTTTAATGTTGCATCCCGACGCAAACATGCAGCACGCTAACAGGCACACACAGACACAAAAACAAAAAACAGCCAACACTTAAAGGCAGCGTGTAAAGGCCACACACACAGAAACGCAGACTAACTAGAAATGTCAACGGATTCCCAAAACTCGCTCTCCCACACAGAAAAAAGCACGCACAGACACACACGGCCAATTTGATATTCAAAGTGAGTCCTTTAACTGTTGCTATGATTAAGAGAGAAAGAAAGGAAGAAAAGGCACAATGGAAAAAATGTCTCTGTTGGGGGATTTGTGTGCGTTTCCGTCCGTGTGTGTGTGCGTTTGTTTGTGTGTTTGGCGGGTAGCATCTGGGGAGCTGCACTGCTTTGTAGTGTGAGCGAATAAGGCAGATGAATGGAGGCTGCTAGCAGACTAACGTCCACCGGAACACTGGGACTGGCTCGAGGGGAGGACACACTCGAATGCAAACACACACACACGCTTTAAGCACACATAAAAGGTACGCACCTTTGTAAAATTACAGATAGGCCTGTGGAGAGGCATCTTGAATGCTGATTCACTTCATACACATGCGGTTATATGAAGTGATGTTGTGATAGCAGCAAAAAGCTCCTCACGCACAACACAAAGTCACAATAACACTTTAAAGTACAACTATTTTCCACTTCCAGGACTCTCTTTAGCATCTATGCATTTATAGAGACACATGTTTACCCGTAGAAATAAATGAACTTCAATAATGACATCTGCTGGCTCTCCCATTGCTCAGATTTAGTGTTTTTATTGAATTTTTGTAATCTTTTTTTTCCATGTACACTGCAAAAACAAAGCCTTACCAAGTAACTTGCAAGTTAATTTTCAGCAAGAAATAGGAGATTGTTTAGTCAATAATCCCTTAAGATTGTTTTTAAGAAAGCATTTGTTCCACTGGCAGATTATTTCACTTATGAGACATTTCCCAAATTTTAAGAGTGAAATAATTTACCAGAGGCACTAAAATATTTTCATCAACATTAAGGAATTATTGACTAAACAAGGGCTGCCCAGTGGCGCAGCTGGTAGAGCTGTTGCCTTGCATCAAGAAGGTTCTGGGTTCGATTCCTGGCCCGGGTCTTTCTGCATGGAGTTTGCATGTTCTCCCTGTGCATGCGTGGGTTCTCTCTGGGTACTCCGGCTTCCTCCCACAGTCCAAAAACATGACTGTCAGGTTAATTGGCCTCTCCAAATTCTCCCTGGATGTGAGTGTGTGCATGGCGGCTTGTCCTGTCTGTCTCTGTGTTGCCCTGGCGACCTGTCCAGGTTGACCCCGCTTCTCGCCAAGAACGTTAGCTGGCGATAGGCACCAACAACCCTCCTGACCCCACTAAGGGACAAGGGTGTTAGGAGATGGATGGATGACTAAACAAGCTCCAATTTCTTGCTGAAAAGTTACTTACAGTAGTTTTGTCTTATTACCAGACCCAAATCCCCCAAACCAGACCAAAAACACTCGATAAGTGTTTTTCCACTGTCGTGTTGGACAACGTACTCTTGCTGACCTGCTCTAATCCGTGTGAAAGATGCTGCCGTGTCGTTACGGTTGATGTCCAGCCAGTCCCAAAACTGTTCCTGTATAGTCAGGAGCGTGCATGTGTCTTAAGTTTCTATGTTTCCATTCAAAATATCCGGTGAATTTTGAACAAACCTTTAAAATTTCACAAAAAAGAAAAAGAACGTGTAAGCGAGGGGTGAATAAATCAGACTATGCAAAGCGCAATTTTGTCAGATGGATGTAAAAACTGGATAAAGACTCGATACGCCAGACGTTTTTCTGCAAAAACTGCCTTTTTCATTTCCCTTTTAGCAAAGTAACTTTTTCTAGGAAAAGTCAAAAGACGCCTCTAATAAGCGTCATAAGCTGTTTCCAAAAGTTAGGAAGTCATTTCAAATTTTCTAATTTATCGATTTGAAGTATTTGTATACTGCTGTTGACACGGTTTATAAGACAACATTGGAGACACGAAAGTCCATGAATTCTTGAAACTTCCTATGAACAACAGCAAACAATAATATTCATTACTACAAACAGTGGAAACGGTCTTGGCATTACAGCAGAAGCCAACATCTCCAGTCTTCCTTATCCCTGTAAATGAACGGCACTCCTGAACCGGCGGCTGTGCAACGGCCAATGTCTAACTACCTAAGACGCTACTTCTATGAAATATTTTTGATATGTTCCATGAACAAATCTGCAAGTAGGCTGACTTTTATTCTTCTTGGAGTTACGTTCCACAGAAAAAAACGGTGAAAAGACGACTCCCCGCAAATTTTTGCGGTGGTCCGCTGTACACAAGCAGTCACGCAGCAGGGAAAAGCAAACAATTTCTCTTCCTTCACCTCAGCTGGACTTCAGGGGAAACATATGAACACGCACAGATTGTCAAACGACAACGCAGACGGTCCACTGATTGATTTGCTGCAGTCAGCTCAGCGAGAACCTTCTGACAGGGGCTGAACTTGTCATCAAGGTGTGTTAGGCCAAACTCGCCGAGAGTAGGTAATGAAAATATTACTCTACGGCAAACACACACACACACACACACACACACACACATCTCGACTGAGCAGATTACTGACCCTCAATCCATATCTCCATCCACCAGAGGCTGATTAAACACAACAGAGTGAAATCAAGAGAGCGAGGTGAGAAGCCGATAGAGAGCGAGCGAAAGGTCCCTAGTTTTAGAAAGGCTTTGTATTTTTCCTGATTATTCAGTGATTGATAATTGTGCCCTATATTCCTGTTTATGTAATCAAACTATATAAGTTGAAAACCACATAATCACTTATGTGTCATACTTCATGTAACACTGCATGCATCACGACGGGCTTCGGAAAAAAAAAAAAAAAAAAAAGTATCTTGTCGATAAAATGTCTAAATTCAGAGCCGAATCGCGCTCATATTGGAGCTCCGAGCTCTCCGCCTCACATTTCTCTTCATCATCTCGCCTCGATGCTGTCTCCGCCACCCTCCGCCCCCATCCCTGACTCTCATCCCTCCAACTTGCCCCGAGAGCCGAGATGTCAGTCAATCTGCTGCCGGTTGCCTGGGTGAATCTGTGAGCCCGCCTCTCCTCCCCCTCGCTCTGCCAGATTACGCCCTCGCGCGTCACTCAAGACCGTCTGCGGGAGTCGATTGGCCGAGAGAACGCTCTGCCCAGGGTATTTATAGCAAGAACATGCCAGGGATTTATTATTGATGGAGTAATCAGCGATATAATTTAATTCTGCTCCCATCAATTCCATTGATAGGAGCAGAAACGGAGGCTGTCGCTGCGCAACAGACCCAGCAGAAAGTATTTAGTGCACAGAAGTAATAGATATGAGAGATCCCTTTTTTATTATCTTTATTTTTTTTAATGTGCTGTCAAACAACAACAAAAAAATTGTTTTTTTTAATTGGGAATCCTGTTTTAAACCAAACACGGAGAAGCAGCGTTCAGCTTCTATGAACTACAAATCTGGGACAAACGTACAGAAAACTGCAAAACAGCTGAAACGCTGACTTTCTTTAAATCAAAGCTAAAAACCCCACCGGCTTAGACTTGCTTTTGATTTGCATTGATCATTTTTATGACGGCATTTGACAAAATGTAATGTTTATTGCTTGTTTTACAAATGAAATGTACTATGCAAGAAAACTTGACCTATTCAGTTCTACTTTACCAAAACATATCTTTTCTTTTCAAACATAAATTAAAATTAAATTAGGAGATCTTGGAGGTTTCACTCAGTACATCAACCTCTACTTTGAAATATGTAGCTTACTGGGAATTAATACAGTTTATTGAGTGATGGTATAGTTTAAAATAATGCAAAGTATATTACCGGTATACTAATAAAAAGTCCCTGCATATTTTACCTTTTCGCCATTTTTGCAGTGTAATAAAAAAAAAAAACTTGACTGACATCTTCAGTCACAGCTGTCCAAGTGAAGTGAGTATTTTATCAATCAACTCTAAAATGAGTCAACTGATTATGGTTTAGCAATGAAATTACATATGAAAATCTAAATAATATTTCTGCACAACCAAAGAACACAAAAATTAAACCACAACAGCTTTTTTTTTTTTTTTTTAAACTGTATACTTCTGGTGTTTTTATTTAATTGTCGTCATTTTGTACGAATCAGTTTTCAATTTTGACATTTAAGGTTTTTTGCGGATCATGATTGATTTGTTAAAAGCGATAAAAAGGATAAAACATCTAAAGGGGGTGAATGGTACACTGCTATAGAAGGAAAGGTGCATCAAAATGACGTTTTTCCAAATAAGAATCGGTGAAGTTTAATTTAAATTGGACACACAATCTTAATCCAAGAACAAAAGCTCCCTCATATCTTGTTTTATGACACTTTTCAAACAGATTTCAAACATAATCCTCTGTCCTGTTGCTGTATTCCTGACGGGCCTCAGAAACACAGTTTGGCCAAAACAGTGTGAACAGGACAGCTGAAGGCATAAGCATGTCTTGTTGTTTCAGCCCAGTTGTGCGGCGGTGTTCCTCCAAGCCTCATCAATCCCAGACATCTGTCTCAGTTCAACGTGGACAACCCACTCACCCCTTCTCCTGCCTTCCCCACCATCCCCTTATCTCTCTGTCTTCTGTCTCCTTCTCCAGTCACACGTGAAAGCCTGTCTGACTTATGCCTGTCAGAAGAACATCCTTCAACGCAAAGACGAGAAGAGAGGAGAGAGACTGAGGGGTGGGGGGGGACTTCCAGATAAGGGAAATGACGACGCGCAAACACACAGCCAAGCAGATAATGACACCCACCAGCTCCCACTGCATGGGCCAGAGCGGGTCGTTGAAGGTGAGCGCCTGGTCATCCGTCCTCTCCTCAGACGGGCTGTCAGCTGGAGGCCGTTTCCTCTGGGAACCTGAAAACACAAACATCTATGTGATACGCATGTGTGTGTGTGTGTGTGTGTGGGGCGGGGGGCAGGGGGGGTGGAGTTTTCCCCTTTTCCAATATCTTGAACTTTAACTTCTGGACATCCCTGGATCTCCAACCAATGGTGAAAAGCTACCCAGATTCCCTGCTCACCACTGAGGTGGAATACTGTGGGGAGATTAGCATGTCATTAGCATCTAATTAGCATCTTGTTACTGCAGTGAGGCTCAGTTCACAGTCTGTGGAAGCGCCTCGGCTCACTACGGCCTCCACATCTTTCACTGAAAAACACTAAATCTTACCACGTATTTCTGCTTAGTTTCCAGTGCACATGTCTTCGTACAGCTTAAATAAGTCAAAACTAACTTACAAGTCATTTGTAAGTAAAATTAGGAGCTTGTTTTAAGTAAAGAATTCCTTAAAATTGACAACAACAACAAAAAAGTGCTAGTTCCAATGGCAATTTATTTTACTTATGACACAGGAAAATGTCTTGTTAAAGTGAAATAATCCGCCATTGGAACTAGTACCTTTTTTAATATCAATATTAAGGAATTATTTACTCAAAACAAGATCTTGTGTCTTGCTGAAAAGTTACTTGTAAGTTACTTTATGTCTTATTCCAAGTGTACCACGTTACTTTAGATTTGATGTTCTGGCAGTGTTCTTGTCACTGTAACAATTGATACATTAAAGATCTGCTGTTGTTGCATCGACCTCCTTTCACAGTTTAAATCCTAAACTACTTGTGCAAAACCTCAGCGGTGAAAAGTTCAATCTGGTCGAAGCGTAGAAGCGCATTTCCTATTTTCCCTCCTTCCTTTGCGAGAGTCGATGCACAGCTGCAGCCTTCATCCATGATCTCCTGGCTGTTTCATCTTTCTGCCTCCCCCTGGTGCTTTCCTATCATCTGTCAGAGCAGAGGCTGCGCGACACGGTGAGGAAAGTTTTACACACAGAGGCCGACAGAGAGAAGAACCGCAGAAGGACAAGAATCGGCTTATTCTTCCGCACAGACAGCTCCCAATTACAGCCGCACATGATCCGTCCGACTCCTCATGTAGACGTAGAGTGATTTAAGAAGTGCAATTCACTTCTACTCAGCTGTGTCAACTTAAATTTAATTATGTACAGTCTAGTTCGACTCACTCATATCCTCTACGTTTTAGAGGTGCGCCAATAAATCCGTCCTGAAGTTAGCTTTTGTCTTACTTCAAGTGCACTAAGATATTTGTACTAGAAACTAGACCAAAAACTATTAGGTAAGGTTTTTGTCTTTTTGCAGTGAAAGTACACTGCACTTTCTATTAGCTGAGTAAAATGGGTGATACTGGCTTTAAAACAGGAATTTACAGTATGGATTATATGGACTTTGAGTTTACCTCAAATTGGGGTTCCATACAAGATGTCTCCTCTTGGACTATCAGCAATCATGACAGAGGTGACGGATCTGAAACCACGTTGCAAATGGAAAATCTTAAAAGATTTGCGGCGTAGCTAATATTTATTTACCCCATTGCATGTCTGCTAGGAAATGATTGGTCTTTGTTTATGTCGCTTTGAGTACTTTGACTTTTCATGGATATCTATATTTTTTTGTGCACCCTGCATGCGATTGGTCAAAAGCACTTCCCGTTGAAAAGCGCATTCGGTAGTTGCAGTATTGACGCATGTGAAACTTTCGGAGTTAGCCTTTCTTGTTTGTCGTTTTCAATCATGACGGAATGATTTGGGTCTTAAAGCGGGAGCCGTGTGAAATGAACCATCCATCTGCTCTATTAGGAACATTATTTGATTATCTGCCTTTTTTTCCTTGCATCAATCTCAGCGCTTCAGCTTTATGAAGTTTATTGAGTGTTGTGTCTCAGCTTACTTTGTCTCGGTCACAAGCCTGAGATCAACACACTGTGCTCTTTTGAACACACATTGAATTATACTAAGCTATAATAACTCCTATGACATTTTTTTTTCTCTGACTTTTGCATTTCATTTGCACCTTTTCCTCTTTGCACACTTTATGCAACCAGGGTGACTTTTGATTGTTAGATTTAATCTTTGCTTGGCTGAGTGTGTATTCTGATTCTCCACGCTGTACTGTAAAGTTATTAATTATTCCTGTGCACACTCTCCATCATCATAACACCAAGACAGCAGAAAATGATCAACTTCGCACACCCTGTCACTTGACGATCCGTGCAGATTTAATGATGAAGCTAAACATTATCAGCGGATTGGTATTAAACATAAAAACTTGACGAAAATGGCTCGCTCCTTTATTTGTGCTTGATGAAAACTGAACGACGGTGTTAATTAAATTTGTTTGGGTGCTTTCTGCACAATGAAAATAAAGTATGTAAGAATTACTCAAGACTCAAATGCATCTGAATTAAATGCAAATCAAGAATATTGGAATACTGTAAAAAAATAAAAAATAAAAAAAACAGCAAAAATTGAGAAAACCAGTAACAATTTTGATGAGTGCCATCCTCAAAAATTATCCACACACATCAAATAAAGCATAATAACTCATCAAATCGGCATGGAGGTGATCAGCCTGTGGTTCAGTCGGAGGAGTAAAGGAAGTCCAGGTGTCTTCAGGGCATACATTGTTGGTTCTGATGTCTCTCGTCTTCCTCTTAATGATTCTCCATAGTTTACAAACTTACCTGAACAGTCCAGGTAGGTTTGCTGACCAATCAAACACAGGATGAAACACCGTGGTCACTGGACCAGCTTTTGGTACCTTTTGCAGTGTGTGCCGGTACAAAGTCCTACTGGAAATTGAAATCAGCGTCTACGTACAGCAGTGGGTCAGTGAAGTGCTCTAAAATGTCCTGGTGGACTGCTGCGTTGACTGTGAACCCCTGAAAACCTGGTGGACCAATGACATGACACCTAAAGATGTTCAGATGTACCTTGACACAAGAAATGTCACATTTGTAGCCAAACTGTAGGGATCATCTGTACATAGTGGTTCCTGATATGCTGACTCTAGCCTCACTTCACTAACTGTCAAGCTCCAAAAACATATTTACTGGATTTTGCTTGACAATCTTCTGAAGGCTGCGGTTATCCCTGTTGCCGGTGTCTATTTTCCTACCACACTTTCTGTTTCCACTCAACATTCCGTGAACATCCTTTATGTCAAATTTGAATTTTGGGTTCTCGTTAGCCGTTAGCATAATCATCAAAGCCAAAAGAAAAGAAGGCTTGGAATGTTTTACTCATAACAAAGAATAATGATCTCTCAGCTTACCTTTCGTCCGATCATAGCCTCGTCCCGTCAGGGCAACCCGCTTGTCTCTGTAGTGACATCGCTGCCTCTCTACCCAGAGAACCTAAAAGTTGCCGAAACAAATAAATAATTAAATTTCTTTTAACTTTTTCAGTTGTTTTTTTTTTATCATTTTTTAACAAAAAAGAAGAGATCACATCCTTCCCTGCCCCACCAAGCAAACTACACTCCGATCATTCTGATCTTTTATATTGCTTTTTTTTTTTGTAAAGAATCCAAATTTAATACGGAAAACTACTCTTGGTTCTCCTTTATTTTATTTCACTTTGACAAGAAAGGAGAGGAAACACATCCATAGCGCACGGAGAGTTGGGCAACTTTGTGAAGACGTACAAAAGGTACTCTTCATTAGTTCAAAGAGTGCCCACTTGCTCTCTCCTTTTGCGGTGCCATTGTCCAGGGTTAAAAGCAACAAAAACACTCCCCTCTCCTCCACACCTCTGTCCTCTTGCCGGGGCACAAGCATGCACACGTGCACGCCGTTCTTTCACGGCCCGCCTGCCTGTGGCTTTGATCTGATAAGAGGCTGGCCCTTGTGAAGGTGGGCGCAGTAAATCAAACTAACGGATCACACACAAACTCACGCACACGCGTGCATATGTATCACTGTCAGGCCGCCATTGTCCGCTCACACTTAAATCAGAGTGGAAGAGGTTGAAAATAAATACTACTGAGAGGCGGCTGCAGTCTTTTATGTCCTAAAAGCCTTCTGCCTTTATTCTCCCTTCATGTTCTTCAATTAGACTCAATTAACAAAAGCTAGGAGCTGGTCTTAACTACCCACGAAGGACAGCCGTTATAAGGACCCTACATACGTGACATTAAACACACAGGACAGAGAGAGGATGTGCCGTGCATACAGATGGGCAGAAAGACTGAGGCCACTTTTTCTTTTTTTAACATTAGCACGTAATGAGCTACGTTCAGCTAGGCTCTAGAATCAGTAGCATAAATAGGTAAATCCTACAAGCAGCAAGGAGGAACAATTTTTTTCATATGTTTTTAGGAATAGAAAATGAAATGTAAACAAGTAACTTTGCACCATAATACATGAAAGCTTTGTGATATTTAATCATTAGGCTGATGATGCTTACATTTTACCAAAGTGGTCACATTTTACACATTGTTACATCTTCACAAAACATAAGGCGAGTTGTTTTTTGTTCTTTGCAATATATATATCTTTGGCCTTAAAGCCCCAGTATGTAACTTTTATAAAAACTATCTATTTTTTTTCCCATATTTGTCAAAATTGTCACTATGTCATGACAGTATGGTATTACGCAGATAACCAGTGCTAGAAACAACCAATCAGAGCCAGGAGGCGGGTCTTTATCCCATCAATCACAGTCTTTGACTGACGCTGCTAATCCCCAACCCCCTCAGCTACTTCTGCTCTCTGCCACAGATCCTTTGGTGAATGCTAAGGCTAGTTAGCATAGCCACCAATTGCAGTGAATTAACAGTTTTCCTGTAACAGCAAGTTGCTTCTCCACCATTAGCAAGAGTATAAGGTTGGCCAGCTTGATAATGAGCACTAAGACCCTCCTCCTGGCTCTGATTGGTTGTTTTTGGTTGGGAGTGATGCAAGGAGGAGGAGCCAGATGTTTTCACAGATTATCTGTCTCTTAAAGTACTGTCACGACATGGTGAATGTTTAAAAAAAATATATCCAAACACATATATTCTGTATAAAAGTTACATACTGTAGCTTCAATGTCACTTTTAAAAGTAAAAAGGGAAGCTTATTAGCTTAAGGTCACCGTCTGAACTGTAAAATACGAAGGAGTTTCGGGTGTGGTTTGCTGCAGGAGAGTGGTGGACTTCACAAAATGGATGACATCATGAGAAAAGAAGATCCTCCAAACAAATCTGATCAGTCGCCTTGCACTTTATGTGATGTCACCCAAGGAATAGAAGCTCCTTATCTCATATATTGACTAAACAATTCAACACAAAATAGCAAAACAAATATTGTTTGTTCTGCAGCAGAGAAAGAATATCTAAAATAAAGTTTGCTTATTTGACCGAAGATTCTGGCAGGTAACTTTGAACATTAAAAAATACATCAAACTTCCACACAGATTTACATAATCATAGATAAACAATAATGTCAGAGGGGGTGTGTGCATGTGTGTTTGCACGCATCAGTGTCTGTCCCAAATGCCTTGTTAAAGCCCTCCAGCCCCTCCTCTTGAGAACCAGCCAGGACAAGCTGATCAATACAAATGATAGGGAGCTAATCGCTCTCTGTCAAACCAGGCCCTACCAGCTACTAATGGCACATGCTCGGCAAGGAATGGATGCGTGGGGGTGGGGGTGTGCGTGTGTGTGTGTATGTGTGTGTGTGTGTGTTAGCATGAGTTGACCTTAACAGCACATTGAGCTCTCTTCGGGGACTTTTGCTCAAGGTTAGACTCGGGGGAGAAGGGGCAATTGACAACACTGTCTGTGACACTGACCCCAGTGCCATCAGGACATTCATCATCCAACTGCCACACACACACACAGCACTGACATACAAATACACACCAAATAAATCCAGCACAGAGTTTACATGATGCAATGGGGGAAAATAAACAAAAGCACATCAATGAAAAGAGCAGGAAGGGCCTTTTTGTTTATGCTGTTAAATAAACTGATTGCAACTTGAAGGTGCAGTTTGGTGTAATGATAAAGTGAAATCAGCCAGAACCCAAAACGCAGCCACAACAATAGTTCAGTACACAAGCGTTTATTGCAAAATAAGGGAGCAGGAGGGGCCTCGCAGGGAGAGGTTTACCCAGTGGGTCAGGAATGGGGGTGGAGAAAAAGGGTCAGAAAGCTACCTGGGGAGTGTAGGGTGGATGGGCAGTGGGAGGCCTGGGGAGGGCTCTGGGGACAACCAGAAGACAGGAACTAACTCCACAAACCAGATTCTCAGTCGTAGTCACAATCCAGGGTCATGCACGGAAGCTTCTCAGGCGGTATAAATCCAAATCGTCAGAACACGGAAGGTCAGAGGCAGGCAGGGTTCAGCAACAGCAGTCAAAAATCCTCTCAGTTAAAGGGGCATGGCAAAAATCTGTGGTCAAAACACAAGCAGGATCAGAAAACTAGGAGACTTTCTCAGAACTTGGCACAAGGCTTGAAAGCTGTGACTGTGGCAACAGACGATCTCGCACTGAGCAAATGATGGGCAGCTGCTTAAATAGGGAGCAGCACCGAGCAGGTGCAGGCAATGAGTAATCAGCCCAGTCCAGGTAGAGTGAGGGGCTGAAATCATGACAGTTTGGTGTTTGTTTTACGTGGGTCTGAACGCGGAGCCGCATGCGCATCAATTTCTATTCACTTTTGTGTTGTACGTTGCATGTATACAGGGATGAAGTGTGTGGAATTTACCTTACTTATGCCATTGTGTCACTCTCACTCTCGTTTCATTTTTATCCATATTTAATGATCAAATGATGAAAACCAGATGCTCTGTTTGTCTTATTCTTGTCAGCATTGCTCAAAGATTTGTCTTCATCCACCAGCAAGAAAGTGGAATTCACTGAGACGGTTTGCTTCGGATGGCTAATCATACGCAGCATGAAGTGTTTTTTAAAGTAACTGGTTTGTTCCTTTTGGTCTGTTTTCATAGTTAAACACTTACAGACGTGTCACGATGTTAAGACAAAAGGGAAGCTATGATTGTCCTATTTAAAGTCAAAAGCTGACGTTTTGCCACATTTGCTCCACAGAAAGCTGTTTGTTCTCATTTAAACCTGCTAGCCTGGAAGCCACACAGGTTATTTTCAGAGTTCAACTGCGTCAGTACATTTGCCCTGATATTATGGTTTCTGATTCTTTTTTCAAACTCGTTATCAGCTGGTTATCTGGGACTTGATACTCTCAAATATACAGTTCTGCCAAAAAAGGTGAGATTTTGCTGTAAACAGAACATCTGCAGTGCATAGCATAGCACAGCGCAGTGCTGTATCAAGTAATGTTACAACTTACTGCCAATGTTTTTAGCACTCGTCGATCTAGCAGCAGTATAAAACTGTAAGGATTCAGAGTTGTGACTCTCAATCAGTGGAAGTTTTGTAAAAAACAAAAAACAAAAACTGACATTTTGGTTTAGCAGGAAATCTAATGACGTACGCTACAGCCTCGGATACTCAGGAAGGCAAAGCTGAAGCATTGTATATAAGAAAATACTACTAATCTAACAAATGAAGATTAATCCAAATTTTACAATACAAGCTTAGTTAAGTTGAATATGGGAACATGCAAAGAGGAAAAAACAGCGACTCATTCCCAATTGCTTATAAAATATCAGTTTCTGACAGCAGCACAGATCGAAGAAGAAGAGGAAGAAACGAGACCATAATATTCAGCCTGAGTGTATATGAGCACAAATATGCCTGTATGGTTGACGTCATATTTTGTGCTACCAGAGAAAGAAAAGTGTGAAAATGTGTGTGTGTTTTTCTGTTGTCTCACTATGACTGAGTGGACGTGGTGCATGGCAGGCAGCTGCAGCAGCCTGATAGGCGAGCCGAGCTGCCCAGACATCAGCGCTGACATTTTGGGCTCCGCCACCCGCTTCACGGCCCCACGGGAACGCCATGGCAATTGCATCTGTGGTGGTGGACCCGTCTCCCACCCTCGCTCGCCAAGCCCCACCCCGCCCCTGAGCCCGTCAATCTCCACACCGCGCTTCCCGCGAGACCCGACCCGAACTCAGAGGCGACCGGACTTGGGCAGCGGCGAACGCTGCAAATGACCCCAGCGTCGCCGGTGGAGCGATTGTTATCCGCCTCTCCCGCCAGCCTCTTTATTTAATCTCTCATCTCTCCGTCAAGACTGAAAACCTCGACCGCAGAGAGGAAAAAAACTACAGAGGACAGAGTCTGTGTGTGTTACTGACAGTAAGAAATAAAGAGTGTGAGATCTACAGAGGGAAGGGAGAAGGGCGTGGAGCTGAAAAGAGTGAAAGAGGGGAAACAGATAACAGACAGATACACTCTGGCCCCTCCTTGAGCCTTCTTTCAGGGCACCCGTTGCCCCTCGCTCCCTCCTTCCCCTTCCTCTCTCTCCTCACGCCCCTCTTGGGCCCTCTGGTGTTGTTGCTCACTCCATTGTGTCAGCCTTCAGAAGTGCTCAGTTTGAGTGGCAGGCCGTCACAGATCAGTTCCCAGCTAAAGCGGCCCGGCAGGCCAGGGTGACGGGCCAGGAAGGGATCTAAGTGGGGTTTATCAGCGCTTCTTAACGCCTCTCCGGCTCCCTGACACAAAAGAGAGGGGGTATTAAACATCTAAAGCAAACCAAAAGGCGTGAAAGCTCCTTATAGGGCCGCGGGATTGAGGATGTGACTGGAGTCTAAAAATAAAAAATAAAAAAAGAGAGAGGGAAACACACACACACACACTCACACCCGTACAGAGGCACACGACTCAATAGCGAGAAGGCACTGAGGGAAAACTCAAATGTTTTTATTCTGTGTAAATGGATAAGTAGGTGGAGGGGAGAAAGAAAACCAAGCAAAAGAAAACTAGCTGAACAATGTTTTCTACTTCGCTGCCTGCAAGAAACGAATCTTGTCCACAAAGCCGAGATATAAGCAACGGTAAATTATTGAAATTATTTTTGAAAAGTTTGGGGGGAAAAAAATTGTTCTGTATTTAAAAAGACGTGTGAAAGAAAAAATCAGAAAGTCAAGACAATTGGAAAATTGTCAATGTTAGATGCCAACTCTCCTTTTGACATAATTAAGAACGCTTTAAGGCAGAGTGTCTACATTTCTACATGCAATTTGTGATTTTTCAATTTCCTTTTTAACCAATCTTTTCACACAAAAGTCCTTATTTCCTACAGAATGATCAAAAAAGGCCAGCCAAATGTAACACATATTCATCTGATAATTAAATCCTCACACTTTGGATCAATAGCACTCTTGCATGTTTTCACCTAAAGGTTAACACAGTCTTCAAGGCACCTAGAACTATAATACCCCCAATAACATCTCCAATAACCCAACAGAGGTAACATCATAATAAGATTCTGCTGAAGGATAATTCGCACAGTAAGCTAAAGTAAAACGGATCTACTTAGCCACTGCTTCAGATTGTAATTTCTTCTATGTGTGGATAGAAATTGGAGGACATTACAGAACCAAAAACAACCGTGACATGATTTCATATCTAGTCATGTATGCTGTTGTATTAAAAAAATGAAGATACGAAGGGCTTTGTGTGGAAAATCGTGTTCTGTCAACTCTTATAAGTATATATGTTACTTTTGGTGCCCTCCTGTTCTAAATAGTGCATGCATTTTGGGACCAGGGGTGTGTGTTCACTGAGCTTTGATTGTTGTAGCCCGTTTTGGCAACAAGGCAATCCAAAGTGCTTTACATCATAAAAACATCATTTATGAATGATGAAACAAGCAATAGCCATTCGATTTTGTCAAATTCCATCATGTGAACATACATCTCTTTTTTCAATTGTTTCTTTCAGTATCTCTTAGTGGTCATAATTATTATCAATAAGTACAAGCAAGTCTTTATAGCATCTGTGACAATGACTCTGATATCCAGAATCAGATCTGAATGCCCATCAATCAAACACTCCACTGTGTCCCTTTGGGCTATATAGAATGACAAAGTGGCTGATGTTGACACCCTTATTTATTTTCTCTCCTACTTTTAAGAACATTTTTACGTCTGAGGCGTTTAGTCGGTTTAAAACAAGCTGGTTTGTTTCCCGCCTTGGAGTCGTTCATTTGTGTAGGTGTGAACACAGCAATGTCACTAAGACACGGGTCAAAACAGCCATACCAAGACCACTTGGAGTACGTGGTCTCGATTCCAAACAAACTCTAGAAAGGTTCGTTTGTGGCATGAGGGAGATTTGACTTTGAGCCGACAGCTGCTAGGTATTTGTTGCTAGCTTGTGCCAAATGCCTTCTGAAGGATGGGTACATGTTGCATTGTGGGCCACATGTTGCGCATCTTTTTTTAAAAGCATAAGATTTTACCTGAAACTGTTTAAATTCTCTATGTTTAGAGAGAATAGAAACTAGCTGATTTTAAGCTAGCTTTTCACCTAGCTTAGAACACAGCTTCTGCTTCCTATATTTTCAGCACTCCTAGCCTAGACCTATATGGCACAACTGCCTGCTCTTGATCAAGGTAAATTAACTGCAGGTGTGAAAACCCCAAGAAACCAGGAAGGTGCCAACTAAGTAAACATATTTTGATCACACAAAATATCAAGTGTATGTGAAAGAAAAGTCAGGTGGATGTTCCAACTGAACATATTAAATAAAGTTAGCCAATTTAAACATGCAGTAGTTGTACCTTTACAGGTATTTTTTATTTTTTTGCTGTTGTTGTTTTTGTTTGTTTGTTTTGTGTAATGGAAGCCAAAAGGATGACAAATTAAAACAACATTAGCTAATTTTAAGGATAATCCAAATTCCGCATGTAAACATGCTTTTGAAAGAGGAAAACCTACCAGGTCATTATGGAGAAAAAAACATCCAATCTCAAGCCTGATACATATTGCAGCAAAAGGTTTACTGTAGGTACGTATTAAGTGTGTAATACTCCAGCGGGGGCCAGTTTGCGCATGTTAGAGGCTGGGGGGGGGGGGGCTTCTGCTGGAGACATTGTGGAAAAGGTCAGTGCGGAGTTCAGTTCAGAGACATGCTTGTGCATTTCTAGACTGAATTCTGTCATGAGTTCTATTTGATGCCTGCCGTGATCGGGGTCAACTATTCAGCCGTAAGGCGGGAGAAGGGAAAAGCCTATGAGGAAGAGTCAAGGTTGGTGCTGAAAGTAATAGGCAGAAATTAACTTTGCTCACCTGCCTCCTGCAGTTAGATATCTCGAAGTGAACGGATTCTTGATGCACTAAGCTCATTGAACACAATGTATTTGGTTAAACAAAAGATCAAACAATGTGAATTAAAGGTACGCTATGATAAGTTAAAGGGATCAAATGAGAGATGCAGGTAATATGTGCTTGCAAATCTAGTCTCTCATCACACAGCCTAAAGAAGCAAAGAATAAGTTTATTTTCTGCTCTTTTTGCTGCTTGTATTTGCATGCCTGTCCGTGTGTGGGGGTGCGTTTGTGTGTGTGTGCATAGCTGATTTCTGCTTTGTGTGCTGTGTGACTGAAGGGGAACGCGTTGGGGAAGAGTCCAAAGGTCTGGTGCGCCCTGGAGAACGCGCGTGGCCAGAGCCACATTTCAGACCCTTCCCTCTCATCCTGCCTCCCTCGCCCCGCGCTGTCACGGGATATCTCCGAGGGTGACGGTTTCCCTGGCAACTACAGCCCGGTCAGGAGGCTGCATTGTGCGTTCAGCCGGTGATGCAGAACGCTCTGCTGAAGGTGGGGTACGCTAAGTGATAGTGGGTGGTGCAAAGGGGACAGGAATTGGGGGGCAGAGAGAGAGGAAATCTACATGCTTTTGTGCACCCCTTGCCATATAATGTTTAATGTTCTCCTTCTAATCAACACCAGACCTCAATTAGAAGACGAGTAAAAGCCAAATGAAGTTTCATTTGCATACAACATGCTGGGTGAAATCAGAACTGTGAATCTCTTTGACACAGCCAGGACAGCTACCAGTAGTCGGCTGCTTCTGATATACACCATTGTGTTTACCACCCAACCTTTGTGTCAATGGGTGGCAGGAGGAATTGGAAGCTGAGATAAATGGGTTTTTTTTTATTATCATTAATTTTTTTTAGAGAGCCATTAGGGATTGGGCTATCAGGTGACTATATGCCTGGACATACCTATTTAATCTAATTCTATGCTGTGTGCTCTGAGTGAAATCATGCTATCTTATTTATTTGACATTATATTTAGAATTCCTAACCGCACTTTCTGAACCGTTTTAAAGGTTTGTTGCAGTTTATTTTTGACATGTTTGACCAAGGTAGTCCTCGTATGGTTTTTGCCAGGTTTCTTTATTATTTATTTTACGCTGGTTGTTAAGCTCCTAACTGCACTGACTGAACAAACTCCAGCAACTCCAACAAAGCCGTTGGTATATAGCTTCTACTGCTGCAGAGTTATCAAATTATTTCTAATTCAGTACATTTACGTTTGTGTTTTAAAAAAAGAAAACATTTCAAGTCGATTCAGCACTGTTTTTCTCTATCAGATCGGTACTAGCCGACGCTGAACTTCCGACGTCTACACTGGTATCGGAAAAAAAAAAGTGGATTGGTGCAGATCTAAACTTTCTGAATGGAGCTTGCATGTTTTCCATGTGCGTGCGTTGGTTCTCTGCAGGTACTCTGGCTTCCTGACTTAGTCCAAAAACACGACTGTCGGGTTAACTGGTTACTCTAAATCACCTATGGGTGCGTGATATTTGCATGCATGGTTGTTTGTCTTCTGTGTTGCCCTGTCACGGACTGATGACCTCTCTGGGGCGCCACTAACCCAATGACCACTGGAAGTTAGGCATTAGGCCCCCTGTGACCGTGCACAGACACGCCGCTATAGACTGATGGACAAACATGAACTTCTGGTGCTTTTTTTTAATATTAAGGCTAAATCAAACCTGGAATAAATAATTTTTACATTGCTTACCCTCTGTTTTCTCACATATTCATAACACAGGAGGAGGTTGTCACACGGGGTGACAAAAACAAGAACCACTGCTTACCTCGACACATCTATTTAATTCTTCATGTTGAAGGGATTACGTCGCTCAGTAAGTATCTACACCCTATCCTGGGTCAGACACAGACACTTACCCCTGCTGCAGACAGAAGACTCCCCTCAAAGGTGACTCTATCAGAGCGCCTCCTGCTGTCCCTAAGGGTGTACAGGCCCTCCAGGCTGCCAACCTGCCAGGGAGAAAACCAAAACACGCTGTTAAGCTAAACTACTGCAAGCATGAGCTATAGCTTGAAGCAACATTTGCTGTGTTCCCTACTTCTTAGGTCAGAATTTGCTGGAAATATACACTTGCATATATATATATATATATATATATATATATATATATATATATACACACCCCTTGTGGAAAAGATGTAAGAATAATAATTATTATTATTATTATTTGTTTGTTTTGGTAAAATAACAACTTACTCATTGATACCGACGCGTGGTGTTCAGCCTGAATCACCCTGGTGACCCTTCGCGCTACCTGACTGCGCTGTACCGCCCGCGTGCCTCTCCCACCCCACCCCACCCTAAGCCACCTGTCCCGTGTGGGTTTTTTTTTTTCTTTTATCCGAGAGAGTGGTGGGCCGAAATCAAATAGCACAGAGTTTATCTAACCTTATCCCAGGCTTTTCATTTCCAAGCCTTATAAACTCAATCGTATTGACCGCCTGGGAGAGTTAGAACTAACTAAGTGAAATCTACTCGGCAGCAATTGTGTGCCGGGGCGCATGTTGTGTGTCTCCGCGGCGAGTGTGTGTGCGCGCGCGCGTCCCTCGCTGATTCTATCTTCCTTCGCTTTCATTCTCTCGATTTTCTGTCCCCGAGGTGCATCAGGGCTGAGACTGCCGAGTAAATTGTCCCAAATTGAGTTCCCTCTTGCCGGCAGATACATGCCACATCCCGACCGTTTAGAACGAGCCAGAGAAAGAAGAGGAGAGAGAGAAAGAGAGGGAGAGAAAACAATCACAGCACACATCACTCGCCTGAAAAATTTCTATCTAATTTCTTTCCTTGGCTTTCTTTCTATTCACCCTGCCTGGCTCTCCTTCTTCTCTGCAGTACTGATTTCCCTGCTGTCTTTCTGTCTTCTTGCAGCACATTATTCTTCTGTCTCTCAGTCTTTATATCACTCCCTCTGTGTCTTCTCTTGCTGCCACAGATGTACATCCGTCTTTTCTCGCTCAGCTTGGCTTTTTCTTCCCCTTTGATGCCCGGTCTCCTTACTCCATCTTTTTTTTTTTTTCCTGTCCTCTCTCCTTCAAACCCCAGCTACCTTTCTCCCAACAATAATTTCTCAACGCCTTTTTTTTCTCTCTCACCTCAGTTTCAATCCCTCCTTTGCCTTCTCATTCCTCTCTCTATGGATGGCTGTACCCGGTGACACAGTACCCATCAGCACAGACGTCCTGGGTGGAGGAGTCTGGCTCTGACAATAATCACACAGCAAGTTTATAACACTGGCAGCCCAGCTGAGTAGAGCTGAACTGAGCACACACGACTCCCATGATGCCAGCACACTCCATTTAACTCGGCAGGGGGGATGCAGGCTGGCTGGGGTGGGAATGAAGCATGAGACAGATATGGGGATGCCTGCGTGTGTGTGTGTGAGTGTGTGTGTGTTTTTTTTCTCCTGTGGTTGAGGTTGGGGGGGCTTATGCTGGAACAGTGTCTGAAGACAGATATGGAAAGAGGATCTGGAAGGATGGTTATAGCTGATACTGCAGCTGCCGGGGGATGAAGGATTTGGGAGTTTTAGGTATAAGACGAAACTCATTCCGTAAGTAGACACTCACGTCCAGCAAAAACTTCAATAGAAAAGTCCCAGCACAAGAAAAAGAAAAAACACTGACATACGTGAGATTAAGCAGCCCTTCCACAACACACTTTAAGACATGTGATTAGCATATTTAAGGAAAATCTAAAAACTAATTTAAGACATTTTAAGGCCTTAGTTTGTGTTACATGAATTTAAGACATTTTAAGGCCTTAGTTTGTGTTACATGAATTTAAGACTTTTTAAGGCCGTTTTAATGCCACCCTCTGTGAATTTTAAGACTGACAACAACAACAAAAATACAGGAGACAGTTGGGAAGTCCTACTGTATGACAGACAGTCAAGCATAGGCAAACAAGTAAACTTTCTGGGGTCTGTTTGTGGCTCTTGGCAGCAACTTTGTGTTTCTCACACTGTATACAAATCTCTTTGCACAGAATGCGCCTTGAACCATAAGGGTTGGCAACAGAAAAGAGCCAGTGGGGAAAATTAACATCATCCAGCCAAGTGGCAATCAATTTCTACTTACTCGTTGAAAGTAAGTAGAAATTACTTTCTGATAGAAGCAAAACAGCTAGCAAGCTAGCCTGGATATATCAGCATCTAGCTAGCAATAGCCTCAATAAGCTTGAGTCACAGGACAGAATCGAGATATCTGACTCAAACTTTTGCTTGACAGAAAAGTCAAGAAAACATTTCTTTGAAAGCAATTCAATCAAACCTTTGAATGGAATGGCTCAGTTTGTTTACTGCTAGTTCCGGTACGTCTGGAACTAGCAGCTAGCCAACTAGCCAAATGTAATCTATTTTTTTTAAAGTGAATTTTGTCATTTGTTTAGCACATTTTCAGTTTTGAATCCAAGATGATATGAGCTTTTGATGGAATAAGTTTCATCCGGGTACATTGTAGCTACAGCAATGAAAAGGCAGCCACTGCAGAAGTAAAAAAAATAAATAAAAACTAAATTAAATGCGCATTCCTACTTTCAGAAAATTCAATTATGAAGATTAGAGGGCTATTTCAAACACATCAAAAACAAACACATGCGTGCACATTCACAAGCATTTAGTAAATCTATGTATTTTTGCACCCCATCAGAGCAGGTTCGCAACAAAACAATATGAGGCCAATCAGGAGACCATTGGTGTGGTTCTCTGTTTGCTAATGAAGGCACTTTGAAAAGGTAATCTAATTCACCAGCCGCAATTAAGACTGGTGAGCACCTTGTCACTATCAATTATCCACTCTTTCACTCATGTTCTCCAGCGCGGACGCTGAGCTTGCCTGACACACAGTCCTGTTGGACAAATCCACCCAATCTGCCAGCCACTAATCATGGGAACACTAATCATGAAAGTGTTCAAACACACACATGCATGTTGAATGCTTCAACTGAACTATGGACTATAAGTAAGCTTGGCCTGATTTCACTATTCTTCTTGGCGAGAGCACATAGACGGCTAAGATAGGAGGGAATTTAGATATCAACGTATATAGAAATCGCAATTATTACCTTATAAACCTATCTGATATATGGGAAAGGTTTTTATTCATGCTAAATATTACAAGCTACAAAAATTTGTGAAGTGACTCCTAGTTATTTATCTGGATATAAATAGTTGTCAAGTGTTTTCAAACTAATACACTGAATTGTAAAATGATTTAACCTTTAAAGGGGCGGTATTATGTAAAATTGACTATTTAACTATTGAGCTTTCTTCATCAGAGTAAGTAGTGCGGCAAACATCCAGTAACTTTTTACTCAAAAAGAAAACAACAATAACAAGAACAAAAAATATAGTTTTGCACAAAAAACAGCTAAAAACAGCATGATTTTTCAAAAATAAAGTCCGATTTTTTATTGTAGGAAACGTAACAGGACATCATCTAAGATGATCTTTTTGTTGTTGTTTTTTTATTTATGTATTTAAATATTCCCAAATTGCATTACACATTTCTGCAAGTGCACAACCCTTAATTCTTCATTAACTTTGTTTCACAAAGCTAGAAGGTGAATTTACAGGTACAAAATATTTATTGCCCAATTTATTGCCCAGTTATTCTGTCTTCATTTTACCTCAAGGGTCCTGCAATCTTTACAATCCAAAGAGCATTTTAAGCCCCAGGTCAGCGAAATAAAACTCATTTATGTCCTGCTATGTTAAGACCTGTTGAAAAGAAACTGCTTTGATTTTTGATAAATATCCATTGTTGAAAAATGTATTGTAATTTTGCAACAACAATTTTTATTTTTCTAACTGAAGCAGAATTTTTGCAAAAGCAGGCATGGATACATTTTTGTGTCACTACGTTTTTGTCTGGACTGTTGATATCGTAATGACGTAAAAATTAGAAAGGAAGTTCCTAATTTCTGACCTAATGGTAAGAAAAACATCTAAAAATATATTCCTGGTAATTTCAATATCATTATCTTGTCGAAATTCAACAACAATGTTGCATTAAATCTATATTTAAAAGCTTTTGTGGGCTGCAGATTCCTTGTAGCAATCAATATGCACACCAGTCCTTCTCATTTAGCGTCCACATGAGCTGAATAGCACGCCATCGAAAAGAAAACACAACAGCAACACAAAGAGGGAGTTGATGGAGGAAGCATAACGTGTAACCAAAAACAAACACAGACATCCAGAGTCATTGAAGCAGGGTGTGAAAGCTGTTTGAGACGGTCCACCCTATGGAGAGAACAGCAGCGTGTGTGTCTGCTAACTGCCCCACAGGGATGGAGAGCTCCACAGGCGCTGCTTTGGAAAAGCAGGAAACAGTGGAGGGAAGGGGGCTGGATGTTGGAGGGCTATGCTAGGGGTTAAACGGGGTGAGCCGTTAAGCTTTGTTAGTTACACTATTGGCAGGGGACGTAGCCGTGGAGCAGGGCTGTGCTCCGAGTTCAACTGTGCGTCTTAAAGTGAAAAAGAACAAAGTTATAGGAATTCTTCAATGAGCTATATAACCATTTATCTCTTGTAGTTTGGGACTGGATTGCATAAGAGGTATAATGTAGCATAATTTTATAAGAAAGTATGCTACGTTTGTTAATGTGGACTGCACATTTGAAATCTAGTATAGAACAGTTATCTGGTTCAATACTGGTAGCATAGAACCAGGAAAGTACAACCAACTGGAAAAGTTGAACTTTTCACAAGTCATAAATTGAATCTATTTTACTGTGGTAAACCACAATGAAACATGGTTCTACCAAACGGAAAAGAAAAGAAAAAGTAAAACAGGGCAGTGTTAATTTGTATTTAGCTCCCCTTAGTCCACACATTGTAGAAGCAACTATTCAATCATAGCTGTGGGTGTATGTTTTGTGGCTTCCAGTAAGGCAGCATACTGCCTTCCATAGTGGCAGGTATGGACATTCAAACTACAGAAACATTTCGTATGTCAACATTTGTACTGCACCTAAGAAGCAACACAACGTGATTTTCACGTAGTTTCCTTCTCTTTCATCTCCAAAAGCATTGTGTGTATGTGTGTGTGTGTGCGCGTTTGTACGATTCACGCGTTTCTTCCTTCTCTTGTCCACCATTGTCTTTTATCTTCTTTATCTATCTGTGTTTCCCTCTCTCTCCATTTCAATATTGAAGAGAGTTTTATTAAGGGGCTAGACTCGGATGTGCTGAGGCGCTCTCAGTAATTTTCCTACAAAGTGCTTTAATCCATCACACGGCCAACACGTGGCCTTTGCAGCGATACATCATCCGAGCCCACAGAGAGCGAGCGGGAAGTCGGAGCATAATTTCTACTCTCCTCCGCCCGCTCACCACCTTCTGCTTCCTCCTTTTTCTTCTTCTCCTTCTTCTTCTTACCTTTGCATTTCGCCAGAGATTCCCACCTGGGAGGGGAAACCTCGTCTTCCGCACATATTCCACGGTCTGATCCTTCTCTCCATTTAAAAATGAAAGTGAGGCATGTGCAAAGATGGAGCGGGGCGGGGGCCGGCAGGGGAGGTAAGCAAAGGAGGAAAATGAAAGAGATTGAGATAGGAGTGAGTGAATGAGGGAGTGGATGAGTGTGAGGTTGAGAGAGAGCGAGAGAAAGGAAGAGATAAGGAGAATGGAGAAAAATCTCACTCAGTTCAATGAAACGGGGGACAAAAGCAGGTGATTGGGAGGTAGAGGGTGTGTGTGTGTGGGTGTGTGTGTGTGTGTGTGTTTATACGTATAGGCTTGTGTGAGAGTCTTGCGCTTGCAAGTGGAACCAGAAGCAGAGAGAGAGAGAAACAGATGAGGAGGGAAAATAAAAGTGCTGCATTTCCCAGCATGCAGCTGGTGCAGCGCTGCCCTCCGTTTTGCCCCCCGGCCAACACCTGCTTCCATTTCGCTTCCTCCGCCCTCCTCACGCCGAGGAGCAATGATGAACTCTGGGCCCCCTGACTAATGGAATGGGCCCTCGCTCCCGACCATTAGAGGATTGGTGTCCCTTTTTGGCACCCCTGAGTGCCCCTACTGTACGGAAATAAGTGAGGCCAGGGTGAGGGAGAAGATAGTGGCAAGTTAGTCTTTTTTTTTCCCTTTCCCTTTCCCTCAACACACGCACACACACACCCCCACACACACGCACACACACCTGGTTGTAATGTAACAGCCTGAAGCAATCCAGCCAGAAGAAGGCTTGACATAGCTTAGCATCCGATTGAGGCTACCTTAGAAATTCCGAATCAGGTGCAACGCTACAAGCTATTAAAGAAAGACCCCTTCCCACCTCCCCTCCCCGGATGATGGCGGCGTGTTTGTGTGATTTCATTTAGCTTTACCTCAATTACGTCTTTACTCAACGAAATACACACCTCAGCCGTGCAGGAAAAGGTGTGGAAGCAGGGAGCGGATTGAGGTCTGAATCTCTTGATGAGCTGATAGCCTAGCTGTGCCACGGTAATGCTATGCTAATAGTATGGTAATGACATGCTAATCTGCCGGCAGTATTCCACCTCAGCGGAGGGCAGGGGAGGCCTTTCACCACTGGATGGAGACCTGGGACTTCCTGAAGTCAGAGTTTGACACACACACACCCCCACACGCACGCACACACATGGAGTTTGATTCTTGTAAATTGGTGATTTCGTCTCGAATAAAAGCAACGACAACTGCACACCTAATCTCCCTCTAATCGGATTTGCAGACTCTTAACTAAGCAAGAAACAATACGTGTAAACAATGCACGTATCAGGCGGCGCCGGCGCCACTTCAAACTGGGTCGGCTGTAATGTGAGTAAGTAAGCCTGCGAGCTTTATCGACGTGTAGCATCGAGTTGCAGGGCTGTTGTTTTGTTGCTGATACACCGGCAACCAGAAAATCATCCATTTTAGATTGTGATCAGGTTCTTTTTTGGATCTGTGATAGCTGCCATTACCTGAGCAGACAGAGTTTTTCTTTTTTTTTCCTTTTTCTTTTTTTTTTTTTTACTGATATGTGATGATAGCACAACATCACAGCAGCCACGACTGAAGAAGATGAGACTTATTAACACACGGTGATACATCACATTGCTACAATTTACTGCTCCCCTATCCTGTTGGGAGTAAGATTAGTCCATGTTTAATATAAAGGATTGCTGACAAACTACAAAATACATTATAAGCGAAGATAAACAAAACACACAGATAGAAAGAGCTCCATTCTGTCATCAACAAAACAGGCAAACCCGGAACAGCAACGCATCACAGCAAATCTGTCCACGCAGGCATAGAGAGACATCATCTCAGGTCTTCCTCCTTTTGTATTTCTTTTTCTTTTTTTTTCTTTTTTTTTGGCATATTATAGTTACAAAAGGAATACGTCAAGTCTGCACAATAGCGACGCGCGATGACATTTTCCTGGATGCCGTACACTAGAAATCAAAGAGACCGAGCAATACGTTGAGTGCCAGCTCGGAGACATTTGATTCCCATTCCGCTCCTGCGGCATTAGCGCGGGAATGCCAACAGACATCACGATCCTCTCAAGCTGGCACTGGGCTTGTCAGACTTTTTCCATTCCGTTTCGACGTTTTCAAAACTATACCACGTGTCAGAGCGCACTGTGAAGCGTCTCCTCAATAAGTCGCTATCTGCTGCGACGTGTGAGAAGCAAATCGCAGGTGACACAATTAAGCGAGGTTTGACTTAACAAAGGCAATTTAGTGTCGCTGACATTTAGGATCAGCCTCTGGCGATAGGCATGTAAAGGAAGCCAGTCAGCAGATTGGACCTGGAGGTTGGATGGAGGGGTGGGGGGTGAATCATGAAAAGGGAGGCTCATCAGTGGGTGCTGAGTTGGACACAACTCAGTGTAAATTCTCCTCACTCAAAATCAGAATAAAAGCAGCAAAGCTGATAGAAATCGTCTTTATTTCTGTTATGATGCAAGCTGCAATTAAATCAAGGGACCAAAGGGTAAGAAAAGGGACCAAAAACACTAGAATAAAGCAGGAGCGTCCGTGCAGATACACCAGGGACAACGAGAGCGACAGAGACAGGCAGAGAGGAAGACACAGGGGTGGACTGTCCAATACTCCTGATAAAGGTCAAAGCCATGTTTTATTCATGATTCAGGCGGCGGCAGCAACAGAGCAGCAGGGCCAAGGTTACAAAGAGCTTCCGTCCCCAGTCCCCAGAGGGAAAAGCAGCACACAGCCTTACACCAGACTGACACTCCCAATCACTCCCAATCAATACTGTCAGAATGCACACACACGTATCAGTAAGTCACGTCTGAGACTGAACGAAGGGTTGTAAAACTGCTTTTAAGTAGATCATATCTAGATAAGTAACTTTAGGGGGGAAGTTTGGATTTTATTAATGCTGTGTCTTACAGTAATGTTTAAGATCTTTCATCCAGATGTCACTGGGTTTGGTGTTTTTCATACGCAAAATATAAAAGTAGGACCAAAATTATTCCATGATACGTGGTTGTGTGTAGACATGGTCTGGTATGAGATCCTCAAGGTGCGATAAGTTAGAGCAAAATTATCACAACCCTAAAGCAGAAATGTGAAATAAAACATATATGTTTAACAAAAATACACACACACATGAACTGTAGTAATATTTAATAATAATTAAAAAAAACACTTTGTGGAAATACCAACCTTTAAGGGTGAACATATTTTTCATAAAGCCTGCATTTCTGTGCAAAATGTTTTTTTTATTTGTTTGATGTAATACTCAAATTTTAAATGTCACATCTTATATTGCCTGTAAGTGGAAAATCATCATAACTAACAGAAATAAAAGTTTTCAAATGCCCATCTGTGTGAAATTAATCTATATAATGTCTTTTATTTATTTAGCGATGAATAAATAAAAGAATAAATGAATAAATTAGCTTTTCAATAATATTTTGATTTACTCAATGGCTTTTCAAGTGCTTATTGTGTGGAGTACCAGTTTAAAGAGCAACACAAGTTTAACAAGCTGAGATTAGCTCGTAAATAATCAGAGTTTCTGTCCAGACAGCTAGCCTGCATTCAACTGCTTATCAGTTTGTAGTTTGCCAACTACAATTGGCAAAAAAGTGAGGTACTTTAAGCCACCATGCAGTGACTGGCCAGATATTTTACCAAAAAGCCAAATTTTCTCTTTATACAAATGAGGGAAAGCTGTAGTTTCAACAAGTGAGGGAGGCGGGGAGGCGGTAAGGCTCAGCGGCTTAGCCAAAAGAAACTACAGCCACTATAACTGGCATCTCATTAAAATGAATCCAAAACCATTGGAAAGGTTTGATGTTAGCTTAAAAATTTGAAGACATAGCTTCTTAAAACCCCAGTGTTCTCCCAATAACCAATAACTACCAATGCCTTGAGGCTGATAATAACCTCCATTTGGCTAAGTAGCTAATGTGTAACAAGCTAGCTAGTCAGCTATCAGCATGGGTATGCAGTTAGCTTAACAAAGCTTGACAACTGTGCTTCTCAAACAACATTAAAGTACTAAGAAAGATAGTTAGCACTCATTTAGCTTCCAGATTATGAATGTCTTTGTTTTAAGCGACTGGAAATACTTCCGTAACTATTAAGTTTTGCTTTTTAAAGATGTGAAACGGTCAAAATTGGATTTAATGGAAGCCCTACCTGCTTTGAAGGTTACTTTCAATTACACGTCTATACCAATAAGCTGTGGCATTAAGGATGTGTTTTTACGTTAAGGAAAAAAAAAATCACTTCAAAATGCCTGAGTGTAACAGAACAAAGAGAGAACAGCTTCCAGTCCATTACATATCTTGCTTTTCAGATAATTTGAGAAATCATTTAAGAAGATCCAGATAAAAGACTGAGGTGTCACATTCACATCTATATCCCTCAAAACCTTTAACCTATTCTTTAACCATTCTCTCACAGAAAAACAAAACCAAACACACCAAAATCTGACTCTTGCTCATTTCCTTTAGTCAAATCAAGACCATTTTTAAAAGAAGCTGACACAGTTTCAGATTCAACAACCAAAGTAACCTTTAGAGTATTAAAATATGGAACGATTTCAGCAGGACAGATTACAACTCTGGCAAACAGTTAAAGACTCAAACATCTCCAGTGGCATCCAGCTGAATCCTGCGACGCATATAGGAATTCCTCACAGCAGAGACGAGCTGCCTGCTGATAAATTTTTGTGTGTTTGCACATAACGCCATGTGTCTTCTTATACGTGTAGGGTGCGCGTTTGTGTACGGCGTGTATTAGTCTGTGAAGGCACTTCTCTGAGCATCTTTGATCAGATATGAAATATTCTGAAATGCCGCTGTAATTTGATGAAAGTCAGATATCCCTCAAGTAGGAAATAGAAGTCAGCACTTTGGCAGCTCTTAAAAAGAAGAAGGAGACGAGAAAAAAAAAAAAGAGAAAAAAGCCCAAGCTTGCAGGATTTTGCCACTTTGCGGCCTCATAGGTGGAGGACCTAAGAGGTGTCTTAAAAATGCACTGACCCGCTGTATGAACTCCAGCCCGTGCTGCTCGGCCAGAGCTCGGACAGCTTTGGCGCCTCCCCTCATCTGGACGGCGTAGAAGACGTGGCGGTTGGTCCCATGATGCCCCTCTGTGGTCGCAAGGTTCCTCTGCAGCAGGAAGCAGCACACCAGTAAGGATCCACTGAACATGAAGCCTGCAGCGAGAGAAAAAAAAAGTTTAATAAATTTGAAATAAATTTTAATGAGCCCTTACACACGGCAAAACGCCAAAGAAGGGCATCACCAAGTTATTTTTGGAGCTTTTTTGAACGAGGTGGTATAAAACCTTTAAATACAGGGAAATCTCAAGTATTCTCACTATTAATATAGTCGATGATAATTCATAGCAAAATTGTATAATTAAAGGGATTTGTGTGATCAGTGTACTATATGATAATGAACATCGTATGTATATTTTCACTAGTAATCAGAGAAATGCGTTTCTTTCCCTTCTTTCTTTCTGAATGCCTTTTGACAAAAGGCCACTGTACGAATTTTCATAGCAACCTCCGACAATTACCGGCAGAATTTAAGCGCCATCTCTAAGCACACAAAATGAGTTTTCAGTGTCGGATCCATGCAGCAGACTAATGAACATTGGCAGTTGTGAAACAGTTTGCCCACAGCCACCTCCTCTGTACTTTTACATAAAATCCGCTGCGGCTGCCACCTACAAGATGCGAGCCACCCACCTGTAGCCACACAGCCCCGAAAACGTCCAGGAGAAATCTCTCACCCCGCGCGATGAAAGTGAGAACTCTGGCACCGGGGGGGCCCCGAGCGAGACAGCGCGCTCTCTCCAGTTCCCAACCCACACGTTTAATCTCCTGGCCTTGATGCAAATACTTCTGAGAGGAGGAAAAATAAAATGAAAAAGAAAAAAACAACAACAACTGCAGCACTGAGTGAACTAACTTCCCTGTTTAAGCAAAACAGGAACTTCATCAGTCTGTCTTTGCATTTGTATTTGCTTCTGAACAATGATGGAACAAAAAAAAAGAAGTGTTTGCCTCACACTCGTCACCCAACACGAACCAACCGGATGGTCAGAACGTAGAGTTGAAGCACATGAAATGCTTCCACTCACTTCACAACATAATGTATAATATTAGCAGTAGTTAAGAAAATATCTCTGCAAACCCGGCAGCATTATTCATCTACATTGCCGAAGTATTCATACCCCTTGAACGTTTTCATTGTTTGTCTCATATTGTTGGGATTAACCACAATCTGTACTTGGACTATGCCAAAACTGTTGCTGAACTGGAGGGACAGTCTACTGCCTCCGATGTGCACAGAGAAGCGTTAATGTAGGTCCTTCCTCCCTGCAGCTGTTAAGACTCTAGAGCCGTCACTGATAGCATCAAAGTCATCCTGCTGTTTGGAGTTTGTTTTGGGGTTTTTTTGCTTCATGTAAATAGTCTGTTGTTTATGCACAAACATGCATGCACATTTTGTCTTTTTTTTTTATATTCCTACTCAGTTTGACTTTTTTTCCCCTCAATCGGACCATTGAATATTTCCTATGTTGTATATTTGGCCTTATTGTACAGTATGATGCTATTATTTATGTTTCTATATTTTTACTGTTTTTAAATCGACATGTTTCACATTCTTGCAGCAGTTGAATTTTACCGCTAAGGTATAAAAGTTATTTCTATTCTTTGTCTGTTCTAATTATGATGCTTCCACCTCCACAACACACTGTTACAGTTTTGTCCCACCTAATGCATTTTGCATGTAGGCTAAATTTATTTACTCGACTCAAATAACATTTCTGCTGTTATTTCTACATCTGTGCTACTTTAGGTTTTCATATATTGTTGCACGTTATGTACATTTTCTAAAAAGGATTCTACTCAGTTGCATGTTCCTTGGATTGCAGCGGACTACTTCTGGCTACTGCATAATGTGCTTAAGTTATAATTTTGTCCCTTAATTTTGTCTGTTTGATGTTTTTAGATTTTATCTTTGTGTAAATCTACATGCCCTGATGTTGCTGTCAACCCTGATTTTTTTCCACTGTAGGACAATAAGGGCCATTTTTATTTGTACCCAAATCTAAAAGTCACATTTTCGTTTCCTCTGAACAGAACACGTTTTCCATGTCCCTTAATTTTAATTGATCGGTTAATTACATGGATTTTTAACTGGTAATAACTGCATGTTTTGTTGTTATTGTTTCTTTTTAACAAACAAAAGTCCTGAACTGGAACATTTGTATTGCGTTTCTGGTGGGCCTCTAAATCTGATGCGCTTGCAACATCCAGAAACAAGCTGCTTCTCTTGGGCACTAGGGGTTCACTTTTGCTTCAGAAAACACCCTGATGGGACATTGGAAAAGACTACTGCTGTCTTCCAAGTTAATAGCGATCCAATTCTAACATATCATCTCAGTGGTAAACATGTTGCAGCAGCACAGACATCCCCAACGCTAATGTCAGCAGCCACAAGCTACATTTCTAAAGAATGATTATTTTAAATTCCATAAATAGTCAGAATTTCCATTAATTTAGCAGTAAAAACAGTTTTTGAATTAAAAATATTGTTTCTTTTGTTGATGTATGGTTTTTGATCAAAAATGCAATTAATTGTGGTTAATCAATTGCAGACCTTGCAATTAACGTGATTAAAAGGTGCTAAATGAGAAACTTCACCACTAGTGGGTTTTGTAGCCTCACCCTGTTTTCAACTTCTCCATAACTCCATTCCCGCAGTGTTCGCTGATGTTCTCTAACGAAGCTAAAGCCTTCACTTAGCTGAGATGAATACAAACACACACATGAACTTTATTAATGGTTGCACTGCATTTTGATTGGCCAGCAGGAGAGTAAAAGGGAATACGAATGCGTGGCACGCTTTTGACATTTTCATTTCTTGCAGATGTTGAAAACACGGTGGATCGTTTTCCCTCCACTTTTCAGATATGCGCAACTTTGTGTTCATCTATGGCATAAAATCCAAATTAAGAGAGTTTGTGCTCAAGTTTTTGCCATGCACTTTATGTAAGCGCCACATACAAGCAGGTCAGAAACTCCTCATCGATGTTATTCATCCTCTGTGAATCCCCGTTCCAGATCTCCCCACAACTCCACCGCGTACGCGCAATGACAACGCTCCACGTTTTCGTACTTGATTCTAGCAACCGTGCCTCCAGAACGCGCTTCCGTGGAGACAAAAACTCCAAAGTCAGGAAATGAAGACATCTCTCAAAAGGAGTAATTCTGTTTGTGTCTTTATCCGACTTCTCATCAGAGGCAAAGAGCCTCTCCTCCTGCGGCATTTCTTCACCAAACAACAAACGGCACAGCTGACCACTGTTTAAAGTCTACAGCATCACTCACCTCCTATCTCCCAAGCCGCTGATTGAAATCGATAGCCTCACTTGGGGGCTCAAGCCCCAGTCAATCCAACATGCATGTGTGTGTGTGTTGAGGGGGGATTGAGGGGCGGGGGGGTTCCTCCAGCTTACACCCCACCCAGCCAGTAGCTGGCCTCTGGCAGAGACAAAGTAGACAGGGAGAGAGGGAGAGAACAGAAGTACAGCGGAGCCACATTGAACAGTGTCAGGCCCTCGGGGCCTACTGGGACTCTGATAAAGTACCTGGACATTTTTATAGACAAACTACTTATTTCCGCCCTCATATCGCTTGGGAAGACAGATAACTTTATATTCCTCTCAGGCAGAGAAATGGAAAGGAACGGGGAGGAAGAGGGAGGGCGGAGGAGGAAGGTCCTTTCAGGAGTTTAATTGATCAAACTGAAGCCACAAGGGTTTTTTTTTTTTTAAAGATAAAAGAGACTAGCAGTCTCCTCTATACAATGCAGAGATCTTTCAGAGAGCAGAGCCATCATAAAAAAAGAGATGTAACTCATTATGCAAAGTCATTACCGGCCTCTGACTGTAGTTCTTAAAGAGGAGGAGTTAATGGTAAAACTGTATTGTCAAGGGTGTCCAAAAAGGTCATAAAATTGGTCGTACGATAACACAATTTCACAACGTTCACCTTATTATGCCCAGCATTTTTTTTTTTTTTAAGTTTTAAAGTCATGCTTTAAAAGTCGAGTCTACTTCCAGGGTCTGGCGGTGGCAGGTAGGTACTGAGAAAACAAGAAGCTCATTCATCCGTCGCAGCCTCTGACGATCTACGAGGACAAACCAAGGAGTTAAAGGCGCATAAAAAAATATGCCGTTGTGTGGCGATGTGTTGTTTTTTTTCTTTACAGACGCTCTGAGCTTTACTATATACCTTCAAAGCTAAAAACAAAGCTAAACAAGCTAAACACTTTGAGACAGTTGGTGTCACCGCTTTCATTGTTATCAAGAGCAAACGCGGGAGCATCATTAACGTGTTTTTGGTTATGAAAATACGCAATGATTTCATCAATGTTTTGTACCTTGTCATCCCAGAAAGCCCAATTAGGACTTATGTAAGTAAATAATTTTAAAAAATTAAAAATCATGTTGACGGAAGTGCTGTACTAAAATATAATGTTAAATGAAAATGGAAAAGAATACATTTCAGACATATAATCAGAAATCGATTCCCGGCCCAGGTCTTTCTGCATGGAGTTTGCATGTTCTCCCTGTGCATGCGTGGGTTCTCTCCGGGTACTCCGGCTTCCTCCTACAGTCCAAAAACATGACTATTAGGTTAATTGGCCTCTCCAAATTCTCCCTAGGTGTGAGTGTGTGTGTGTGCATGGTTGTTTCTCCGTGTTGCCCTGCGACAGTCTGGCGACCTGTCCAGGGTGACCCCGCCTCTCACCCGGAATGTTAGCTGGAGTTAGGCACCAGCACCTCCCGACCCCACTAAGGGACAAGGAAGTATAGAAAATGGATGGATGGATAATCAGAAAAGAGAAACATAAAATGAAGGTAAGTGCTAGTAAATAAAAATCTGGCACTTAAGCTGCACTTAAATAGGCTCGGATTTCCAGTTGAATGGAAATCGCCAGTTTCAAACTCGTCAAATTTTAGCAGGATTTTGAAAACTATCGGTGGCAGTTGCAAGGTAAAGATTAGGCTTAACTTTTGATCTAATGCAGGGTTGAATAAATACTGTTAGTGATTGTTGAAATAATGACTTTAACTAATGACTTTGGACCTTGAAGTAGGAGGACAGGTTGCCACACTGACCTTGACATTTTCTGACATAATAAAAACCAACATAAATTATTTTTGTTTAATCCACATTGAGGTTAAAGACATTATGTACCATAAAGTTCAAAATGTCCTCAAGACGAGTGATAATACTACCAACCCTGGACTTATCACTATGACCAGTTGGAAGAAACATTTGAGAAAAGAGTCCAGCTAGATTGATTGTGTTGGTTTCAGGGGTTTTTGTTTTCTTGGTGGGTTTTTTTTGTTTGCATCCTGGTTTTCCCTTCATCCACTAGTTGGTGTCGTAGAGCAGTGTTTCCCAACCCTGGTCTTCAAGGCTGGATCACCTGAAAGACACCCACAAAGGAACCGAAACCACAGACCCACAGTCTCATCTCCTCCCGGTGAAATTAACCTGCGAATCAAGGAAGACCTGTCAACTCCTCTTGAAAATTCCAGTTCCCCATTACCTCAAACTCCCCATCTCCCTTGCTGTTTCTCAAAGTGCAGACAACCCACTGTGCCCTTCCTAAGGACCTGAATCATTCACCAATTCTTACACGTTGTTCAAATAAACTTCATTTACCTGATTTCCATCCTCCTGTTGTTGTTCTGCATGTGGGTTAAGAAGCTGGAACCCATCATGACAGATTGATAGTTAAATCATTCAATGTGATTTTTTTTTAGCAGATGCCGGTACAAAGAAAACAGAATGGGACCAAAGATGAGACTCTGAGGTACTCCACAACCCAATCCAACAATAAGTTAAGAATGGTTCTGGTCACACATTGACACTGACTTGCACAGGGAAAGACCCCCAACCCCTGCAGGGGGTGTAGCTTAGTGAGTAAATACAGGTGTCACAAGTCCTCTGGCTTTTTCTTGGTACACCCTTAAGGTGGACTGAGTGAATCTTTTGGTACCGGACGGTGACTGACTCTCTTGATCTTTATTCTTGAATTATTACAATTTGTTCTGTTTGGCTTGTTGCATATTACCTGATATTAAAATTGTTAATCATAGCCAATAATCTCCTTGTTTTGTTGAGGTCTGGTCTCACCTGAAATAAAAAAACCTGGTGTTGTGCAACCAGAGCAGAAAAGGCACAACGCATGTCCGAAGAACGTTATTCTCAATTCTGAAGTGAATCAGTGTTGCACTGTACACAAAACTCAGCACCAGTATAGTTGTCCATATTTTACACAGTTATTCCAAAAGGACTTCCAACAGCGCCACCTCTCTTTCTGGTAGTTTCTGTTTATAGTTAAGATTGTAAAGTTCTTCAAGCTCCTGCATCTTCTTTGCATCATATTTGGATATCTCTGTTTTATAGCTGTCAGTAAAAGTGACCTGATACAAATGGAGGACAAAGGGGCATTTCATTTAATTTGAAAGTAGCATATAGTTGTTGGCGCCACATGGGTTGGTGTGTGAATGTCAGAAACTGTGACTAGTGGGACGATAAGTGCCTTCAACTTGCATTTAAACGTCTTTACAGCACAAATAGTCATTTTTATTGTCAATGCAGTCATTACTTCTTCTAACTACCAGCAAGTAGGCTGGTGCCTATCTTCAGTGGTCGGTGGGTGAAAGACTGGCAAGACAGACATCCATCCCTACACACACACACACTCATTTATAAGGGCAATTCAGAGAGAACAATTAACCTAACAATCATGTTTCCAAACTGAGGCAGGAAACTGGAGTACCCTGAGAGAACCCACGGACGCACAAGGAGAACATGCAAACTCCATGAAAGACCCGAGACCAGTATTCAAACCCAGGACTTTCTTGCTTCAAAGGCAACAGTGCTATGAAATGTGCAACCCTCGTTAACAATTAATGATCAATGATCAGATGATCAAATACAGCTCAATAAAATGTCATGACATAAAGCATTATAAGCAACGCATATACAATAGATGAGAGCTAATCTGAGGTTATCTCAGGTATGCAACACCACTGGTTATGAAGAGCAATACTGGATCTTACAGAGAGGAAATTTTCCAACAGCAGAAGCGCTCTCTTCTTAACACTCAGCTCATTAAATCCATTTGAAAGAGTGCAAGTAATTACAGCATTAGGTTATCACCTGAACGTATTAAAACCATCCAGCATAGCATAGGCACCAATCCTCTTATACTTTGCTGCTGCTATACGACGTTGATCTGGACTATAAATTCACTCGCCACCCCCTCCAAAAAAAAAAAACGGAGAATGACGTTTACATCGGTAACGTTGTTAGTTAGTACTTTATTTTAAAGTTTTTTTGGGGGGGGAAAACAAAAACGCTCGGAGACAAGAGTAGGCTGATGGCGAGGGGAGGGGGGGAGAGAGGGATGAAAGAGGCTTAATTCTCACTCCCACTTTACATCACGGGATAGAACGGGTCTGCAAGAGTCGGAACAGGGAAAAAAAAAGGCATTTACCTTTCTCGTCCAGGCGATAGAGCCTTCTCACAGACGGACTTCAGTCTCCTGCTGAAAGCAAAGTGGGAGGTCGATGCTTCCACACGGAAAAGAGAAAAGAAAAGATTCCCGTCGCGTCCATTTTTTTTTTTTTTACGATCTCCACTGACTCGTATTGATAAAAGATGCAAAGTAAAAAAAACCATGCAAAACAGCCGGTTTTATTGTGTCTCTCGTGGCTGGGACAATTAGGCTTACACGGGAAGAAATGACAGGGTTTTAACTGGACTGAAAAAGGGAGCACATCCTCGGCGTGTGGTGGAAGAGAGAGGGGGGGATTTTGTAAAGATGTGAGAATGCATTAGAATGCAAGAAATGGTGTGATGGCGAGAGGTACGGCTGGGAGAGACAGATCTGCATATGGAAATTAGGGTCTGCGTGGTTAAAATTCTGCTATAACTGCTGCATTATGTTGAATTAGGCTGGGAGGAAGCCTCGCACTCAGACAAGCAGGACTTATAAACCCACATAAATGTCCTAAACAGGTGCACATGTGTAGTAACAAATGGTTTGAAAATGTATGAAATGTTGATATTTCGAAGTACTGTGGCCTATATTTTAAATAAGCCCATTGTTTTTGAGAGCATGATTAAAAGACAGTAGGTACTGTTTATTACACGCTGTTTTATGAAAAAACGCTATTGTGTACTACATCAAAAGTACATTTATATTTAACTTAAATAATACAAAGTTTAAGGGAAATAAAAAAAAGTAGACCTTTACCATATCCTTAAATGGAAACGCATTTTACTTCTTAGTTTTTCTTGTTTCAAGAAAATTGGAAAATAAATTCAATCGCTCTATGAATTTAGGTCATAAATTCAAATGACCTAAAATTGTGATTTTAGGTCATTTGAGCCTCACTCCGTTTGCGTGAGGCTCAAACGGAAAGCTAGCGAGCATATTTAATTATATTTAATACTAACAATAGCTAAAAAATAATAATAACAAAAATAAAAACGTTATCTCGTTGAAGGAACTGGCGATAAAGGAAGTACTCCACAGGGAATCCTCTTGTCAAGTTTCCGAGGCAGGGTAAGTCACGCCCCTTTTGAAACTTCTGACCAATCAGGAGACGCGAGGAGGAGTTTACGCATGCGCATGATCAAGACGCGGGAGAGCCCGAAAACCAAAACAACAGTAATGACGACTGGTCAAATTTTATTCGTT
This sequence comes from Phalloptychus januarius, assembly GCA_902982915.1. Classification (NCBI taxonomy): domain Eukaryota; kingdom Metazoa; phylum Chordata; class Actinopteri; order Cyprinodontiformes; family Poeciliidae; genus Phalloptychus; species Phalloptychus januarius. The sequence goes on from CADWAE010000481.1 coordinate 15,182,479, forward strand.
ATTGCCTTGATTTAAAGCGGTATTTCCACAAAATATAAAGCTAAAAGAGAGTTTGAAGTCAAAGGTGAGACAACATTTCATTTAAACGGTATCTGAAATCTTTGTTTTTGCTCTAAATAAACCGTACATACGCATGTAAAATCGTTTTGTCGCAAACATGTCCGCATTTAAGAGGCATTTTGAGAGTTTATTTCAGAATTTTAAAGCTGCTGGTTATAACCATTTCATTTTAGACACTTTGACTTTGGTTGTTATTTTATTATTATGGTAGTATTTTACATATTTTATTTCGTGCTGTACTTTGTCTAGCAAATATTTAAAATAGCTTTAATCATGTTTAAATGTAACCTGTCATTTACTGCGTGTTAGTGTGAATACCTGACACTGATGATCCACCAACAAACAGCATGGCGGAAGAGCTCAGCGAGTCCCTCACTCCACCAGTGTCCCCCTTTGCAGCAGACAGCCAGAGTGACCTGGCGGCTGCTCGACCGCCCTGCTTCAGCTGCTTTGAAGCTAAAGATGAGCATGCTGGAGCTCTGTGCCCTGAGGGATACCTTGGACGGGGATCCCTGAAACGGTACAGTCAACATCCTGTGCTTCAGCTTGACCACAAAGCACCTCTGTCGTGCCTGCTAGAAACACTGGCCACTCTTACGTGTGACCAGTTAAGCTTGAGTTTTTGTTAATTCTGACCGAAACAAACTTGTGATTAAAGCCTGTTGGTGTCGCTTCCCCTCTGAAGGCTGCTGCTGCGTCTTGACCCCGCCCCTGCCGAGTTTGAGGCGGACACGGTGGAGATTTTCGGGTTCCCATGGGTTACTGAAACAGCGCTGGTGGAATCGACCAAATTTCTCTTCGGTCTGTTTCGGTAAGGAATTTAAATCACCCCGACTCGATCCGATTCGTTTATTTTTTTTTTTGCACGCAGTCTCCTCTTAGACCATGGGTTTAATGATGAAATGATTTGACTAGGACTCATTTACTAGGCCCGCTTGTTGCCTCACGCTCTGGTTTGTTGCATTTCAGACAAACATTTTACAAGTTGGAGACTTTGGTTCAGTCAAGTTCACACGACTTTGGTAAGTTGGTTTGGAAATACAATTAAAAATCCCTCCTCAACTGTCTTTTTGATTTCAGAATAACCACAAGATCACCAAGATTAACATGAGACAATAATACATTTTGCTGGGCGATAAATAAATACATTTTGCTGGACGATAAATTGTCGAAGAAGTTATTGTGATAAACGATAATATTGTCATTTTGAGACAATTTTCAAGTAATAAAATGGTAATGACATATTAATGGGAGAACACATTCTTAAAGTTCAATAAACTATAAATTCTAATGAACATTTAACACTGGAACTGGAAGACATTATAAATATCCAAAATAAATAAACAAAACAATATATACAGCAAATCAAATGAATTGTGACGTCTGTGTAGACAGAATTTTTTTTTACAAAGCTGTCCTTCAAAAAAAGACTAGTTGAGACCAAGGCAACCAGACTGAAGACTTGTCATCCAATCTGGACAGAAAGACAGAAAAGAGAAAACAAGTCATGAAAATGGAAATTATTGAGCTCATTTTAATTTGGCTTTCGATCAGTTATTGGCTATTATGGCAGGAATAATAGGAAGTGGCATTTACATTTTGTAGGGAACAATATGGAAGAAAGTGCTTTAACATCAAAACAAAACTTTTTAACCAACATGTAGTAAAGCTGAAGTTGTTGGGGAAAACTAACACTGCAAATCATCCGGAAAGCTCCATCTTGACAGTGAAACAAGGTAGTGGCAGCATCATGTCGTGGGGTATGTTTTTTTTAGTTTTTTCCCAGCAGAGAGGAAACGTTCCACTTCCAACAAGATGGCAACCTGGAACATCCAGTCAGATACACATTGTAATGTAGATCAAAGTATATTCCTGTGTTCAAAAAGCCTAGTTAAAGTCCAGACGTGAATCCCAGTTAGACATTCGTGGTTTTAGATATTCTTCACCCAGTCTGACTCTTTACCGACACACGAGCGAAGTCTGTAAAGACAGACAGCGTTTAGTGTTTATCACTTTAAACTGTAATAAAATGCATTTAATTTATTGGTTTTAATATGACAAAATGTGACTGGAAGACATCATAAATCAGTCAACTGTTTGTTTCGTTCCATAGACACATGACAAAATAATGCTGGGCTGTATATTTTCCTATGGATATAATGCTACATTACATCGAGCTGCTTACACAGTTTTTTTGTTTTAGGACAAGCAGGGAATCTGCATTATGAATCAGAGGACCTTCGGCAGCAGTGTGTTTCGTTTCTTCAGTATGTAAAAGTTTTTTTGCACAGGTAATATATATATATATATGTATTTTATTAATCAACATGATTCAGTGTTCTTGCCGGTGATGTTTTATGTTGGATTGTTTTGCTTTGCCCGTCGTTCCGCAGGTACTTCGATCCGTGTCTGGACGCAGCTCACTCGCATCCCTACGAGCACCTGGAGCAGCAATTCCCCTCCGCTCTGCTGGAGGAACTGTTCGCCGTCACTCTCCTGACAGGACGACTCAAAGACCTGCCCGCAGGCGTGCAGGCAGCCGCCAGTATGCAAAACCACGGGAAGGTACGAGTACTGGGTGAAGTTTAGGACGCGTAAAAGTCACTGCATGCGACGAGTCAAAGGAAACGATATAAAGTGATTGCGACTAACTTTTTTTTTTTCTTAACCTCCCACAGCTCGGTTGATTTCTCTTTTATTGACCCAGAGCTTGAAATTTCTCCAATCCTCCCACAGATTTTTCCTCCCTCCTGGCATTTGTTGCACCTTCATCTTGACATTCACTGGTCGGTCCTGGAAATCCTGCACGTGCTGGCTCACAAGATGCAAGGTAAGGACCCCGAACACAGGATGAGCGCGCGGGTTCGTGCGTCGCGTTGAGTCATCGTTGCCGTGGGAACTGTCCGCAGGCCAGGTGGTTTACGCCCACCGGTTCGTGGAGCTGACAGGGGAGAACCTGACCGACGCGAGTCTGTTTGAGGAGCACCTGGCCTCGCTGCTGTGCGACCTGACGGCTCTGGCCTCGGGCAAATACAGCAAGGTGGGAAAGTCGTGCGTTTGTTCTTCCAGTTCAGAGTGCGACGCCGATTTCATGTCATTGCTACACATTGCAAAAACAAAATCTTCCCAAGTATTTTTTTTGTCTAGTTTCGAGTGCAAACGTTTCAGCAAACTGGAAATAAAACAAAACTAACTTAGACAAAACTTTTCAGCAAGATATAGAAGCTTAATGTTAAGTCAATAATTCATTAATATTGATGAAAAAGTTCTAGTTCCACTGGCAGATTTTTTTAACTTAAAACAACAAATAATTTTTCATCAATATTATTTACTTAAAACAACTTGCTGAAAAGTTACTTGTAAGTTCGTCCTGTCTTATTTCAAGTATAAGAAGATATTAAACCAGAGCAAAACTACTTGGTAAGATTTTGTGTTTCTTGCAGCTCCTCCAGGATATTGTGATGTTTTCCTTTTTTTGTTTTTGTTTTTTTGTGATGGTAGCAGCCTTAGAATTACTGATTTTTCAAAAACTTGCGAATTGTTTAAACTTTATTAATTTTTTTTTACCATGGTCTTTGTAAAAAAAAAAAAAAAAAAGTTGAAATTGCTCCAGGTAACCTTTACAAAAAAAGACAGAATTTTTACATAAACATTTAAAGTCCAAATAATATTTTAAAATATCCTTTTTGAAATAGCAGCCTTAATGTAAATGAAATCTTTTCCAGAGGAACTGCTAAAATGTAAAAAAATAAAAAAGGGGGGTTAAGAGGATCGGTCACAATTCAGTCAAGCGCAGTGATTGGTCGGAGTAGAAAGAAATACAGAAAACATGAAGGTGATCAGTCAGATTTGTGGAAAAATTGCGAACGTGTGAATTTGTGCCAACATTGCAACTTCCTAAATCGACTTGTACATGTTTATAGAGCAACAGAGCGCTGTTATTTTACTCTTTGGAAGTTTTGTTAAAACCGAAAAAAAAAACAAAAAACAATATTTGTCTAATAACACTTCGGATGTGAACGTTAACCGGAAGCTTTTCCTCTCCAGGTGAGACCTACGGAGACGCTGAGCAGCAGTCCCTTCCTCTGCCTCTGCACCAAAGAGCTCTGGGTGCTGCTCATGTACCTCCTGCAGTACAGAAACAAAGCTCTGCGCACACAGGTAGCGACAAGCAACGTCAACCGTCGCGCAATAAGTCGTGTTGCCGCCGAGCTGACCGTACCGTGTTCCCTCTAGTCGTTTTGGAGCTACGTGAACCCCTTGCTGGAGCCGCTGGTTGACGGGCAGTGTGCACCAGAACTCCGTGGTGGTCCTCTGACACACTGCAAAGACCCTCTGGGATTCACATGGTGGCTCCTCACCCACCTGGCCATGTTGGGCCAGTACAGCCGCAACGGCACAATGCAGAACGAGGTGAGAGACCGTTGGACTCGGTGCTGATAACATGATACAGAGGTGTTATTCAGAGTAATACGCTCCTGAGACGGCGCTCTGGGAAAGATCATTTTTAACCTATGTTGTCTTTTCCGGAAGCATCTCACACTGAAAAATGTTAAAAGTCTTTTTTTTTTTTTTTTTGTCCCTGTGATTTCAGAAGTGTTTGGAGGATAACTGGACATTTGTGGAGGGGTTGCTCAAGAAGACCTGTGACCCCAAGGTGTGTACAGTTTTTAAAATGCTTACTTATGCAGATTAATGCAATCGTTAGCTGAAATGAATTCAATCTATTTGTCGTTTAATGCTAGGGTGGGCTTGCAGAGGAGCAGATCAGGATGCATGTGCACTGCTGCCTCAGTCTGTGTCTGCTGTGGGAGCCGAGCACAGCTGCCGCCTCCGCCCTCTGGGAGTTCTACAGCAGGAACCTGGTGAGGGCTGCAATCAGAGGAGAACCGGGAGTCACATATTGACATGAGTTTGTTTTGCAACTGGTATCACGAAATGTTTCGCTGTGATAAGCTGCTTTGTTTGAACCACAATCTGGAGACAGTTACTAAAGTTTGTTGCAGGTTTGGATGAGGATGAGAAAAAGAGAATCATGTTTGTATAACATGTGTTCCTTCAGTATGGATACCATACATTTCTACTTCTGTCCATCCATGCATCCATTCATCTGAATGTTCATCAATCTATTCATCCATCCATCCATCGATCCGTATCCATCCATCCATCCATCCCTAGATTCAGAATATTCACTCATCCAACCACCCTTCCATCGGTCCATCCATCCATGGTTTTTAGAGGTTTCATATTATCACCGTCCCAAAATAATGACTTAAGTCCATTTTTGCTAAAAGTGATGTTGGAAAAAAAAAAATCAGCACTTCTTTCTTTCCAAAAGATGTTTTTAGCCAAAAAAGTCACTTTTGGCAAAAAAAAAAAAAAAAAGACTTATATTAGAAAGATGATGAGTAAAACCCCATAATCAGTGTGGAGTGCTTCAACTATAACCCTTTCTAACAAGTTTAGAACTTTGTCGTCTTTGCTTCACGTACACCATCTTACCTCTTCTTTGATATTCAACTCTGAAATCCACAGCGCTCAGTCCTGATGAGTTCTTGGCGAGTTGTATAAAACTAACACTCGATCCGGTCGCTCCTCTGCAGAACTCCTCGTTCGCCGTGCCGTGGTTGGGGGTGTCGGGCCTGGGCACAGTCTGCAAGACGCCTCTGGCCTTGCTGGAGCAGGCGCGCAGCTGCTGCCGCCCTTCTGCCCCGCGCTCTCCGGGCCACGCCCAGCTCTACAGATCCGCCAACTCGTTCCACATCTTCCTCCGAGTGCTGGCCCTGTGCCTCGGCCAGGACAGGGCCGGCGGCGCCCCGCAGAGGCAGATCAAGGGGAGGTAAGGACGGAGGGGAGACTTCTGCCTCCACCTTGAAAAAGCAGGAATTACATACAGGCAGCTGTCTGAACACTACATCTATTGTAAAGCAGGGATTTGGGTTTTTTTTGGACCGTTGTTGACAAGGATTTACAAGATTAGTTTTCCCCCTTCCTTCCTTGATCTTCAAACGTGCGATTTGTTTAAACAGCTGTTCGGGATTTGTGTGTGTGCATGTGTGGAGATGCGTACCTGCGGTAACGCTCGCACGCCGTGTGCGTTTGCCAACTCTGGAGAGGTCGAGTTGTGTTTGTGTGCGTGCCAGGTGCACCGGCGGACTCTTTGATATTTACTCGGACCCACCAGCGGAGCAGGTGTCTCGGGAGTCAACCACCTGCTCCTGAGTGCAGGCCCGACCCGAGGAGACCACCGACTGCTGCAAACACACAACGGCGCACCTGCTCCCGGGAGCGCAGCGCCGACTGCTGAACGGAGAGGGGAACCGAAAGCTAAACATCTCGCAAGCTGATGTTCTCATCGCCGGACCGCGCCGCCGCATCCCAAGGCGGCTCCGTGCCAGAGAGCAGCAGCCGCGGATAAATCCGGCTAATGACTTCCCTCTGTCTGGAATGTGCTCAGTAGCACCGCAGACATGGGGGCTAATTAGCTAACGAGCGTGGCGGTTAATTCGCCTTAACGAAGCTGCGCTGGTTTCCAACACGGATTGAGCGTGGAGCTCATGGTGGGGGGAGCAGCCAGGCTTTACTTGGGATGGATCCATCAGGCCTCCACTGGAGGGATCCCCGCCCCCCCACCCGCCTCCTATCATCACGACGGAGGCCGAGCATATCGTCTCGAGCGTATCGTCACGACGTCGATTGCGGTGCCAAAAGTTGGGAATATCTGCTAAAAAAAACACAGAAATCCGTAATTGATAAACAAACAATTTGGGAGGAGACGGAAAAATCCCGGGTGTGCCGCTTGTATCCCATTATCCAGATTATCGGCGGGGGACACCGACGGCAATCAGGAATCAGGAATCGATTGCAGCGTCAGAAGTTGGGAACAGCTGTTTGCTACGGCTTAAAAACAAGAAGAAGAAGAAAAAAGAAAGAAATCCGTCTGAGATAAACAAACAAGTTGGGAGAAGACGGAAAAATCCCCAGTTTTTCCGTCCCTGTTAGATATTGTACTTATCATCTGCATCATCGACGGACGATCGGGATAGCAATCGATTGGGTTGCCAGAATATTGGAGACATCTGTTAGCACTTAAAAAAAAAAAACAAAGTGACTTAAACAAACTAACATGTTGGGAAAAGATGGAATAGCCCCCCAGTGTCCCGCTTGCATCCCTGCTACACATCATCCACTCATGTATTTAAATCTCCTTCCTCTTCAGCTCTGACCGCATGCTTGGCCACTCTCTCCTCTCTCGGCCTCCTGTGGGCGTCAGTAAGCCGGATTTGGTGTTAACCTGGCCTCTCTCCTCTTTCCCCCCGCCCCGTCGGTTCGAAGCCATCCTTTTGCATCAGCCGTACCTCTTTGCACTTCGGTTTGTCTCGGGATGCGCGCCGTTTGTGTTTTGACCCAAACAGCAGCTCGGCTCACCTGTGTGGGCTGCAGCTGTGTTTGGGAGATGGGGCTGAAGGGGCGCAGGGGGTGGAGGGGAAACGCAGGGGGCTTTAGCTTTCTGTGTTCTCCTGCCAGGGGAAGCAAACAGCGGGGCTGGGTGTGTGGCGACGGGCGTGTGGGGGTGTGTGTGTGTGTGGATTTATTGATCTTTCGCTGGTGTTGCAGTAAATTGGTTTGGCTGTGGGGAGAGGGACCGAGCACCTACCGCTGCGTGTCTGAGTGTCTCTGACATTTAACATGATCTTTAAAGGCATTTCTCCACAGCGGCCGCAGGATCTAACGGCGTGCTGGGTGGTTCTCTGTTCTTACTCACTCTCCTGCTTATTCCTTCACTCTGACACACACACATGTAGAGGCTGGGCAGGTCAGACTCTCTCCTGGAGATTAGGGGGTGATGGAAGCGGTTGATGAGATGCACAGCGGGGGTGGAGAGTTCACTTTGTCAGCATTTAAAATCATTCCTTCCACTTAGAAAAAACACCTTGCTAAATCAGTTTAGCTTTGGTTAAAAAGTTTAGATAGAAAGAAAACAAACAAAACTAGGGGTGAATTGATTTTCTTGACTTTGAGTGTTCGGCTGATTCATGTCTCAACCTATCTCATCCGGTTGAGACACGAATCTCAACTCATTAAGGATGTGTGGCACGTCCTTAATGAGTGTATTCACTTTTTTTACAGGTTGATAATCAAAGATTGGTCAGAAAACTGTAATTGGTGCACCCCTAGAAAACAGAAGTGTTCAGTCTCTTGATTCTTTTTTGCACATTTTGTCTACAAGCTTCAATTTCCTTTTTATTTTGTGTAAGTAGTGCAATAAACGTGAAATGGAAGGAAAAGGAAGACTCTGTCCAGTCTGACTCGGCCTGGTTTGCAAAATCCTGCTGTTTTTTTTCTACAAAGTATTGAGGAACTTTCAGATTTCTTTGACTTGGTTTGTTGCATTAAACCTTCAAAGTGATTGAAATGTGTGCTTGTTATGGGGGATATAAATATCTTTGTAGGGCACTGCAGCCATTTTCTAATGGCCCTGGCATCTCACCATGTTATCTCTGGTCTCCTGCTTCCAGGATTTACTCCAAGTTCTCAAAAAAGAAGATGCAGGAGCTGTCTGAAGGCGGCCTCATGAACTTCCTGCTCCTCTTCCTGGTGGTGGCCAGGCAGGTGGAGCTGGAGGACGTGGCCAGCAGAGCCTGCGAGCTGCTGGCCTTCTTGCCCTCTAAGTGCCCCCCCGCACATCGAACACTGGTCTGGAGAGGGCAGCTATCACTGCTGTTGCTTTTCCAGGTTTGTTTTCCGAAAGCATCCACAATTCCCCGCCCCCCCACAACACATCCTGCGAGTTTGGAAATATTTCTGACTTGTCGTCCTGCAGGAGAGAGGTCTGGATGTTGGCGCTCAGGCCGGCTGCCTGGCTTCCTCTTTCAACGAGACGGCCAAGGAGTTCTACAGTAAAACCACGGAGGCGTCCCGCAGGCTCGCCCTCTGGGGCCCGCTGGGTTCCTACCTGGAGGGCGTGGCCGAGGTGTTCGAGACAAGCACCGCCCTCGGCCTGTCGGAGGACAAGCTGCTCGGCGAGGGCTTCGATTGGCTACTGCCGGCGTGTCGTCAGTCTGAGCTGAACTCCGTCCTGAGTTTTCTGCAGGTCGTCCTGGCGCAGCTCAGGTGAGAATGCGGCCGTTAACACTCAGCAGCTGCATCGAGGCTCCTCTAAGTCTTGAACTTTGCAAAGAAGTGAAACAGGACCGGCAGAGGAGAGCTGGTTTGCTCTCCCCATCTCTTCTTCTGCTTTTCTTCTTCTCACTCTTCACGCTGATAAAAGGACATTTGTGAAGTCGGTGTGTGCGTCTGTGTCTCTGGAGGTCCGCTGACCCCAGCATGGACCTCCCCAGATGCTGCTGGGGCCCTGATTAGAGTTACAGAGCCAGGGGACACCTCTGTGGGGCCCCTTATTGTTTTGAGAGCGGCTGTAGGGCTGCGGCTTTGTTAGAATCTTTGGCCGATTGAGCATCAGGACGGGTTCATCTGCGGGACGGGGGTGTTGGTTACATGAACGACCCCGGCTGAAGGTCAAAGGGAGACGGAGGAGACAGTGTCTGTTGACGTGGTCTGTGAGGCGAGGGGGGAGCAGAGATGAGGGTTACAGACGAAGAATCAGGTTTTTGGATCCTTTCTCATGTTTTCAGAAACAGCATCCATTGTTTCTCAGCAATAGGCGTTTGTCTAGCAGAGGGGCTTTTCTTATGAGATTTTTCCCAGATCTAGGATTAATGATTTTCTATATTTTACTATAAAGGTCCAACTCTGACCAGGTTCGCCCTTAAAGACAAGTAGCCCTACTGCACAATGCCGCCACCTTGACTCGTCGCCTCTAGTTATTTCTGCAAGGTCAGAAACGTTAATAAGTGATAATCAAACTGGAGAACCGAACCCAGTTCACTTGTTCGAGGATTGGCTTAATGCTCTGGTGGTCCATCGTTGAAACCTTAAACTCGCACAGTTGCCCGAAACCCCAAAAGCCGCACAGTGACCCAGGTGTACGCAATCTGGTTCCTATAACATCGCATCTCATTAACTTGAGTAATCCCAAACTTTCCGACTCCGATGTGAGGGAAGGGCAGGGCAGACATTTGCACATTAATGGACCAAGGAGGGAGAGGGGAGAGAACTCCCAGAGGCAGCTCCTTCCACCTCCCCACATCCACCCCCTGTTAATGCCTCCAACCACGCTGACCCATTTAACCAAACAAGACCCCTCTTTCCAATACATCCCACCGAATTAAACCTAATTCCTAAAGCCTGGCGATTCTCGGTATCTCTTTGTGATTAATGTCTCTCCCTGTGACACAATTAATGAGTAATTATGAAGCCTGGCAAATTTAGCCAGCGCATCATTATGTCTATTAAGCGCCATGTGGAATCTGCACACATTAGGAGAATTATTCTGCCAAACTGCGGAGGCAGCGGCGGGTCCGGACGGCGGCCCTTCATGGTCACGGCGCCGAGGCAGGACGCCATAATTCCTCAGTTTGATTTCTGTCCATGACCCTCTGCTTCGGATTGGTCGACCGGGCGGTGAGCTAACATTGGCTGGCCCTGCTGCATTTTTTTTTTTCATTTCTTTAATTTTACTTATGCTGCACAAACAATTAATTAAACATCTCGCCCGTACGATAGGATTGAAACATAATGTATGATCAATACAGAGTGTTTGTCCTTAAAAAGTCTTACATTTCGACACATTACTTATCATTATGCAGCTGAGATGAATGCTTCTCACCTCAATGTCCAATAGAAAACTCTCTAAACGGCAAAAAGCTTCAGTCACTAATAGGCTCAGCCCAGAGATTCTTTTGTTCCCATTCATTTCTGCAGTTGCATAGTCGTCTCCTGGTCTTTGTATTTTTCTCTGTATAAATTAATTCTAATAACTCGACTTCTACAGAAGTCGTTAACAGCAACATGAGTCATTTGACCCTTATCAGGTAATAAGGAGGAGTGCCATCTAGTGTTTGTAAACAATTGAGTGCAGTCAATATGTGCGACCCTATGGCACAATTAAATTTGGCTCAACGGATCCTAGCTAACCTAGCAATAGTAGTATATGTGCTACTTGCTCAATATATATGCTTAGTTTTCCAGGTTTGTTTTCCGAAAACATCCGGAAAACAAACAAACCTAGCTAGCAAGGCTACGATATACCCTTGCTAGCTAGGGGTGGGGAGATAACAGTATTCCTTGTCAACTCGTGGGGTGACTATAGCTTCTGTTACGTGCTAAAAAAGCTATATAGCCATCCTGGCTATATAGCTTTTTTTTTTGGGAACCGCCGGGCTAGGCGAACTTGGTGCATGTGAAATTTTGAGTTAGTCCACGCAGAGGAGTAACAAAATAAATCTGACCTCCTGAAACCTGCAGATACCCAGTCACAAAATGGTTCTTATTATTTGCATTAAACAACTAGAGAGAAAAAGCATTACATTTTTTTCTCTCTAAAATAAATGTGCAAACTTGCATCACCTGGAAAAAGACACAAGTGAATTGAAACCTGTGTCCTTGGATGTATCTGAGGATTCTGTCTGGTGTTTTTAGGATGCAAAGTATTCTCTCTGCTTTTTCTCTCAAAGCACGATAAGAGGGAAAGGGTGACAGTCTAATGGTATTTAGCCGTGCTGTGTGTGTGTGTGTTTGTGTACTGTATATAAGAAGCCACAAAGAGGGAGGATTAAGAAGGTTTTCTGATGATGTCTTGTACAATGAGGGTTGATGGGTGTGAAAGGCCCATTCCGCTGTAGTAACAAGCCTAATGAATTCAGACTCTAATCGATTGTCTCAGCTCTCTGGATTAGATGCAACCTTGCTGGAAGGGAAGACGCGTGTGCGTGTGTCTGTGTATGTGTGGAAGGCAGTAACGGTTCCTCAAACCTTCTCCTGCACACTTTAACCCCTGCGTTTTCACACCGCCGTCCAGGAGAATGAGAGGGACAGGAGGATCATCTTCAGTCTAAATGAGATTACAGCTCCTTCAGCTGCTTATCGGGGCCTAATGCCAGCCACTGTGGGGCTGCTCTGCTAGCCGGGGCCAGGGATGAGCCAGACGAGCCAAACTACGCTCTGTGTACAGGGGATCAGCATTAGGCTCCACTGTATGCCTGTGATATCCTCCTTCCTCACACCCCCACCTCTCCTCCTCACTGCAGCGCACCACCACACTCAGTAATCCCCCCTGAGACAGCAGAGAGAGAGAGAAGACATGAAGGAGTGGTGAAAGACAGAGACAAGGGAGCAAAGGGGAAGGAAAAGAGGGAGGGGTTTTGGAGCCCAATACAAGAGGGAGTGTTGTTACATTTTATAGAATTGTTTATCTGTTCTCGTGTTTTAAGGATTTGGGTGTGTGTGTGTGTTCTACCAGACGGGTCCATCAGCGCAGCGTCCAGTCAGCGCCCATCCCGGCCTGGGCTCTGGCTCCGGCTCCAGCTCCAGCCTGTGTGATTAGGGAGCGCCACCTAGCGGTAGCCTCCGCTCTGTGGCTGCACTTTTTCCCCTTCCTGCGCGGCTTGCGGCTCTCCCAGACGCCGCCGGCGCAGCTGGCAGATGCTGCCGCAGGTACGCAACACAACGCCCACTGAGAGGAGAACAAGACGAGAAAACGCGGAGGGAGCGAACAAAAACAAACAGGAGAGAGCGTAGTTTATATAAAACTTTTATATTTATTATAGAATAAGATAAAAAAAAAAACAGTGTATAGTTTTAAATGCAGAAGCGGGGCTGAAATGATTGATTAATTGAATTATCGTCGGCTAATCCAGTAATTGTTACCTGGAGTTTACAGACACAACAGCACATTTGCCATCTGCAGAAACAAGACGACGACACTCGGAGCAGGAATTAAACCAAAACCGTGCAATGAATATCACATCTGTAAATATGTCTGTCCAACCCAGAACTCCCCAGGAGGTTTTCACTTCTCCTGGTTGCGTAGAATAAACAAACAGAAAAAGCTGCCTTTGAGAATCTTTTGCCGCCCAGTTGTTAATCTGTTAATCCAGAAGCCCTAGACTCTGTTGATACGCTGAGCAGAAAGAGCCGAGCTTTTTCCACAAGTATTTCCTTCTCTGCGTCCTTTGCTTCAAACGAAGCGTTCACTAAAACGCTGCATCATTTGCATGTTGGGCAATAAAATGTTTGTTTTGCTGTTTAGAAAAAGGAAGTTAGTTATTTGTTAGTTATCATATGTTAACGTTTTTATGAAAAAAAAAAAACTTTGGTGCCACGTTCTAAAATTTCTTCAGAATGTGCCATTTTTTCTAGCCTGACTAATCGATTCATTATGAAAAAACAAAATAAAATAGTTGATTATGAAACTCATGAGTTGCAGGCCTGTGCAAGAAGATTGAAGTCGGCCTGTAGCGGCAGAGTCGGATTCTGTCGCACCCGTTTGAGGATGCGGATCGCTCAGACCGGTTTGCTTCTCTTTTCAGGTTTCACCTTGCTCGCCTTTGACCTGCCCAGTTCTGCCCCTCAGGACCTGCAGCCCAACCCGGTTCAGAGCATCATGCAGCTCTTCGGCTGGGACGACATGGTCCACCCGCTCCTGGTGACACGCTACCTGCCCCACCTGCTCCAGAACAGGTGAGACTCAACCATCCGCATCACAGACACGTTGGGATCATCGTCACATCAAGGTTCCCTAAGGTCCTAAACCTGAATGGATAACTGTGCAACGTTATCTTTTCTTTATTTTATTTTACGTCTTAATCTCTTCTTAAGTGTTATTTCTAATAGTTGTTATATTAAAAGCATCCGGTCCTCTTATGCACAGCTGGATTCATTTGCTTGTTGTCGACACAGCAGGATTTTCATATTTCTGCCTCTGCTGAACGGTAAATCCCGGCTGAAGATCTTCTGTCAGAGAGTAAGAAGAAGTGTGAACGCCGCAGCGACTCGCGCCCAAGTGCAAATTACAGATCGCATACGTTCCCCCTCGTATTTTTAGCATTCAGTCTCCGCGTCTGGCTGCGAACACGTTGTGTTTGTTTCTCATGAGATGTTCCTGCTGCACCTTTACGTGTCACTTACCTTCCAGTGAGCTGGTGTCGTCGCTGGGCGGCGCGGCCCCGGGGTCGGCTCAGGGCCTCTCGGTGAGGGCCTGGATCCGATGCGTCCTGCAGCAGCACCTCCACAGGAACCCGGACGGGACGGAAAGCAAAACGGGTAATTGGGTCTGGAGTCCCATCGAGCCGCACGTTGCTTTTTCTCTCTTTGCGTGCATATTTTCCTGCAGGGGTGCATCGATTGCAGCTTCCTGGCTAATCCCAGATCTTTGAAAAACCTACCGATTTCTGATTTTGTCTGATATTCATTTTATTGTCTAAAATGTAGCTAAATATATGGACAAAGTTTCTAATTTGGGAACGGTGGGGTGACTGCTGTTAACCCGGCATGTGCACACGTCCACTGAGTCAGCAGAGTGTCTGCGCATCCTTCAAGCGTCTTAAATTTACATTTCTAAAAATCAAAGAGTTAAATGTCTTAATTGCATTAAAAAAAAATGTAATTTAAAAAAGTTAGCCTAAAATATGTGGTGGTAGGACTATTTCACATCGTATATTCTATATATTTTATTTTTCTCTTAGGACTTTTCTGTCGGGCAAACATTTGAGTCACCTGCAGACGTCTTGGTTACGTTCTGCGACTCGAGGCAGTTGACGCTACCGCTAACCAGATGCCAATGTACCCTTGCTACCTAGCTAGCTGGCTTTTTTTTTTTTTTTTTTTTTGCGGCTATCATAGGCAAGTGGTTGGATGACATTCATTTTCACCGCTGGCGACCCATATGAGGAGAGGTGCATTCTGGGTGAAAGAGTCTTGGTTGGTTCTGTAATAAAGCAGATTCTCCCACATATCCTTCATATTCACAGTTTGTTTCTGGTCCTAAATGTCATTCAAAGTGGCATTAGATAGGTCTTGAAAAGAATTTAATTAGTTTTTCAGACCTTTTCAGAGGGAGAGAAGACAAGAAGACAAGATCGATTTCCTTATCCCAAAATGAAGGAAATCAGGGTGAATTCATCGGCACACCCCCTGCTTTTTAGATATTTCTCCAAACCTTGTCTTATATATTACGTTTTTCCGAATATTTCCTGTTTGTGCTCCAGCCCGGGCAGTGGGGGAACAGCTCTGTGAACTGACCCGGCTCGTCCTGCGACTGCCAGCGGTGGACGGGATTCTGCAGAGAGCCGGACTTCCTTCCCTGGCCGCCCGGCCCGAGCCGACTGCAGCCCTGGAGACGTTTGTCAAGGTAACGCGTCAGCCTGTCGCAACGAATCAATAAATCAGTTAGTAGCAATTAAAAACGTGCTAATTTCCAGTCTGCTGATTATTTTTGACTGACTTCTGAAGGGCAATTCTGTTTACAGACACGTCATAATCCATTTTATTCACGGTTTCTGTTTGTGTGGGTTTTATTTCTGTTTTGAATATATAAAATCTGTTACCAGTTCCAGTGCGGAGGGCTTTGTACAAACATTTCTTTGGTCTTTCAGAGAGCAAACTTGCATTATTAAGCCATAATTATGATTATATTAGTTGAAAAACGATCTTAAAACAAGAATATAACAATTTATCGTCCAGCAAAATCTATTATCACGCCGTGGCTGGTAACCATTTCTCACTGGTGACAGATGCATTTGCAGTATTTATGATAATATATAATTTGGCAGTGGCTAATCTTGCTGTACTGTTGGCTTTTGACTCTAAAATGTTTTGTTTTTTCCCCCCCAAGTTGTTGTATAATACGTTGTAAAAATGCATTCTGGTCATGTCAGGTCTGCAGCAGCCTGTGTTTACGAGCTGTTCTTCTCCTCGTGTGTTTTACGGTGTCAGGCTGTCGGCAGTGTTTACAGCGGGCTGCAGCTGCTGTCGGAGCGGTCGGCCATGGCGACCAGAGCCCTGGACTACATCGGCGACGTCCTGAAGCACGTGAAGCCGTACGTAGTCAGCAAGAACCAGGAGGGGATGCGGCTGGCGTACCGGGCTGTGGGTACGTAGAGAATCGTAGCATGAAAACATAGCGCAGAGTGCAGAAATATTATTATTGTTACCAGAGTTGGGTTGGTTTGTTGCTGTGCGTCTCCAGGCTGCGTAGTGAAGCACTGGAGCCCCCTGCTGGCCACTTCTAAAGCCCAGCAGCTGCTGTTCCGGATCGTGGACGGGCTGCTGCTGCCGCCCAAGCTCCCGCAGCAGGACGGAGCTCTGAGGGACAGCTTGCCGCTTTATCTGCAGGTCAGGATGGACCCCTTCTGGACGCAAACCAGAAAAAAAAACATAGTTTGCCACTTTGTCCTGAGGATTTTTCCCTGATAACGAATCCTCTCCCAGGGCCTGTCGGTGGCGTCGGGCGTGTCTCAGTCCCAGGGCGCCGGCCTCAAGCAGCAGCTTCGCTCTGTGACCCTTAGATACCTGGACCACTTCCTCCCCGCCTCGCCCGCTCTGGGCGCGGTCGCCAGCCACCCGGTGCTGCTCGGTGCCTGTGAGGGCGCGCCGACCGCCAGGGGAGCAGCGCTGAGGCGGACCGTCCTGGAGGTGCTTTGGTAGGCCTCTGCAGCCGAGGATCGGGGGGGAACCTTCCACTGTAAAACTGCAGCAGACGAATCACCTGTTTGTTGATTTTCGTAGCGAGAATTTCCTGCAGTTCAAAAGCCACACGGCGCCGCCGCCTCGCCTCGCGTCCGTCCTGATGTTCCTGCTGGAGCTGCTGAGGCGAAACGGCGACACGGACGCCTCCCTCCTCACGCTGCCGCTTCCCGCTCTGCTGCGTTGCTTGATGCTGGTCAATGAGCCGATGGGTAAGACAAACAGCCGAAGCCAAGAGAGGAGACTTTTCTATATATGGCACCAGGGATGCACCAATATGAAAATATGGGTTGTTATCAGTGTCTGATATTAACAATTGATGTTATGGCCGATAAAAGATACTGACATCCATATATTTCTATACCGTTTCAACACCTTTGGAAAAAATTAAACAACCAGGTGAAAATAAGTATCAGTTTAAATCACTGGCCTAGTTTTCCTTATCAAAATGACTAAAATCGGCCCGATACTGATGTTAGCGCCGATATATCGTGCAATCGCTACATTGTACTTTAAATATAATGCAGAGTGCACCATCATTTTGGGAGATCGGAGGTCTACCTATGCTTGCGTGTGCAACCCATCTTATCCACGATCTGATCTGCCTCAGCAAAAATGAGAAAATCAGCCACCGTCTCGCTTTTACCAACTCGGCGATTTTTTTTTTAGACAAACCATAAATAAAATCAGTATCAGCCAAAATCGGAATCGTCGGGTCAGGCTTCTCAAAGGTAGGTGATTGGCCACAAAAAAAACACGGTGCGCCATGACATATAATGCTGCATCCGACAGTCTAATGTCACAGATTTCTTTAAGCTGTTGATAATGTAATGACGGCTTCACTTCACTTTACTCATATGCAAACATAAAATTAACCAGAGTGTGTTCACGTATTGCCCTGCGACAGACTGGCGACCTGTCCAGGGTGTACCCCGCCTCTCGCCCGAAATGACAGCTGGAGATAGGCACCAGCAACCCTCCCGACCCCAGTAAGGGAAAAGGGTGCAGGAAAATGGATGGATGGATGGGTGTTCACGTATGTGTGTGTGTTATTGTTTGCACAGTGAGGAAGATAAGCACGGACGCGCTGCAGCTGGTGGTGGAGCGATGCGTCGCTGCGTCTCCAGAGACGCCCTGCAAGCTGATGACTGACGCCTTACGGTAACTTCGCTAACGATCTCCAGCGTTGCGTCATTTCCCCGCGTTATTACATGTTGTTAATGAAAAGCAGTTAAAACGCACTGGGAAATTTCAAACCGTTTGAATGTGAAGACGAGCGACGCACCCTGACACCGGGAACCTCCTCTCGACGCTCTCAGGTCGTTCGCGGAGGAGAACGCGGGCGTCTACGACAGGCATGTGTACGGCGTCCTGGAGACGGTCGCCGTCCTGGATCCCGCTGCGGTCCGAGCTCTCATCCCCAGCCTGACTCTCAGTCTGAGGAGCACCGAACACAAACGGGGCCTGGGCAAGAACATCGCCCTGAGGTGAGCGCCAAGGATCACAGAGGAGGTCAATGTGGGCACATCTTGCACAGCCTTTAAGCTACTTATAAGCCATCTATACAGGAAGTCAGGGATTATTTAAATGTATAATATTATCGTGATACATCTTTCTGTTGCAGGAGTGCATACATGAAGCTGCTGAACCTGCTTGGACAAAGTGGGCAGGAGGAAATCAGCAGTCTGGAGAGCGACTGAGAGGTTTTCCTCTGACAAACTTTTTCATCTGGGAGAAATTGAACTTTCTTCAGTGTGTTTGTGGTTAACTGGACCATCCATTACGTCACTGAAGTAACAAGAAAATTGTCTTAAGAGGCACAAAAGGTGGAACCTGGACATTTTCAGAGGTGTACATAATGCACATATTGTAAAAAGAGGGAAAAAAAAGGTCCAGCTTTCCATTTTGACATTTCCTACATTTAAAGAGAAATCCTCACCTCTGATCTCCAAGCAGCAAAGTATGCGAGCCGCCGTCGGGATCCGTCTCCGCTCCAATTCGCAGATATCACGACAGTCGTGTGCGAGATCGAAATAGTTCAGGACTTCGAAGAAGAAAAAAAAAAAAGAAAGAAAAGAAAAGCGGAGAAGGAGAGAATGGAGGGAACTGTTTGTTCCGATCCTCTCATTCTCGCCTCCTCTAAGTTGCCGCAATCTCTCGCAATCTGGATTTGGCTCGCGCCTAATCACACGAAGTTTCACTCTTGTCATCCACAATCACCCGAGTCCCATTTTCTGTCATTGCCAGTCATTTTTCAGCCTCATCTTGACTGCTGAACGTCTCACCCGGTGGGGGTGGGTGGTGCAGGCTTTTGTCCTGCCGATGGCAGCAGCCTGAGAGGAAAGCGCATGGAATGTGAGAATGTTTTAATATCTGCATAAAATGATCTGTAACTCCATAAAGAATTGCTAACAACCAAGCTTTGATGTCCTCTAAGCAGCATCTTTATTCTGCAGTTTCTTCCGTATGTTCTTACAGACGTGTTGCTTTCGAGTACACGAGGGATGTGCAAGCGCATTTTTTTTCCCCCTCTCTTGCTCTTTTAGTAAAAGCAAATGTTTGACAATGCAGAATAATAAGTACTACATGATTGAATGTCCAGACATTCATTTAAAAAAACACAAACAAACAGTCTTCGGGTCCTGAGCGTAAAATACACCGGCTGCGTTTCCATTGACCGTACGGTTGTGCAAATTGGAATTACTAAATGTTAATAAATCAATTATAAAAAAAAAAACCTCACATGGTTAGGTAAAGTCTTTATGCTAATTTGAAGTGTTTTTTCAGCCTAAATAAAATTAAAATTAGTTCATTTCGCAAAATTGCGACGGAATGCTTTTTTTTTTTCTTCCGCATCATGTGAGTCACATGACCGACAGTCGGCTGTTACTACTGGTGGAAAAGACAAAGAAGACAACAGGAAGTGGTAGGAAAATGTTTTTGAATGACTTATGATGTGAACAAAATTATTCACGTGTGATTTTAATTGCGTTTCCTATTTGATGTTAACGCAACAATTGCGAAAATGTAGTTTTCTTGTTTTTTTCCAACAAAATTTTGCTCACCTTTTCAATGGAAGCGCAGCCATGCTCTGTATGTTGAATCTGTTCTCAAATTCACATCATTTAGGGGATTAAAAAAAAACATTTAGTGTTTCCTCTGCAACATGTTCGTCTGGGTCCGCCTATGAAACTCGTAATGGGAATTGATGGACATTGTTGACTGTTTTTTTTTTTTAGGGTAGAAAACAAACTTACAGCCCTATTATTGATTCTTGCATCTTTTCGGTTCCTGTGCCTGGTCGGACCGCTCGATTATATTTACCCCGTCCGTCTCAACAGAGGTGACGGACCTTCCAGTGAGTCGGAACGAAGTCCCGGTCTTAATACAGGAGGAACAAGCGGCACGGCTTCCCCCGTCACACCCACGGCTAAGAGCAGCCGGCTCTCGTTACTGGCTGTTTTTCAAGCACAGACTGATCTGTCGTCTGGTTCCCAGACGTTTTCCAAACCAGTGGGCTACACAGCACCTATCCTGTGATGGGGTACTTGTAGCGTCTGGAGGTTGGGGCAGGTGAAATAGGGAGCCGGGAGGAAACAGGTTGCAATCCCGTTTGAAGCGAAAGGCAGTGTCGGTCCGTAGAAAACCTCCTCCTTCCCCTCCACGCTCAGGTCCAGCACCTGAAACAGGAAATTCATTCTGTAGTACCAGAGCCTGTTGCAATAAGCAATAAATCAGCTAATCACATGACAAATGAAAACAAGCTCAATAATTTCCATTTGCATGATTAAATGTTTTTCTGCATGACAAAAGTCTGGTCGGACCAGAGTTGGTCTCAACTGGCCTTTTTCTGAAGGGCAGTTTTATTTATTCACTTTGTTGTTTCTGTTTTATTTATTTTTCTACATATAAAATCTCTCCCAGTGATTAGAATTTAAAGTCTATTGGTCTTTGAGAATGTGTTCTTGCATTCTTATGTCAGTACTTGAAAACGGTCTCAAAATGGTCACAATATTATCATATATCGCAATAACTTCTGGTACGATTTATCGCAAAGCAAAATGTGTTACCATGACACCCTAGCAGTGCGGGGATCATTTAACAAGGCTTACTTTCATGGCAGCAGTCAGTGTAACGAGGATTTACTGTAGGTTGAGAAAATATTCTTGTCTCTTTCAAGTTTTTCATACTTAACACAAATTTTAAGGTGTTTTGTTGGCGTTTTACGAAAGAGAAACAGAAAAAAAAAAACATGGCTTTTGAAGTTTGTTTCTGAACAAAATAAAAAGTGTGATGTACGTAAGCCTGCATGAGCGATTAAAATCAGCTGGATAATTTTCATCCTGATGATGATTTTCAAGGGAAGTTTTCTTTACAGGGCCATCAAAAAACATTTTATTTATGGTTTTAGTTGTCATTTTTGTTATGGATATTTTAAATATCTTCCAGGTCTAGTGTCCACTGTTTGTTTTTTTTTAAACAAAATATTTAAGAATGCAAGCTAGCATTACTGTGTAATTACAAGTACTGATATAGTCTCATAAACATATAATGGAAGGCAAAATTAAAGCTACAATTTATCATCGTATCTAAAGTCACGATCCGGTGTGTTTTCGGTTTGCTTCAGTGAAGAGAAACAAACGAAAAGTGGCCAGTAGAGCTGACTGCAGATTTATTATAATAATAACTGTTGACCTTGAGTGAAAGTTTTTAATTTAGCTGCAGCTTTTCTAGATGTTAGTTGTTCCATCCAGTCATGTTCCTGGCCTGTTATCGATAAATAAATGTAATAAATGAATGTGAGTGGCTTTCGATTTAAACTTCAAACAGGTAAATATTTCCACAAAAAGACAAATGTTATGTGAAATTTTGAGGTTTTTTTCTTTTTTTATCATGTAGTAATTCACACAATTTTTGTATTTGCTCTGTCCTAGTTTCTGTGCAGACATTTCAGCTTCCGACTCCCAGCGGTCGAGATTACAGTCCAGATTACTGCTGGAGTTTGCGGGTATTAGTAGCAAGTCCTGAAAGTTATAAAAGCAGAGAGCAGCTCTTCACACCAGTGCTCTAACTGCTGTTAGGACGGCTTAGAAATGCACAGTTTAAGTTTAGACTCGGATAAAAAAATAACCTCTCTCTGTGTTGCAGCCAATTATTGAGTACGGCATGTAGACAATCAGTCACATTGTGCATTTAATGAGCCGCATGTTTCTAAAAGTAAACACTGCAGCTGAAATGGCGTTCAGCAGTCACGGCTCTCACCTGGATGCACGCCAATGGCTCATTGGTCCAAATGGAGTACCCTCCCACCACATAAATCCTGTCGTCATGGACGGCCACCCCAGACTCGTTTTGACCTGAGGACGACAGACATGAAGGCTCTGAAGATTGCTACATTTTCCCCTGAGAGCAAAAAAGAGGAGAGGACAGTTTAACTCAGACTCCGATTTGGTTCTATTTCCTGTGACCCGATTTTTTTTTTTTGAGAGAGGCTAGAAGGAACAGATTATTGCAACTGAGTATTAGGACCATGTTAAGAAAATAAAAATAGCTTAAATTAAAAGAAGAAAGTCTCTACAATGCTATGCTAATGTAATAGAATTTTTTTCTTGGATTGTTTTTCATTCTCGTAAAACAAATATGACATTCTCGTATTATGCCACGTTATCATATTTTGACATTCCGACATCATTCTCATACGACTTCTCGTAATATTATGACTGTTTTTGCAATATCATGACTACATTCTCAAAAGTTTATCTATTATTTTTTCTTAGTATGGCCTTAATATTCTGTCAAAGATCATAATAAAACCAACCAGAAAAAAATGGGTTTCCCTCCTTATTGATTCTATGACTCTGCTTATTGTCACACTTAATTGTTTCAGATCACTAGTCATCTTAATATTAAAGAAAAGTCTTTATAAAAACCTGAGTTAAAATTCTGCTTTTATTCATTAAGAGTAGTGAATGTGAGGGAGCCAAAATTTCCTACAGGCGGGCCATGGCCCCCTCTAGTCCCCCTCTTAGTGGTGCAACTGGGAGAACCCAGAGGAAACCCATCCATCCATCCATTTTCCTGCACCCTTGTCCCTTACTGGGGTCGAGAGGGTTGCTGGGGCCTATCTCCAGCTGTCATTTCGGGCGAGAGGCGGGGTCACCCTGGACAGGTCGCCAGTCTGTCGCAGGGCAACACAGAGACATACAGGACAAACAAACATGCACACACACACACACACCTAGGGACAATTTAGAGAGGCCAATTAACCTGACAGTCATGTTTTTGGACTGTGGGAGGAAGCCGGAGTACCCGGAGAGAACCCATGCATGCCCAGGGAGAACATGCAAACTCCATGCAGAAAGACCGGGGCCGGGAATCGAACCCAGAACCTTCTTGCTGCAAGGCAACAGCTCTACCAGCTGCGCCACTGGGCACCCAGAGGAAACGTTACGTGTTATTGTTTCTTTTATTTTTAACCCAAACTTTAACTCATTATTTCTAAGGACACAATTAAACACCAATAGCTGTGTTGATTCTTCACCACAAAACAGTTTCTCCTGACCTACGACCTCTACATAGAACTCGGGTTGAGGAAGCTGCCATGTTAACGTCACATCCTCCCGCGCTTCAAGCCATTTCTGTTTGCACGCAAACAACCGTCGCTCGTGCGGTTCGACAGCCCGTTTACTGTCAGCTCAGTAATTATCAGTACGTGGGCACGGCCTCCCCGCCCACGGGAGACGGCGCCCTCGTCCTCACCCTCGCCCCACCTGTGAGGAGGCTGAAGGAGCAGCGGGTCCACTGGTCCAGGTCCATGCTGTAGGAGTCGATGTGTCGCACCAGGATGCGGTCGTTGTTGTAGTCTAGGTCGTTGCCGCCGAGCACGTAGAGCTGCCTCCTGGCGGCCGCCATGACGTGGTACACGCGCCGCTGCAGCATGGGGCTGCGGGCCAGCCACTGATCCTGACGGGCGGCGAACGGAGGGAGGAAAGTGGGAGAGGGAACGAGGACGAATGAGGAGATTAATATTTAAGCATATCCATGCATGGGTAATTGATGTATGCTCAGTGCTAGATAAATAACGTGACACTGGAGCTCTGCTTTGTACTAATGACTTCCCTCCCTATTTCTAATCATATGTTTCATCCACTCCATTTTACACCAAGGATCCCTGCTCATCTCACTAAGTGTGGGGAAGCTTATTTTGTGCTAGTGCATGTGTGTGTGTACTTGATTGAGGGAGAGAATGTGGGTGTGTGTGTGTGTGTGTCTGCTGGGAGCTGACGGGTGGCCATCTGTTGAGGGTAGAGTGGGTGGGGGTTGCTGTTGTTCTGGCAGGTGAATGTAGATTCGTGGTGAATACAAATGAGACTCTCTCTCCCTTTTTCTACCTCTTGCTTCTTCATTCCCTCGCTTGGAAGCGGAAACGCAGACCCATATGGATGTGCACCTTTCTGCGGATACACACCGCATGCCTCTGTGCTACACACACACACACACACATGCAATCCGGGCCTCTTCAAAGCTGCAGAAACAAACACTGCTCTTTACAACCCAATGTGTTGAGCTGTTTGAGTTTTGAAAGGTGGACTAGAGAAAAGGAGTTGGATATATTTTGTGTTTTTTTTTTTTTTGTTTAGGTCTATAAATATGAACCCATCAGACAAACAGTGAAGTTTGATGATGGAAGCAGTAGATCTATTCATAGCTGGTTATTTGCCACATTGACCTTGTAGGAAGTTTCAATCTGAATCTCTGAATCTTACTCATCCATAGCTTCTTTTTACTGCACAGTCAAGTAACTGCGCTACCTTCAGTTATTAGAGTGCTGTATTTATCAATAACTTCAAAGTAATCTTACTTTGCATCGCAATCTGTATCCGACGCCTTGAAATTGGGCCTCTGTCTCTTTAAGAACCTCCTACCTGTTCACTCCCCCTTCAGATGTTGTTTACACTGTGCTAAGGAGCTCCGCAGATGCTCAGTGTTTGCTAATTGCTGCTGCTGCTAGTCTGGAGGTGCTGAGTGGGGGAGCAGTGGGGTAGAGGTGCTCTGTGGGTTTGATTTTGTTAAATATTGGTAACCTTTTTTTTCTTTTTTTTTTTATTGCTAAGCTTTTTGTGCCTTAATATTTTACCTTCTAGTATAAAGTAGAACTTAATGCATGATAATGTATTTTTGTTATAATAAAATTTTTAAAAAAATATATCATCACTGACAAGACACAACACTATAATTTATAGTTTTATGTATTCTGTGTTAACCCAGTGAAGCATTATTGTGCTAATAAAATGCAATCTTAATGTGCTGAAGTCAAAATAGACATCAAAATACTCGTAGTACTAATGATATTTTTTGGAACACCTTTATACCAACTAATATTGTATGTTGTGCTTTTGCCTGTATGTTGGCAAATACATTATTGAACACTGCATTTTTATTTTTTCTTTGTCTGGTGAATAATGTCAGGATAATGTCTGCTAGAGGATTGATAACCGTGAACGAAACACAAGACACGTATGTTTCTGCAGTATTAAGTGCAGTATAGTTAAGGTGGGTCCAATTTCTCCAGATCGCCACACCACTTACTTGGAGCAGGTGCCGTATAGTTCACATCATTTTTACTGAACAGCAAAGCAAAAGGTATGTTATCTATTTAAAAAAAACATATTGATCCAAAAGGGGAAATTAAAAGATGTGTGATACTCACCTGCTCTGGGTCGTACACCATGAGCCGATTCTGGTACTGTGCCGTGTTTGTAACTCCACCTGCAAATGCAAAAGTGTAACATCTTCAAATTTATTTTCTACACGTAACAAATAATAACAAATAATATGCTTGCAGAAGTCTGAAAGTCCAAAGTGTGTCTGCATGTGATCATGCAGACACATGCAGAGCTGCAGAGCATTGCAAAAAGCATTCATGCTTTTTGACGCAACCCTGTTGTGTTTTCTTTGCATTATGCTTGTTAGACATCACAAAGAAGTGCAAATATTTTGAAATTAAGTTTTTATGGATGGCTTTGTGATTTTGGATTTTGTGTGGTGTTTTGGGTACAAAATGGTTGCAACGTTTCATACGTTAATTGCTAAGATGAATGTTTTAATTCAGGTTGAAATGCCTTGTTGCTGAAATTAACTATACAAAAAACAAACTCGATAAGACATAAATATTAGTGAATTATTTATGAAAAACCACATATCATTATCCTTCAACTTCTCCAATATAGCTTCTTTTGTGTTGCACAATCATATAAAATTGCAGTAAGGTAAAGTGATGTGTGTGGTTGTAAGGTAGAAAAATGTCAAAAGGTTTAAAGGGACATCATTATGTATTTTCCAGGCTCATAGTGTGATTTTACAATGCAGTCACTTAACTACGTTACCTGCAGTTGTTATAGAAATACTAAATATGAAATGCGACTCAAAAAAAATTTAACTTCCTAATTTAACGCCTTGAAATTGGGCCTCTGTCTCTTTAAAAACTCCTTCTCTTTCTGTAACTCCACCCTCAGGAAGTCATCACTACATCACTCCTCTATTAACCCTTCAACGTTTTTACCTGTGTTGTACTGAGAAGTAGCTCCCATAATTAGCTCAGCACATGTTCAGTTCCATCAGATGTTTACTAATTGCTGCTGGCTAGTCTGAAGGAGCTGAGTCCCTCGCTACGCCCACCAAGTTGTTTTGCACAGCTCAGTTGTTATCACAAGAGATTAAAAAAACATGAATGAAAGAATCAAGGCAACACTCCAAGTATGGTTTTAACAATATTATGACATAATTTCAACCTAAAAAAGTAGATTGTACATAATACTGCCCCTTTAAAGAAAGTGAAAATATTTCTGGTTATGTTTACACCTGAGGCAAGGATGGTTCATATTAGAGAATACTGTATTTCTTCCTTTCCCTGTCACTGTGTACCTGAGACCCAGAGCAGATTGTCAGCCACACACCCGGCATGGCAGGACAGTGAGCGGTCGAAGGGCTGGACGAACATCCATTTGTTCCTCTTTGGACAGTAGCGTTCCACTGAGGGTAGCACCTGCCTCAGCTCGTTCCTGCCGCCCACTGCATACAGGTACTGACCCAGAGCTCCCAGGACAAAGTGTTCCCTGCACGCCTTCATCGGGGCGATCTCAATCCACCGGTTGCCCCTGGGATCGTACCTACATGCGGTCCTCACGGCGCACGTCCTGCCCGTGGCGTGCTCCACCTCGCCACCCACCACGAACAGGAAGTCCCCCATCACAGCGATGCAGTGATGGCTGCGCCCGGTGGGCATGGGCGCCAACTCGCTCCAGTTGGACCCGCCTCCCACCCGCACGTGCTCCTGCGCCGACGGGTTGAAGTAGCGCAGCTCCCTGACTCTGCTCACTTCCCGCTTTCTGCCCCCCGCTATGTAAAGGGTGAGCGACTGGAAACGAGGCCTGGTGCTGGACGACTGGCGGAGGGGCTGAGCGAAGGTGGCGTGGTGGTAGTCCAGGGCTTCATCAACCAGGGCGGCGGCGGTGGGGCAGGACTGAACCAGGGGGTGGCTGTTGGCGAGGTGGTGCAGGGCGGGGACGTCCATCAGGCCGTAGCGGACGTGCTGCAGGAGATCCTCGGCGTATTGGTAGCGATAGTCGTGTTCCAGCCAGAGAACGAGCAACTGGAACAGAGAGACAGGAGAACCGGATCAGTGTTCATGCCAACAAGATGCTGGTTCTGGCAACCTTATGGAAATCTCTGAATTTAAGTAAAGGTCTGCCAAGGGCACCAAAAAGGCCAGGACCTCGAAAAGGCTTCTTGTGTGCACTTTTAATTAAAACATATTCAATTTGGTCCAGTTGTAAGGAAAAATGAACCTATTTATTGCTTATTTTAAGATATCAAACAAATAGCTTTCTTGGACTTCCCTGTTTTCTTCATTAAAAAGGAAAGAGAAGGAAAGACGAGAGGTTGCTGAAGGAGGACAGAATTATGAAACGGAGGTAAAGGAAACCAAGCAAGAAGCAAGGGAAAAAGAAATGTCTCAAGGGCTGTTAATCAGATCTGTTTTTTTTGTTTTGTTTTGCTTTGCTTTGCTTTCTTCAAGAAGCTGATGGACTGCAGCGAGCCGGCGCTGCAGCCATAGCTGCCAACACACAAGCATTTATTAATCAGCAGCATTCAATATACAGACTGTAAATATCCACGGGCGGCCCTGCTTTGTTTAACGCAGGTGAACTGGGAAGCAAGCGGGAAGGGCTTTAATTGAACCTGCCGAGTGGTGGACGGTTCCTTAGCTGTGAGTGTGGGCCGAGCGGACTGGAGATTACTGATACCATTATTAGGAAAACAAAGTAGGCCTTAGCACCACCCGTGCGGAACCTGGGAACTTATTAGAGCGGAATAAAAGGCAGTGATGTTTTGTTTTTATTTTGGAGAGGTCAGGGGGGAAAAACGGGTACGAGAAATAAAAATGACCATGAATGAATCTGGAAAAGACCCAGTAATAATGCATCTGGACACGAGATGTAATGTGTGATGATTAAACAAAAACAACTGGATTTGCTTTAAAGGTGCGAATATGCGACAAGTAAGGGCCTCTGTCTGTCTTTTTGTGGCATCTTTGTCACTCTCCTGCACCTCTCATCCCCGGTTGTCGCCCCCCCCATACCCACCAACACACACACACACACACACTCCGCCCCTCTCCTCCTCATCTCCGTGAAGTGACGGTGTGCGAGCGTGAGCGCGCCGCAGCAGCTGACTGTGAAGGTCACGCTGCATCACACAACTTCCTCAGGGCACAGAATAAATCAACTCCCTCCTTCCTCTCTTTGCACTGAAAGAGAAAGTGCAAAAGAGAGACTGGGTGCGTGTGTATGTGTGTGTAGGGTGTGAAAGATGAGGAGGGGGACGCTACAGAAACATAGAGCAGAAGATGGCAAAAAAAAAAGAGACAGAGGGGGAAAAATACAAAAGGTGGAGAAAATGCGATTTCCACGGCGTAAGAGAAAACTCTGAGTGACAATGATTGACGGCTGAGGTGTTATCGGTCCAGTACTGGCACGTACCCCCACGCCCCAAACCCTGTCCAACCTTACCGTCTCGGGCACCCACCCTTTCGGACGGCGCTTGCCGTTCTCCTCCCGTCTGATGCCCAAATTAACCTTCTGAGCGAAGTGAAGGAGGCCCAAAGCAGCCTAATCAGAGGCTGATTATGGCAGCGGCGGCTGGCTAAAGGGTCAGGGTAATTGTGCCATCAGAGGCCTGATTGTTTTCAATCAGACGGGCGGCCGAGTGACAGCTGGGGGATTGGGGGCCCTGATGGAGCCGCGGTGGGCCTAATCAGAGAAGAGAGGGAGAGAAAGAACGAAGGTGGGGCAGGAGGAGGTGGTGTGGGGGCTGATTGGTGCAAATGAACAGTCAAAATGGCAAGTCCCCATCCTGCACCGCCATTTTACTCCACAATCCAGTTCATCACGCACACACGCGTGTTTATGCAGACTGACAGTCTGCCTGCACCTGTGCACGCAAATTCAGACACACTACTCACTATGGCGTACTCTCATCAATATCAGTGCTTCAGCAGAGAAAGGTAGGGTTCAAGAAAGTCTCTTTGATTACTTTTAATCCTCTGCTTTCCTGCCTTATTCTGCAACTTTTCTGCATTTTCCTCATATTGCAACCAGAAGCTTCCATGTATTTTATGCAAAATGTTTTCCAACTAAAAATCAGAAAAGAGTGACATGTCAGTGTCACTCCTGCATAAAATTTCGTGTTTTCACAGCTGATAGTCCGGTAGACTTGGTTGTATTGGAGAAACACAACTGCAACATTTTCGCTTTCATACTGCACTGAGTCAAGTGAACCAAACTCTTTGAAAAACCTGTTTCCAGCCTCGCCTGTGGTGGCGCTGCACTAAGGACCACTGAAGTGAGAGAGACAAAAACCTCAGAAGACACCGATTGCAACTTTCTTCTTCATGAAACGTAAACAAAAATGTCAGGTTTTAGGATTTCTCTTTTGTCTTTCCCATAGCAGGAGCCATTTCTCCTTGTAGTGCTAGTCTCACGCGTTTACCAGAGGGCATTCTGGTTGTACTTACCCAGAATGCCCTCTCCTTGGGCTGCCACCTTATCTTGGTGGAGGGGTTTGAGTGTCCCAATGAGCGTAGGAGCTATGCTTTACGCCCCTGGTAGGGTCACCCAATACAGACAGGTCCTAGGTGAGGCACCAGACTAAGCGCAGCCCGAAGACCCCTTTGATAGAAACTTTGGACTTGGTGTTCCCTTGCCCAGATGCATGTCACCGGGGCCCCACTCTAGAGCCAGGCCTGTAGAAGGGGGCACGATGGCGAGCGCATGGTGGCCGGGCTTTTACCCATGGAGCCCGCCCAGGCTCAGCCCGAAGACGAAACATGGGTCCCTACTCCAATGGGCTCACCACCTGCTGGAGGTGCCACAAGGGGTTGGGTGCAATGTGTGCTAGGCGGTGGCCGAGGGAGGGATGAAATGCATATAAGTTCGAGTTTAAGGTTTGTCATATTCCACGTAGAGGACAGAGCAAACATGTGGAAGAATAGACGAGACCGAAACTAAAACTTTGGTTTCCATTCAAAAACTGCAAAACACAGTGAAAACTGCAAAGTAAAAAATGGTGGTGGTAGCATCATGCTGTGGGGATGATTGTGTTCATCAGATATTAGAAGACCATGACTTGGGCAAAGGTTCACCATTATGGTACCTTGTGTTGCAGCCTGCGGCAGCAGAGCCACAAGGGACTTTTTCAACCTTTTCCAACCATAACACTGCCTTAAAGAGGTAGTATTATGTGAAGATTATGTAAAGGAGTTTTTGAGGTTCACATCATGTTATAATATTGTTGCCTAATCGAAAACATACCAGGAGTGTTAATTTGATTCTTTCATGTATATTTGAGAAATCCTTCAATCTCCACATCAACCATTCAGCTGTGGAAAACGCCTGGATGGACCTTTCTAGCCTCTTTTATGTGTATCCTTACTTTAAATCCTTAAAATACAAATACATTGTTTAAAAATTAAAAGAAATTTAGTAAAGAAAAGATTTGTATAAGAAGTAATCATATTTCTAAAAAGGTCACATGACATTTGTGGCTCTGTGCTAGTTTTATTTGGCTGTCCTGAGAGCAAAATGGCTCTGTAGGTCTTAAAGGTTGCATACCCCTTAGAATTCATAGGTACTTTCAGAACACTGCTGTATTTGCGATATATAATTCAGGCAGTAACGTGAGTGTGAAATTGCTGTCTACCCTTACTCAAACACTACCTTCCATATCTCCTCCTCGCTCAGGGAGGTGAGGCGGTCACTTTTCAGCACCTCCCGGAGGAGGCGGTAGGGCAGCTGCAGGGCCTCTTCCTGTCGGTTCTGCCTCAGCTCAGACAGATGCTCCACCAGGAAACCCACCACGGCCTCCTCCAGGGCGGGTAGATGGAAGAGGTCGGCGACGCGGTACAGCTCCAGGTAGTTCACGCCGCTCAGCTCCTGCAGGAGGATCAGGGAGAGGCTAAAGGATGCACGGCTTAAAAATACTGTATGCATTGTGTTCACTGTAATGGCATGACAACGTTTCAGATGAAGGCAGCTGGGAGAGTCGGGGGGGGGATGGAAAAGAGAAAATGAGGCAACACTGCCACCTTCTGGATGTTCGTCAGGGTCCATGAAATCCATTTATATCAAATATGGGTCTGTTTTCAAACACAAAGTGTGGATAGCTTTCCATGATAGATTTTGAAAATTTTTATTTTAAAAATGATTGCGATTTTTAAACATTTGTAGAAGCTTTGTTTTACCACAAAGTAAACAGAACATACATACAAACTGACCATGGTGTGGTATTCTGAAGGTTGCAAATTATATGCAAAGTGAAGATTGTCCATTTTGCAGAAAACTCCAGAAAATCTATGTTCATGAATTTTGCATCTAAAATTCATGAATATTTTTTCTGTATACATCATAGTATTTAGACTTGTCATTTGTTTAAAGTCCTAAATAAATTTATATTTTAAATTTGAAAGAATTTTTTTGCTATTTATTATGCATTAAATAGGTTTGTTGTCAGAAAAAGTGTTACCTTGAAATAACGCTTTTAATAATAAACACAACAACAAATTTAAAGTTTTGTGAGCTAGATGTATTCTGTGAGAAGCAAAGCGCTCTTGAGAGCCCCTTGCTGGCTTTGTTTCTGATTTGGAACAGCAGTGATTATCCTCCATGAAAACAACTTTATCAACAAATCTTTTTGGATTGATCCAACCAGGAAAGTAGATCAAATTAGAGTAGATTATTGTATGTAATTAAAATTAGAGTTAAATTATTGTAGAACAGGCCGTCTGCCCTGTTCCTTTACTTAACATACAGTTCACATAATAGGTGACTGTGGAAATATACTTTCTTTCCTCACTTAGTCCATCCATCCATTTTCTATACTCCCTTGTCCCTTTGTGGGGTCGGGAGGTGCTGGTGCCTATCTCCAGCCAACATTCTGGGCGAGATCCTCACTTAGTCATTTTCCTGTTTTATTTATTAATCTGTGAACATCATCGTCTTGCCAAGGCAGATTCAGGATTTGTTGCGTAACCTTAATTACATCCAATCATCCACAGACTGAGAAAGGTTCTTCTGAACTCATTGAAACCTTTATTTTTTCCCCGTTTGGGTGATAATGCTGGTTTAAGTCTTGCTGAACTGGACACTTTAATATAGTAAATGCAAATTACCACCTATTTTATCTATTTAGCCTAAATTTAACTTGGAAAAACAATGAATCGGTGATTAGAACAATGTCACATGATGATGAAGTGATATAAACAGATGTCACATCTCGGATTTGTTTAATTTAATTAACCAATTGATTTACTTTTAGTACAAAAAATACTAATAAAAACTACTGAACATCACTTGCTGCAGAAGATATGCTACGACACACAAAGAATTGTTGAACTACTTTACGAAAAATTATATCTAGGCAGGTTGTGGTAAATGTGGAATGACTTTTTCAGATAAATCAGTCTCTTCAGCAATATTTTAATATTAACAATTTACAAGTTTACAAACAATTAATTATGCTGAACCCAGCATTTAATTATAGTAAAAGAGCCACTCTGTTAGCAAGACAAACACGCTTTTCCTGTCATGACGGTTTAAAACCACCAGGTGGCACGTTAGAGCTGTGCCTGATATTTTGTCATAACTAAAACATAAACAAACAAATTAATTTAAAAACACCAACTCACTAAACATGTTTCTATTATTTTTGGGAATTTCAGCACAACTGTCTAGATAAAATAATATTTCTGTTAATTTATGCAGAGAAAAAATATTGTACAACATGCATGACAACATGTAAAATCCTCCATAAAATACCATTTGATCTGACGTAACCTGAACCTTTGTTTTTATCTGTAGAAATGATTGGCTGAAAATTCAGAGGTCGGT
Organism: Phalloptychus januarius; assembly: GCA_902982915.1. Classification (NCBI taxonomy): domain Eukaryota; kingdom Metazoa; phylum Chordata; class Actinopteri; order Cyprinodontiformes; family Poeciliidae; genus Phalloptychus; species Phalloptychus januarius. The sequence continues at coordinate 15,215,568 of CADWAE010000481.1, forward strand.
GAACTGGCTTCTAACGCCTCTAACAAACATCTTCACAAGTTGTTTTGCACTGTTTATATTCGTAATTATTTGAAGCATCTGGAAGTTTTACCCAAGAAAGAACAAGACCTGTTTAGGCGTACAACATTCCTCCTGATAGATCGATCGATAGACCATGACAGATCGATTTTTCCAGTGTGGTCGAGCTACAATGATCCCATCGTCTGATTCAAATGTTGTGAATTAACAAATCAGAAGCTTACAAAACCACGACATCGACATCTGGTCCCTTCCAAAACTGTTTAAAAATTTAGTAATTTTAGTGTAAACTAAGATTTTGAAAAAAGTTACACAGAATTATAAAAATTCATCAAAAAGACTTCTATTATATCAGAACAACGCCATATGAAATGGGAATATCTGGTAGACTTTATTAAATATGACAGGATAACACACCCATAAAGGTACAGAAATGGCAAAACCATCTAATAAAAAGAAAGTTAATCAGCGTTTTGATCGTACTGTAATGCTTACAGTCCAAGACAGAGGAGAATTGCACATGACATATGGGTTCCTGTCATGGCCACCAAAAGGATTTATTCAGGATTAGTAGTCCTCATGGCACCAAATCCCAGCCCTCATCGGGAAGAGTGTCATTTCTAGGATCCACATTAAAGGTTTCGTACAAAAAAAAGTAAACTGAGCTCAGGTTAAGGAGTAAAGGGTGTGGTTATGCATGAGCTATTAATATGTAAGGCTAGATTCAGAGAATGTAAAATTGTAATGAGGTGTGTGTGTTTTAGCATTTCCCACCTGGTAAGACCCATTTAAAAAAATTAACAAATTAAAAAACCTACTGCTGGTCCTTCGGATTTCTGAAGTGGAAGTTCTGTTCATGGGTTCAGGGATAGTGATGCACCAATGTGAAAATTTGAACCAATATCAATATCCGATATTGGTATTGCTCATCCAAAATGTTAGATGAACAACATCTGCTGGTACCGATGTCAATGCCAATATATTGTGCGTTGACACTAATATACTGAGTTAGGGTGTAAACTGAGTTAGGGTTACCTACAAGCTTTGCATTTAATATAAATACATAAACACTTATGTAACATTTCCACTAAAATAACCATAGATAAGCTAGTCATCATCCATCCATTTTCTATACTCCCTTATTCCTGAGTAGGGTCGGGAGGGTTGCTGGTGCCTATCTCCAGCTAACGTTCTGCGTGAGAGGCGGGGTCACCCTGGACAGGTCACCAGTCTGTCACAGGGCAACACAGAGACACACAAGACAAACAACCATACACACACACACTCACACCTAGGGAGAATTTGCAAAGGACAATTAACCTGACAGTCATGTTTTTGGATTGTGGGAGGAAGCCGGAGTACCCAGAGAGAACCCACGCATGCACAGGGAGAACATGCAAACTCCATGCAGAAAGACCCCGAACCCAGAATCTTCTTAAAACAAGGCAACAGCTCTACCAACTGCACCACTGTGCAGCCCCTAGTCATCATTGTTTGAAAAAAGAAGTGCAAAGTTCGATTAGGCATTTACTGCTAATGGTTAGGTTTAGGGTCAAGATTTGGCTATAGAAATGAATGAAACATGAATAGAAGTCATTGCAAAATCTCCATTAACCTGGAAAGATGTGATGTGTATGTAGTGTGTGTGTGGGTATGTGTGTGTGTGTGCGTGTGCGTGTGGGGGTATGCATGTGTGTGTGTGCACACCTGGATGAGGTAGTTTGAGCAGAGGCTGAGGAGCTCCAGTAGCTGAAGGTGACTGCCCGCAGACAGGACGTCCTGGATAACAGCCGGCTCCAACAGAATCTGGACCAAAAAAAAAAAAGGCCATTAGATTTTCAGACACTCAGAGAAAAACTTTGCAGCTACTATTTGTTCTATTTTATTATTTATTCATAAAGTCAAGGCAAGATTCAAGTTAAACTATCCATCAAACCAATGCTGACTCTGCTTCCTCTTTGAGCTGAATGACCAGAAGCTAAGCTAGGCTAATCTGATGAAAGTCTGCCTCAGCTTCTGCCATGAGGCAGACTCACTCTCTCTTTCCTGGCATCTCCGTAAATCCGCCAAGTCATGCTCATAAGCTGCTGAGAGCAGAGCCAGGTAGTGTTGTTGGGAGACAACGAGGTCTGACAAATTTAACGTACCTTCAACAACCCAATAAACCTGCCACACAGAGGCCTAATCTACAATGGTCTTTCTAAACCGAGAGAGAATCTTTGATAATCCATTCAGCAGCGCTGCCCTACATTGCCCCATACCTGTGACTGCAGCCAAGTGGGGGGAATAAGAAAAATATATTCATCATCGTGTTTTTCAATGATGCTGATACAGTAGACAGGTAGGCGTTATTTAGCGGCGCTCTTGGCTATCATGTTTTTCCTGAATCCTGCTCATTATTTATTCATCCCAAGGCAGAGGGAAAAAAAACTGATCTGAGAACAAATGTTCTGAATCCCTTCCTCTGCATGTTGTCCAAATAATGTGCAAAGTCAGTTTTTGCTTCCATCCATCCATCCATCCATTTTCCTGCACCCTTTTTCCCTTACTGGGGTCGGGAGGGTTGCTGGTGCCTATCTCCAGCTGTCATTTCGGGCGAGAGGCGGGGTACACCCTGGACAGGTCGCCAGTCTGTCGCAGGGCAACACAGAGACATACAGGACAAACAACCATGCACACACACTCACACCTAGGGAGAATTTAGAGAGGCCAATTAACCTGACAGTCATGTTTTTGGACTGTGGGAGGAAGCCGGAGTATCCGGAGAGAACCCACGCATGCACAGGGAGAACATGCAAACTCCATGCAGAAAGACCGGGGCCGGGAATCGAACCCAGAACCTTCTTGCTGCAAGGCAACAGCTCTACCAGCTACGCCACTGTGCAGCCCCAGTTTTTGCTTCATAACCTATTATTTAACCACTTTAAGATTTACTTAAACCCCACAAATTCATTGAAATACTTGCTTAAAGTGTTTCTGTAGATACAGGTGCATCCAAACGGGGGAAAGAAATCCCACAAAGCTTTTCTCATAGCCATATCATTTTCCCTCTGTTTGCAATTAGCTGCATCTGCAAATTTCCATTCATCACAGCACGGCTTCCTGGCAGGGCTGGGCTGCAGGCCAGTTAACCACACGCACCATCCATGAGCTGCATAAGCTAACATATTCAGACAAGAGGTTATTCGCTCCGCTTAAGCGGCAGCCTGTGCACCGATTCGGAGAGAAAACGGAAATGCGCTAATCACTGATCATAATCGGTATTCTTGTGAAATGTCCTGATTTTAGAAAGACGAGCTGGAGACTCAGGTGTTTTTTCTTTTTTCCTCAACAGAAACATGAAACTAAATGCTTCCTGTCAGGAGAAAGCAGGAGTGGCAGCTAGATGGTTGGAGTATGTCCAGCCAGCTGGAGAAAGAGCTGTGGTCAGGCGATACCACATTTATTCTTTTGAGCCTAAATACAAAAACGCTGAACCCAGTAAGTTCAGCGTCACATTGAAGGAGCAGGGAAATGCGAGTTGGTCTACAGAAACCAACTCACCTTGGGGTTTTTTTGTTATTGTTGTTGTTTTAGGGCTCATTTTCTAAGTCTGACTAAGTTTTTTCTTTTTCTCAAGACGTTAGAAGTTATCCTCAAGAGACACAAAAAATTCTAGATGAAAATATTTTAATTATCGTTTTACGTTTTTGTGTTTTTTTCTTAAAAGGGAGTACAAAAAAAAATTGTGATGTACAGAATTTGACCAATTTCCTTTTCCATTAAGTCTTTCTGATTGTTAAAAACATTTTTCTTTTATTTATGAAGCAAACAACCAGAGCAAAGGGCAAAATAAAAAGGTTTTCTTTTTTTGTCTTTTAGAGTCAAATTTATAGGTCAGCCTCTAACTTTCTGAGCTCACCTTCATCGTCGCTGTTGGCCACACTGTTTATGTGGAAGGAAAAATTATGACAAAAATACACACTTAGAAAAAAATACACAATATTTTTACCCTTCTTGACTTAAAGGGGAAGTATTATGTAAAATTGACTTTTGTGACCTTCGCATCATGTTATAATGTTATTCACTCGTCAAAAACATACCTGGAGTGTTGATTTGATTCTTTCATGCGTGTTTGAGAAATTATTTTATCTCCCTTAGCGACGAGTGAGCTGTGCAAAATGCCTGAGTTGACATAGCGCTCCTTTGTGACGCTCCCTGCTGTTAGTAGTGGGGACTGCAACGTAGTGAGGCAGGTAGAGATGAAGCCAAAAAAGGTGTTTGGAAACTGAAAAACCGAAAACTTATAAAAACTGAAACATAGAGGGGAAAAGCTCAAGAGGATACAGGAAGTATGGGAAAATAGAAAACACAGAAATGCAGCTGCTGAAGACTTGACCTGAGGGGAGAAAAAACTCCGCCGGGATTCAAACCGAGCAACTTTTCACCTGAAGGCAACAGTGCGAACAACTGCACCACTGTGTCACTAATGACTCCAAGTGCCTGTAAGTGAACGTTCTTCATATCCTGCTGCCGTACTCCTCACTCCCAATATGGTAAGAAAACTTCAGCCTCGCTCAGCAGAAGTCAGTTTTGTAACATTGTGCCCACTTTAGTGTAGGAGTCTAGGGAGCTCTTGTGTAATCTGGCGTGTGTTATACTTGCCGTTGTGAACTTTCACCTGGAGAAGAAGTTACATTTCTGGAATATTCTGGATTTCAGGTCAGCATCCAATGTACGGCTTGTCCGTACCCTCACTCTTAAGGATTTTTTAGTAGGTTGTCACCTACAATGTGAGGAAACGTCGCCCTCGTCTCCACTGTCATCTCCTTTAGGCGGAGAGGAGCAGAGCCAAACGAAACGGTGCAGCTTTCGAGCCTGCAGTTGACCTACTTACCGGCTCATTCTTTTGCTCATTTTTATGGGAAAAATTAGGAGTATTTAATAAGTTCACAGCGCTGGTTGCTGGAAGCTCAGTCGTAGTGACGAAAAGGTCAGGGAAAACAATTACATCGCCAACAACTCCCGGTGAGAGAGAGTGAGAAAGCAAAGGACAGATGCTAATGTCTCTCGAAAAACTGTCTTGAAGATTCACAATGAAAATCTAATGCTGTGTTGTTTCTGAAATGCACATTTCATGTCCGAAACCTGATTTTTCTTCTATATTTTTGGCTGCTGCTTGTCAAGGATGCGACAGACCTTATTCACTTTTGCATGGCTTTTAAATCCTGCTGTGGGAGCTTATGGCGCTGAGATTAAAACTGTAATCTGCAAAACCCGCGTTTTGAATTATTTATGTGACATGTGTGACGCTGGTCAACAACTACAAATTGTAAGTCAGAATTTTCTTTCCGGGTAGTAAGGCTTCATTTACTCAAAAGGAAAATAAAAATAAAGCACAACCCCGTTTCAATTCCAGGGGTTAGTGTACCAGAATGTATTACACACTGATCTTTACTCATTAAGAGATTTAGGTATTTACATCTAAGATCTCTGCTTATTCCAGTGGTTCCAAAAGTGGGTCTTCGAGGCCCGGTATCCTGCATGTTTTCGTTCTCTCCCTGGTGGTAGTAACAACTTTTTCAGCTTGTCAATGTTTTTCTCAGACCTTCTAATGAGCCATCATTTGATCCAGGTGTGTTAAACCAGGGATAGAACTGAAACATCCAGGATGCCAGGCCTCAAGGACCGACTTGAATAACCACTGGCTTATTCAATATGTAAAACTCGCCGAGTTCATTTTTTAGGAACAACTTGTAGAATCCATGTTTTTTATTTCAATGTGGATGGATTTTGACCCACTTTATGACAGAAAGCCAGTCAGCTGATATTTGCAAGTCCTTTCAGTACTATGAAAAGGTAACGTAGTGTACTTGTACAGCCCGGTGGCACTAATACTGGGGATGTTACATGCACTCTGTTTTGATATTAGGAAAGACCCTATTTTTAAAATATAATATATCATTGTATCATAAACTATTTACGCTTTCATAAATTTAACCCCAAAACCGAAACATTCCTACCTTTTTGTTAGTAGAGTAGCTGTCCACACACATAGCTTAGCTTAACATCTAGACATCATGGGCCAATAATACATTGATTCACTTGTTTCAATAATCACTTTTGTAGATCTATTACTTTTTTGGTGGATATTCGTCCTGTTGCATGACCATTGTAGCTCCAGCTATAGGGCAGCTTCACATTTACCTTCAGAACAGAAACTGAAACACTGAAGGTGAAATCAGAGGCTTCACGCTTCTCATATGCTGTGACTGCAAACTAAATCACTTGTGCTGTGTCTTAAATTAAGTGATATTCACCCTCTGCAATAATTAAGGCATCAATAAGTGCTAAACAAAAAGAGGGAGCTGGCGAGAGACAGTTCTGGTTAGATAAGTAATAGTAACAGTTGCTGCAAAATTTGAAAGGTCAACATCCCATTTGACTTCATCACTAGGAAACCATGCACATTGTCCCAAGTTTCAAACAACTTTTTAATTAAAAAAAAGTTTTTTTGCTTTTCAATGGTTCGAACTCAGGAGGGAGTACGAACCAGTGTCTTTAGCTCACCTGTCCGGTGTAGGCGAAATCTAAAGCGTGCTTTAGTCCAACACAGGTGACTCCTTGCAGGGTTACTTCGTCTGCCTCGCTCTCCACCATACATAAGCTGAACATGGCCTGATGAGACAAAGGCAAAGGAGAACTACATGAAGGATCAGACTTTTTCAGTCATTGTAAATAAAACATGCGTTATGCTACAGTTGATAAAGTTTACTCCTCCTTTGGATGTATGTAGAGATAGAGATCTACATGGAGCAGCACTTACAGATAAAATACTCTTAGTTTGCATTTAATGGGACTTGTGACTTTGATGAATAGACAATTTAAGCCTGACCGGCTCTACATTCAGGATTTATCAAGCATCGACGATTTGCCAGCCTGGGGCCTGGAGATCAGCAGAAACAATTGCTACTCTCTGTTACGTTTCCCCGTCTTCCTCCCATCCATGAACACAGACACACAGTCACATGAGCGCACGCTGGGCGCCATGTGAAATCAAAAGCAGCCAACACAGGATCTGCCACTGCTGAGCGTGAGTCCAGCTAGCCGCTCGCTAATCAAAGCTATATCGACCGATGTAACACAATGGAGGAAGAGCAGGAGGAGGAGGCAGATTCAATTGATCAGTGCCAACCAGCAGAGAGCGGCAGCATGAAGGGGTGGGAAAAACAGACGAGGTTATCCGTTTATGTTTTCCGTCTGGGTTTCGAACCAGCAGCAGCAAAAAAAACAAACAAAAAAAACATTAAATCTCCATAAAGGGGACTTTTTATTCCTTCAGTTTCATTACTTCAGGATAGCAATCTTGCTAACTCTTGATTTTTAAGTATCTTTTTAATCACAGTGTGCAGGCAGCATCCCCCCAACTACAAACAGCTCTGCTTGTTTCTAAAGTACCAACGCCTGCTGTTATCCTAGCATGCAAACTCCTGCCACAAAATCAGCAATACCTCATCTCATTTTCTCTAATTCATAACACACATGAATTTAAACCAGAGGAAGACACATCTCATCTCATGCAAGTCATTCTGTATTGATTCAAGTGAGGCACTGTGATGTTTAAACTGTATGTCTTCCAGCCACATAGTGTCATCCTATAGAATAATCAAGTTGCTATGTTACCTTCAGTTGTGCTGCACATACATATGTCAAATATGACTTAATGGACATTTTATTTCCTGATTTAACACCTTGAAATTGGGCCTCTGTCTCTTTAAAAACTCCCGCTCTTTCTGAAACTCTGCCTTCAGGAAGTCATCAAACATGGCTCCTCTATTAACCTTTTAACAATGTTTGCACTAGCGTTTCACTGAGAAGCGGCTCCTAAAATGAGCTCAGCTGATGCTCAGTGCCACCAGGCGTTTACTTATTACTGTTGGCTAGTCTGGAGGAGCTCGTCTGTGAGGCGGAAGCTCAGTAGATTGAATACTGTACACCTGAGGAGGAGTTGCACCTTGAAGGTGGTGCTAGACCCAATCAGGTGTTTCGGACAGCTGAATAGTTGCTATGGGAGATTAAAGGATTTCTCAAACATGCATGAAAGAATCAAAACGACACTCCAGGTGTGTTTTTGATGCTGGCAGGAAATAACATTATAACATGATGTAATGCTCAAAACAGTCTGTTTCACATAATACTGCAGCCTTAACCAAAGCGTGTGCAGAATTTCCTGTTTGTCCCCCCCACTGCGCTAATTAAAACTCCTGGTCCATTAAGCGAAGGAGAGCCACCGTAACATAGGGTGTTACGGTGGCTGGTTTGTGGTCAGTGTGTGCCAGAGTGAAAAACACACAAGACGATGTCATGTTCTTATCTATTCTTCGAACCCACATGCGGAATCAAGACGACAGTATAGCTTGTTAGCGAGTTTTAATGTTAGGTATGGGTTTAGGAGTCAGGATCGGGAACCGTGCCGGCGTCACAGGGGATTGGTGACAGAGGGAGTCCTGCAGCGGGGATGAGGAATGCGGCTGAGGGAACAGAGCGGGTGAGGAGGTTGCGGTGGAGGGCGGACAGTCTGGTTCGAACTCCAGTGGAGATGGCAGCTGGGGCGGCTGCTGACCAGGGGATCCGAGGAATGCAGAGCCTGGAACGAGGCACACAAAGAGTCACGAAGAAATATCCACAAAACACAAGTAAATGCTGAGAGGCCTGAAGTACCATAACTGGCAAACACTCTGGCACTGAAGTGTCGGCAGCCTCCCACAGATATACTCCACCAAGCTGATTTGATCCCCGACAGGTGTGCTGGATCCCGGTACCAAACCGCGCCCACCGGCCGGCTCAGCCTCCTCCGCACCCCCTAGTGGAGAAGCAACAAAACACCCCCCACTCCAGATCCCCACAGTACCCCCCCCTCAATGACCGCCACCTGGCGGTCCAGCAGACCCGGACGGGAGGGAAGAACGGTAATCAGAGATCAGGGAAGGATCCAGGATAAACGACCTGGGAACCCACATGCGCTCCTCCGGCCCGCAACCCTCCCAATCAACAAGGTATTGCCACCCACGACCTCGTCGACGGGAATCCACGATCCGGCGGACCGAGTAGGCTGGGTGGCCGTCCACGTCCAGGGCGGGAGGAGGGGACGTGGCAGGAGGGCACAAAGAACTAGTTAGGACAGGTTTTAGTTGGGAGACATGAAAGGTGGGGTGAATACGAAGAGTGGCAGGTAGACGGAGGCGGACAGCAGATGGGTTGATAATCTTCTCTACTTCATAGGGACCAATGAAACGAGGGGACAATTTCTTTGACATGGCTTTCAATGAAATGTCTTTGGTAGACAACCACACCTTCTGTCCAGGAGTGTAGAGCGGGGCAGGTCTCCTCCTCCGATCCGCAAAACGACGGTTCTGTTGAGCTGTTCGATTCAGTGCTGAGACCGTCTGGTTCCAGATGTTTCGACAGCGGCGAACATGATGTTGGACCGAGGTGACTGAGATGTCCTTCTCGTCAGCGGGGAACAGTGGGGGTTGGTATCCTAACGAGACTTCAAAAGGAGAGAGACCTGTGGCGGCGGAAATGTGCGAGTTATGTGCATACTCCACCCATGTGAGGTACTTGCTCCAGTCCAGAGGATTAGTCGAAGAGAGGCATCTAAGAGTGGATTCCAGTTCTTGATTCATACGTTCCGTCTGTCCGTTCGACTGTGGATGATAACCTGAAGTCAAAGAAACTTTAGCATTTAGCGAAGCACAAAACTGTTTCCAAACTTGAGCGGTAAACTGTGGTCCACGATCAGACAAAACCTCCTGCGGAATGCCATGAAGACGGAAGACATGTCTCACCAGGAGCTGTGCGGTCTGAAAGGCCGTTGGAAGTTTCCTTAACGGAACTAAATGACAAGATTTAGAAAAACGGTCAACGATGGTGCAAATGGTGGTCATACCCTTCGAGTTAGGCAGTCCGGTAATGAAATCAAGGGCAATGTGTGACCAGGGACGCTTAGGGATTGACAATGGCTGCAGCAGGCCGGATGGAGGTAAATGGGATGGCTTGTTTCGAGCACAGACCGGACAGGCTAGGACATACTCCTTTACATCCTTATGAACAGACGGCCACCAAAACCTACGGGAAATGAGCGCAATGGTCCGACTAATCCCAGGGTGAGCTGAGAATTTGGCTGTATGCATCCAGTTGATAAAACGGCTTCTGACAGTAGTGGGGACATAGATCTTGTTGACGGGACCGGTACCTGGATCAGGTTCGGACTCCTGAGCCCGCTGAATAAGATCCTCCATCTCCCAGGTTACCGAGGCTATGGTACACCTAGGAGGGAGGATGGTGGCCGGAGTCTTTTCAGCATCATTTACAGAATACAACCTAGATAATGCATCTGGCTTAGTATTGTGAGAACCAGGACGGTAGGAGACTGACAGATTAAAGCGTGAAAAGAACAGGGACCAACGGGACTGGCGGGGATTAAGTCTCTTAGCAGCCTGAATGTATGCAAGGTTCTTATGATCTGTCCAAACTAGAACTGGGTGGGCAGCGCCCTCCAACCAGTGCCGCCATTCCTCGAGAGCCAACTTAATGGCCAGTAGCTCCCGGTCACCAACATCATAGTTTCTCTCCGCTGGGGACAATCTGCGAGAAAAGAAGGCACAAGGATGAGTCTTGTGATCCAGATCTGAGAATTGTAGAGAACGCCCAACGCCAGAATCTGATGCATCCACTTCCAATATAAACTGTTTTGCTCGGATCCGGTTGAATCAGGATGGGTGCATTGGCAAACATTGATTTCAGATGATTGAAAGCTGTATCTGCTTCTGGAGTCCAGGTGAAATGGGTCTTGACTGAAGTTAGGGCTGTTAATGGTTGAGCGATCTGACTGTAATTTCTTATGAATCTGCGGTAGAAATTGGCAAAACCCAGGAACCTCTGCAACTGTTTCCGGGTCAAAGGGTAGGCCACTCCAGTACAGCTCTGATCTTTTCCTCAGTGGGTCTTACCTGCCCGCCCTCGAGAATATAACCTAAGAAAGCGACAGAGGATTTGTGGAACTCGCATTTCTCAGCTTTCACAAGAGCTTGTTCTCCAGGAGGCGCTGGAGAACAAGACGGACATGTTTCTTGTGTTCTGGAAGATTTCTGGAATAAATCAGGATGTCATCGAGGTACACAAAGACAAAACGTTCAAAAATCTCTGAGGACATCGTTAATGAGAGCCTGAAAACAAGCAGGAGCATTGGACAGGCCGAAGGCATGACCAGGTACTCAAACTGGCCTAGGGGTCTTAAATGCCGTTTTCCACTCATCTCCCTGCGTATGTAGGAGATGATAAGCATTCCTTAGGTCCAATTTAGTAAACACGGTGGCCCCGTGAACTGGCTCAAACGCAGATGACAGGAGGGGAAGTGGATACTTATTCTAATCGTAATATGGTTTAGCCTCGGAAATCAATACATGGACGGAGGGTCCCATCCTTTTTCCCCACAAAGAAAAAACCGGCACCCAATGGTGACGAGGAGGGGCGAATGATGCCGGCTTCTAGAGACTCCTTTATGTACCTCTCCAATGTCTCTCTTTCTGGTCGGGAGATGGGGTACAACCGACTACTGGGTAAAGGCGCCCCCGGGAGGAGCTCAATGGAGCAATCATATGGTCGGTGAGGAGGTAGTGAAAGTGCTTTAGACTTACTGAATACCGGGGCAAGGTCGTGATAATCTGTCGGGATGGAGGAGAGATCTGGTGGGTCCGCCTCCTGCGGATTCGCCGGTGAGGGACCTGGGGGAATGGCTGAGAGGAGACAGGTGGAGTGACAGTTTACAGACCAAGACTCAATTTTTCTTTCAGTCCAGTTGATCAGTGGATTGTGTGTTAGCAACCAGTCAAAACCCAGGACAATCTGTGAACTGGCCGCAGGGAACACATAAAACGAGATTGATTCCCGGTGATTGCCTGAAACGAGCAAATTCAGAGGTTTAGTTTGATGTATGATCTGTGGTAGTGACTTGCCATCCAACGCAGAAACACGGAGTGGAGTGGGGAGCTGGATTGTTTCAACGGCCATTTGCTTGACTAAATTAGCATCGATCAGACTCAGTTCACAGCCTGAGTCGATCATGGCGGACAGCGTAACGGTCTGATTCTTAACTAGTAAAGTGGCTGGTAACAGGAGACGAGGATTGTTTTCTTTAATTAAATGATCCGCCAGCTCCCTCGCTTCTAGCGGCGGATCCCGGCGTTTCCCTGCACTGGACAGTTTGCTACGAAGTGCCCGGACTCTCCGCAATAAATGCAGAGTTTAGACTTTATGCGTCTCTGCCTCTCTTCGGGCGTGAGGCGCGTGTGGCCAATCTGCATGGGTTCTGGTTCGGATGGGTCTGGTGGAGAAACGGCAGGGTTAACGGATCTGCCCAACACCATGGTTTTCACTAAATGGCCCTTCTGGTTTCCTTCCCGGGTTCTGGCTCGAATTCTATTGTCTAGGCGGATTGTTAAACTTATTAGCTCGTCTAGGCTGTCTGGTTCGTCTAGAACTGCCAATTCATCTTTGATTGATTCGTTCAGGGCGTTATAATAGGCCCCCTTTAACGCGGAGGGATTCCAATCTGAAGCGGCAGCTTTGATCCGGAAATCTATAGCAAAGTTCGCTACAGTTTTCTGCCCTTGACGCATCTTAAATAAATCTCTCGAGTCTGCAGCTTTATCAGGGTCTTGGTTAAATGTTAGTTTAAATTCTTTCAGGAACTCCTCAAAAGTGCAACCGTAGTTCGTGGGAGAGGTGAACCTGGCTTCCGCCCAGTCGAGGGCGCGACCAGACAGCTGGGAGATAATAAACGAGATCTTCGCCCCATCATGGGGAAAACTTTGCGGGCTATGATTAAAAATGATCGAGCACTGAAGCAGGAAACCCCTGCACTTACTCACGTCTCCTGTGAACCTCTCGGGGTTGGTCGGCCGGTAATCTGAAAACGAGGAGTGGATTTCAGAATCTGACCTGGAGGGAGCTGGTTGAACGGCTGTTGGTGCTACAGCAGGAGAGGAGACTGGAGCAGGATCCTGTCGGCGAGAGCTCTGTAGAAAGTTAGCAAGTTCTTCTAGTCTGCGGTTAGTCTCTGCTTGTCGATCTCCTAATTCTCGTAAAGCTTGATTATGAGTCTGAATTTGAGTGTGTTGTTCAGCTAGCGTCTGTCTGATCGAATCCGCTGGGTCCATCGGTTGGCCAGAGTGTTCTGTCATGTTCTTATCTATTCTTCGAACCCACATGCGGAATCAAGACGACAGTATAGCTTGTTAGCGAGTTTTAATGTTAGGTATGGGTTTAGGAGTCAGGATCGGGAACCGTGCCGGCGTCACAGGGGATTGGTGACAGAGGGAGTCCTGCAGCGGGGATGAGGAATGCGGCTGAGGGAACAGAGCGGGTGAGGAGGTTGCGGTGGAGGGCGGACAGTCTGGTTCGAACTCCAGTGGAGATGGCAGCTGGGGCGGCTGCTGACCAGGGGATCCGAGGAATGCAGAGCCTGGAACGAGGCACACAAAGAGTCACGAAGAAATATCCACAAAACACAAGTAAATGCTGAGAGGCCTGAAGTACCATAACTGGCAAACACTCTGGCACTGAAGTGTCGGCAGCCTCCCACAGATATACTCCACCAAGCTGATTTGATCCCCGACAGGTGTGCTGGATCCCGGTACCAAACCGCGCCCACCGGCCGGCTCAGCCTCCTCCGCACCCCCTAGTGGAGAAGCAACAAAACACCCCCCACTCCAGATCCCCACAGACGAGGCAGAAGCACACCGGTGTAAGTTTGCTTGGACACCGCCGGCAGAACCGGCCACCCTCAAAGCCACCACCGCCGTCCTTGGCGGAGACGTCCAGGTGGCCGCCGATGGTGAAGAATGGCTCCTGGGATTTGGGGACACGGATCCGTCTCAGAGCCACAGTGTGCCACAGAGCCCCGCCCACTCTGGGACTTTCACACAAAACTGCAGCTCTGCGGATAGACTGACCTGCTGGCAAAATGTATGTGCCTGCATGTTGTGATAACAAGTCTTAGAGTGAAATATTAGCTCTCAGAGAGGTTGTTTCCCTGCAGGGGAGAGATATTGGGTCATTTCTTCAGGGCTGGAGCTATTTTTACAAGTAGGTTTGTCAAAAAATGTTGCAGTCTTACTTTACGCCAAAAAAACACTGGTCGGGCCTGTCTGACTGTAACGCAGAGGTCATTCTGGCTTTTTTCTTTTTCCAGCTGTGTTTTGATATAAAACACTTAGAATTGTCCGTAGATAAAGTTCCAATTATAAACAACTCAGTCTTAAAAGAGAAATAATGAATTTCACCCATGGCGCCTTGTAAAAGTTTTCATACCCATTGATTTTTTTTTCCTCACACTGTTCATTTTCAGGCTATAAAATGTAACTGTGTTACATTGGGGGTTTATGCCAAAGACAGACCAACAAAAAGTGGAACATGACTAGGAAGTGGAAGGAAACATATATGTTTTTGACAATTCTACAATTTAAAAATCTTATACGTGTATCATGCAGTTACATTAAGCGCATTTTGATTCCAAATCTTTGTTTTTTTTTAATGTTCATTTTAACCCCAATTAAAATTTTGCTGAAAAGAGACATAAAAGAAAAAAAACAACGTCTCTTTCAGCCGAACATGTAAATGTTAGAGAAAATACAGTAAGCGTTATCTACGTAAAGACGTTTTTGTGTTCTAATGTGATTGGAGATTTGTAAGAGTTGACAAGTCGAGCAAAAATATTGGACTTTCAGTATATTTTTATTTAGGTTAAATATGGAGAGGCAGAAATGGGATAAATCACTCCAACTTCCAACAGATGTCAGGCTTTGATTGATTCATTGATAACAATCCACTAAGGTGACGTAAGCATGTAATGAGCTCACAATAATTACAATAAGAATCACTGTAAAAGTCACATCACATCTCATATTGCTGGATAAAAATCCAACAGTAGAAAACAAATCAGAGCCAAACTGGCCCTGTGCTACATGGTATTAAAAGACTGATATCAAATGTGGCCCTTTCTAGACGCAAGTAGCAGAAAAACAATTAAATGAACAATAAAAAGTGGTTCTGTTGATGTACTTTCAAATTATGAAAGCTTCCCTTAGAATATACAGCGTATAAAACCTACCTTTTCAAACATCTTTAGCCCTGACAAAAATAACCTCCTGGGTGTTGTATTGTTCATGCTGGTCTTAATCATTTAAGCAAACCCATTTTCAGGTAAACTTGATAAAGGCTGGATAATAAGACGTTTCCACAAAATAGATGAAATAAAACTCAAAGGTTGCACAAACCTACACTTGCCAATTAGCGATCAATTGCAGTGCTGTACACAGACTGTTTGCTGCCACGTCATAAACCTCCTGGATATTAATTTCGGTGCCAGCTGAAGGATTTTATTGCCATTAGTCAAACTATAAACATCAGCCTGCCATATTTATAATATTTACGATGTAAAAAAAAAAAAAGTTATGGATTTGTTGTATTTCTCGGAACTTCGCTTTAAAACAATCATACCTCAAGCAAACATCGCTGGTCACATGTTGTTTTAATCATACTTTCAAGTAATATATTGATAATGGCATTATTACGCAAATAAATGCCAATAAACTTACATTTTTTTTACAGAACACTCAACACTGGAAATGGAAGATATTTTAAATGTAAAAATAAATAAATGAATAAATAAAATGCATTATGAAGTCTCTGTAAATAAAACTGTCCTCCAGAATGGAAATTATGGAGCTCATTTTAATTTATCAATTATCATTAATTGATGAATTATTTACTGCGACAGGCTTAGCTAAAATTTCTAGATAGTGACACGTCACTAGTTTTGGGGCTTTGGTTTTTGCAACTTTGTATTTGCAATCAGCAACACTCGAGGAAAGGTTTATGACCTACATTTTCACTCGAGGCCGGCAAATTAAATTGTGGATGCATGCAGTGGCTGAAGGTGGAGGATGTCGAGGGATGTGACTGACTTAGCCAAGTCTCCCAAAGCATCGTCACAGAAGGACTGGGACGGAGACGGAGATGACATGTTCAGGACAAGTCTCCGAGTCAACGCCTGCTCAGGTATTTCATTACCGCCGCTCTCATCTACTGGACCACGTAATGTGTCATAATCGCCGCTACAAGTGCTGAAGTTTCTCTGAGTGTGAGGGTGGTGGGAGGGCGGGGGGAAGAGAGGCAGGAAGAGAGAGCAGACACAGCTGCCATTTACCGCATGAGCCGCCCTCATCTCTTCAGCAAATGAACAAAATTAAACCCCGCGATGGAGTCAGATGACAAATTGAAGATAACATCGTTAGCCAACGCAGAGAAATAGGAGAGCTCTGCTTGCAGAGTCACTTTTTCTTGCTTACTGTTGCACGGTGATCTAATAGTCTGGAAGACAGGATACGCGGCATTGCTTTTGCTGAGACGAAATTTAAAAGGCAAACATTTATGTACCTTTCTGGAAAACAAAGACAGGGTAAAAAAAAGAAAAAAGAGAGACAGGAAGAAGACACACAAAAGGAGAAGAAGAGAGTAACTCTCCCTGCCATCAGCGCTCTGTGGAGAGATGTAAAAATAACCTGGGCACACAGAGTAACACAGGGGAGGCATAATCCCCGGGCAACTTGGACATATTTAATCTGCTTCTCATTTGGAAGAGGGATTAGTATCTACCTTCTAATCTTCTCAGAGTCCCCAAATTAAATCTCATCGCTGCAGTTCTCTACGTGCAACGGGAAATCTCCTGTTTGGATATCTGACAGCACGTGTCTGCCTGACACTCCTCTGAGGCCTAACCAGAGCAACTAATGCTAGGGTTCGGTCCAGGAGGACCATTTTTGGGAGGCCAATGAAGGTGGAATATCTCTTCAGACGAGAGTGATCTCATGAAAAAATTTAAATGGAGTCTAAGTTGTCATAGGTGGCGCCACAATCCTGAGCATTAGGAATATTGGTGCCCCGATCTTTAAAATGCCTGACCTGCCGATTGCAATTTTGACCAATACAGATTTTTTTTTTTCTGGAAAGTTTCTAAGTATAACTAGAAATAAGCCTGTCAAGATAACAAATTTTGCTTGACGATGTGTTGTCCAAGGAGTTATTGTGCTAAACAACAACAGTGTCATTTTGTGATGATTTTCAAGTAATATAACAACAGCATGATAATGCAAGTTCCCACTCTCAAAATTGATAAAGTTTTAATTTCTATGAAACATTTCACACTGGAATTGGAAGACATTTTAAATACGCTAAATAAATACAGAAAAATGGACAAAGTCTAGATAAACAAAATTGCCCTTAAAAAAACTACAATCACTGGCTTCAGGGAATGAAAACAGACAAAACTAGCAACAAATACACTAATGACGCCTCTCTGGCTCGCTGCTCCTAATGCCACTCTCTATAGTAAGAGACCCTGTGCCAGGCAAAGTAACTGACTCAAGAGTTCACTCCTCCTTTGCGCTCAGGAAGTGACAGGGTGAGGGCTCGCTAGAGAGCGATGTGCCAGAGTGAAAATGTCTATCATTCAGTCTTTGGCAGAAAACAGAGACACAAGGACAACAAACATGCAAATGGAAATTCAGGGTTTCATTATAGCCACCAGGCTTGGCATTGTGGGTTTATTTTAAATAGGATTTTTTAAATACACCAGTAATAGTGACAGTAATGATGAATTAAGCTAGGTATACAGGTGAGAGGGTGCGTCCCAGCGCCTGCCCGTTACAATGTCTGCTCACACACCTCACAATTTTTATTACTTTTAACGATTTTTGACTCAAACGCACGGTGGCTGACGGGTGGGCCGTCAGACAACTCTTACGGTAGAGCAAACGCCCGACTTCCAGACAGATAAAACTGGCCGATCGCCAAAAATTAATTAGTTATTGTGCCCTCCTTAGTAAGATGGTTTGTTGAGTGAAGCCTCCAGCAGCGATCAACACAAAGTGTACCCACCCTGAAGTAGTCGCTGCACGCTGCCAGGACGGCCTTGTGAGCGTGGAACTTCTGCTCGCCGGCGACCAGGGTGACGTCACACAGCTGGCCATCCTTCCTCTGCTGGTTGAGGGCAGAGAGAACCGAGTCCTGGTGGGACTTTGAGTAGCAGAGCTTCTGTCCTGTCAGCATCTCCTTACTGTCAGACACACAGAAACACACACGGTACTCCTTCAGTAAGCAGAAAGCAGTGATTTGTATAAAAACATTACAGCTACAGAAAGGTGCACAGTGTTTTTAACTCTGAGAGTAAATACATACTGATATTGATATTTTTGAAGAAATAGACCTTTTTAGTGGCATTTTCAACTCTGAAAAATGCATAATGTCAAAAAATGAAGAGTTTATATTTTACACAATTTTGCTTTTTTGTATTTTTTTTCTCCCTTTAATTAGAACTATCTTGAATATATTGACAAAAAGATATAAATTCTGCTTTTAAAGAAGCACTTTAAAAGCAGTCATGTCTTATCGCATAAGATATGTATCCATAAATGTCTAGCGCTTATTAGATTTTATACGTCTTCTAGTTTTATGACCTCTCAAGCATCATCAGGGAGTTTCATTTGTCACTTATTATCAAATATCTCCTTTTACAGTTATAATTTTCAAAGAGCAACTCATTTGACTTTAAAAACCATTAAGCTTTTATTAAAGCTTCCTTGGTATATTTCAATAAAGTGTCTCCGCAGTCTTATGAGGTCCATCCGTCTATAGTGTCCGCTCATCGTGTCAACTGGTAAAAATAATGTTATCACCATTCATTTTCTCTACCGGCTTTTGCTCTGAATGGGTGGATCAGAGTGTAAAAAGACTTGGTGCAACCCGGACACTTCAAATCATGCTTAAGAATAATTTGGAATTACCTGTTAACAGAACGGGATTGTTTTTGGACGGAGTGAGGAGACGTAAAAAGCCAAATACGCTGGAGTAGAGAAGTTTGAAACCAGATGGTTTTCAGGACACAGATCCATCAGTATGAGCATGAATTCATAAACCAGGTTTGGCGTTGCAGGAACTGTGTGTGTGACTGAATGCAATATTTACATGCATGTTTCTTGATCATTTTTTTTTCTATTAACTCAAAAAATTATTTTGTACCTTTTAAATGATCATAGCTAGCATAACGAGAAGTCCAACGTCAGTCAAATTGACAATTTCTAAAAAAATAAAAATAAAGATTTTATTTAAATATTTATGTAAAGAAATTGTCTTAACGAGGCCACACCTAACAGTCAAGTTAAAGTACATCCCCTTTATATTTGAGGGGTTCATGTATTTTGCATATCTGTGGTTTTCTTCATCCATTTCTGAATCTAAGAAAAATAAAACAGATCATTAAATCGCTTAAATCCTAGAGCTGATTGGAGAGTCGTTTTCTAAAGATAAGAGTAAGGATTAGGCTATAGAAATAAATGAAAAATGAATGGTAGTCAGTCTGTTTTACTCAATGTTAAGTCACAGTGATCAATGTGACGAGTAGCAAAAATCGAGCAGCTGAAGTTCTTTAAAGAGTAAAATGCTAAAGCACTGCCCTCGTTGGTTTGAACGCTGGCGAAGTTTTCCCGCTGGCTGCAACAGTGCAAGCTGCACTCGGTTCATGTACAACCAAGTACATCAACCAGGTAGATATAAAACTACTCTCAAGCCCCACCACTGTTATAATTGCGAGTATTAATCATTTGTAATGTACACACAGAGCTAAACAGTTCCCGTCTGAATGGCAACAATTAATCCTTACTTATCCTGATTACAGATAACTCTGGGATAACTGTGGGATGTCAAACACAGACAACAGGAGACATATTTTGAAAGTCAGGACCACACAAGAAGAGGTGAAAAAAACTGATTTCCTTTTACTTTCAACACACGAAGCCTCACTCTCTTAGAAAAGATGTGTTAAAAAATAGCACAAAAATGTACTATTACCTTTAATGCACATTTTGTGTTCAGTTTAACACACACAATGTGTTAAAACTTACACAACTAAATTAGGCTAAAATGGGTTCAATTGGTCAATCAAACCTGACCTTCACGTCGTTGTTCATTTTAGGTTTGAGCAGGACTAATGGGAATCCTGGTCTGGAGAGCAGGAACACAGTTCCACGTTACAAACACAAGTTCAAACAGCCCAGCCAGCGTACCTAGGTGGGCCCCATATGGGGAAAAGGAGGGCAGACAATATGGGTCCCACGGACTTTCCATGGTGGCCCCACATGGGTTTTTCCCATTTAGGGCCCATGTAGGCAGTGGCCCAACATGGGCAAACCCGTGTGGGGCCACCATGGAAACCGCGGACAAACCCATGTGGGACCATCCCATTTTTTCTTTTAAAGAATAGAGCCTGCTGACCTAATAGTACTTATAAATCCA
Source organism: Phalloptychus januarius (assembly GCA_902982915.1). Classification (NCBI taxonomy): domain Eukaryota; kingdom Metazoa; phylum Chordata; class Actinopteri; order Cyprinodontiformes; family Poeciliidae; genus Phalloptychus; species Phalloptychus januarius. Next base: position 15,235,977 of record CADWAE010000481.1, read on the forward strand.
GAGGCATTGGAAGTGACTTGGTTGATTTTCTCTTAATTTACTGAGAATCCCTCTGTGATTGGTCAGAAGTGGGTGTGTTTATGACACTAGGAAATATTGCATTGGGAATTCCCGAAAAGGACTTTCTTGTAGTTCCTCCCATTAGGTCTTGTGAAGTATAAAACAAGACCTAATGGTCTTGTTTCTGAAGAAAGAAGCCAGAAAGAACATTGTATTTAACACAGTATAATTCATTTCTTTGCATATTAAAGCTCACACTGTGATAATAATTTGATAGATTTCTTTTTTAATATCTGCCTGCACTAGCTTCATTTTTCCATCCATGCTCAGTATTTTCTGTGGAGGAAAGAAGGTTAGAATAATGGATATAAGTTAATGCAGGACAATGACCTCCAGCAAACCTACATCATAGGTTAAAAAAACTGAAGGTGAAGGGGATGGTGATGCATTCTATCTCAGAATTTCCCACTAGGAAAATTTGCCTAAAACACCCACAAAGCACGTTTCTCCTCTTGAAAGTCAGAGAGACCTCATTAAAAACCAACCTCAACATGAACAAGCCTGCAAAAGATGGTGATGGAGGCAGCATCAAACTGTTCATTAGCAATTCTAGTTTGTTCCTTATTAAATCACTTGCTAGTTTCATTCAACCTCAATCTGTATCTTATGTCCAGTTTCAGTCTTGGTTACCTCTCTAACTGCTGCTGCCTGCCACAGGAGGCTTGCTCTGTCACCTTCATGGTGATAGAAATAGGAAATAGGTGTGTGGGGGCTCTGGTCTGGAGGTAGGGGGAATAATAACTCATGCTGCTTGTCAGGTACTCTGACGGAAAAAGAAATCCGGCACGGAAAAGCAGGAAACTGGTTCAGAAGCAACGCGACTTAACAACCAGAGAACTGAGAGGTAGCATAAGAGAGAGGAAGAGGGGTGGAATCTGTTGATGTTCAGATGTTCAGAGTAAATATGTCATTCCTGAAAGAAAAACATTGAAATACTCTCTCTACTTTTATAAGGTCACAGTTAAACCTTGCTCACTTTTGTTCCTTTACAGAACTGGAGGATAATTTTAAGCAGGTGCCATAATTTTATTATGACCTTGGTGGTGTTCAGCTAGCTTTCCTTCATTAAACCAGTAGTGGATTCTTGATCACTTTAATATGAAAAAAAAAAACAATCAAGTTCATGACGGAGTCACACATATCCATACTTTTGCACTCTTTTTTTCTTCATCTAACAAATCCACGTCAAGTGCAGAACATTGACATCCTGTTTAATATGTCATGCCTGTCTCCCAAGTTAAGGACATACTACGGTATCACTGACCAGTGTGTATATTTTAGGTTAGGAGGTGCCGGTGCCTGTCTCCAGCTAACATTCCGGACGAGAGGCGGGGTACACCCTGAACAACATCCATGTTTTTTTGGCCTTTTCTCCAAGAATCACTTTGATCCATGGAGACAAAATCACTGTTGTTTATTTAATCATAGGAAGTCCAGCGTAGAAATCAATACAGTATGTTGTATTGCCTCAAAAATGGTTAAAATCCTTCCAAATCCTTTATTTTACTTGTGTTCTTGTATATTCATGAGCTATTTTTTCAGTATGATTATGTATGTATGTCAGAGATATACTGACCGATTTACAATATATGGCTTTTTATAAAATTTTACCTTTTACTATTAGATTTTAATGGACTAGATTCTCTTCAAAGGCCACATTATGAGAGCCTAAAAGAACAATATTTAAAATATGGCTGCAAATTATTAAGAAACTAGGTAGTGGCAATGTTATTTGGTTCCTCCAGTTTTTTGCAGTTTCGTGAAATTCACACAGAATCAACAGATTTTGAGCATTTCTTTTCGTGCTAAAACATAATTGTCAAATTTTTTGCAAATTTTTCACAAAAATGGTGGAAAAAATGTTGCTTAAGTGACTGCTAACTCCCACCTGGAAGGGGTTTAACAAGGAAAACACATTGCAAAAATATTTCTAGTGTAGCACAGTAAAATCAGGGATTTTGACTGCAAAAAAAATCGCAAAAATAATTGCAAATCCAGGTTATTGGTGAATATTGCAACAAGGTGCGATAAAGCCATGTCTTCCCTTTCCCATTGAAGCTTCCAATACTTTTTGTAGCCATTAGGATTTTGAGCCAGGTGTGGTCATCTGCTGCGGTGAGACTCCACATTTAGCATCCAGATTTCCAAATATTACACTGGCATGCAACAGTTGAAGTTGTGACACTTGGAATTTGTTTGTCAACACTAATTTGCATTTAACACAGGAATGCCACAGGAATGACCCAGTTCATTATAATATGAATATTGCACACGCTGATGTTGAGATGGTGATATTTTTCCAGCCTTTCTACCACAAGTAATCAATAATTGCTAGCATTTTAGCTGACTTTAGCATCTGATATTTAGCAATGTAGTTAGCATGGCTAGCTAACATTGATAAATGCTAAATTCCTTTTAAAAAGCTTCTTACATTTCTATGCTTTCTTTAACATTTTAACCACAAGACTGATTGAAGATAGCTGACTTAAAGTCTTCTTTCCTTGAATGCACAATCTGGTGCATTCACTGACTAGAAAAATATAGGATATTTAAGCTTTTTTTTTTACCAGCTACTTACGGGGTCTGGGCCAATCAATGTTAAAGAATCTTTCTCTCTTCACACACGGTGTATATGGGTCTAACCCCAATAAGGGACAAGGGTGTTAGAAAACGGATGGATGGATGAAAAACATGGATGTAAGAAATGGTGTGACTCAAAGCACTTCCTACCTGAGGCCGGGTTCAGAAGGCATGCCCCTTCACAAAGCGAGTGATGAAGGAGGGGAAGGTGCAATGTGCCTCCTGAGGACTGCTGTCTCCTCTCTGGGTGCAGACATCAGTCTGATAGGACAGAACAGCATGTCAGCTTTACTCAGTGCATCCACTTGACCGAGCCGAACTGTCACAACCTCCCGTGCGACGTGCGAACACGCGTTACCGAGCGTCATGCCTAATGCTGACTTCTCCCTTCTTCCGACTGTGTAGCCGTCGACTTTGACAGTTCTTGTAGCTGCTTTTGAAGCATGGGGGGACGCAGTGAGTTCAGACAAAAAGAATCAACAAGCTCAGCAGTTCTCAGAACAATCCGGGAGTCCAAATTACACTCGGTTCCTCCTTGTGTAGATACAACCTTGACATAATGTGCAACATGCCTGAATCTGATACACTGGGGATAATAAACGGGAACCCAGGAGATCAGCGCTAGCACACTCTGAAATTCAAGCTGCACTGGGTACTCTGATTGAAACATACCTACTTCCTGTACAACAATTAGTCTCACCAGCTCCTCTCATATACACTTTGCCATCATTGGCATTTTTCATATTTCGTTACCTGGATAATTTCATTTGTTTGAATTTTATGTTCCCTTCTTAAGCTGCTACCTCCGGATAAGAGGAAGAGGAAGAGGAGGAGAATGGATGGATGGATGGATGGATGGATGGATGGATGGATGGATGGATGGATGGATGGATGGATGGATGGATGGATGGATGGATGGATGGATGGATGGATGGATGGATGGATGGATGGATTTTATGTAGCATGTCTAACCAAAATTTTGGTTATTCTTTTGAGAATAAAAGATTTCAAAGTACACTCTGCACATACACAACCCTGAACTATCTTCATATCTTTATGGGTCCCGATATTGGAAAAAAAAATTCTATATCAGGTATCGGTGGCAATGTGCGCAATCCATAAGGGCACATCTATTCAGTCTAATTCTGTTTTGTGCGCTGAGCTACTTTATGATTTATTATTTATCTTGTCTACTCTTATATTTACAATTTCTAATTGCACTTTCTGAACCGTTTGAAAGAGTTAATTTTTTACTTGTTTGACCAAGGTAGTCAACGTATTGTTTTTGCCAGCTTCAGTTTCTTTAGTATGTATGTCAAATTGGCTGTCTTACACCTGATTGCACTGACTAATCAGATTAAAGGGGTGTTGTTTTTACATATTTAATCAAACCAAGCTTGTGAAACTGTTGGTGTGTTTCAGTATGCTATACTGGTGCAGAGTTATCAAATAAGTCGATAATCCAGTACATTTATGTCTGAGTTTTAAAAAAAAGAAAGTCAGTTCAGCACTGTTTTTTTGTATCGGGTCAATACCAGCCAATACTAGACTTCAGATATCTGTTTCGTAACAAAAGTGAAAAAAGTGGATTGGGACAAGATAGCTGGACAGTTTTGGGATGATAAGATGGATGAATTCTGGAAGAAAAGCCTCTTAAAAAGCCAGAGACTGGACCCTAAATGTCCAAGGCTGAAATGAAACCCTTGAGTCAAGACTTGTTCATGAGTTAGAAAGGTCCAGTCAAAGTCCAGACATAAATCCAATTAAAAATAGGTGGCGAGACTTGAAAATTAATGTTTACGGATGTCTTCCATGCAATCTAACTGAGCGTCAGCTATTTCCATTAAACAAAAAGGAAAAAATTCCATTTTAGGAGTAAAAAGCTGGTTTTGAGGCACACTAGGTTATGTGGTACTTTAAGATTAAATCCCAGTAAAACTCACAGGAGTTGTAAGTTGTAAAGTGACAAAACGGTAAAAAGTTGCAGGGGTATGAGTGCGTCTTTGCATCTACGCCAGGGAATAAATGAAATCCCTGTTTTTGTGTGTATGAAGCTGAGGGCTGAATGTACAGCCGGCTGTTCTGTAGTCCCCACTGAGATATATTGATCGACCTGTTTATGAACGACCTTCAGCCACATGGTCAGAGGCAGCTACTGACTGAGGACGGACAGAGAGCACACCTCATACAATAAAAAAAAATCATTTGTTTTTCTTTTTCTATTGATTTTTTTCAACGTCGTTAGATAATATAAATTTTGGTTACATATGATAAAATCCGTCTCTTTTTTTTTTCTAGATCTAGATGTAAACCGTGGAGATTAAATATATTTTAACGTGGGTGTATTCGCAGTTAATAATCACAACAAGTAGGCCACTGTTCCCTGCCAAGCGCTCTAATCTCCTGACTAAAACAGAAAAACAGACACAATGCCTGTGTAATGTTTTTCAAGCAGAGGAGACAGAAGGCTTTACAGATGAACAGGTAACAGGCTTGAGGAGGAGGAAGACGAGGAGGAAGGTTTGGGTTTCCAAAGAACCAGACCCCATTAGTGCATTAACTGTCACTTCCCAAAAAGCTTCCAGCTGTCAAAAGGTTCCCTAGCAACAGGCCAGCGCCTCAGTCCACAAACTATGAGGACATAGAAGGAGGACAAGCCCCCACATTTACAAACACAATGACCCTGTTGCATCCCACAGCCGCGCCGCGCCGCGCGCGTGCATTTCTGGAGCACCTTACTTTCACGCGAGGATTTTGCTGTTCGCTGTTCATCCTAATGTAACGCAGGCTTACGTACCGCATATGAATGTGAAGTGAGTCGGCCCCGTCCTCCGTGGTGGCGCCGCCGTTACGAATGTCATTTGACGTCCGTGGGAGCTGGTCTCCTTGCCGTCCACAGCGGGGTGAAAGGGGAACACAGCCACTAGCAGAGGCACTCACTTACCGCCGATACTTTATTGGCTGTACCCTACTGTAAGCCCGTGAGATATTACATTGTAACCCCGCCCCTAAATGGTGCTCAGTCACATGAACCCCGGTCTTATAAAGTCGCGAAAGCGCGCCCCCGCGTGGTTAATTCAGACATGACATACTGAACGATGGGATTTCTGACCTTTTTTCTTTTTTGTAGGCACATAGCTTTTTACTGTAAGCCGTATTATTATTTTTTTATTGTCAACCCAAGGCTGTGCAGCCCTGCACAAAAAATATGCCTGAATTCACATGTTATAGACCACAAAGTGTGAAATTTGTGAACTCATGGTTTCAATTTTGTAAAATTTAATTGACTGCACTGGGTTTTATTCAGGGAAATCTCCATCTTGTCTCTAAATTGTGTATTCTCTCAGAGTTGAAAGAAATATTTTTGCTAACGCATGGGTTCCAAATTAGAACATGTATATGCAAGATTTCAGAAGAATCCGGAAACTTTGGAGTAAAGATTTAAGTGCATTTTTAGATGTAACTGCCTTCATAAAACACAAACAGTTCTATACACAATTCTTTATTGTTTTCCTATTCCTTTTAATATTTCTTCAAAGCGATCAGACTTTGATGTAACCTTTCACAGTAGACATGAAAAGAACATCGCTGTTTAACACCGATTGCATTTTCTTTTAAGTGTGATGACATATCCTTGGGCATGCACCCTAGTAAAACAGGTCTGGCGGTGCCCATGGTTCCCTGTGAATAATTACTGTAAATCTGTGTTTGATGCTTAGATCTGTGTCTTCTTTAATTGTTCAATGCTTCGATGTTTTTTCTGTAGAAGTGCTGTGCTCTTCTACTCTTGCTAGTCAAACCTGCAGTGTCATTAATGTGGTTTTGAATAACTGGTTTGATGAAATCACATCGTTACATTCAAACAGTTCCTTACATACTTTTTTTTTAAAAAAAAGCTCATTCTTATTTGATAACTGGATTGTGGATTTAGTTTTTTTTTTAAGCGTTTACCTAAATAGTCTTCTCATTTGTTTCTACAAGAAGTCAAAGTTCAGCAGTCTTGTCACTGGTTTAAATTTGTTTCTGTGAGGGAGAAAACAAGGAAAATTGTTCAGCTTATACTGAATGACTATAAGGCACTGTTGTTTCAGTTCCTGGAATACATTGAATAAATCTCTTCAATTAGCATTAATCAGGACTTTGGTTACTCTAAAAAAAAAAGTATTTTTGAGTCTAAATTTATGAATCATCTACCCAGTTCTTGCACTTCACCATAACGGCATATTTTGCTCTGGGAAAAAAATAGGAAAATGGAAAAGTGGAAATTAGAAAAAAACATTTCAGACCCAAATACGACTTCCAGGAGATAAACAGTGTCTGAAAGAAATGCTTTTTAGAATGAGAATAAATCAGGAGAGTAGCATCGTCCTTCATTGTACATCAAGTGAGACCTTTTTGTGACACACCATGTTCATACTGTGCTACTTGTCTGCATATCAAAGTAAGTAACATTTATATTTTCCATTGACCCAACTTAAAATACTTGAATGAAATATGTCATTGTGACGGGTTTCTATTAGCAAAGCACATAAAGGTATTGCAAAAGTGCAAACCGAATATGTTTCCCCATCTCAAGGCCATGCAAAAGGAGAATTACAAGACAAGAAGCCCAGGGTCCCATGGTAACGCAGGAAGAGCAGCAGAAATACACAACCCAGGTGAGAGAATTGTTGGCAAGACAACGACTATTATTTGGTAATAGTCACGCTCTCTACAAATTCAGCCTTTATGAAAAGAGTGCCAGGATGACGTCTTGCATAAAGTTAACTACAAGACAAATAGAAATGCACAAATCAAACTAAGACTTTTATTGGTAATTTAGTTTGAAAACTGCGTATTATTTCCATTTACACTACCACAGATACGTCCTAATAAGATTTATTTATGGTTGTATTGTGACACACTATATAATAATAAAAATCAAATTCATATTATATGAAGTGAAGAAAGAAGTCAAGTAGTAAACAGAAAAAAATTCAGCCAATATGCAAAGAAAAACTACAAAGAACAGCTGAAGAATTTCCGAATAATTCCTCAATCAAAATTAGACCAACAATGACTAACAAACTGAATAAAGTGTTATGTAGAGAACATGTTGTCCAGAAGACAAGAGTTATGCCATTTCTGTCATGGTGGGGTTTATCAGGACTCGAAGGCAAGCAACAACTACGGACACACAAATCAGATTTATTGAACAGGGAAGGTGCTATGGGAAGGATTGGGGAGACGTGATCAGTGGCAGCAGGGAGGAGCCGGGCCAGAGGAGGAACTGAGTAAAGGTAGGCGGTTAAACAGGGGAGTAAATGGAGAGAATGACTTTGTAATGTGGTAGTGGCTTACGATTGTGGGGGGCTTCCAGGTGGAGGAGTTCCAGCAGGAGACTGAGGCAGCAGCTGGAGGAGCTCAAGGAAGTATCCCTGGACGAGACCTACAGGAGCAACGAGAACCGGGAGGGTATTTGTACCCAAATGTGGTCAGGGCAGGTTCTAGGAGGATAAGAGAGGAGACAGAAATAAGTCTTAGAATACTTTAACACAGCAGAGAGTGCTAGAGTGTACCACGGTAGAAGTGGAACCATCTGGCATCTGTCTCCGGGAAGCTGCTCCTATTTAAGGTCCTTCTTGATTGGTGATGAGGACCAGCTGGATCCCATCAGCCTGCCACCCTGTGGATGAAAAGAAAACCACTCCCCTGCAGAACTCAACAATCTCCCAATGTTGTCTTTGGTACATGCAGAAAACTTGCTTATTGAAAAAGTGGCATCAAATAGTCCTTGGCATACAGTGGTATGCCTAGGACTTGTTAATGTTTTTGCTTCTCTCAATCTGTCTTTTCAAGCTTTCAAACAGAAATTAACAGAATCCTTTGTTTAGGAGGAGCATAAGCCAATCTCATTTTGAAACATCTGTATGACAATAAAAGGTAGATATTATATCGTCTTATAGTGGCTGAAAACCTGAAGACCATAACTTATTACTCTTATATAATATGCCAGGGCTTTAGAATTTGAAGCAAGCAAGTTAGTTGTTACTTTGACACAGCCATTGCTCCAAGTTTGTGCAGCTTCATGAAAAAGTGTCTACTAAAACAGTCAGTCTGACAAAATGCTGTCAGTGAATATGTTTTAAAACTGAGTGGTTGTTCTTTATTGTCTTTATTTTATTCATCCTCATTACAGCTTTTGTGTGTGTGATTGATGACATGGTATATGACGACTTATATAAATGTATATTTGATGACAAATGTAATAAGTTCATAATTATTTTTGAAAGATTTTTCATAATTAACTTAGTTAATTACCATGAAATAATCGAATAAAATTAATTTTATTCGATTAATTTTGGATGTAAGCAACAAGATAACCATTACATTGTGGCACCTTTGGCGCTCCATACAATACGCAGCTATTTCTCTTCTTGCTCCGCTTTCAGAGCGTGTTGGAGGCTACAGCGCCTCCTGGCGTCAACGCTATTTGATGGGAACACCGGACAAAAACAGAGACGGAGGAAATAGGTCCTCGCATTCCTTTAAAAAAAAAAAACCCTCTCCTTAGTGTTTCTACAAAAACTCTTCGACGGTAGCGGGTAAGTCATTTTAATCCGCGTCTTTTGGCTTTTCAGTTTTGTATTATTGTTCCCACTTTTCCACCGAAGTTTCCCCGGAGCCTGCTGTCCCACGACGGCAGCGACCGAGGCGGGGATCTCGGCTGAACTTTCTCCGCACACTCGGTGTCTGTTTTCGTGGCTTAAAAGTCGATTCTGCTTCCAGAATGTTGTCAAAGTTAACCAATAGTAAAGCAACTAATACATAGTTACGATACTTTGTTATTCACCAATAGGTGGGTACGTGTCAGTGTTACTTTGCTGGCTCCTCATGTAAAGTTTTATTACGCGTAAATGTTAATATTATAATATATTAGTAAGTGTGTACTCTGGTACAGGTCGGTATTGAGGTTTGAGGTTAATAGTGCGGCATGTTAGGAAGCACATACAATCCATAAACTAATAATTATCCCAAGTTCTATTACCTGTAAAGAAAAATATGATCAATAATCTTAAACGACTTCTTGGCGTAACCTAAAACGTGCTCAGTGTCTTCAAATGAGTGTAGTTCTGCATGGGGCCCCATATGAAATGACCATGTTCAATGCTGAACCTAGTGAGGCTTCACCTTGTGAAAAACAGGATATCATTGGGAAAGCATTTCAGTCGGCTTCGCATTCACAACTCTTAAGCTCCTGTGATATGCAATTGTGCATTTGGAGTCCTGACGTTTTAATGTGAAGTTTTAATGGGCTCCAACAAGCCGAGACTGATTCTTTTGAATCACCTATGATCCTGTTGCATTCCCCAGCCTGTGCACATGCATGTGCACAAAGCTTGAGCAGGGATTGACTGGTTTATGGCTCCCAAAAATCCGCCTGAGTTCTGTTTCTTGGGAGAGAGTGTGTCAAGCCGGGTCTTTATAAGCACCTCGAGGGACATGAGGAAATTCACTGAACGAGGGGTTGCAATACTCTGTGCTGCACACGGGCAAAGAGAAACAAATAAATGTCAGAGTAGGGCTCCTAAAAACGACTAATTTCATGTTAATCGCAATTTATTTTGCAGGGATGTGGGACCTGCTGCTCAGGCCTCTGAAATGTCTCCAGGAAAAGTGATCTGTGGATGATGCTGTGAGTCAGAAGAGAGAACAAAACAGTCAATTTCAGGCAAATATATCCCAAAGAGCAACCTCTTCCAGTTGACATAGAAGCCAGACTCTCACTACCACGTCAGCGGCTGCCATGTTGATGCCAGGGCCACTGTGGCTGTGGCTGTCGCTGACATGGGTCGGAAGCTGCGACTCTCACAGCCTGTTTACCTGTGAACCCATCAAAGTGCATCGGTGCCTCGGGATGCCTTACAACATGACTTTCTTTCCGAACCTGATGGATCACTACGACCAGGAAATCGCGGCCAGCAAAATGGAGGTAAGGCCTAACGACCCGACAGCAGCAACTTCCACTCTGAAGAGTGTTGTTGTTGCAACTATCTGGTTGTGCATGATAGTTGTGGCGTGTTCATTGATCTGACCAAAAAAAAAAAAAAAAACAATTTTAAAAAAATCTGAATTTTGAGTTTCCAGCCACTGGTCAGGTTCTGCTCCAGCTGCTTCTCTTTCCATAAGCCTTCATCAAAACTCTGAAATATAATTTTATGGCGTAAGTGTTTTAACTATTGTATGTAAATCACGTATTTTTTGCCGTATAAAAAACCCTCAATCAGGGTTGTTCATCTTTAACTGCAGCAAATTCACTGATAACTAAAACGTGGCCACATCGAAATTGGCTTATTTCACAAAACCGCAATGGACTTTACTGGCATCACATGAGTCACATGATCAACAACTAGACGTTGCCACAAACTCAAGAAGAAGAAGAAGACTAATTATTGCCTTAACAGACTTATTATTTTGTTTGCCATTCATTCGTGGGGGTTTTTTCCGATATTGGCGAAACATAAACAAAGTTTTGCGCACATTTGTAGTGGAAACATGGCTAACGGATGTTTCCAATTGCTTTGCGCTGGTAGATAAGATCATTTTCACGTGTTTTAGCCGATTGCTGATCTTTCAAAATCGAAGTAATCAGGGCCAACTTACTGGGCAGCCAGTTTATGGAGTACTATGTATCAGCTTATCGGGCTAGCAGCAGTGATGCAGCAGAGGATGGTGGGATGTTTGACTAAAGCAGAGAAGTCAATGGTGTGGCCATTTTGTCATGGTGTCTCAAGGTTTAGGGAAATGTGCATAGTACATAAAATATCTATGTTGATATTGGCCCGAAGGTTCATATTGGTGCATCCCTGGTAACAATCAAGTGGTGAACCCTCCCGCCCCACCCGATGGATACTAAACATGTGGTCCCAGATTGTAATGTGGTACGAAAGAGTTCAGGGCTGCAGGTGTTTGGAGCAGCCAGTCGGGACATGATGGAAATGTGAGCCAGAACCATAATTCTGACTTTCCAGTGGAAAGCGGTTTGTAGGTCAAAAGACAAAACTCTGAAGGATTTATCACCCACTTGTTGGTAAACTCTTTGAAACAGTTACACAACGCCACATTGCATGTCGGTACACACTCAGCGTTCTGGATATTTTACAAGACGGCGGGATAAAAAAAACAAACCCCCAACAATTTCTTTACGCAGAAATCTCTGGAGATGCAACTCTCGGTTAACTTTTTAACAGCGACCTGTAATGTTACTCTCCTATAAATGAATCCAGGTGTGTGTTCCTCTGCAGAAAACCCTGCTGTTTTCCTCGTTTCTCTCTTCCTATTCGAGCATCTCCTCTCCAGGCATTCCTTTGGGCCATGGGGTTCTGGTTACTTTTACACTCGGTGTCAGACTTGTGAATATGAGCAGTGATCTGTTGAAGGCGTCTTTTGTGCGGCGACTGGCAAAGGTTGCAGGTGTTTGATTTCACGGCAGCCTTGGCCATCGGCAACTCTATCGACTTTGTTGCGAAGAGCCTTTGATTTTAGGAGGAAGGGGAGGGACACGCCTGGTCCCACACAAAGCTGACTGCGCATACCACGCCGAGTATCCTCTGTCTGTTAATGACTCACTCATTTCCCCTGCACCCCCCACTGTACGCTCTGCTGTCTCCCAGGTTACAGCCTAACACTCTGGCTTCAGGCCTGTCTGAAATGTGTGGTTGTTTATCACCAAGGCCCCGGTGCTGGAATCCGACAGGCTGCCTCATTCTCAGCCCAGGTCGGCTTATCAGTCCAGTACTCCAGAGGGAAGGCATTTGTTCCAAATTCCAGCAGATTCAAGACCGGGGATGTTTAAGGTGTTAGAATACCTTAAAAATAATAATAATAATAATAGTTGACAAACCTCATGTTTCTTTTTCTTTTGGAAAAAGATATTTTTTTGAAAAGAGTTTACCTTTTTAAAGCAGTAGTATTATGTAAAGTTGACTCTTTTTTTTTTTTTTTTTTTTTAGCTTTACATATACCTGGAGTTTTGCTTTGATTCCTTCATGCATGCTTGAGAAATCCTTTTATCTCCCATGGCAACCATTCAGCTGTGAAAAACGAGCTGCAGCTTCTTAGCTTCCAAGCTTCGGTTTCACAGTGCACCCTCCTCCACAACTCCCTCAGTCAGCTCCTTTAGACTAGCCTTCAGCAATTAGCAAAGTGCTGATTGGAGCTGCGCATCTGCGATGACATGGTATACAAGCTACTTCTCAGTGCAACGCTGGTAAAAATGCTGTTAAAAGGTTAATAGAGGAGAGATGCTGTGATGACTTCCTGAAGGCGGAGTTTCAGAAAGAGCAGGAGCTTCTTAAAGAGACAGAATTTCAATTTCAAGATGTTAAATTACAAAGTCAAATTTCTAACATAGCTACGCCGCTTTTGACGACTTAGAAACTTTGCCGCTATATTTAGTGACTTTTCAGACAAAAAAAAAAAAAAAACCAGTATCAACCAAAATCAGAATCAACAGCTCAGGCTCTTTAAATATATCATGATCGACTAGAAAACTGTAATCGTTGCATTTCTTCTGTCGAAACTAAAGACAAGACAGTAGTCATATTTGATATAGACATCATTTTTATAACAACTGAAGGTAACGTGTTGCAAAATGGAACTATGTTCTGGAAAAATGCATAACGCTGCCCCTTTAAGGCAAAAAAAGACAAACGTTGACACCGACGCACGTTAGCGGTTGGTGAAATGTGAGCAGTTTTTACTGTAAGCACTGCAAAGCAAATAAAGGTCGGATTGTTGAGCCCAGAAGGCGCTCCGAGTCAGGGACCTCCAGAGGAGAGAGACAAGGTGCAAGGAGAGAAGAGAGAGAGAGGGAGAAAGAGAGAGAGGGGTGGAGGGGGGGGGGGCGATCCTTGGCCTCACAGACATGGGACTTCTGCCAGAAAGGATTTAGGGAAAAGAAGCAAAACGCTGAATAGTGGTCTGTGCTTCAGAGTATGCAGCAGTTGTTTTTGGGGGTGAAAACACAAACTCCCCCAATGCGGCTTGATTACGGCTCCTAAAATCTTACAATTAATCAGCAGTCAAAGTATCTGCAATTAAAAGGCGGCTTTAATGTCAAGTCGCTTGTTTCAGAAGTGTATTTCCCTTCATTTCCTGCCAGCTGTACTGCATTCCCCCTCCCCGTTGCCGCCTGACTCCTCCCGCCGCGCCGCTCCCTCGTACGCCCCTCTACCAGGAAGTTCTTGACCGGCGTGTTGAAACAGAAGAATATGTTTTCCATCCAGCCAGTGAATGGGCAGCTTTGTGCGCCGCCGAAAGGAACGGTTCAGATGAAGATCAGTTCGCGGTCTAATTTTATTAAGCAAACATGACCCATGATCTCTCTCGATCTCCATCCTTCGTTATTTTTAGATTATTGTTAATTCGTGACAACAAATGATATCTTTTGGAGGAGACGGGAAGAATCAGGTCCTTCTCTTACATTTACGATTCGCTGCTTGAAAAATAGTTTTAGTTACTATCCAATTGTCTTGTAAGCTGCTATTCCTTTCACATACCCCCTCCCTCCAATTGCAAATGTTGTGTTTTCCATAGACTTCATTTCACTTTAGAAAAATAGCCTCTGTAAGCAAAAGTCTCATTTTCAATTTTCTATGTTTTTTTTGTTGCTTTTTTTCCCCTCTCCCGTCGCAGCCATTTATGCCACTGGCAAACCTACAGTGCTCGCCGGACGTCCACCACTTCCTGTGCCAAGCCTTTATCCCTGCATGCAGTGAGGACAACAGGGTGATCCGCCCATGCAGGGAAAAGTGCGAGGCCGTCCTGTCCGACTGCGAGAAGAACATTCGCATTTTTGGCATCACCTGGCCTCCTGAGCTGCAGTGCAACAAGTAAGAGGACACCCACCAATGAAAAACAGTAACTTTGCCACGTTTAGTCACATTACAACCACTGCTTTCGCTGTACTTTGTAAAAGATTTTGTGTAATGGACTGGAGCTGCACATTATTAGGTTTGCGGTATTGTTTTTGGAATTTGGCAATAACCGTATCGGTCTTTACTGCTGTCATTTGCCAATTGCCAATTTATTAGCCGAGTGACTTATTGGCCGTCCAATTTATCAGTGATCCCCTATTTAGCACCAAGTACAGAGTTTTGCATGTGGACCAAAAAAGTTCAGATGTTACCTGATCCAATCAGAGCATCTTCATCCACATTGTTCGGTCTATAATGTTCTGCAGCAATTCCCAAAGGGTCTTTCACAAAACGGCCATGAGCTTGAATTACGGTAACTTTATGAAGAAAAAAGTTTTTTCTGGATTTTATTTGGGGGGCATCAGGATAAAGCCCCAAAAATGCAAATGAAGCAATTTTTTTTCTTTTCTATAAAATATTTCGATGCGTCTCTTTTCCTTCACATCGCAATTGTGCTATCAACTACTACTATTAAACTAAACAGTTGGAGAATTAGAAAGAAAAAGTGTAAAACATTTGACGGGTGTGAATACGATCAAACTCATCCTGTTACTGCTCCTGTCCTCCAGACTGAAACCTTGTGGGTTGGACGGTTCTGCCGTCCCCTCAACCACCGCGGTGACCTCCTCGTCCCTGAAGAGAGACCTCGGCTTCTGGTGCCCGCTGCAGCTGAAGACCAAGCCGGGCCACGGCTCCTCGTTCCTCGGCGCCCAGGACTGCGCGCCGCCCTGCTCCAACATGTACTTCCGGCCTCACGACATCAAGTTCGCCAAGAGCTTCATCGGCGTGTGCTCCATCATCTGTCTGGGCGCCACGCTCTTCACTTTCCTCACGTTCCTCATCGACGTCAAGCGCTTCCGCTACCCAGAGCGCCCCATCATCTTCTACGCAGTCTGCTACAGCTTCGTCTCGCTCATCTACTTCCTCGGCTTCCTGATCGGAAACAGCGCCGCCTGCACCAAGGCGGATCACCACGGAGCCGTGGAAACCGTGGTGCTGGGCTCGCACAGCAAAGGCTGCACTCTGCTTTTCATGCTACTTTACTTCTTCACAATGGCGGGCATCGTCTGGTGGGTCATACTCACCATCACCTGGTTCCTGGCAGCTGGACCCAAATGGAGCTGCGAGGCTATTGAGAAGAAAGCGGTACGGTTCCCGTTTGCAAACTCCAAAAGCTGCAGTTAAGACTCGTCGGAAGTTTATAGTTTTCCCCGGACGCGTTGCGCATTGTCGTTCACTTTTGAAGTTTGCCCGCAAGCGCAACAATGCTGAAGGGCAAAAAGACGATTGTTTTACTTGCCGTCCACGGCCTCGCTGCTGCGGTGAAACAATTCTGTTTACAAAATGAAACCTGAAGATGGAGGTACCGTAAACTCAGTGCAGCGTGCTGCAGGAAAAGGAAAAATAACGCTGGAAATCCTTTGAACAACAGCTCAAAGCCGCTCGTATTCGTCTTTTTGGTCACTCTTCTATGCTCTGTTTTTGTGCAGCTGTGCTGCACGTAGACTTGTTGCCGTAGCAACTGACTGACAGCTCCAGAATTCAACGGCAACAAACACACAAACATTTCCCACAGAACAGAACATTCAGTATCATGTTTTTGTGCTTCACGTTTATTTGGTGATTATCAATAAGTGATCATCTGAACATAGCGGTGGTTGATTAACTAATTTAAAGCATAACTGATCTACTTCTCTCTCCCGCATTATATATATATTTTGTTTGTACTCGAATCTTTTCGCCACCCTGTGAAATGAGAGCTTTTGGACCTCCCTTTTTTTAGTTGTCATGGTGTTGACAATTGGTAACAAAGTACTGCATTCCTTTTTCTATTGCACATTTAAAATTTAGCGCGTTATGATGACGACCGAACAGATAAAGCCATTGGAAGCCTTTTTCCTTAGACGGCGGTTTTTTGGCGGGATCTTGCGCACGTTACGGGACATTGCGACGTGTCTTTAGCGAAATGTCGAAAGGTTGATGTGGCACACCAAAAAAATCTGGTAACTATCCCCCAAGGCAACAGCTCTCTCTATGTTCTGTGTTTTTTTATAGGTGTGGTTCCACACGGCCGCCTGGGGGATCCCCGGCGCTTTGACCGTCATGCTGTTGGCCCTGAACAAGGTCGAAGGAGACAACATCAGCGGCGTCTGCTTCGTGGGGCTTTACGACCTCGACGCGTTGCGGTACTTCGTGCTCGCCCCTCTGTGCGTGGGCGTCGTCGTGGGCCTCTTCCTCATACTCGCCGGGATCGTCTCGCTAAACCACGTCAGGCAGGTGATCCAGCACGACGAGCACAACCAAGAGAAGCTCAAGAAGTTCATGATCCGGATCGGCGTGTTCAGCTGCCTCTACCTGGTCCCGCTGGTCACCCTGCTGGCCTGCTACACCTACGAACAGAGTCACCGCAGCTCCTGGGAGAACACCTGGATCAATGACAGGTGTCAAGAGTACAGCATCCCCTGCTCCCACAAGGTACCTGCGGCTGCTTCCATCACTCACTCTCAACCCGCCTTAACTGCCTCTGCATAGGTCTGAAAATCAGCAGGGGAGAACACAAAACCTTTTCAATATTCAATTACTTTTGACAAAAAACACAATTTGGGAATTGTGGCGTTTCCATGAAACGAGAAGTACGATCGAAATCACACATGAATGAGTCCGTCTGTATTGATGAGACGTTAAAAATGATGGCATTGGAGTAACAAGACCATCATTTGTGCGTATGCGCAGCGGTTTTTTTTAGGAAACTAGTCAGCGATTTTTACAGAGGAGCTGCGAATTCGACGCACAGGAACGACAAACTCAACGTTTGACCAACTGTGCGATTACCTTGTTGAGCCAGCTGTGCGCCGTCCAAGGAGGCCAGTTTCTACGTTTAGGTTTAAACTATTTGGTCTTCATCTACTGCAATTACATCATGTTGGCTTAGTCAAATAAAAAAAAAAACAGCACAACACATAACGCCTTCTTTCCCAGCATCAGATTGTCCAAATCAACTTAGCCCCTTGGAAAAATGCCCGTTTAAGGTTCTAATTGGATTTCTCAACGAACACAATTTGCCGAAATCACAAGGATCTCGTTAGCATTCGTGTCTATCTGTGTTTCAGGCCGCCGAGCTCCGCCGCCCCGACCTCTCTCTGTTCCTCGTGAAATACTTGATGACGCTGGTGGTCGGGATATCTGCCGTGTTCTGGGTCAGCAGCAAGAAGACCTGCTCCGAGTGGGCCTACTTTTTCAAGCGAAACCGCAAGCGAGAGTGAGGCTCCTAGCGTCCGCGACGTAGCAACCTGAAGGAGCGCGGCCGTGCGTCACGCGCTAACTCGTCTGATCTGTGATCCGCAGCCCCATCAGCGAGAGCCGCCGGGTCCTCCAGGAGTCCTGCGAGTTCTTCCTGAAACACAACAGCCGCGTCCAGCACAAGAAGAAGCACTACAAACCCGCCTCCCACAAACTCAAAGTCATCTCCAAGTCCATGGGCACGAGCACCGCCGTCTCTCCGGCCGGCACCGCGCATCAGGGCTCCTCCTCCGCGTTCGGCAGCCACGACCCGCACACGAGGGGCTCCCTGTCTGAAACCTCCGCCAGGGAGCACCTGGAGCGCGGCGCCTCAGGACGAAGCTCCAGGAGGGAGCGGGAGAGAGAGGGCGGAGAGCAGCGCGGCAAAGGTGGGAGCTCCAGTAAGGTCAGCAGCCGCTCGGAGAGCAGCAACAGAGGAGCAGACGGCAGGTAAGAGGGGTTGTTTTTTTTTTCTTTTCTTTAAGACTGAGCATTTTTTTTTACAAACTCATTGTTTCTCGAGGTGTTTTTAATTTCACCACAATATTTAAAATCGAACCTTTTAACTAGTTACGTAGCGGTAAAGTGCAGACTCTTAACTTTGTAGGTTCTTCTGCAAAAGTCTGTAAAACAATGGGGGGAATCGTCTTCTGAGGCTCTTTGCTTTCTTACTGCTCCTTTTTAGGTGAATCAACTAAATGTACTTTCAATGCAAGCAAATTGTAACTTTTCTTGTTTAAAAAAAATCATTGAAACCTATATTGTTTTTTTTAGTTGTTTTTTTTCATGTTTAGATCAAATATCTCTCAAATCTTAAGCACTGATAAATCGCCACGGTGTCGTTAGTTTTGAGGGATTAGCGATCGGTCGATACTTGCACGACAAGCCGATCTTATCCTCTGATATTATCTGCCTCCGCAAAGGTCTGACGTCTGGACATGTGCATTGAACGGAAGCTGTCCCCGCTGTTCCTTGTTATATTTAGCGGCTTTTATTTAGCAAGAATTGGCAGATGAGGCTTTTTATACATCAGCGATCAGCCAGAAAGCTGCAGTCGGTGCAGCCCTACCTTAAACAGCAGCAGAACTTGCTTTAAAAAATTGGTTCAGGTTCTTAAGTATGCATCGTCCGCAGCCCAGCCTGGGGTCAGTCCAGGTTGATAGATGGTGCGGTCATCTCTGCTTGCATTGGGTTTTAACTCACCACAGCATCAGAATGCAGGCGTTGTTTCAATACCTGAGTCGTAGGCTGTCACTGAGAAGCATTTGCATGTCTCTTTTCTTTTTAACCGCCATAATTTGGCCACTTCCGAAGATCATTTTCTCCTGCACGGTTGTTGGACCGTCTCACTGAATGGGGTCTCGTTTTACAGCATGTCGAATTCAAGCGCCACACTCTGAATCGGCCTTCTGCCGGCCTAACTAATGAACAAAACAGACGCACCTGTTTGTCAAACGGTTTTCATTGCATCCTTTTTGTGCTTACGCTGATTTGTCCAATCGCATCCGAGCCCTGAAACCGAAATTGTTCCGCAGGTTACACGCCAAAAGTTTGATTTACTTGGTGAAAAGTGTTCATTTGAGCAGAAGCTCAATAAATTTGACTGTTTTAAGCAACAAAGACAACATATGAGTGGCTGTAATTTCTGCATGTAATTGCTGTCATCAATTAGGTGCAGAGCCTTTGAGTTTACAATGATTACATACAGCCATGAGACGCCAGACAAGCTACAAGTGGACTGCAGCAGCAGCATTCTGGACTCCGCCCACCAGAAGGTGGACAAGGCGTCAGAGGAGAGCAAGGACCCGAAAGAAATCTAAGCTAAAAAATGTTTCCTATTCAGTCTTCCAACTGATGGTGGCTTGAACGTCTTCTAAGTTGTATCCAGTGAATGTTGCTGCAAACATCAGGTGGTTTGTTGGACCAGAATATGTGGGATTTAGACTGCAGCTGCTCCGGTTGATGACTGCGTCTTCCAGCTTTACTGATCTTTTAGCCCGAACGTTGAAGAACACAGCTGGATCTCGACCAGGCTACTTACCAATGGACCTTTAGGAACGTGTAAAATAATCTTTTTATTGTAGAATTCAAGCTTTTTTTTTTTTTACTGTGTTAGTCCACACACTGAATTTCTATGAGGTGGTTTTTATGATATCACCAAACATTCAACCCATGAAGGGTTGAATGCTGTTTTTGGAGGTCTTATTGTTACTTTTGGATACATTGTTTTTGTTATGAGACCAAGTATGTACCACTCTTAAAAGATGCTCTTAAACTTGAAATAGTTGAATGTGCAAATTTATTTTTTAAAAGCTTCCCCTTTTCTCTATCTTGAACTTTTGTTTTTACATTTTTTGTACACTGGTGTCTTTAAGGACGTATCAGCTGGAGAGGGTTAAATCACTCTTGGGAAATAATCCAATCATTAATCAAGCAGGCCTTTTTTGCACTAGATGGTATTAGAAGCACAAAACACAAATTACTGAATAATTCATAAATACAAGGAGTGATTTATGGATATAAGTGTGAGCAGGCCTGACTTTCCTTCATAAAATGTGTCTGTTGATATAAAATTCAAATTGTGAAAGTGTTTCTTGGCATCTATACAACTGGTGCGTTTGACCTCGGGACCTCCAGGCCAGGAGGGGGCAACATGTCGCCTTAAATTCTGCTTAAACTTTGGGCTGGCTCTGGCTGTGAGGAGTATTCACAACATTTAAGTCACTGATTAAATCATCTCAAGTTGTTTTTGCACACCTTAAGTGAATCATATGACAATACTTTAATGCTACGTGATTCTTTGAATCGATTTTATATATTTTTTTTTAATTCTGGGAGATAAGACATTTCCAGAGTCACAAATTAAAAAAAGGGAAACTGTGTCAATGAATGTTTTGCTTTGTATTTCTGTCACCTTATATGTGTAGTTAATGATGTGCCTTGTGCAGTCTGTCAAATATTCATTTTTTTTTTACCTTTTGTAGTTTGTAAGCTCAGATTACTGTGATGTTTTGAATAAAAACACATACAATTCTTTCCCACATTGTGTGAGTAACAGTATTTTCTTGAGACTTTTTTTATGCGCCAGCGTGCAATTGGGAATCGGAAGGAAAAGAAGATCATAATATGAAATGTGGTGCTCAGCTGTTTTCTGATCCCCCTAAGTAAAAGTCTGAAGTTTAAAAGTCGCCTGATCCCTATTTTTTATTTTTGCAAAGAATAGTAAAACTTAAGATATGAAAAGCAGATATAAATACACTACTAAATATTTGAACTCAGACTGTTATCATAGCAAGGCGCTCTTGGATCTTTTTTTTTTTTTTTTTTTTTTGCACACACTGCCTCAACATCTTGACAAAGTGGCCTCACTGTGCCCCCTCCACATCACCCGGGGGAATGTTTTCTTTAGCTCCGTCTCTGCGCGGTGACTGGCTCCTTCCCCTGTCGGCCTGCCCTCCTCCGGCCTCCTGCCTGCTCAGACGGACCGTCGCCTCGCTTCGCTCCGCTCACACAGCGGCACACTGACTCGGCTGTCGCCCACCGGCAGGATGTCTCCTCTGGCGAGCCGCCTGCTCGTTCTCCTCTGCCTCGCTTTGCCTCTTTACGGGGTGGAAAAGGTGAAAAATAGAGGATACCGAAAGGAACCCGACGTAGACAAGGTAAAAAAAAAAAAAAAAAAAAGTTACCTTAAAGACTCGACTTTTCAAAGTTGATTGGATGAGTCATTAAAATGTGATTGACGCAGTCGGTGACGTTCGTGTCAGCGGCCCTTGTTTTATTAATGCGTCTCGTGTAACTTTCATTGATTTTTTTTTTTCATATTCTTTTTTATCATTGTACTGTTTAAAATGTCTTTTTATGCTGTGGAGTTGATTAACACGGGAGAATTTGTTATTTTATTGGTTAATTCACTTGTTGGAACGTGAGGCACTTTTAAAAAAAAAAGTATCCTCCTCCATCTGCATATCATTGCTGTTTGCATGGTTTTATAGTCAGCTGGTTCTCCGTTACTCCAAGGTTGGCAGCTCTCCAGTAGACTGAATAGGCTCTTCAAACAAAAAAAAAGAAAAAAAAAACAGGAAGTTGGGGTCTGGCTCATACTGTCTGGCTTTATTTGTCTTCCCATTTTTCATGTTAAAAATAACATTTTGTAGGTATGAGCTGTTTTTGTTTTCATGGTTAACGGTTCTCCAGTTGATTAATTTTAATGATGGTCATGCCCCAATCCAAGGGATACTTGTGTGGATTTATTGCCTATGGGAATGTTGACGCAGAAGTGACACGTTTGTCCCTTGAATTTGGGGTTTCATAAATAAAACTTGTGTTTATTTTAGCTAGGCTTCCTAGACCCAATGGCCCCTCTGCTCCCAGAAGTGTACATACTGAACCTTTGTTGGAGGCAGTTTATGCCTCCAACAAACTGTTAGAGGCATACATGCATACTTTTTTGATGGATAGATTTTCTGCTTCTTTTTTTTTTTCTGCAGGGGCGTATTCAGAAATTCTTCTAGGGCTTTGTGAAAAGGGGGGGCATTTAAAAAGCCAAGAGAAGAACGATGTGGTGACCCTACCAAAATTAAAAGACATTGCTGAATTTTGGAATTTATAATTCCAAAAATTATGTTCGCAGGTGAGACGTGAAATACCTGGCGAACTTTTGAGAAAATATCTCAAAAGTTTATAAGTTTATGTCTTTAAGCTCTATATACAAAAGTCAAGCTGCTACGTCGCGTTGTGTAGCTTCCCAAAAATGTATTGTTCTGACTTTAGTTTTGGACTTAGTACGTGATTCTCGTAATATTTTTCAAGGTGGGTCCAG
This sequence comes from Phalloptychus januarius, assembly GCA_902982915.1. Taxonomy (NCBI): domain Eukaryota; kingdom Metazoa; phylum Chordata; class Actinopteri; order Cyprinodontiformes; family Poeciliidae; genus Phalloptychus; species Phalloptychus januarius. The sequence continues at coordinate 15,258,672 of CADWAE010000481.1, forward strand.
AATGAGTGGTAGCCTTTCAAAACAGGGCACTGTGACAGCCAATACGTTCAAGAATATAAATATACAGTACGGTCTGTCCTCACCGTACTCTACCATTGTCTTAGGGATCTGCAACTGAAGGGGGGCCAAGAAAGGGTTCGGTACAGTTCACTTTTACAGTGGAGAAATCAATGGAAATGAGGCATTAAATAAATATAAACCCCTTTGCGGACAACCACAGCTAGGATGTTCCATTCATTGGCAATGACTGCCTCAGGATTAAGACGCTTGCTAAACCGGACCCATGTATTGAACCTACTAGTTAAGAAAAAAGCTCGGTAGCAAAACACTTCCAAAGTGAATTAGCTTGAAGTGACCTTAGCATCACTGCGACAGACTGGCGACCTGTCCAGGGTGACCCCGCCTCTCGCCTGGAACGTTAGCTGGTGATAGGCACCGGCAATCTCCTGACCCCACTAAGGAACAAGGGTGTATAGACAATGAATGGATGGATGACATTAGCATTAGCACTCGCGCTGTTGCTAAAAATTGAATACAAACTTAAATTTTGATCCCTTCTCTTACGCCACATCCTTATTTTTTTAATCATCTGATATATTAATCCAAAATCCAAACACATCAGTTCCACCGTTACTCGTTGGACGCCGCAGATGATAAATGACCAATGGAAATGTTTCGTTTCCGAAATCAAAAAATGTTACAGTTAAACCAGTACCGAGTACCACCTTTACAAATTGACATACTTTATTCAGATGTTCATGTTTCTATGACTAACATTCAAGATTCGCTCAAAATCCTTTCTTCGTGGGGTAACACAGCCCGTATTTTGTGACCATCTGTATCTAGTGCACAGGGAATGATGCAGAAAAACCAAACTGCACTAGACACGCCTCGGACGAGGGACGATCTCCTCGTCAGAGCGGCACGGTAATCTTTAAATGCAACTTTTACGCCTGAGACCCGTCGAATCAGAAATGCCTCAAAACAAACTCTGCATGTTCCTGAAAAGCTTTTTTTTTTTCCTGTCGCTTTTGGTGTGGACTAATGCATGAAACGCAGTCAGTACCTCTACAGTTCCAGAACTAATGCACATGCACCCAGCGTACGGGAACAGAGTCTATCTTATGTACAATATGGCCATAGTGTAAACAGGCAGGCGGGCTGCCACTGGAGAAGGCAGTTAATATAAAAGTCAGCTGTATTGCAGGGCAGACAGAGTTTCCATTCATTTGTCTGCTTTTGAAAGCCCTCCAGAAAGGCAACCTCTAATAAACTCTGCAGACATTTCCACCCTGTGAATACGCCGGTTCTCTCGAATCACTCCCAGACGCCGTCACCAATAAGCCAGGACGCCTGGAAGTATCTCGTCCCGTTTTTTTCCTGAAAGGACTCCAGTGTTATTTCGGCATGTGCAGCGCCAACGACAGCCTTCTAATTTCATTCAGTTTCCCCTCTGGAGATGACGCAAAGTCTCGTATCTCTTGGGAGCTAAAACCCTTTCGCAGCTTAATGGCAGGAACAGACTTATTGGTGATCCTGCATTTCATCCTATCCTATTCCTATTCATCTGAAACACATTTTCTTTTTTTTTTTTTTCTGAGAATTTACCTCTGGGACCCAAGTCAGGACAAGATGTTAAAACCGAAGTAAAAGCTCTTTGTTCTCCACCCCTACTTTTTGATATACCCTTCCCCCCATCCATCCCCACAACTTAATGTCTTTTGGCTCCGTTGCTGTTCCACAGCTGCATGCTGAGTAAAAAGGGCAGCGAACCCAGCTGCTTCAGTCAACTGTGATTGCCTAAGGTCAAGGATGCACTTCCTACGTGTGGGTTTATTCAGCCTGAGAGAGACAGAGCACCAACAAATAACCTAAATTAAAACTCATCTGCTGCCTCTCCCAACCGCGGCACCCCCCACCCCAAAAAAAAAAAACAAAAAAACACACACCAATTTTCAAAAAACCTTTGCGCTGCAATCACAATTTCTATTCGAGGAGCGTGTCCCATCTCGCTCGTTTGGCTCCTCCATTGTGTCGGTGTTTGTGTGTGGTAGCTTTTTTTTGGCAAGCTCTCTGCTGACTTTTGAGAGCGTCTGAGTCAGCTTGAGTTGCAGCATCTGCCTAAAGATAGCAGACAAGAACCGAGCAGGACAATGAACCCCCACGCCGCGACGCGCGTTCACACACCTACTAATTTAGACAACCTCCAAGCCCGCAGTTCCTCATTTACACACAATATATCATTCATTAGCTTGGTAGCTTGGTATCTTGGTGGCTTGATGTCGGTATGTTCTAGAGCTACTCCTTGGGTTTGGAAACACATCTGTTTTTTTGTTCTTTTTTCACCGCCCCCAGACTGGCTTCGGATTTTGTTTACGTGACTTGTAAATGAGGTATAATCTTGCCTCATTTATGTGCATGTTTCCTAAACACGGAGCAGTAAATGGAAGACCAAATCAGGACCTTCGTTTACCCGAGATTCGGCTGTCCTTCTTGGCATTCATGGCTACTCTCTCCTTCCTGTTTTTCTTTGGGGGGGGGGGGTTTTTCTCCAGTATGGCAGCTGCATGCAAGGCCCAGCAGGAACCCCTGGAAGAGAAGGTAACCCCGGAGCCAACGGCATTCCAGGCACGCCAGGCATCCCGGGCCGTGACGGGCTCAAAGGTGAAAAGGGGGAATGTGTGAGTGAGATCTTTGAGGAACCCTGGAGGCCCAACTACAAGCAGTGCGCCTGGAACGCACTGAATTATGGGATCGACCTGGGTAAAGTGGCGGTGAGTATCGCCACCTGAGCAGTGTCTGTGTTGTGAATTCACGCAGCGCTTCCGGAAAGGACTCACAATTTCACCTCAAGTAACCGCGAGCTTTAATGTAGGTTATTGGTGTTTTATGAGACGCATGAACACAAAGTAGAACCACGTCCCAGTGCAACTGCAGCTCCAGGCTTTTTATGGGATTTGTCTTCACTGGCTTCACGAAGTCTGGAAACTCCCATTCTTTCTCGTAAAAAAATAAAAACTGACTCAAGCTCGGTCAGGTTGGATTAAGGTCATATTAAGAAATGTCAGTTTCAGAATCTTTGCACAGACAAATGTAGGTTTATGCGTTGATGGGTGTTGATCCAAAGGTTAGTGGTTCTGTTGGAAGTCGACCTTTCCGCTCCCGTCTCAAGTTGAACACAGACTTCTTGTAAAGTGTTAAGATAAGTCGGATCTCTCAGGGTTGTCATGGACACTTTGTTGGACTGAGTACAAACGTACAACAAACTTTTGATAACTTTCATCCACCTTGTGTTGGTCCGTCACATAATGTGCCGGAACAACACACATTATTTGCGTGTCGGTCCGCAAACACATTAACGTTTGCGGATGGTTGGAGTGAGGAAAACATAACACAATTTAAGGGATTTTTTTTTTTCTTCTGTAAAACATCACAAATTCACTCAGAATCTTTTTTTTGCTGCGTTCTAAGGACTGCACGTTCACCAAGCTGCGCTCCGACAGCGCTCTCAGGGTCCTCTTCAGCGGTTCCCTGCGACTCAAGTGCAAGAACGCCTGCTGCCAGCGGTGGTACTTCACCTTCAACGGAGCCGAGTGCACGGGGCCCCTACCGGTGGAGTCGATCATCTACTTGGACCAGGGAAGTCCGGAGCTCAACTCCACTATCAACATCCACAGAACATCCTCAGGTAAGACAGGAACTCTTAAAAAAAAAAAAAAGACTAAAATATTGAATCGTGGACTGTAAATCATTGGTAACACTTTATTTGAAGGGGTGTGCATAAGACTGACATGACACTGTCATAAACATGATAAAACGCCTCTAGCATGAGTCTTCGTAATGTCTTCATGAAGTGTCAGTGGGTAAATAATTTCACTTTCGAAGCAAAGTTGCACTGAAAGCCTTTCTGCGTTATGTGGTAAATAAATGCACTTTTAATGCAAAAGTCTATTAAAACTTGCATTAAAAGGGTCATTATTTACCAAGTGACCCTTCATGACAACAGCACTAAACATGAAGGCTCCTTCATGCTTGTGACAGGAGCGGTGTCATGTTTATGACGGTGCCATGTTGGCATTATGCACACCCCTTCAAATAAAGTGTTACCCCATCATTTTATACTTGGTATGATAAATTAAAAAAAATTATTAAATGATTTTGCTCTCGTAGTTAAAACTGTATTCTTGAAAGATGACTTTCCGTCAAGGTTTTGAACAAGAGTAACGCAGAACGTTTCTGAAACGAATCCGCCGGTGAAGCTTCATAGTGATGATTCCATCGTGCAATCATCGTGGAAAGACGATTGTGACAATCGGCGTTTTACTTGATTGTCAAGTAAAGACAATCATCATCTTTACTTGATGTGTGTGTGTGTGTGTGTATGAATCATCAAATCTTTACTTGAATGGGGTGCTGTGGTGGCGCAGGGGCAAAGCACAACCCACATATGGAGGACTTAGTCCTCATGCCGGCAGTCGCTGGTTCAATTCCCGGCTGGTGACATTTGACGCATGTCTTCCCCCTCTCTCATTTCCCTATTTCCTGTCAAGCTACTTTCAAATAAAGGCCACTAGAGCCAAAAAATCCTTAAAAAAACAAAACGAAATCTTTATACTTGATTGTCAAGTAAAGACAATCAAGTAAAGACAATGATGTCTTTACTTGATGATTGTCTTTACTTGACAATCATTGTCAAGTAAAGACAATCATCATGCTGGGATTGTCTTTACTTGATGCTCAGTCAGAGACTACATATTTTATCAACCGTGACAATTTCTCCTCCCGTGTTTTCTCGGCAAACAGACCTATCTTTGCGTCGGTGTTTTTGCTCGGCCTAAACCAATGCCGGTGCTTCACGGCGACGGAAAATAACAGAGGCGTCGTTTAGCTTTTGATCTGGCTCGAAGCTCGCCAAGAAGCACGCCCCCAGGTAATCCTCCGTGTGCTCAGCTGCTGCCGAGCAGGCTTCGTCTTTCAGCCGCTTCTTAACTTCACAAGGGCCACCGCACGCCAGAAAACTAATTCAGGATTTTAAGATGCGAGACAATTGACGTTGTGTGCTGTAGATAAAAAAATAATAATAGTCAATTTCAAATAAAATCCTCGCCTCTGACCTCTCTGCTCTTTGTTCTCCTTCACAGTGGAGGGGCTGTGCGAGGGCGTCAAGGCAGGGCTGGTGGACGTGGCGGTGTGGGTGGGGACCTGCGCCGATTATCCCCGGGGAGACGCTTCCACGGGGTGGAATTCTGTGTCCAGGATTATCGTAGAGGAACTGCCTAAATGAAAAGACAGAGTGATATGAAAGGGAGGACCCGGTCTTTGTAGTCGCCTGACACGCCAGAAATAATCAGGTGTGGCTGGTTGAGGCGTGACAGAGCCACTGCTGGTACTTTGAATGTTCCTTTTTTTTTTTGTTCTGTTTAATTACACATGCAGAAAATTGCTCCGCCTCCCAGAAGTAAAAATCTGTACTTTTTTTTTGTGTCTGCTGGTGGCCTGGCAATTGATTGCAGCAACCATTCAATGTGCTTCAAATGTACTGTATGATGTGTGTGTATGAATCATTTCTGTCAATAAAATCATCTTTTTCTAAAGATTCAACTTCCTTACTTGTAGGAAGTGGGGAAAAACATGGGAATTCCAGGTTTGGAGAAATGTGGACAAGAAAACTATGAGCTTAGGAAGATATTTTTATTTTACAGAAAATGTCCCGTTGTCTGACTTTTGTCCATTCGTTTTTTCCAATTCATCCTCCCATTTCTCCATTATTTAATCCAACGTTGCATCTTTCGATTCATGCATTCATCAACATCATTCATCTGTCAGTTCATCCATTAATCCACCCATCTGTCTATCCATTGTTTCTTCAGCATCCTTTTTTTTAAATCACATGGACCAAAACCTTCCAGCTGAAAACTGAGGGTCGACAAAATGTAGGTTAATTCTTGAATTTAAATGTTTTGCTGTTTTCTCTTTACTTAACAGAAGCTCAAGCAAAAATATTTTATTAAACTAAAGAAGTGGAGTTTAGGTCGTCGTAGATCTGAGACATAAAATCTAGAAAAAATGTTCTAAAAACTGTTTTCTATTATTGTTGGACTTTGTGTGTATTCTCAGCGAAAAGAACTGGAAATGGGTTACTCATTTAAAACTTTACCAAATCGGTTTCACGATCTTTGGGTTGTTTGAGTCATTTTTGAGTTTGTTTGTAATTTCAATGTTCCTTAGTTTCCATCCTTTGGTTAGATCAGCCATGTTTCCGTTTTTCTTTGTTCCAGTTCTTTCTTAGTTACTTTAAGTTTAATTGTATTCCTTATGTCTAGTTATTTGCTAGTGTTAATTTTTTCTCTTTACCAGTTTGTGCCTTTTTTTCTCTCTCCACTCACACCTGCAAACCATTTCTAATCGGCCATCTGTTCCTGGGTCAGAAATCAATCTCCTCTAGTATATTCGTATCTCTTTCTCAGTCACTCCTTGCTGGTTCCTCCCGTTATTCTCTTCCTTGTGAATGACAACTTTGTGTTGTTCCTTGTACTATTAGAGGATTTCAATTTGTATCTTTTTTTTGAAAGGCAGTGAAAATTCTACTGTGACATTTATACACATTATATAGAATCTCCGGCTACTTGAGTAGTGGTCTAAGGCTGCACAAAAATAACTTATTGGTAAATGCATTGTAATATTTCTGCATTAAGCTGTTTAACTGTCTCCATAGAGGTTGGGAAGTCAGGAAATTGGCAGTCTGGAAAAGCGTGGAATTACGTGTTGGAACCAAAGACCACACCCTGCAATAAAATAGGTCAAAAATAACATTTATTGCATTCACATGCTAATAAAGCACTTCACATTTTATAACAAAATGTCATAAAACAATACACTCAGTTTGTGTAACGAGGAAAAAGTGACTTTATGGAAGAAGCATCATCAATGCTGCAGATCACACATGGGTAATTAATAAAGATAAAACTGGACACCTGAGATCTTGATGCTGAAGATCAAGCTTTAAATATCGACTGTTTTCATCTTTCTGTTGCCAGAAAATGTTGTAAACAGAACTTCCTCTGTGGTAGAACATTAAATTCACCTCACATCATTATAAAATGCCCCACCCTCCCGTTTGAAAATAAAATAGTAATCGTATCACAGCTGCATCACTTCCAACGGGAGTAACTGGAACAACTCATCCCCAAGAACTAAATCTGCGCTTAAATCAGACACGTCTTCCCATCATGTTTTTACAAAAGAGGATTAGGACCACTGGAAAAAAAAAAAACTGACTTTTTTTTCCTCTAAGAATTCAGAATTAAATCTCAGGATTTTGACTTTTTTTTTCCACAAATCTGAACTTTTCTTCAGAATTCTGGCTTTCATTTTCTGAGTTCAAAAGCCTGAATTTTGACTTTAACCTTCTAAGTTCAAAAGTCAGAATTCTGAAAAGGAAAAAAAGATTCTGACTTTAAAAGTAAGAATCCTTTTATTTCAAAATGAGTCCAGCTGTGAGTCGTTTTGCTGCTTTAACTTTTTCCTCATTTCTACTCATCTCCATGGACGTAAGAGACCGGCTCTGAGGAAGCCGGTCTCTTACGTCCACCTGGCTTGAAACGTCTCCAACGTTTCAAGCCAGAGCTTGAAGCCCGTGTGGCTGTCCATGACGGGTCCTTTCCGTCTCTCTCATTTCGTCCCCAGAAGGAAGCGGGACACGTTCTCATAAACCACGAAAGTGATGCAGCAGGCCGGCGTGACGCGGATCAAATTTGCGACGATGCCTTTGTAGAAGCCCGAAGCTCCTTCGTTTCTGCAGGAGAGAACACAATGAGCGTGGAAAGGAAGCCGGGTCCAATGGAGCAGATCGGTGTCTGTACCTCCACGTCCGTCTGATGACGTCTACAACCCCGCCGTATCTGTTGTGCTGGTCTTGGAGCCGAGCTCTCACCACCTGGTACGGGTACGTCGTGGCGACGGCGAATATTTTGGACAGTGCTGCCATCGTGATGTATTCAAGTGCATTCTGCTCGTAAGAGAACGACAGAGAGGATGGTGACCAGGAAGGAGGAAGTGGCGACTTTATTCAGAGTAACCCCAAGTTTCAAACTCACCAACTTTGCGTCTGAAGGCACTTTCTTGTATTTGTTGTAGTCTCTCTTGAGCTCTTCGTAGGCCATGAACTGCAGAGCCCCGTGAGACGTTCCAAACAGACCCGGGACGTAACCCTGCACAACATAACCCGACTTTATTTCAACTGGAACCCAGGAGCAAAACCCGCTTTGTGTATGATATAGAGTAATGACGCCCCCTAGTGGTGGAGGACTGTTTTACTGCTGAAGTGACGGGCAGGGAAGTATGGAAGCTCATTCAGGTCATGAAACAAAAGAATAAAAGCTCAACAGGAAGTTATAATCCCGAGTTTCACAGGCAGAATTATCATGAGATGTAAAGTCAGAATTTTTTAGATTAAAACAAAGTCATAATTTTGACTTTCTAATTTAAAGTTGTGATTATGAAATCTAATGTGTCTCAATTATGACTTTAAAGTAAAAATTATGATTTGAAAAGTTGAAATTATGACTGCATCTCATAATTACGACATCAAAACTATGGCATTAAAGCTCAGAACTAGAACTTTTAAGTCAAATTCAGGACTAATAATTATGACTAAAATCAAAACTATGACTTTCAAAGTTGAAGTTAAGACTCATAATTTTGACTGGATCTTATAATTATGACTGAGCCTTGAAATGATGGCTATTATTCCCAAAATAATGACTCGCCCTAAAATGATGACGTTAAAACTCATAATTATGCCTTTAAAGCTCATAATTACAACTATAAAACTTGCAATACTGAGTTTCCTGTTGGGCTTCTACTCTTTTCTTTCATGGCAGAAAATCTAGCAAATATAACCATCAAACACTTAATATGTCTCGCAAGGAGGTCCACAAAAAAATGCCTCACTTTGTAAAGTCCTGGCAGGCCCTCGTGGCGGTAGATCTTCACCAGGGCGTCCACCATCCCCTTGTACTGCTTACTGGTGGGGTCGGCGCTGTACTGCAGAACCAGTCGGGTCTTGGTGACCCAGATCGGGTTGGTTATGGTGAGAGTGAGGATGCCTGAGGAGAAGGAGCAGGAAACTGTCACGACAAGACTCTAGAGCTGTGCTAGGGCATTTCAAGTTTGCACACACACGCTGCTCTAAAAACACGTTGTTTTCATTTTCTGCCAGGTTCTGCCTGCAACTCAATAGGTTAGACGAGAAGGTGGTGCAGAATGTGTATTTCAGTACCACAATTGGATTTGAATAGGAGCCCCTAAGGGGATATGGAGAAAAAAAAAAGAAATCTTGACTTTTTCCTCAAGATCCAGTCTCTTCTTTTCTCGAGATCCCGAGAACCTAAGTTGAGATCCCAACTTTTTTTTTCCATTTCGCGGGATCTTGAGAAAAAAAGTCGGGATCTCCAGAAAGTAAGTCGGGATTTTTTTTTCCTCCATGTCCCGTTAGGAGCTCCGTAGGTTTCTACTCGTTTGTCATAGAAACATTTTTCTCCAGATTCAGCTTTCTCGGCACTTCATGTTTGGTAAAATAATATCAAACGTTCACCATAAACCGACGGCCAATGTCTCAGACTTTAACATCAGACTTTTTGTTTTTTTAAAACAGGAGTAGAAGAAAAACTTAAATTTGAAGAAGAATATAGTTAATTTATTTCACAGTTTGCAGTTTTAGTGGTAGCGTGATTTAAAGACTGATATTTAAGAATGTGAAAAAAACATATCCACACTTTTGGTGCTGCTCTTTTCAAGAAATCTTCATCTCAAAATTAAGATGCTAATGTCCCGTTATCACATATTTGGTGGATCAGTACTTTATTCTAAAGGCTTTTTTTTATCTGCTTGTAGTAATCAACTTCAATCCTCTTGTAAAAACAAGAAAAATAAATAAAAAATACAGCAAATAAAGCAACGCAATATGTGGAATAAATACAGCATTTTGTTGCAATTTTTTTTTATTTTGCAGATGCAAGTGAATTTGCATTCAGTTTCTTGGCATTACGTGTTACTGGAGTAATTCAGAGTTCTAGACGATGTTGTTACTTTACTGTTTAACCAGAAATATTGTGTGGATGCTTCAATTTTAGCATCTGGGCTAAATTTATCCAGAAAAAAACCCCCAAAAACAAGCAAACCTGTGTCACTTCCTTAGTAAATATAACAAACAAAACGGGTGTGCAGTCACATCCATGCAACTCATGTCGCCTGTATCCAGCTCTGAGCAGAATAATCCAGCTGCTAGTCGGTACTGACCTGCTTCAGCCGCTGAAACCAGGTGCTCTGCTGGGCTCAGTTCAGCCTGACGGCCTTCCTTAGTGTAGCCTTTGATTGCATTGTAGCTGGAAAGGAAGAGAGGGAAACTTACATCAACAGACTTCTGAATGTCACTGTTGTTGGTGAAATCGTCCCGATGCAGGTTTTTTTTGTTTTTTACGTACAAGAAGAAGTAGAACCCCCAGGACAAGCCTGCGCCCCAAATGTTGGGGGTCACCCCCTGGTACAGACCCCTCATCCCCTCCTGATGCCACACACTCTTCATACAGTGAAGAATCCCGCTGTACTTGGGTCTCAACTCCAGTCCATCACTTACTGCATTGGAAGGGACGTTAATATCTTAAGTGGATGGTACTCAAAAATACATCCAGAAAAGACGATCCTCACGCTGTACCTGCAAACCTGATCTTCACCAGGTCCAGCGGGTGAAGCACCAGAGTGGACACCACTCCACCGCTCAGTCCCGCTACCAGGTTTTCTACTTTCACATGGCTGAAGAGCTGCTGGACGTGTCCGGCGACGGAGACGGCGGAGACGTGTTTTCTGGGCAGCCCTGCTGTCTCTGTAACGTCATGGTGATTTGGTGCGGAGCTCATCCTTAGCAGGTAACCGGACTCAGCTAGCCTCCTCCGCCGCAGCTAGCTGAGCTCCTAACGACGCCCAAACTAACTGTGAAAGTGAGGCGGCTGGTTAACTCCGCGACAACATTTACATATGGCGCAGACACGAGGTAACCGCCTGAAATTCACGGCACGTCGGCAGCCGAACCGCGTTTCTGGCGTGAGGCGCAGCTCCGCAGTCGCGCGACCGAGAAGTGTCAAGTCTAGCACTCCTCCAGCTCGACCTTGCTGAGAGGAAAACGATTAAATAAATGTCAAGTTGTGTTCCTCAGAGTTATACTTCCGGTATATACTTTCAAAATAATTCGAATCCGGGTCCCGCTCCTCAACGCGACCGTTGACCCCTGCCGCGTGAAGACTCTTCACTCTCTCTCACGCACGTCTATACATCTATTGTGAAATAAAGGCAATTAGAGCTAAAAATAAATAAAAATAAGCAATGCTCGTTGCGTCAAGAAATGTTGTAAGTTTACATCTCATTTTCAAGTGTATTCAGTGTGAGATTCTGCTGCTATTGCAGTTTTTCACGCCAATAAATCTAATTTATACTCTCTACGCCCCGCGTGCTGCTCCTTGCCCCTGAATTGCGTAGAAGTGCGCCTTTCGGTGTGATTTCCGGTTCGCCCTTTAAAAAAAAAAAAAAAAAAAATTTAACTTGACTATCGTTTCTTTCAGTGACGCAATCAGAAGGCGCGGATGTCCCACAATGCAACGCGAGCAAACCAAGCCACTTCTTCACTATCAACACATGTCGGCTAATCTTTTCTTTTTTGCGCTAACATTAGGGTAATATTATTATACAACATTCTTTTGCATTGGCGTTGCTCTCGGTTCTGAAACCAAATGAAGGTCAAGGTCCTTTCAAGAAACCCGGATGATTATGTCCGGGAAACTAAACACGATATTCAGCGAGGTAAGCGTGTGACTGTTAGCTTCCAGAGGCTAAAGATTAGCATAAACATCAGTTTCTGTGCTCCTCTTGCAGAGACAACACCAGCATTATGAGCCTTGTATTTGAACTGTAGTTATGTAAGGTTCAGATAGAAAGAGTTTAACATAACTGTTTTGTGTTAAACTCAAAACATTCATGAAATAACTCAAGTGACGAGTTTTTCACCACTTGTCTCGTTGCCGCTCCAGACTTCTGTGTGTTTTATTGGCATTTTATACGACAGAACCAACACAAAGCTGAAATTAATTGTTGAGCAGAAGGAAAAGTATGTACGACTTTTAAAAAGGTACAAAACAGACGACGTTCATTTCTTTTAGCGCTCCTTTGCTCCGAATCAAATCGTTAGGTCATTAGCAGGACTAATTAATCTATTTGATTCAGGTGTGTTGGACCAGTGGCGCGTTTTAAAAATACAAGACAGCATTCCTCGAGGAATTGAGAGAATTTAGAGTCTCTCCAGTCTGACTAACATTGAGATATTAAAGAAAAATTCCCTAAATGTCCAAATGTGATAGAGACATACCTTGAATTGCAGGAAATGGTGTTTCTACCGAGTAATGACACAAATGCGTGGTTCTTGTTTTAAAATTTTAAGCTTAAATTTGCTGAAAAGCATGTATGCATCTTCTTCCTCCTTTATTAGCATAGCTCATAAGATACCAATAAAAAAAACCAAACGTAATGTTTTTATTTTTTGGTGAAAAAAAATGGAAATAGTTTAAAGGTTTTGAACTTGACATATCGACCTTTCTGTCCCTGTGTCAGTCCCCAGGAACTACGACCCCTCCCTTCATCCGTTCGAGGTGAGCAGAGAATACACTCGGGCTCTGAACGCCACCAAGTTGGAGCGCGTGTTTGCCAAGCCTTTCCTGGCCTCCCTGGACGGACACAGAGACGGGGTGAACTGTCTGGCCAAGCACCCCCGGAGTCTCTCCACCCTGCTCTCCGGCTCCTGTGATGGCGAGGCAAGTCGTCCTTTTTTTTATTTAGCTGCTAACGGGTTTTACTACTAAGCCCTTGAAAGTCAAGGAGCTTTGTGCGCGCTGTTTGCTTTTTATTTTTTACATTTTTTATTTTATAAATGTATAAATGGTGTGTTTGTAGGTCAAAGTGTGGAATCTTACCAAACATGAGTGCGTCCGCACTCTCCAAGCGCATGAGGGGTTTGTCCGGGGAATGGTCGTCAGATACTGCGGGAATTCCTTCTTTACGGTAAGCAGTCCACTTCATCCTCTTCACATTTTTCCCTTCAGTTTTTGTTTTTAAGTAATCACACAGACACCTATTAGCAGCATAACAACTGGGCCTGTCACAATAAATCAATTAATCGCACAATAAATTGAAATCGGCTCAATAATTTCCATTTGCATTGATTTATCTTTTATTTTTTGTTTTTTTTTTTCTCTCTTCCCACCAAAAACTGGATGACTAAAATCTTCAATCTGGTGTTTTGGTCTCAACTGCTCCTCACCCCGACCTTCTTTTTTCATTTTTTGACGGATCATTTTGTTTGCAGAGACTTCATGATTCATTTTATTTGTCGTTTTTGGTGCTTTATTTATTTTGGACTTTCAAAATGTCTTTCATTTGTTGTTTAAATGCTCATTAGAATTTAAAGTTTATCGAACTTTAAAAGGTTTCAAATCAACTCTATTACTGTTTATAAATGATTCTACAGCAATTTATCATCCAGCAAAATCTGTTTCCTTGACAGGCTTAGTTGCACCGATAATTATGTGAAATGGACCCTTATCCACTTTCCTATCTGCAGATTTCCGATCAGTTCCTATCAGTTCCTATTTGCAAATGTCTGAAAATCAGCCACTGTCCTCTTTTGCTTTGTCACAAGAGAGGTTTGACTGACTTAGCCGCTTTGTTGCTATATTTAGCTTTTTTTGTTTGTTTGTTTTCCAGACAAAAAAACTCAGTATCTGCCAGAATCCAAATTAACAAACGAGTCTTTTTCAAAGAAGGGTGATGGGCCAGAGTACTGCCGTCGGTGCTCCCCTTAATTAAAACCTCTCCTTGTTTGTAACAGATCGGAGATGACAAAACCATAAAACATTGGAAAATGGAAGCGCCGGGCTACGGAGAGGAGGAGGAGCCTCTTAACACCATCCTCGGCAAGGTGACGCCTCTTTAATTTTTATTCATCAGGGCAAAGTTTTCTTCTGATTTTTTTTTATTTTGCTGAAAGAGATGCATCCCTCTTTAGGCCGTGTTCACAGGACTGGACCATCACCAGAACAACGGTGTGTTTGCGACATGCGGCCACCAGGTGGACATCTGGGACGAGCAGAGGAGCACACCGATCCGCTCCTTCACCTGGGGCGTCGACAGCTTCAGCTCCGTCCGCTTCAACCCCGTGGAGGTGAGACGCAGCATGCGGCATCCCAGAACCACCGCTGTTTTATATGGAACCTGCTGATTTAGTCCAATTGGACCGTTTTCCTCTCCGCAGACAGAACTCCTCGGAAGCTGCGCCTCTGATAGAAGTATAGTTTTGTATGACATGAGGGAATCGACACCTCTTAAGAAGGTGGGTCTTTATTCTTCTCTCTGCTCTTTCTTCTCTTCTTTGAGGATCATATTGAAAAATTCTGTTCCTCTTTCAGGTGATCATGACAATGAGGACCAACACGATCAGCTGGAACCCAATGGAAGCTTACTACTTCACTTGTGCGAACGAAGACTACAAGTGAGTCTGAGAGGGAATTGCTTTTTGTTCATCCTTTCCACAGCTTCTGCTCTGGGTAATTTTTGAAAATATTTCACAAGACAAACAGTGAATTTAAAAGGAGTCAGATCCTTTTAAGTCATTTTCTGCCTTTAATTTGAGATAAAAAGTTTGATTCAGTAGAAAAGTAGACGAATCTGTTAAGGTGGGATCAGAAGAAAAACGCAGCAATTTTCAGGTTGGTACTGGTTGTGCTGAAAAGTTGACAAAAATGTGGTTGACATGGTTAACAATCGTCGCTCAACTTTTGCTAACTTAGCAACTTTGTTCTTATATTTACTGACTTTTCAGCCTCTCTCCTGGAGAGGGTCACAGTCGCGCTTTACACGGTCTTGTACTGCGGTCAGCAATGCAGATTGGATAATGCGAGTGGAAAGATGAGTGAAGAGAGTCAGGCTGGTGTGCTTGGTGGCTAATTTTGCTTTAAAAACCACTTTGCTGAATAAAACCGATATACTACGTACTTGGTGCAAAGATGAATTACCCTTCCAACAATGATGAAATGTTAGCTACTAGCTAACATTTCTGCATCATGCTCGAAACAAAGCGACTTCTTTTAAACTGTCCTCAATATAACAACTTGGAAAACTGCGATATCTGGTTTGAGATGGTAAAAGATTTTAGGACCGTGTGCATTTTTACATTCTAAGCTTAATCTGATTACATTTTTTAACTCATTGCCAGCTCAAGTCGTCACACAAGTAACTCAAACTTAGCCGACACGTCCTGGTTTGTACGAAAGACGCTAACGTTGCCGTTGCTTCCCGCTGCCTCACCAGCCTGTACACGTACGACATGAGACACCTGGAGAATCCCGTCAAGGTGCACGTGGACCACGTCTCCGCCGTGCTGGACGTCGACTACTCTCCCACGGGACGGGAGTTCGTCTCCGCCAGCTTCGACAAGACCATCCGCATCTTCCCCAAAGACTCGGGAAGCAGCAGGTCAGCAACCGGTTCTCGTCACGTCCGCCGCTCTTAAAACCGGTCTGTTAGCGGTTTTGGATGCTCACGTTGCGATACGTCCGCAGAGAAGTCTACCACACCAAGCGCATGCAGCACGTCATCTGCGTGAAGTGGTCTGCGGACAACAAGTACGTCCTGAGCGGCTCGGACGAAATGAACATCCGGCTGTGGAAGGCGAACGCGGCGGAGAAGCTGGGAGTGGTGAGTTTGTTTATTTATTGCTTTCTTTCTTTATTTTTTGCTTAGTTTCCTGTTGGCACGCAGCGCGGGTCATTACTAATGGGGATGTCTACATGCTGATCAGCAGCTGCATTTTCCTCAGCTGTCTTAATATCTCGTATCTCCGTCAGGTTTTATTACTCGAGCTGGTTTTATGAATTGGCTGCGTTCTTTGTGGCTCCGGGCCAGCCTCCGCACTGTAACAGCGGGCCACTCTGCCAGCGGCTACGCTAAAGGAGACGACCGCTGCCAAACGCACTGATGGATGCTGATTTAGGGTACAATCACTCTCAATAAGTGCTATATTCCTGTTGGCACACTGTCTCCTGATGAAAGGCGAGTCTGAAAAGAAAAGCTCAATTTGGAAGCGTTTGATATCTACTGGATTCTGTCGATATCCGCTTCTACGTTAATAATACTGTGTCCTTGGCCGTCGAACGGGGCTTGTTACGACTCCCCGAGAAGAGCTCGGTTGCCTCAAACAGCAGTTGACTGCCAGATTATTAAGATGATCTCCAGCAGCCATCTTTCACTCCTAATCACTTTCGCTCCTGCTTATCCCCTTAATGCAGCTCGCTGGTGGAAGCGGACTGCGTTTGGCCCTGGCTTTACTGTCGCTGTGCACGGGGAGATTTACTCGCAGGCTCTGCACTTAAACAGATCAGACAAGCGCTGCTCCTATCAGCACTTTGAAATCGGCCAATCACTTAAACGGAGGCCGCTTTGAACGGGACGAAGCATTAACGGCGAGGTTCTGCCCAAGAGCGTCTTTAATTAATCAGGAAACGCCGAGATGCTGAATCAAAGCTTAGTCTGGACTAACGGAGACTCTCCTGGCTGCTGCGGCTCACTTTTTACAAGTTTCCCCAAACATGTTGGAACTTTTGGACTCGAGGTTAAATCTATATATTCAGTCATGTCCTGTTTATTCTTTGTTGCGGGAGAACCATCATGGTAACTTATTTTGCCGACGACAAGCGGAACTGGATTTCAAAAAATGCAGCAAACTTCTGAGCGTTTTTTTTCTTTCAATATTAAGTGTTTTAAAATAACGGTTAAAGTGAGGTTTTGACTTTTTAGAACGTCTTTGTCTTGTTGGGCGTCCTGAATCCCTCCATCTTAACTGAATGTCTGCTGCACATCCACTGAGATCATTCTAGGAATCTCCTCATTTTAGTTTTTCAATTATTATTATTTTAGTTTAGCGCAACAGGATCAGCTTGTACCAACTGTTCCCCCTCAAATTGAATCCCAGACAAATCGTTGCTTCTATTTAGGCCTTTCACGATAACAAATTTTGCTGAGTGATTAATTGTCTCAAAAAATTATTGTGATAAACGATAATATTGTCGGAAGCCCTTTTTACACTGATTTAATGGAAATTACATAATAATGCAGCCATATCCTGCAAAAAATAGATCCACGTTATTTTCAAAAGGACATTTAATGCTGGAACAGGTAAACAAAGAACCAAAACCAAAAATAAAATGAACTCTCAGTCTATGTTAACAAAAATGCACTTAAATAAAACTAAACAACATAAAACCAAAGTGGAAATAAAAACTACATTAACCAAAGAGTGCAGATTATGAAGTCTGTAATACTATATTGCCCTCCAATAATGATTAGATTTAAATAGAGAAGATGGCATATTGACCACCTGATGCAATAGTTCACTCTTCCCTTAAGCCCAGTTCACTTTACATGATTTATGATAATCTTAGAGCGTTAAACGTTCTAACATTGTCGCTGCGATTTCGCCAATCGTCCTGTAGGGGGTCGTGTGTTACGAATGATCTATGGGGTCGGCAGAACGCAGCCTGCTGAATGTGACAGGCAGCCAATCAGAACGCAGCCTGCTGAATGTGACAGGCAGCCAATCAGAACGCAGCCTGCTGAATGTGACAGGCAGCCAATCAGAACGCAGCCTGCTGAATGTGACAGGCAGCCAATCAGAACGCAGCCTGCTGAATGTGACAGGCAGCCAATCAGAACGCAGCCTGCTGAATGTGACAGGCAGCCAATCAGAACGCAGCCTGCTGAATGTGACAGGCAGCCAATCAGAACGCAGCCTGCTGAATGTGACAGGCAGCCAATCAGAACGCAGCCTGCTGAATGTGACAGGCAGCCAATCAGAACGCAGCCTGCTGAATGTGACAGGCAGCCAATCAGAACGCAGCCTGCTGAATGTGACAGGCAGCCAATCAGAACGCAGCCTGCTGAATGTGACAGGCAGCCAATCAGAACGCAGCCTGCTGAATGTAACAGGCAGCCAATCAGAACGCAGCCTGCTGAATGTGACAGGCAGCCAATCAGAACGCAGCCTGCTGAATGTGACAGGCAGCCAATCAGAACGCAGCCTGCTGAATGTGACAGGCAGCCAATCAGAACGCAGCCTGCTGAATGTGACAGGCAGCCAATCAGAACGCAGCCTGCTGAATGTGACAGGCAGCCAATCAGAACGCAGCCTGCTGAATGTGACAGGCAGCCAATCAGAACGCAGCCTGCTGAATGTGACAGGCAGCCAATCAGAACGCAGCCTGCTGAATGTGACAGGCAGCCAATCAGAACGCAGCCTGCTGAATGGGACAGGCAGCCAATCAGAACGCAGCCTGCTGAATGTGACAGGCAGCCAATCAGAACGCAGCCTGCTGAATGTGACAGGCAGCCAATCAGAACGCAGCCTGCTGAATGTGACAGGCAGCCAATCAGAACGCAGCCTGCTGAATGTGACAGGCAGCCAATCAGAACGCAGCCTGCTGAATGTGACAGGCAGCCAATCAGAACGCAGCCTGCTGAATGTGACAGGCAGCCAATCAGAACGCAGCCTGCTGAATGTGACAGGCAGCCAATCAGAACGCAGCCTGCTGAATGTGACAGGCAGCCAATCAGAACGCAGCCTGCTGAATGTGACAGGCAGCCAATCAGAACGCAGCCTGCTGAATGTGACAGGCAGCCAATCAGAACGCAGCCTGCTGAATGTGACAGGCAGCCAATCAGAACGCAGCCTGCTGAATGTGACAGGCAGCCAATCAGAACGCAGCCTGCTGAATGTGACAGGCAGCCAATCAGAACGCAGCCTGCTGAATGTGACAGGCAGCCAATCAGAACGCAGCCTGCTGAATGTGACAGGCAGCCAATCAGAACGCAGCCTGCTGAATGTGACAGGCAGCCAATCAGAACGCAGCCTGCTGAATGTGACAGGCAGCCAATCAGAACGCAGCCTGCTGAATGTGACAGGCAGCCAATCAGAACGCAGCCTGCTGAATGTGACAGGCAGCCAATCAGAACGCAGCCTGCTGAATGTGACAGGCAGCCAATCAGAACGCAGCCTGCTGAATGTGACAGGCAGCCAATCAGAACGCAGCCTGCTGAATGTGACAGGCAGCCAATCAGAACGCAGCCTGCTGAATGTGACAGGCAGCCAATCAGAACGCAGCCTGCTGAATGTGACAGGCAGCCAATCAGAACGCAGCCTGCTGAATGTGACAGGCAGCCAATCAGAACGCAGCCTGCTGAATGTGACAGGCAGCCAATCAGAACAGCCTGCTGAATGTGACAGGCAGCCAATCAGATCGAGCCTGCTGAAATGGAGGCAGGTTCCAACCACTGAACGGATATCTGAGATGATATGTAGAAACAACATTAATGTTTATTCAACATTGTGCAAAGAATATCCAGCAGAAATGACCAGGAAGGAGCTGGAGCCAAATTGCTACAAACCCGGTAACTTTCAGCTGTCATCGTTAAGTGACAAATAGGTTCTAATGATATTCATCAGTCAGACTTTACGCTGACATGGCCACATGCCCTTGCAGTAGATTGTAGTACAACATTGATTCATGCCTGGTTAAAATGACTGTCGCCATTATTTGTGCCCATTGTTGGACACATGCAGATCGGCTAGTGTTGGTCTCTCAGGTTTTGAAAATGGGGACAATTAGCCGGAATTCTGAGTGTTAGTGTGATCTGGCCATTACGCTAAAGAAATGATGAGGGAGTACGGAGCAGGAGATGCTTTATCCAGTGTCATGGAAAAATGCAGGGAGAAACGATAATGACGATAAATTAAACTTACTCGATAGCTTTTTTTTTTTTTTTATGTCCGATTAATTGATTTATCGTTTATCACGACAGGCCTGCTTCTCTTCTATTTAGAATAAAAGCCTCAGGAGGGGAGCAGTCAGGCCAGACGGCGGCTTTTACCGATTTGTTTTTCAATGAGTTTGTCGTTCCGCTGAAGTTACCTCGACTGTACGGATCAGCGTTTCATGATCAAGTGAGTTGAACTTGCTTGATGTAAAACCAGGGTTTCCACCAGTGTATTATAAGCCTGGCGGTTCGCCATGCTTTATTAGGGCCCCCCGCCAGGCTAAGCGTTTCTTGTTTTATTTTTAGAAAAATTAATAATTGGGGGAAAAAATAAACATGTATATATTTTCCTAAATCTTAAAGCCGGATTGCTGTTGTTCATAGAGTTTCACACGCAAAGCAGTTATTTCTTAAAGATAGGTTTATTGTTTAAAGTTGGGAGAGCGGACCAATCGCACAGCTGGCGCCTCTCTGCTCGTTGCGTCGCGCTGCAGCAGCTGGATGTCTAAAGTTTACCTCAGCGCGGCTCATTTCACTCAAACGTTTGTCTTTAAGCTTTAGATCGCCTAGTAAATGAAGAGCGTTATCTACAGCCAGGAAGATATTTAAAGCTAATAGCTTTTTGTCGTATCTGTACTTCGGATCCTGAACCACCTGTTTAAGGTTCTAGTTCTTCAAACACATTGTGTCCACCTTTCCAAATGTTGTTCTAATCAGGACTTTCTTATAGTGATCAGAGAATTTTGACAAAATGAAAATACTGACCCGCTGAGAACTGGCTGTGAAAACGGGGAACATCAACGGACATTTCAGTCATTTCTGATGAACGGACTGGGCTCAGACTCCTCATGTTTATTTGTGTGCTCCCTCTCCCCGTTTGTTTTTTGCTTTTTTTTGACCCAGCTATCTCCCAGAGAGAAGCAGGCCATTCACTACAGCCAGAAGCTGAAGGAGAAGTTCCAGCACCACCCGCAGATCAGGCGCATTGCTCGCCACCGACACCTGCCCAAGGTCATCTACCACCAGAGGAACGAGCTGAGGGTCATGAAGGAGGCCCGCCGTCGAAAGTGCGTATCCAGTTTCTTTTTTTCTTCTTCTTTTTTTTCCTAGCAGCACTGGGAAGAAACGATGGGAATCCCCCCTGCCTCCGTTTTCAGAGAAAGGTAGAGATCTGGGCCGGTGCCAGGGAGAAGGTGTGACCTACGCAGTTTCACCCTGCCTGATGGAAAATTTCACAGATGGGACCGGGCCGCTCTGACGTGGCCGCGACAGGCATTACATACTCATTTACGGCTCGGACGGTGGATTGATTGTCCCGGTTTGCCCTTCCCTCCTGCGAATCACAGCTGATTCTTTGATTTACATCACCGCTTTAATATAATACAACAGACATGAGATTTTGCACTTTTTAAAAAAAAATTTCTTTCATATTGCAGTTTAAAAGGAACATGCCACTTGTTGATGAACATTTTGAATGGGGAAAAAAATCCTTTATAGTCTACCTCTCGCCATAGCATAAGCAACTAAACATCAATCAACCATCCACAGACGCATCTATGAACAAAACAGACAACGTGTGCATTTAAAGATGGCACAAAGAAAGAACATGTATTATCTTGATAGAATTTTATATTTGATTATTTTATCAAAAGTAACAATGTATTTTTCTGTTTTTTTTAGACAGATTTATTCCATAAACAGAAATTCCAGCCTTCCATATGTTTACTTCTGATTTTTCTTCTTTTTTTTTATCTCTAATACTCTCAGATTACAAATGGTATCTCATTTTATCAATCTTTTTTTTTTTTTTTACAAATTTTCTGGTAACATACCGGTATGCATAAAAGACTTTAAATCTGCACTTTTACGCACTAGCTTTCGAAAGCACCAGTGTGTGACGCAACTGTTGGTCCCACAGTCGTATTCAATCTGTTCCTCGTCTTTGTTTGCTTTCCTCTCCCTCCCTCCCTCCGTCCCTTCGTCTCTCTCTCTCTCTCTCTCTCTCTCCCTCCGCCTGTTCCCGATTCGTTTCATCAGCAGCTTGAGTAATTCATGACTCCTCTGCTGTTTTTCAGGGAGATGAACGTCCGTAAGCACAGCAAACCAGGAAGCGTGCCCGTGGTGTCCGAGAAGGAGAAACACGTCGTCAGTGTGGTGAAATAGATCCAGCTCGCGAGGCGGAAGGACTTCCTGTTTGTTGGCGAGGTGGAGACGCCAAAAGACTCGTACTTGCAATCTAAAACTGTGAGGATTCGCATGTGGATGGGAAAACAAGCGCCGGTGGCTGCGCTGGATGTCAGTCAGCTGTACTGTAAATACACAACATGAGTCAGTCGGATTGTTACTACGGGCTCCGTGGTGCATACGGTCCTCACTTTGGAGCCACGGAAAATGAAAGACTTCAGCAGAGTTTGTATTGAAAATCAAATAAATAATAAAGTTTGTTTAAATAAATCTGGTTCTAAGATTCTCCTATGTCCCTTCATCACCCTGTAGTTTCTACAGCTTGATTCCATGTTGAAATGAATGTCCTAGAAATGGTCTGTGAAGTCTGATTATCACATTAAAATAAGATAATGATTTGTTTTTGTTGCGTTTCTTTTGTTTGGTACACTTGTGACTGAGTTTAAGTTGGATCCTAAATCAGACTTGGAACAGAGAACTTGAATTGACACGTGAAAATATCTACATATAAGACGACATCTGAAGCTTTCACAAATAAAACATTTTATTTAAGCGTCAACTCAAAGTTTAAGAACTTAGTGGAGTTGTAAAAAAAAAAGCTCAGCTGAATTCATTCAATTTGCAGCAATGTGTTTGCAGCAATTGCACAGATGTTGCCCTGTGCAATTCTGCCTGATTCAAATCTTGCTTCTCAGCTCAGTCTGGACTTTCTCCTATTCACTCGGATCCTGGTAGAATTTCTACCAGGCTGATCGGTGGAAAGAAGTTGTGAACACTGCTGTTGATTTTCTGCGCCATTTTAGAATTTAGAATTTTTAGCAATAGCAACGAAGGAAGTGAATGAAGCCGTTCGGTCCGTGTCGATCAAGCTTCCAAAATACTGAATCAACATTAAAGAGTCGCCTTGTTGGCACTTCTCTCTCCGCAGTGGGAGGCAATTTCATACCATCAAATTGGCATATTACGTACGTCATGGACAAACATTGGCAGTTGGATAAAATTGTTAACTTTGACAGACTCCACACCTCCAATTGTGTCTCAATAGCCGGGGGTCCAGACCCCCAGCACGATGCAAAGCATAGAACAAGCATAGAACACTAGCCTGGTTTTTACCAGTCTAGTGTTGCACAAGCCTATGCAGAAATGGAGGTATAAGCCATGTTACCTTTCTTTCCTTTTGATAATTTACCCTGTTGTGTTGTCTGGTTATGGGTAGCACTTTGAGTCTGGTGGTTATTAATTCGAGAGTGCACACATGCATGGGGAGGACCCGGATTTGTGGGGTGAGCAATTTTCTGTTGACTTTTTGATCATTGCATGATGATGTGACCAACAAACAAGCAACCAACAAAGTAAGTGTCCAACCTTTGAGATGGAACGCAAAAGTTCACAGTAATATTTGATGCATCTTCAATTTACAGCCATGTTTTGGCCCACAGCAGCTTTTGGTAAGATGTTTAAAATTTTACCACAATAGTAGATATAATTGAATTGAAATTATGATATTATTATTTTATTGCAAAACGCCTCAAGATGATGTATTGTGAATTGGTGCTACATAAATAAATTGAACTGAATTGAATTTTGGATCTCCTACTTAGTATTGTGTTCCCAGCATTGCAGGACTTCTTTTACGTTGGCTTTGCTGCCAACTTAAAGAACAAAAGGACAAAGGTTTAAACGTGAGCACCAGTCAGTAGATGTGTTTCCATTGCAAACATGGTCAATATCCTAATGTTGAAAAAAAACACAGTTTTGTAATTGCGTTGTTTCCACGAAATAAGAAAAGCAATAAATAAAAAAATTACACATGACAAAAAAAAGAAGAAAATACACACGTTAAGATGACAAGACATAAAAAAAGAAAAAAAAAAACATGGCGCCATCATTTTCCAACTACTTCCTGTCGTCTTCATGGTTTGCGCCAGTGGCAAAATCCAATCGTGCGACTAATGTGATGCGGAAAAAAAAGTGTTTTCCTTGCAGCTTTGGTCATTTGGACGAGAAACTCCCCATGTCGTCACTGCGTTATGAATCAGAGGTCGATTCTCAGAATGTGTGCAAGTAAAAAGAGGCCAATAAAGTGAGATCACGTCCAAAGACTGTAGAGACGGGAACAAATCAGTGAGTGAAGAACTGAGGCTTCAAAGTCATCGGCTCTTTTTAATAAGGACCGAAAACAAATCTGTTTACTGCAACAAACCCATAGTGACGTGTTTACCACTGAATTTCTCTAATGCTGTATTTATTTATTTAGCTATTTACATTTTGTTCCATGTTTCTTTCAATTTGGGGCGCCAAGAGCTCGGGACAAGTCTGTAAGCTGACAGACAGTTTGAGGAAAATCTTCATCTATTATATCGTTAAAAACATAGCAGTTTTTCAAATAGTGAAACATTTGAAGGAGCAAACAAAACCCCCAAAGCAATTACCCAGCTGACTTGTTTATATCAAAAAGTTGTTCAAACATTATCAAACCATCTTGTTTTCATAATGGTAAAAATGTTAAGAGCAAAAAAACCAAAACAAACAGCTGACTTCCTTTTAATCAAGCTTTAGTTGTATTTTTTTACGTATGGTCAAGAAAGTGGTCACACGCGCAACAAAAGCCAGCAGGATTGCGCGCTCGCGATTGAACGCTTTGACGTGAACCGCTACGCTGCACCACAGCGGTCACATCGCTACCCCCGCGGTTGTCCCCTGTCAGCGCTCGATCGCGAAATGCATACGCCCTCAGCACGGCTGCTGCTCGCCGCTCCTCAGCTTCACCTACTCCCGGTTTTCGCCCCCTGTCGCGCTCGTCTGCTTGAAATACATCAGCCTCCTCTCACGGCTCTGCTGCTCTCCATCAGCTCCCCCCTTTTTCCTGAATTTTATTCGCGCCTCTCTCTCCCCTCCTCTCTCTTCTCTTTCTGCTCCCTCTCTCTTTTATCCCCTCTCCTCTCTCTTTCCTCACATCTTCTCAACCTTCGCACTCTCCCCCCTCCACTGTCTCTGTCATTGCATCCATTTTTGTGCATTTAAGAAATCTCCAAGAATTACCAACCTGGAGGAAAGCGAGCTAAACAGAGTGGCAGAGGGGGGCTCGGGGCTCCAGAGGGAAAGCGAACAAGGACGCGCCGGGTATCTGTTATTCCAGCATGCGAGCGAAAGCCCTCTGAAGGATGGCAGCGATGGGTTAGACAGGATTTACCATGTCTGCTAAGTAAAAGGCAAGAGTTATTCTTTTTACACTGTATTTTCTGCTCCCCTCTCCTTCTCCTCCCTCCCCTGGATTGAGGGTTTATAACCTACAACCTGGGACTCTTTCCAGTGAAATCTAGTTTTTTTTCCTTCTTCTTCTTTTAGAAATGTTGATGAGTATTTCCAATCCTCACCAGCTTGACTCTTATTGACGTGACAGCTTTAACAGCTGCAAGGATGAACATTTTGACGCTTATTTTCTGCACCACAATGAGCCAATAATAATAATAATAATAATAATAATAATAATAATAATAATAACAATATAAAATTAAAAAAAGAAAAGAAAAATGTGCATGACTACCCAGCCAAGTCACACGTCATGCCGCGTGTGCCTTCTCCTAACCGCCAGCTTAGCACATTGACCAGACGAGGAAACATTTATTTATCATTATTTTTGTATTATTATTTGATATTCTTTCAGCGACCGCTTGGTAAAAGATGTCCGCTCCACACGGGCCCCGGGGCGGCCCTGGCCCTGCCGCCGCCGCTGCTGCTCCCTCAGCGGCCGGCGCCATGCCGGAGATGCCGGACCTCAGCCACCTCACCGAGGAGGAGAGGAAGATCATCCTCGGTGTCATGGATCGACAGAAGAAGGAGGAGGCTAAGGAACAGTCCATGTTAAAGTAAGAGGGGGAAAAAAAAGGGGGAAATGAGGAGAGAATGCGGCTGGTTTTTTTGGGAGGGGTTGGGGGGGATGGAGGAGGAGGGGGCCTTGTTTTTAGCTACCGTGATCATTTCTGTCCCTCAGTGTGGGAACTGGAGGGTCACGTTGCCCCACTCTCTTCCCCCTGACGTCCAGTCCATTCATTCTGGACCTCTAGCAGGAGACTGTCAACTTTACCCCCCCACCCCCTCTCCGCTCACTCTCTTATCGAAATGTCTCATCTTTTACGGCAGGGTGTCGCTCCACAATGCGGCACTTGTTTGTAGTTTCGCCCGCACTTTTGTTGTGACTGGATAAGCCTGTATGTACTAACAGTGGGCTGGGTGAGCACCGTCGGCCGCCATTTTCACGTAAAAAGCACGCCAAACCGCCTAACCTTTCCCCACCAACGTCACCGAGATTACACAGTGTGACACTGGAAAGATGATTCCAGGTGTCTTTTGTGGTGCTGTGCCCGGTTTCCAACGTTAAAGTGTGGGCAGAGAGCCTGCTGTAGCCTCCTAGCCCCCATCACCCCACCCTGCTCCGCTCTGCCTCTGTACAGATGTCGCTCGGAGCTGTTTCAGCACCGCGGTGCTGTCCGCTCTGAGCCTCTACTTTTTAAGGTGGAGCGGAGCGTGTGTGTTTTTTTTCCCCTTCCGCCATTATTACTTCATAACCTTATATGTGCTGGCGAATATATTAATGACTGAATATTTCACCCCCCATCGTCTCGACCTGGTTGTGAAAATATTTGTGTTCCATTTTTCTTTTTTTTTGTTGCTTTCTTCGTTTCCAATGCGAACTAGATTAGCAAAGAGGACATTTAGAGGTGGTGACCTTAAATGTGTCCATCCTGTTGATTTTTCTTTAAATTTGTACTTCTTGACTAGAGGGTGCACGTGCTTGTGTACTCACAGCCTTGAAGCGGATGTGCTGTGTTATTGTTTTTCAATTCATCGTTGGTAACTTCGTAGTAAGAGTTGGAGAAATGTAAGCTAGATTAGCATACTTAGCCCCACAAACGCAACAGAATTTAACTGCATTTTGAGGCTAAAGCTATTCGAAAATTGTTTTCAAATGCACTTATTAGCCAATGAGCAGTCCGGAACCTTAATTTTCATTTTTTGTTTACTCCACAGCTCAAATTCAGTCATGTTTCAATTACATTTTTAGTTTAATGTTACTATTGTGGTTTTGTTTTATGTGACACACCAACAAAAACACATACTTTTAAGTATAAGGAGAAAAGAAATACATGACTTTTTTTTTCAGCAACTGAGTATGACTAAATCAAATCAAACTTTATTTATAAGGGCCTTTTCTAACGTTGTTTTCCATTGACCAAAGTTCCTTACAAAATAAAAAAACCAACACAAAACACAATGAAACAGAAATATCTCTGAACCAAAAGCTGAAAAACACAACCACTTTAAAAGAAAGTAAAAAAAAAAGAACATACTAAAAGTTAAACATCAAAAGCCTTTTTAAAAACGAATTTAAAAAGCATATCTCTGAAGACTTTGGTGGTTTGTTAGAGAACATTAGTGAATAAACCAGCATTATTGGAACTAAGGAACACAACAGACAGTCTGCATGGTAACGCTGAATGGAGCTGCTAAGATCTGCTACAGAGTCTGTGGTCAGGATAACGTTTTGCTTGTGCACTCCACAAATCTGGCAAGAGGAACCATGACAAGTTCCAATGCAGAAACAAACATCCAGAGGAAGGTCAAAGGTCAAATAAGACAAAAACCTAACTTTTGCGCCAACATGCAAAAATATGTGCATAGATGAAAACTGATAGTGCACATCGCTGTAACATCACCGCAACCGTGGACAAGAGATTAAAGCCAGTGATGGGTACATGAGGCATCATGAAGCGTTTCGACCCATAGCAACACCGTATTCGATACTGTATGATACTGTCACTCAATACTGACACCCGCTGGACATTAAAAATCCCTACAGGGAAAGTAATTGACAGACTGATTTGATGACCTCGTCTATATGATAAGATTTAAGTCATTCTATTTTATTGTATGTTAAATATTGTATTATGTCATATCTTCAGTTAAATTTAAAATATATTTGATATTCCCAGATACAGTCAATACATGTATCTGGGACATGTACCATAAAGTGAAAATTTAAGTGAACGTGTTTGGAATGAGGATGCTTGTGGACTGGGTTTTTTTTCTCCACAAATTTTCATAAAAAAGAAAGTTTTTCCAACATTTTGAAATGTAGCCTGTTATGCTTTTTTGACAAAGCTTCTCCTGCTGTAGAAAAAATGAAGTAAACAATACATTTATATGAAATAATTTATAAAAAGCAACTGAGTAACCTGTAGAATGGCTTGAGTTTATCCTCAGTATCTGGGACTTGATTCTCATGCTTGGCCCTGTAATGCCTCAGCATTGAGAAGGTGGATCTATTTAAATAAGACAGTTCTGTCAAACATATGCGACACTCAACCTGCAGAACAGGATATGAAAGTAAACTGAGAGTCTATTTCAGCTGAATTTGGATTCAGATGGATCAAGTAGAAAATGAAAAGAACCGGATGAAACAACAACGAAATTAAAACAATTACCTTATTTTCCAATGTCAGATCAAAATGGTCCCTCACTGCGGAAACCTTTCGTTTGCCTTGAGGCTCAGATTGTCTCCATTCAAACACGCAGAACAGTTTTCTGGTTTTTGTTACAGATTGTAATAACTGCCCGTCTTTTTCCTTCCACTTGAAAATTATGCACTAATCTATGTTAGCGTATCACATAAAATATACATTGATTTTTGGTTGTAACTTGACCAAACGTGGAAAGTCTCAAATGGTGTGAGTGTGTTTGTGTGCCATTGTCTATATATGGAATTGCAGGTTTTAGACGGTGAAACGCGTTCGTTCAGAAGATTGTGGCCTGTTCTTGTTGTGGGATTGCAAAGCTGCTGGTTTTGGACGATTTCTACTTGATTATTTCTTATAGATAATATTTGTAGCCATCAATCGGTTTACTTGTAGAGCACATTCCAACAACAAGCCAGTCCAAAGTGCATGACATCATAAAAACGTTGATACCAGTAGCATACATTACGTTTTGTCAAACAGTATCATCAAAATCATCAGCACATATATACATGATATATCGACCAATTTTCTATTTCTCATGAGTCAAAAGCAACTCCTAAGCAGATTAGTTTTTAGCCTTTTCTGAAAGGAACTCAGTGTTTTGGCTGCTTCACAGTTTTCCGGAAGTTTGTTCCACATTTGCAGTACCTAGAAGCTGCACTTCACTACGTTCGGTTCTGGTTCTGGACACGACTGCCATATTCTTTTGTAAACGTCAGTACAATTTGCAAGGATTATGTTCACAAGAGAAGCACAAAAACTACTCATAAAAGAATTCAGATGAGGATATTTTTAGCTCTAGTCTGTTTAAACGGACGACAGATAATTCCATGTTTGTTGTAGAAACATTATGTATATATGTTTTTGTTTGCTTTCTTCGAATGATGTAGTTAAGATGAGACCCTGTGGAAGACTAAACTCCACAAACAAGTGAATGAAAAATTGGAGAAGCAAACACCGGCGCCCTGACATACCACACGCTAACGACGCTAATCCGGCTTCTTATTTTCTCGCGGATGGATGTCGAGCTTCTAGACCGAGGCGGTTACCCACCCAAATCTGTGCCACTCACTGAAGTGTGAGAGATTCCTGCCACTATCTAGCAAAGATTGCTTCTGATGTCGTCCTTGCAGAGCTGCGCTCCTGAAGGAGGGAAAGTTGTGCAATCCCCTGCCTCGTGCAGCTGCACGATAACCATGACTCATGTACTCTAAGACGCAGCCATGGCCTCAGCCGCTGTGGTATACCGTGCCGTGTGATTCACCCAGGCCTTTTCCGCCCGCTTTCTCTTTCTGTTTCTTCCTCCTCATGGGGAAGAGAGAGAAAAAAAGAAGAAAACAGCTGCATGTTTTCTACCCCATTTCTGTTTCTCTTAGCGTTGAAAGGGTCTGTTTTATCGGCGATAATCTATAACGTACTGGATTTGTTTGGAAGCGGTGGGTGGCTCTGGAGAATTTGACTTTGTTGAGAATTTTTACTCGATTTGTTTTTTCAGTTCTCCACACAAACCGGAGAACAACTCAGAACTCAGACAGCAACTAAGCGGATATGGAATGTGTGGCGTTCCGCTGTTTAACTAAAACATATAAATGGCTAAAAAAAAAAAGGTATCATAATATAAACGTTTTATATTAGTCTATTGATAATGAGCGATTAGTTTTCTTGTTTTAAATATCTGGAATACTGTCAAACTGGTGATGTGACATTTCCTGTTTCATCCAAACGTTTCATCTAGAGCCGATGATTCTATTCCTGGAATTCTGGGAACTAGAACGCGATCTGTTTTTGTGTCACGCGCTCCTTTTGCACGGCTTACCGAAAATAAAAAAATAGGCGTACAAGTTTATATCCTGCTGCGAGGTGGGATAAATGAGTTTTTTTTTCTTTTTACAAGTTGTGTTTTGCGAGCAAAATGTCGCCACAGCCACATCGTATTGTCACTTTTCTAAAATAAGTGACATTTTTTTGGTCATTGTTTGGAAGTGATTTTTGCAAACAATATCACCACCTCTTTATTTCCAAAAGACGTTTTAGGCAAAAAAAATTAAAAAAATTCTCTTAGAAAGATGAAAATAATAAAGAACATTAACTTAGACTAGAAACTAAATGACATTCAGATATTTTCTGTATTCCTTTTCTGGCTCAGTATGGTGTATGATGGCACCAGGCAGCAGAAATAAAATATTTTTAGTTTGGATTTTCCAGAAGATTTTCTTCTCTTAAATAAAGTGTTTATATATAAGAAGCAAAGTCTTTTTTTTCATACACTTTTTTTTTTTTTACATTTTAAGTCACAGTAGTTCGATGTCCCCTGTCTTTACATAATTGGTGACTCATCCTGACTCATCAAACAGTAAATCCCCACTTTTTTAACCTATGAATCACACAAGCGTAACATGTCCTGGAGGAGCTTTAATGCGCTCAGCCCTGCAATAA
Source organism: Phalloptychus januarius (assembly GCA_902982915.1). Classification (NCBI taxonomy): domain Eukaryota; kingdom Metazoa; phylum Chordata; class Actinopteri; order Cyprinodontiformes; family Poeciliidae; genus Phalloptychus; species Phalloptychus januarius. The sequence continues at coordinate 15,289,715 of CADWAE010000481.1, forward strand.
GGTACGACCGCGGCGGATTAAGTTGTCATTGGGTCGTTCGCAGCGTTTCCAGCAGCGTCGGAATCAAATTCCCACGTCTCGCATAAAGAGCGACAATCCAGTCTCTCCAAAAAACACAAACAAAAAAGAAAAAGAAAAAGACACAAAACAGTTTTTGTTTTTTGGTTTGGTGCTGCAAAAAAAAAAAAAAGTGGAAAGTCCAAACGCTAAAGTGCGTAGTCTAACCGAGGGAATCCTGAGAGGATGGAGGGATGGAGAGGAGAGGATGAGAGGAGCCTCCAGTGCGCAGGGCTTGCCAACTTACTGTCATCTCTTCGGAGGTGCTACAGAGAGCGTGGACGGAAATCCAGCAATGCTGACTTGCATGTAATTAGCTGCTCTCTGCCTGAGTCGACTCATTCCTGGTGCAATGTGTGTGTGTGTGCGGAGAGAAAAAAGAAAAGAGTTCACAGTGGCGCTCAACACGTCAGTACGACATCGCAACTAACTCAACAATGCGGCGGGCATTTATTGTATCGTTTATCATTTATCGTGATACATTTCGATTAATCCTTGCGATTAATGTTTCGTAAACTGTCCGTATTGTTGGGATCGTTGGTTTTACTGTCTCCCCCACTGTTTGTTCAATGAGATCATCAGTGTATTTGAAAATATGATCAAAAGCAGTTACAGTGAGTAGTTTAGTGCTATAAATCGCACTTCCTTATCAGATCAAAAATCAAATCAGATTTTATTTGTAGAGCACATTTCAGCAGCCAGGCATTTCAAAGTGCTTTACATCATAACAAACACAAAAACACAGAGTCGTGCAACATAGAATCAACAATCAAAACATTACATTAAAGTCCAGTGCCGTCATTAAATTCATAATTAATTGTGTTTCAAATGCAACTCTAAACAAGTGAGGTTTTAGTCAAGACTTAAAGGCGCTCAGTGTTTCAGCTGTTTTACAGTTTTCTGGAAGTTTGTCCCAATTAAAAATGTATTTCAAGAGGAGCATTTGCGCGTATGTTGCTTTGATTGCTGTCATGTGTATCGTGATAAAACCTAAAGTCCAGATGTGTAATCCACCCCCGATCCAACAATATAACAATTTTTAAACAATGTTTACAAAAAAAAAGCACACAGTCTTTGGCATGAACTCCAGGTTGCAACGCTGTGCTATGGAGAACCTTCTTTTGGGCTTATAGCTGCTTCGGTGTGTCGTCACAGCGATAGTGATTACGGGAAGCACGGCCCGCTCACCCTCGCTCTGTGTGACCTCCAGCCAGGCATCAGCTGTTTTGGGATGGGCTGACCCACAGAGAGCCCGGGGCCCAACTTCTCCTTCCTTCTTGGGTCTCCGCTCCTTTCGGGCTGTTTGTTGGCTTGGTGTGAGTGAGATGGAAAGGTATTGATGATTTCCCACCATTTCTCATCAAAAGAGTCGCTTTGTTTCCTGCTTCTATTTGTAACCATGAAGAAAACAATACATTCATACAATACATACATATGTTCACCAGGAAAAGTTTGTCTTCCTTTCCCTGAGACGAGGTCTCACTGATGGAGGAGAGCGTCGGTTCCAAAGGAGAGTCCTCTGAGAATCACAGGGGAGGGACTTCCTCGGAGATGCAGCGATGTCAGGGCTGCTCTGCCATCTAATTGGCTTCTCTCCCAGTTCAGCTGACCATGACGACGGACACAGTGGTAACTGTATGCAAGATTGCAGTGTTCCCTAGGTTACTGAGGTCTAAATGTGGCCTGACGGTGCTCAGCACACCTGATAGTTTGTTAGATTCAGTTGGATTGCGGACGTAACGTTTTCAGCTGGTGTGGTTCACTTCAACACTGTAGTGTATTAAAAAAAAACCCCAAAACAACAAATCCTTTGAAAAAGTTGTTCACCTCCTTATATGTGGTGGCGCTGCACCAAGGAAGGAACTACTTTCTTTTTCACAAAATATAAACAAAAATGGAGTGGCGTCAGATTTTAGCGAGTGTACGATCTCTCTTTTGTCTTCGGCCAAGAACCACAAGCCGTTTCTGCCGCTAATGCTCGACACAAGCCTTTTGTTTTGGTTGCATTTACCCAGAATGCCCTGCGCTACGGTTCACTTCCTGCTTTCGGAGCCGCCTCCGGTCCGCTTGGCGTTCATGCATGCATCCAAACTGTGCCGGAGTTCGCTTCAACCGAACAGAGAGCAAAGTTTTTTCGCTTTCAGAGTTTGATCGCGCATTCCCATCTCCTCAAGCAAACCGGACTCTCTTGGAGTTCGACTAAAGCGGCCTGAACGGGGGCTGTTGTGAAGGGGGCCCTAAAAGTCCGCTGGCTTAGAGTGCAAAGATTATTCCTGTAATTCAGCTCTGCTCATGCATAATTTTAGACCCTGTAATACACACACGAAAAGGCTGGAAAATGCCTCTAAATATTTAATCAAAAGAGGCATCCTAAATTGAAGTCAGAAATATTGTTGAAGCTCCACAACATTAAATCTTCATTACTTTGTTTCCTCTTTGTGGTTCAAGAATCCCACAACCCTGAGTGTTGTGAGTCCGCTCAGTCAGATGGGGTTTAATTCAACATGTAGGGCAAGATTTTCTGAGGACCAGAATAGGCTAACGCTACCAGACTGCAGCTCGCTTCTGTTTGATTCTCACTACGTGGCACACGGCAACTGCGCCTTTTAAGTCGCCATGAGCCGTTTATTTTGAGAGATTTGTTACCGAAACAGGAAATCTGCTATGCTATGGTTATATTTGGTTAGGGAAAAGAACATAGAACTTCACAGTGCGAAACACGGCAGCATCATGCTTTGGGGATTTAGCCAGACACAGGGAAATCCTGGAAGAGAACAAGCTTAGGGTGGCAACTGATGATTCTTTTAGTAATGGATTATTCTCTAGATTATTGTGACGATAAAAACAATAATCGTCACGTTCTACCAGATTTACCACTTAACCGTGTAGCGCTTTTTTTTATACAATATTGGAAAGCATGAAGAGATGCAAATAAATAATGTTCATTTTTGATGTAAGAAAAAAAGCGTTTCATTGCCTAAAATAAAATAAGGTAGCATTCAATGAGTGACCGCTTGATTATTTGAATCAAAGGCTGCAGCTGCAGCTAAAATCGCTGCCAAGATCAATATGTGAAAACAAAGCACTTTGACTATTATTTTTTTCATTACCAATAAATAATTAGACTGCAAAAGGTGCTAAATAGAATATTTTTAGCTGTTTATTTTGTTCTTCCAGAATTTGAACTGGCTGAAGCTAAAACTAAGCTAGGCTACTTGAGGAGTTCTGGGTAGAATATACTTTTTTTTAATCTTAAATACAAAATATATATATTTTTGTGTAGTTTTGGCTTACTTACTGCTCTGAGAGTGTTGTTCTGTGAGCAAATAGTCTTTTGCATGTATACTCCAGTTAACGACCAATCGATTATTAAATTAGCTTACGATTATTTCAATAATCAATTCATCGCGTTTCATCACGATTAATCCGATTAATCGTTTCAGCCGCAAGCAAGTCGGAATCAAAGTCCGGACAATAAACCAACTCAGAATATGTGGCAAGGCTTGAATACGCATGATCAGCGTCTCTAAAGTGCATGTGTCAGGCCATGCAAATAACTCTTAGCTTTAACACAATAGCACCACACTTTTCAGATTTATTTTGCAAAAAGAAAAAAAAAACACAAAAATAAAACCCTGTGTCATTTTCCACACATCCACAATTACACACTGCTGTAAAGAAGTGTGTGTCTGAAAAGTGACAGAGTGGAAAAGAGCACAGGCGTATGAATACTTTTGGTCACCACAAGGTGTGTTGAGCTGCTAAACTAGCTGACTGTTATATGCAGCCGAATGTTAGCGACCTGATTTCAGAGTCACTTTAAATCTATTTTTATTTTATATTATTATTGTTTTTTTTATTTTTATTATTATTATTCCAATTGTAAACTGTGATTCGTTGCTATTTTTATCTGCTGTTTCAGGTACTTGGTGGAAGAGTGGATACTATTTAAAGTCCGGCTGCAGAACTGCAACTTTAGCACGACGTTCAGCATGACGTGCGCTGACCTAAAATTAGCCGTGATTGATCACATCCCGTTTCCTTTTTTTTTTTTTTTCCATTTACCCTAGACGTCCCTCACCAGACACACACACACACACACACACCCACATCCTCCACACACACACACACTACCCACATCCTCCATCCCCCCCACAACACTCCCCACTCTCCTCTGCCTGCTGGTCGTTTATCTGATTGTGCTACAGCACTCGGTGTACCAGCTGGGTCAGTGCTCCTGAGAGGTCCTGTGTCCCTGGAGGCTATAAGAGAGAGGAGCACACACACACACACACAAACACCTGCACCCCCACACGTCACACCAGCCTGGACCTCGGATATTTTTTTTTCTGTTACTGTACACTTTTTCTGAGCTGACAACAGGAAGTGACGGAAATCTCGAGTCCCGTAAGCGTGCGCTGATGGAGTTTCAGCAGCTGGCGTGGTGGAAGCTAGCGCCTCAGCTAAATTAAAAGTCAGATTTACGGATACGGTGAGGATGCAGAGCTCTGCAGCGTTCCACTGCACAGTGTAGCAGAGTACGCTCCCACTCATGCCGTCCTAGGCAGAGAGCAGATTCTGTCATAGATACCCCACTCCATCCCCCCCACCACCTTCCCTTAGGGACGGAGAGAGAAACAGAAAGTGGAGGAGAGGATATATCGTCTTGACTCTCCATAAAGCAGAGCGCACTGCAAACGAATGCATCATCAAGCTAATTAAAGGAACAACGTGTAGCAGTCACGGATGGTCGACGCGTCACGTAGTTCATCTCAGACGGATGGGATCTCAGATCGGACGTCTTTACAGTAAAATGCAATGTATGCAGTGTGGGAGAGTGTGTGTTCAGAAACAGTTGAATGGTTTTTCACCGTTAGAAAAAAGCTAATGGTCCGATTTCAGTGAATAAAAAAAATTACACAGCGACAGTTTAAACCAGGCCGACAGCTAATGATGATTTTAGTAATCGGTTGTTATTGATTATTCTGACGATTAATCGGATACAAAAAATTGGCACAATCTGCAGATTTTACATTGAACCACTTTGGCTGTTTTTGTACAATGTTGGAAATACACTAAAAGACCTATGTACATAAATAATTCAGTTCCCGTTTTAAAATCAGGAAATAAACATTTTGTCACCTAAAATGCGACGACACAGCGTTCCTTTAGTGAACGTTTGGTCATTTGCACCTGCAGCTCAATAAATCCTTCTAGCATCAACATGTGACGAGCTCAGCCCTTTCTGCTGGACCTATCAAACTCATCAAGTTCTGATCTGTTGACTGTTTTCTCAATTAAACAATAAATGGATAGCAGAACGGGTACTTAATATGAGAATTTTTTTGGGCAGAATTTGAACCAGATGAAGCTAAATACCACTCGAGGAGTTCTGGTTAGAACATGGTTACAGACAGAGATTTTTTTTAATATCTTATATGCAAAATATTTAGATTTATTTTTCTTTCAGCAAATGGCCTTCGTCTGAGTCTGTGTGGCTCATTTACCGATGAAATGATCATTAAATAATTTGATGATTAATCAAATTAATCACGATTAATCCAGCTAATCGTTTCAGACCTAGTTTCAGCCCATAAATAGAAGCACTATGATCTGAACTAGACAAACAAACCACAATGAAATAAAACAAATCTACAAGGAGAAACCAAAAACTATTCTAACCCTGGTTGAAAACAAATGCACAGAACCCTTTTCAGATGTTATCCGAACGTAGTGGCGGATGCACACTTTCAAATTGCGGTGCTTTTTTTTTTTTATCGATTTGTATCGAGGATTCAGCATCCAGCACTGGGCGACGTCGGGGCCTCGCAATTTCGTTATGGAACGGCCCAACATCTGGAGCGACTGGGACGAACGGGAAGAAGGTTCCGTAGATTTCGGGGTTTGGAAAAGAGAGGAAGTGAAGAGGGATGGGAGAGGAGCAGAGAGGACAGGAAAGCAGAGGAGAACATCAGAGAACAAATGAGAGTAGAGACGCTGACGTCTTTGATCCTATCTGTTCTCGCTGCCGCCTCAAAACCCCATTGACAAAGCCGCACTTCACCAGCTTCTGTTGTCTCCTTTGGTTTCATTTTAAATAACATCTGCATTCGTCAGCATGTGTTTTATTGGCTGTCCGGATTTTATCCCTCCAATAAGGCTGTGCAGTTTGAGATGCCCTTGGCAAAGCATAAGAGGTGGACTTTATAAGAGCCAGACTGCCTGTGATTTCTAATAAAATATACTGTTTGCTTAGGTAAGACATTTACTTGTGAACGGTGAGGAAAAAAAAAAAAAGCATTTCCTGCAAACGTTTGTGCAGATCTGGCGTTAGAGGCAGACGGCGAAAGCGGGAAACACACGGCCTCTTGATCAGACTAGGTTATCTCATGTTTGCTCCATTCATAGAAACCTCATGCTTCCAGCGTGACTATTAATAGCGGACACACTCAGCTTCGTGCTGGAGCCAAAACACCGCTGGGCATCCAGAAAAGGCAGAAAACCTGTGGGGACGCACTCGTCTAGTGAAACCTAGGCAACAGACGGCAACTGCCACCTACCGAAAAATAAGGAGAAATTCCAGTTGAAGGCTGGATGTAATTTGTCAAAACAGATAAACAAGTGAAATCAAATTCTTACATTAGAGCTGCAGTATGTAACTTATGCAAAAGGAGATGTTTATTTACATATTTGTTAAAATTATCACTTTGATGGGACAGTATAAAATCAGAAAGATAATCTATAGGTGGTGCACCACAACGTAGCCTGCCACGGATGCTAAGGCTAGTTAGCATAGCTACAGATGACGGCAGATAAACGGTCTTCCTGTAATGGTAAATTGTTTTTCCACCATTAGCACATTGAGCAGCGTACATGACTTCACTCTCTCAATTTCACGACACTGAGGTGCAGCTTAACTTTTACCGCCCTAGAGGTAAAATATTCTGTGCTAGAGAATAAACAGAGACATGTGGGATTAAATCTCAAAACTAGAAAACAAACCTTGAAACTAATATTAAAGAATCTATGCCAATCCAAGTTAATTACATTATTTAGACAAAATCTGGACAGCATTATGCTGTTAAGCTTTCCTGTGGCCGACCATTCATATGACACATGCCTCACCCTACAAAATCAAATTTTTTATATCAGTAATGAAATCCACATTCAAACCCAAATGAATGATCATCATAAACAAAGAAATGAAAACAAACCGTTTAAATGAAATCTAAAATGTCCTCAGTACAGGCGCTTTTGTCAGGGAGCTGATGTATTTACTAGCGGCCGTTTACACAGGGCACTCTAATCTCTCCCTCCCCGGTGTGTGTTTGTCCAAGTTTTACTCATTCAGGTTTCAGCTGGCCGAAGCAGGTGCGAGCCAGTGACTCAACGACGTGTGTGCCGCTGCCGACCGGGCTCTTCCAACACACCTTTGTTTGGCCTAAATCTCAAACCGTCCAGTGCCTTTTTTAAAACAAGTACCCGCCACCGCGCACACAGACACGTAGCAGATCCACTCACACACACACACGCACACCCCCCCCACACCCCCACACACACATACACAGTTGCTCTGTAGAGCAATTCCCAACAGGGGAATTGTGATATTTCATTATGTAATAAGTGGTGCAGTGACACTGTAATATACTGTAGCTTTACATTTGCTTGAGCTGGCTTCACAGGAAACGTTAAAAACAGCAGCATCAGCAGTGGAAACATTCTGGCGAATGCAGTTTGTATCGATCGTTGCTCGCCTGGCTCTGACCAGGAGGTGGATTGCTTAGGAGCGTTACGCTGCTGCACAGCTGCTGCGGATGAGGACGCTGCTGCGGGTATAGTTTGCCAAGGCGACCAGCTGAGATAAACGCTGTAATAAAGGACAAGGAGCGATCACTATCGTGACATTTAAGGCATTGTACTACAATCAGCCTAAAAGCAAAAGAGCCAGTTTTTAAAAAAAATAAAATAAAATTCATATAAGGATTTTGCTGAGGGCACAAAAAGCTAATTTTCCATTCTGGGATTGCAGTTTTAGTAGAGGGTCTCCAACTAATTCCTTAATGTCACTTATCCTGATAAAATATTGCTACCATCACAACAATAATGAATTGATTGATTTGATCTGAATTGAACAATGCATGTAAAAGCTGCAGTATGTAACTTCCGCAAAAATATGTTTTTTTCCTTATCTACTATAAACTGTTGCCATGTCGTGAGTGTATGGCATGAGACGAATAATCTGTGAAAAATTAAATTTCCTCTGCCTCCTCCCAGTGCTACTACTGTGGTTTGCAACCTCCCCCCTCTGCCCCCCTCACCCCCCCCAAAAAAAAACAGCCAATAAGAACTAGGAGGGTCTCAGTGCTGTCAATCAACCTCCTGTACACGATGCTCAATGATGGAAAAACAACTTGTTGTTACAGTTAAACCGTTTATCAGCCATCATCGGTGGTTATGCTAACTGGCCTTAGCATTGTCAACCATCATCCAATAAAACAAACGCAAAATACAAACATTCATCCAATTTCATACATAAAAATGAGAAACAGAGTAAAAACTAATGAAAAATATATATAAGGTGCCATGAAAATGTAGCAGCTGACCAAGGAGGTAGGGGACTGGCAAATAACAGGAGTTTATTTTCAGTGAAGATCCAAAAAGAACTTGGAGTGCTGCAGTTGACAGACAGCAGAAACTGTTCGCCTTATCCTCAGGGGCCCAGCTGCTTGGATGGTTGCTTGCATGGTTGGCTTTAAATCTGCACAGAGAAGCGACTGATGCAAGGGAATCCTTTCATTAGGGATTTTACAGAAAGCAAATTTAGACAGATGTGCCTGCCATCAGACAGATGTTTAAAGTCGTCGAGTTCAACTTAATTGAAGTCATACAGTGTGCGGCAGTTTACGCATCTGTCCATTTGATGAATGTGCTGACCTTTGAATTGTGTGTAGCCAGAATGTGGTGGAATGAGTACATGTGGGAGCCTATAATGTAATTCCTCAAAGGGAAAACCTAAAAAAAATGGGAGAAAAGTAGTGCCATCAACAGTTGTATGTCTTAAAAGTTTCCTTTCGCAGATAAGCTAGCTAAGTTTTAATGTTTTGTAGAGAACAATTGAATAAATATTGATAGCTGCAGTGTGTTTTCCGTGATAGCCGTATTTCCTATCAGATATATTTTATTTCAACACTTTAAAACTCATGTAAGGCCATGCTAATGACTATTCACAGCTGATCCACGTGGAAAACAAACCGTGAAATAGTTCTGTCAGAATCTACCAGTATGCTAACTTCAGCCTTCAGGGACAACAAAGTCCCTGCCTGTTAATGTTAGCTCCACTGTAACATAGGAAGATGTTAGCATAGTGAGCGCATGAGGCAGGTTGTTTATATTTTCAAATATTTCATTTTCAATACAGAGAATAAGAAAAAAGGTTCCATGGAGTTCTGTACGTTAGCTCTAGTAGCTATTCCACTGTTTTTTCTTCCTCTGTTTCCTCGAGTTGTCCCTGCAGCGCCCACTTCAGGAGCTGGCACCCTGGGCAAATAGTCAAGAAGCAGCTCTGCCTGTAGGGATGAATTGGTTAAAGATGGAGTGGAGTGAGTTGGGTCAACAATAGGCCAGGTATCAAATACCGCTCTATTGTTAGCTATGACTGAGCTATTACAACCCTCAGCGTGAGACATTTTTAGAACAGTCCACCTGGAACAACTCCAGCATGTGTGTCTAACTAAACATCAGACTGAGAAAATATTTATTAAAGTAGAATATTAGGAATATCAGTGAGAATTTTTTTTTTTTGTAATACTACAAACGGTTACAAGATCTTCTAGTTATGATGTGCAAGTTTTGTTTTGGTGTAAAATTTGAAGAGCATCACTAATTGCACTGATTCAATAATTCTGATCCAAAATAAAAAATATCTAGAGACAGAGACAGAGACGAAATAGAATCAAAAGTATGCAAATACTTCTAATAGGACACTTTTAACAGCTATATGCTTTTGAAGATGTTTTCTTATTTTAATTTCTGGACATCATCTTAGCAGCTACAGTTGATCTTTTATAATACACAGTGGGATACTAACCCTCATTTTTGCTTTACCACTGACCCACTGGGTAATTCTTTACAAGAAAACCAAGAGTTGGATCATACGATTGCATATTAGGGCCATTGAAGCTAAGGAAAAAACAGTACATTTCTGAAAATTTGCTACAAAAACCTGGAAACTCTTGAGTTTCAAAAGTCCAACTTTCATCTTTTCAAGCTTAGAAATGTCCCTGGTTTTTCTAGAAAATGTCCAAGATTTTTTGGCAAAACTTTCAACTCTAAAAATTCGAAAAGTCAACTTTTCAAGCGAAGAAATTTCCTTGTTTGTTCTAGAAAATGTCTGAGATTAATATCAAGTTTTTGTGGCTGAAATTTCCTCCTCCTTTCTTTTTCATCTACATTGGCCTTAGTACACCGTCATAGGATAATGTACAGTAGAAGATTTTGGTGAACGGGTGTTGGCCAAGTGGCTGTTATGTTTCTATGTTTGTGGCATGAATGAAGAGGAGGAAATGAGTGGGCTTCATCCAGCTAAACTAACACGCAGAAAAAGGCAGTGGTCCGAGCCGAAACACATCTGAGCGTCTGAAATGTTCCCAGAGAAACTGTAGAGGCGTTTACGGTGGGCTTGAAGACGGGACAGTGTCAACTGCCAAGAAAGTGCTGATTGCAGATATAATGAAAATGCATCTGTGTCAGAACGAATAGGAGAGGCTGACAGGAGAAGCAACCTGCCGTTCACAAAGAACGACATGCTAGGACAAGCATGATTATTAAAGACAATAGGGACATACAGACTCTGAGAAATTTGTTGTAGATGTGTCCAAGCCTTAAAAAAGCTTAGAAATATTGTAATACAAAAAAAAATTATTCTACTGTTAGGATTTCCTCCATATAATCCACATCAATGGCTCGGTCTTCAGACCCAATAAACAAGACAGTCAGTTCCTACTGTCTAAGAAGCAATAATGGCTGTGATCTGCAAGTTACAATATAGGGTTGCGGAACAAGGTGGAAAGTGGTGATGCGATACAAAGCAAAGACAAGAGCAGCAGTATGTGGGTGCGCATAATCCTCCGTTGTGAGTTTGATCTGACAAATACTTTAATCAGCAGAATCTGATGCAGATAATACCACGCTGAACATGATGCACAACGGCTTCTGCTTGTAAAGCACTAAATGCATTGTGGAGAGCCTGCACAGACCTCAACCAGACAGCAAGCAAATCCCCGACAAGCTAGAATATGACAGAGGTAAATGTGTGGCATTTGTCCCGCGCCAGCTACACACAGCCCGGCATAGCAGATTGACTTGTATGGTGTGAGAGGAAAAGGGGTTTCAGAACCGGAGGCGTCATGGCTGTGTGTTTACGGCAGAATTCAAATGTGAGAGAAGCTTAAAATCAGCGACAACCAAGTCTCAGATGCGGTGCAATCTGGGACTAATAGTCTCTTTGTTCCTTGGTTGTAGTTTTAGTCTTTCATGGCTGGGTTCCGACACCACAAAATATTTTCTGAAAATCTTGGGGGATCATCCGGATGTTTTCAGTGGCATTTTTTCCCCCATTTGTTTCTTTAATGTAAAAATCATTGCTCCTGAGCACAGCTGATGGAAGTGAGGCCGGTAGAGTTTTGAAAGTTGTTCTGGGTTGTCTGGTGGCCCTCCTGGACAAGATGTCGAATTTCTTTGGATCGGTGCATGACGTGTTACGTTTTGAGATCCGAGCCCATGGCGTGCCGTCAGACGGGCTAACATCATGTGATTTCTTGACTCTCTAAAAAACGTTGGTAATCAAGGCTAACTAATGTTTCATAAGGGGATCGATTACATTTCCACATAGAGCTGAGTTGGTCAGAAAGTGCTTCCCCCTGGGGTTGTTCAGTGTATTGACACCGGTACTTTTGCTACAAATAAAATGCTTTTTTTAGCTTACGATTTTAAACCCACAGAATAAAACTCAAATATTTTTCAAAAACAATCCTCAGAGCAAGATTATGCTTCTGTAAAAAATATGTGTTACGACTTTGAACCCAACTTTACCCGGAGAGACAACACATGTTTCTTCATCTACATGTTCAAGAATACAGATTCTGTAAGTTTTCTCTAAATGCTAGTCACGATGTTGATACGTGTTATGCTGTGTGATAAAGTGGCTGCAAAAATGAATATTGCACATATGTTTCTTGTAAGCCCTTGCATGAAAAAGTGTACTTGTGAGCGTGTCGGCTGCGTGGCTACTCGCTGACTCGTTGCCACTTGGATGTCTCTCGGGAAGGGAGATATGAGGCAGCTCAATTGAATCCTGGCGGGTAATCTAAGGAAACAGATGGATTTTTAGTTATATTTGGCTGCAGATTAGCCACTTCCCGTCGCTCCTCCCCAACCCCCAACAAACTTGCTCTTGCCAACTCCCGTTCGACAATCTGAATATTAGTTCTCGGTCAGGAGGTCCGGCTTGCATGCTGTTTGATTGCCTATTCTGATGAGTGTGGGGGCGTGTGCGTTCAATCGTATCTTTACTTTCTAAGGCCCAGCCGCCCCAGCCGGCCGACCCGCCTATGCCAAGGCCATCTCGTCGTCCCCGTTCGCCCTGCCTATCTCACCATGCCAGCGCCCCATACCTGAGGAAGTTAACAGGGCCCGATCCGCCGCTCCTAATCCTCTTTGATGCGGAGAGGAAGTGTTCAGTGGTGGTTCTCCTGGCATTTTACTGGAGAGGCTGAATGAACAGGTGTCTCACCGCCTAATCGTCTGACAGAAATTGACCTGCTATATTTAGCGCGCTCTACCTTTCTTTAAGATTTGCAGGTTGCACAATGCTAGATTTGGGGAGGTATTCTGACTTGCATAACTTTGCTGTAATAAGACTAACGTCATACACAGCATGTTGATTTGCTTAGTGGTGGCTGCCTGACGTGGACTAACACTGGCTGAAGTTGTTTGGGAATACGCCATTTCTGTCAGACTTTACAGTCAGAGTATTCTTCTCTGCTTTTTTCTTAAAATTAAAAATAAATGGACCCTTATTGAAGGTTTTCACGCGTGTGGATTATTAAGCCCTTCACGATAAGCGTTTAATGAATTTATCACGTGATAAACTATGATAAATGAGCTTGATAGTTTCCGTTCTGATTAGCATTTTTTTAAAGGACAAGATTTGACTTGTGGTTTCAGTTGCGCGTGTTTTTTATTTCCGTTTTATTGATTGTTTCTGGTTTGTCATGTTTTATTTTGGATATGTCAAATATCTTCCAGTTCCAAAGAAGCTTTCATTGACCAAATGAAAGTTTCTTGGTCTTTCAGAGGGCAAACTTTCATTATGACACCATCATAAACACCATTACTTGAAAATGGTCTCAATACAACAATATTATTGTTTATCGCAATGATTACTGGGACCATTTATTGTCCAGCGAAACAGTGTGAATTTGGATTTTGCCACTAATACCAAAATAAATAAAAACTTGTCCAAAAACTCAAATTTTCAAAGTAGTAATTTAAAGTTAAAGAACATTTTTGATAAATGAATACAAACAACAACACATTTTTAATAGTTCTGAGCAGTTCCTAACTGTTGCTAGTTTAAATGGATGGTTTTGCTTGAAAATAGTTTTCATTCATTTTTATTTGTGATCATGCATAATTTGAACCACAAGTGACCCATGAGGCGAAAACAAAAACATTCAGACAGTGCATATTTTAAAGACACTTCATGTGTGCAGTCTTTCGATTAGAAATCCATTTGTCCACTAGAGGGCACTGTAGGTAGCTTCATTGGAAACTCGGTTCGAAGTCTTACAATCCCCCCCAAAACACTAAACTAAAACTGCTTTTGTTGTCATATAAAAAGTGAAGAAAGTGCAAAAGAACCAAATTGCTAAACTGCACCATGTTTGTGTTTTTATTTATTTATTTTATTTGTCTTGTGTCACAGGGAGTTCAGAGGATGCAGTTTGCGGGTTAAAGAGACGGAAAACTGAGACTCGGTCGGGCCTGCAGGCCTCCTTAGCGGCCAGGATACCGAATACGTCACTTGTGACATTTTACACTCTCTCATTTTACTGCCTCGTGTCAAACAATACACAGCAGGACAGCAGCACACTCACTCGCTAAGCCTCTCGCCGCTCTCACCCGCACAGACGAGGGCGCGTGGGGTGGGGTGGAGGCGCACGCGTACACCTCTGCATAGACGTCGGCTCGCGCACACAAACGCTCAGTGCCCGGCAGCTGTCCAGGCAGGCAGGCAGGCAGTCAGGCAGGCAGGCAGGCAGCAGGCTCCATCAGATAAAATATGAGGCTTGTAATGCGACCACAGAGACCGGGCTGATGGGATCAATAAAGAACGGCGCTGCAGGTCATCGGGAGAACACAGCGAGAGGATAAATATGGACTGGCTCATCGGAAAACAGAGCAGCGACACTGACGGGTACACAGGACCGGATCTTCTCTCTGCCGCAGCCTACCTGGCCGCAGGTCACACGGCTGATTTCCTGCTTTTCTGCTTTTCTACCAAAAAGTGTTAATAACGTGAAGCTTCATTTTGTCGCATCAGAACGAGAACCTCCTCAATTGCAGCTTGTTTGATTCCCCCCCCCCTCGTTTATTGGGGTTAAAACGTAGCGCATCCTTTAATTTGCATCCAGCATTAGAAAGAATTCTGTTTTGAATAGTATTTTTCCCCCCGTACATTTCTCACTTAGATATTCACTCTGAGGCTCACATTTCCTTCGACTGGAGAAAAGTTGAGTTGCCACTCCATTGCACCTCTTTCCAGGAAGTGCTTAAGTATTCTGAAAGCATTCTCAGAAGACTTGCATTAGCATCACCGTTTGTTTTTGTTTTTACTGGAAGCTACTTCAGTCTTTGGTTTTATTTCATGCAGTTTCAAACAGTTCAAATTAAGTGCATTTGATCTAATTGGAGCAGTTTTGGAGTGAACCCCCTGGTCCCCATCTTAATTGGATGGGGTCAAAGTTTAAAGTTTTTGGGCGGACAAACTTTCTGAGGATAACTGTGTGATTATGAATGAGTGGCAATCAGGTGCTTATAGAGGTTTTGCTGTGGGATTCTCAATTACTTGTTTCTGGTTAGCTTAAAGTGACATTTGCTCCCATAACAGGAGCGACAGCGGCTAATGTCACAGCCTCGTGTGTCGGATGGTGCACAGGTTTCTGAGACATATGAGATGGTCATGCAGCGGCCGCTGTGTGTGTGTGTGTGTGTGTGTTTGTCTGAGCTTTGCTTTGCTTTACTTAGGGGGAGTGTGAGGAGAAAGTATTTTAAATACCAGCTTTTTTTTCATTTTGTTATTATTGGCTTTAAAGGGTACACAGCACATGTTGATGCTGATTTCTACCAACTTGTAGAGGAGATGAATCGTTTATTTATTTATTTATTTTTTTTTTCTGATCACCTATGGAGGTATTTACTCCATTCTCAAAAATATCTCTTCCACCAAATATTTGCTCCTTGCTTTGTTTTTTCTTTTTTTTTTTTCAGTGTAGGGAACTATTATTATTATTATTATTATTATTATAACTCCCGCAAGCAAACCTCTTAATATCACACAAATAATTTATAAATTGGTCGAAATGTTTAATTGAACTAATTGCAGAGTCTGTAGTTAATTGCATTTTTAATCGAAAATCAGGTGTTGACAAAGAAAACGTTCTCAATTCAAAACCCTGTTGCTAAAATATTAAATACTGTAGACATATGAACACATCAACAAATATATTTATTGTTTTTAATCTTTTATTTTGGGTTGTTGAGCCATCAGACTGGTGTAAAGTGGTATTAAGCTTGTTAGAGCCACAAATAGGAAATATTTAAATTATTTGTATAATGGTTTGTTTTTATTGGATCATATTTAGTTAAGAAGATTGATATTTGTTCAGGCAATTTTTATTGTAAAATTTTGCTTTATTTTGAAAGGCGTACTTCCTGTGGGACGTATATTGTATTAGAAAAAACATTGACAGATTGCTAAAACAAGGACGGATTACCTAAATATGGAGCAAAACAGTTTTGACCATGTAGATTGTGTATTTTTTTGGAAAGAAGGAAAAAGGAATTGTAAAACCTGTTTATCGTCATTTTTGTATTTGCATCTTTTATTTTACAGATTAAGAATTTTTAAAATTAAATTCACGGTTTGCACGCGTCCTTTACTTCCAGTGTCTAAGGAATGACACAGATATTGGATCTGTTGCCATAATAATACTTATTCAGGAAGCCATAGTTGTTCATGTAACAACTTTGAAAAAAAATTGTTCTTTATGTCTATGGAAGCTGATATTAGCATTGGGAATGTCTGTGCAAAATGTTTAGCGCTGAGATGCTATTTGAATAGCTTCTCTGATAGGGTAACTCCTTTTAGTACAACTTAACAATAGTTTTTTCTGGTGTCCCATAAGATCGTTTTTTTTTTAAGCAGAGTTTAAACCCGAGGACAAGAAAAGAAACTTTTTCCATCTGTCGTTTTTGTTTCTGAATGTCGCTTGTGCATCAGATTTATGGGCGTACCGGAAACATGCGAATACAAAAGTTCTGCCTGGGAACTTTTGTATAAAAAAAAAAAGAAAGAAAAAGTGATGGTTGCCTTACTGTAGCGATTTAAATTCGTTTTTATTTACTTTTACTCTTCCATCCTTAAAGCAACATTGATGCGTGTACATATGTTTACTTTCCCACCCGTTCTATTTCTTCCATTGCTGTTTGAGTCTTTATTTAGATTGTTCTACATTTTGCATGTCTTCTGTTAACGTCGTTATTGTACGATTGTCGTGTCTTCACCTTGTTTTCCTCATCTATTTCTTTTTTTGTATGCAATGAGATCTCCATACCGTTTTTATTTTATTTTATTTTATTTATTTTATGTTTTAGGCTCAAAGAAGAACCAAAACCTCAGCAAGCACAGTAAGTAAACTGCATTACCCAGAGTGCTCTAGGCTTTGACTGTGTTTTTTTTTTCTGGAAGTTTGTGCTGTGTGCTTCTTGTGGCTTTCTCCTCGTCTTCTGGGGGGCTAAACGAAAGAAATGACATCAACGTCATGCGATGACAGCTGGATGACTCAACAGTCGTAGTAATCAAGCTACATCGGATTATATGTACGCCACACTGTCGGCTAAAATTGTGAGACAGGTGAATTGATATCAAACAGCTGACATCCATGGCGTTAATGGCAGTTGCTTTTTTCTTTTTACCGGCGCTCTTTACAATTTCTTTGCCAGACTTCTCGCACACCCTCCCTTGTCCCTGGTTTCTACTTGGCTGTCCGTCTTCATCCAGTGTATCGGCTGCACTCTGGCTGGCCTGGTCAACCCTGTAGTTCGTCTACAAATGTGGACTCCGTGCTGCTGTCCTCCTCTAATGTTGCCATTGCTTCATTTGACCCGATCTCTCTCTAAGACTGGTCATTTGGAAAACCTGACCTCTGCTGCCCCTGTAAACTAGAAGAAGTGATACTTCTGTTAGCCTGGTCTGTAGCACTCATCTCCATTGGCTGTAGAGCTCCTACCTTTTTTTCCCCTCGCCGTTCTTATCTCTAATTTAACTCTGACAGCCTCGCACTTCTACACTCTTCTGACATTTCCGTTGTAATTCTGACCATATCCGGATGTCGGTTCGTTCTGCCGGTGTCCTGGCCCTCTCCTCTATCTGCTCTGGTTCCAGTGAATGTTCCTGCTATTTCTCACTCCTTGAAACTGCCCTGTGATCCAAACATCCCTCTTACGGTCGACTTATTTTCTCCTTTGATAACCGATTGCCATGTTTCAGCCATGCTTTGCTTGTCTGAACAGGTGGTTTCCCTTTAGTGGGATCACTGGCCTGGTAAATAATGTTCTTCAGCCCCAGCAAAAGCCCCAAAATGACAAGAAGCCCGAAGCAGACGCGTAAGTAACACAGACCCGTCGTGTTCTACTTTCAGCAGAAAACAAAAATATAGCGACGACCAAAGGAGCTCAATAGGTTAGTTTTAAACAAAGTTTCTAAGAAGTTTTTTTTAAAGCTGCAGTATGTAACTTTTGCAAAAATATGTTTTTTGTACTGTAGTAATGTCATGACAATATGGTATGTGGCAGATAATGGGTGCAAAAATGCATCGCTCCTGCCCAAAAACGACCACTCAGAGCCAAGGGGAGGGACATAGCGCTGTCAATCAACCTTATGTATGCTGCTCATTGTGCTGATGTTGGAAAAACAACTTATGGTTACAGGAGAACAGTTTTATCCGTTGTCATTGGTGGTCATGCTAACTAGTCTTAGCATTGATGGCATGCTATGTTTTGGTGAAGCAGCTGTAGCTCAGCAAAGAGCAAGCAGGAGGAGGTGAGCATGAGATTGATTGACAGCGCTAAGACCCTCCTCCTTGCTCTGATTGGTTGTTTCTGACTGAGTGGTGTTTTCTGCACTTAGTACTGGGAGAAGGCATAGGAGCTTGATTTTTTTGTTTGTTTTTTTCACAGATTATCTGTCTTACTCAATACAACATAATGGTAATTTCAACAAATATTTGAAAAAGTTACATACTGCAGCTTGGAGAGTGGTTATCGGTGTTAGATTAGCGGTGTATCAAATTCTTGTCTGATAACGTGAGTATCAGCTTCACAGCTTGCTGACACAAACCTTTCATTTGATGCATCTAGTTTTGTTACAGTAGTTGGGTAAGAAACTGTAATGTTCTGAAACAACAGACTTAAAAAAAAATCCTAAATCTTGAATTGTATTGTTTTCCATTATGCTTTGTTTTGGTGTTGACTCATATGCTATGCTATTTATTTATTTAATTTTTTTTGCCTTGTCTGCTGCTTTTTAAAAGATGTATGGCAGAACATTCGGTTCCACACTTTTGTTCTGCAAATAAATGTTCTGCATGTTACATGTCTAGGTGCTGAAAGGTGAGTGCAGTATGCTGAGAAGAGGTGATCAATGGAGCAAGAGACAGCCCAGCCAGTATACCTAGATGGCCCCCATATGGGCACATATGGAGGGCCTACTGCCTACATGGGCCCTACATAGCAGTGGCCCTACATGGGCAAACCCGTGTGGGACCACCATGGAAACCCCGGACAAACCCATGTGGGACCCATATTGTCTGCCCTCCATTTCCCCATATTGGGCCCACCTAGGTATGCTGGCTGGGAGGTGGAGACTAAATAACCAGAATGTGAGTTGCTGAGTGAGAAGACCGGAGAGCTGAAGCAGAGAGGATCAAATGGAAAGAATTTCAGGACAGAAGCAAAAGAGGTGTAGCAATCTAAAAATAATAACCATAAATAATCCGTGCAATATAAGGAATGACATAAAAAAACCTTATTGTTAATATTATGGTAGATAGACATGATGAAATAATAATGCTAATGACAACATTATTAACTTGTCCGCGGTTTCCATTGTGGCCCCATATGGGTTTGCCCATGTAAACCCATATGGGGCCACCTAAATGGCATGAAATTATAGTCCATTAGCTGTGCCCCTATCATTTACAAATGTCAGTAATAATTTAATTTGCTGTTTCTGCCGCATAGTTTACTTTTTTATTGGTAAATAAATCTTATATAGCGCCCTCCGCTGGTAGAGAACAAGAAGCGTTACAGTAAAAATAAAGCAATGAGCAAATGAACTATTTGCTCATTGCTCTGTAGAGAATGCAGGGTTTTAAAAACTGCTCACACAATCAAGCTCAGGAAACCAGCCAAAGGTTTGTCAGTGTTAGTGTTTAATTGTGCATCAAAGTGAGTATATTTAGCTTTTTTTTTAGCTTCCATTGACAAAATATAGGCTGTGTTACTCCGAGCGGGTTTTCTTTTACCCTGTTTTTCACCAGCAAAAAACATATGCTAGCCAAAAGTAGCATCAAGTTGCATTCCTCAGCAGCTAGCTTTATAAATCAATTATCTCAAACTGTAGCAATCAGCCAAAGGACTTCAAAGACTGCAGAAAATAAAATGAAGGCTTTTAAATGGATTCCAACATGTTAGCTGTACTAATGTAATTAGTAAAAGGTAAAAGTGAGACTTTGTTACGATATTAGCTGCGCCTGCACTGTTGAGTTGCTCAGTAAAAATGTAAACTGTGAAAGTAAAGAGAAGAGCTCAGAGGCCAGAGAATTAAGTGAGTTGAGTTTTAGAGTCATGAGAAGCAAATTCTTTTTGCTTCTCATGTGTCTTTAAAGCTATTTTGCCATATTAGAGTATAGCAAAAACTATAGGCTAAACCACTCAAAATATTTTACTTTTTTGTAAATAGTTATTATCTCATCAAGTCATATTTGTAAATGTATCTTCTTGAGCTCCTTTGTGTTTACTTCACCTGGCTAATAGTACCCTGAGTTACTTTATGAGGTGGTGTTCATTGCTATTTCTTTTGGGGTAAGCTAAAAACATCCAAAGGTTTTGGTAAGCTAGGGCTAGACAAAGCTAACAGCAAGCAAGGTTAAGATTCACAAAAACCATTATTATAAAACGATCTAAAGAAAAAAAAATTGTTGCAAAGAAGAATATGAACTAGATTAGCTCAAGGATTCAGCAAAGGAAACAAGAACAAGAAAAAAAAGGACATTGCAATCGATTGGTATGTCATGCTGTGACAGTTTGGCATGGCAGATAATCTCCGAGTAGATCGACCTCCTCCAACTCTTCCCTGAGCTACTATTGCTGCCTAAAGAAACGCAGCGCTCCCGGTCAAAAACAACCAATCAGAGCCAAGAGGAGGGTCTTAGTGCTGTCCATCAATACACGCTGTTCAATGGGCTAATGGCCGAGAAACAACTTACAGCTACAGGAGAACTTTGTCCGCCATCATCGGTGCACTATGCTAACTAGCCCTAGCATTAACGACAGACTCTGCTAGCCTGCAGCGTAGCAGAAAGCAAGGTGGGGAAGAAGATGGGGAGATGATCAGCACCACATGGAGAGTGGTTCACAGCGCTAAGACCCGCCTCCTGGCTCTAATTGGTTATAGTCCATTAGCCGTGGACTATAACTACGGCTAATGGACGTGGTTATACGTCCAATAGCCGTGATGGACGTATAACGGCAAATGACACACCAATTGGTGTCATTTGTTGAAATGACACCATTTCCCTTGCTGCCTACCCTCATGTAGGCAGCATTTTTTTTTTTTTTTTTACAATTTTTGGACATGTGCTAAAGATTCCCAAAAAGTTACAAATGAATCAAAAATAAATAATGGACTAAGTAAAATCTAGCTGCTGTAAAGACGTCACATAGTTCACCTTGCTGTTGTGAGAAGCCGAATCTGTCTTAAGTCCAAGAGGACAGCTCAGGTTTCAGACTGCGTATAGCTGCTGTCTCATAGGTAAGAGAGCTCCGATACACCAGCATGGAGCTGGACAATGAGCCGTGTATGATTACTCATCAGTGGTCTCACCTGCGTTTGACCATGTTTTTACACAATAAGCAACCCCATTTTGAATGGCTAATGCGTACCGTGCACCTGCCGCGGCAACCCGCGTCACGTTTGTGCTGTTTTCCGAGTTTTGCTGAGGGTCGTCGATAACGTGACCTTCCTGAGTTCTCTGAAGTGTGTAGCGATTCTGTTAATTTCAAACTCTCAAATGAACATTTTTTGTTGTTGTTTTTGATGAGGTCGCTTTATACAATGGCAGAAAATTAGTCAGCCAAAACCTCCAACTAGCCAACCAGCATAGCTAGGTGGGCCCCATATGGGGAAAAGGAGGGCACGCAAAACCAAACCCACGTGGGACCCATATGGTCTGCCCTTCTTTTCCCCATATGGGGCCCACCTAGGTATGCTGGCTGGATATATATATATTTGTACTGACGTGTGAGACAGGATCACAACAGTCGTTTGACGTTTCGCCTCCCTGATCCTTGGTAACAGTGACTTTAACTCGGCTGGTTGTCAGTCGTTCTGTGAGTAAATGTGATTTAGTTTGAATCTCTTCAACAAAGCGCCGCACAAGTCTAATCACTGCTTGGTAAATGCACAAAGGCTGATATAATTAGCTCTTTAATCCTTTTGTGGATAGCACGTGGAGCATGTCGGTGGCACTTTATCTAATGTTCTGATGGCACAGTGAGTCAGACGCGACGACGACAACACCACACACAGACAGGGAAGCGCGTGGTACACTTACGGTGTTCGTAAGATGTGTGCGCCTGCTGGATTTGGGCTCTAAAGCTCCGGTTGTGGGAAAAGGAAGCATGTTTATCTCAAATGCAGACCTGTACGTGGTAAAAGGATCACACTGCTCAATAATTCACAAGAGCTAATGAATGTTGCAGGGGATATGTGGGGCGAAACCACTTCTAATCGCCATATTATGAAGTCAACCCAGTGTTTAGTTTCCAAGGAGACACTCAATTGACATGTGTCATGCAAAATGCACGTAAGGAGACGTTGTTGTTTTTTGTTTTTTTTGTTGCTGTTGTTTTTATTTTTGGGTGGAAGTTGAGTTTTTTCTTCTTTTTTTTGTTTCTATGCAATCAGCTGAAGTAGGACACAAAGAGACACTGGAAGGCTGCGTTGATTCCTGCAAAGCGAGATGTAAAGTTTTCTGCTTGCGACCACCAATGATTGCTTGCAGATAATGGAAAAAAAAAAAAGAAAAAAAAAGTTGACTTTAATAACCAGCGGTTCATATCAACGGCGTTCCTCGCCTCGCGTTACCACTGCCTTGTTACAGACAGACGGGTGCAAATTATTCACCTAATACAGAGGAACCCGAGTAACCAGAATTAAGTGATGTCCTCAAACTTGCAAAGCAGAACTGATACCCAAACGCCTGAGTTTGAGGAGATGCTGTGTCAGAGGAGGGAAGGGGAGGAGAGTCGACTTTTAAACCTCTGATGTAACTTTACGGGCTTTTGCTCTCAGAAATTCACTTCTTATCTGGGGTTGCACCACTTTGTCGGCTTGTAGTACAGGCTTATTGGAGAAGTGCCAGTTTGAGCAAAAAAGCAGACTTTCACAGTGTTGGTTGTTTACATCTGTTGCTTGGGATCCTTGAAAATGCTTGAATTCCAATTGGGCGTTTTGAAGGTTGGGAAAGTGCTTGATTTCCGATTAACACGTAGTAACTCGAACTCACGTTTTATGTGTCTGCTGTCCGAAAAATCGGCAAGAACAACTTGACTTCTCGCGTTTTCTGTAAATAATCCCTTAATTTTAAGTATATATGTAATACTTAATGTAATTAAAGAAATAAAAATGGTTAAAAAATCCTAGCATTTTGCCATACAGTGTGGACGCCCAGACGTTTTAGGTATACGGTTGCCACTTTCCCAATTTGATTTTCTAATCTGTCTTTTTGTGTTTTATTTTCCATCCACTGGCAGGAAGTTACACCAGCAGTTTGAATCGTACAAGGACCAGGTTAAGAAGATGGGGGAGGAGACTAAGCCAGCTCAGGACCAAAAGAGCGAAGCCCCGACCTGCGGGATATGCCACAAGACGAAATTTGCTGACGGCTGCGGTCACATCTGTTCATATTGCCAAACGAAATTCTGTGCTAGGTGCGGAGGACGAGTGTCTCTGCGGTCAAACAAGGTAACGTTCTGCGCCTGATGACACTTGCCCCCCCAACCTTGTTTCATCTGTGATGGATGATTAAGGCCCAACGCTTTCAGAGCACGACAGCTCCAATTCTCAGTTTTCAATCGAGCCCCACTACCACTGCACCTCTATCACAGACACAACATTAGCAAGCAGTCAGTCATACACATTAATGTCTTCAACTCTGCAGTTGAATCCTGTTGTGAGAACTTAGCCAACTGTATTTCTAATGAAATCTTTATTTTTATTTTTTTACTGTCTACATTCAATCTGCTGTGAGACGTTAGGCGTTCTGATTCTGTCATTTCCGATGAGCGATTCTTAAAGAATTTCTCTAATTTTATCAAATTCCCTTCAACTTTTTAAAAACATTTTGTCACGTTACAACCACAAACTCTGCATTTCACTGAGGCTTCATGTAACACAAGGTGGGACTTAATTACGAAGTGGATAAAAAAAACAACAAAAAAAAATTATTTTTTTATTCTAACAAATAAAAGACTGAATGCGATTGCATTTGCGTTCAGATCCCCTTAGCTTATACTTTACAGCGCCACCTATGTGGAGTGAATGACTAATAGTTACTGTCTCCTGCCTTTTAAAAGCAATTGTTTGCACTGAATTTTATTTTGGGATATCAGAGTAAGTGTGCAGAACACACACACACACTTTTCAGAGTTTTATTTGTAAAAAATAAATAAATAAATTTTAAAAATGTGACAGTCGTAAGTCTATTGCATAAAACCGTAAAAGAAATACACAGAAGTTTGTTCTTGGGAATGTGACAAAATGTGAAAACTTTCCCAGAACATGAACAGCTGTGCGTGGCTTGTGTTGACACCATTTCACCACTGGAGGGAGCTCACTCTCCACTGCTCTTCTGATTAAAGGACATTTATTTTATGCTTTCTTCTGAATGTAACACTCCCTGTGTGGCTTACTGATGCGAAATCTTCTCCACAGACTAATCCAGAGATTTTAGTTTTGCACTAACTAAACTTAAACTGTACAGTGTTTTATTTTGTCCCACGCAACCCTTTTGCTTTTTGGCATATGTGGCAGTGCTCCCAGGATCTGGTGATGCTCACTGTTTCTGTTGTTTCTCCCCGTCTTTTCCACTCCTCCCACCCCCTCCTTTTTCCCGTCTGCATCCCTGCTCCTTCTCTCTGCTGCATTCCTGCTCTCATGGAATTGCAACAGGAGGACAAAGTGGTTAGCGAACATTTTTCTGTTTGTTTGGACTTCATCTGAAAATGAGCACTGTGATATGCCGTGGTGTGACTAAATACACATTCAGCAGCCATTATCGATTCCAATCAAAGTACTAGTCTCATCTGTGAGTCTGTTCCCTTTTTTTTTGCTAAAGTACATACACTTGGAGAACATGAAAAAAACAAAAAAATCTGTCTTAAACTGGAAAGAACATGTCAAAGGATGACTAAATAAACTTTTTTTTCGCAGATTAAATAGAGTTTTAAGGGGTGCTATTTTTATGCTTTAGCCACAATTGTGACATTTCAGGGTAAATTTGTTTGATTCTGTAATATTTGGCCAAGAATTGTCTCAGTGCTGCCCTCTTTGGGTCGAACTGTGTGCGCTGCGGTTCAATGTGTACGATAGCGTTTCTCAGCTTTGCACATGCGATTTATTTTGCAACGCGGGCACAAACTGGAACGAGTCTTTCTGCTCTGGCTGCTGGCGGTTTTTGCGGCAGACAAAAAGCCACCGGAGCAGTTTGAAAAGTTGCTAAATATAGCAATAAAGTCACTAAGTTGGCAACAATGCTGTTCTTTGTGTTTTCAGTGGTTTTACGGCCTCGTTTGCAAAAACATCGTTTGGCATATGGAGCTCCTATAGATACCGCTCTGGTAATAAAATGCAACAGTTTGATTGTTGTGATACTTCCATCGCTTTCTGAATGCTGTACCATCGTCATTTCCGTCATTTAAAACTAGATGTGGATCATTTGGCTTGTGAATGTTTATCTGGATGTGTAATTGTATTAAAACGTAAGGATTCACTCTTAACTGCTGTGAAAGCTAACTTTTAAATACTTTTTTTTTTTGCTAAACGGCGATTACGATACATTTACAAACACACTAAGAGGGTCCTCTGAAATATCGGAGCAGCAGAAAGACAGAGACAGAACCCCTGATGCCAAACCTGCGGCTGTATGGCTGTCCATCATCCCCCTGGATTATAATAGCAGGGAGATCGGTTACTATTCTGTGCAGATGGTGTTGAGTAATAACAGTGGCGGCAAGCTGACGATGGACATCGTAGGCTGTGCCTGATAGGTTAGCACATTAGCTCCTAGTTGTACCTACTTGCCTGTTGTTGCCCTACCTCCCCGTCACATCTGTTACTTCACCACACAGACCATTTCCTCTGATTTTAGACTGACAATCCAAAATTGAAGTGAATAAAATGGAAGGACTGATTTTATAGGGGTAATATGATGCAAAGTAGATTTTTTGTTTTTTAGCTTTACATCGTATTATAATGTTGATCCCTTGTCAAAAACACACCTGGAGAGTTGCCATGATTCTTTCATGCTTGTTTGGGAAATCCTTTCATCTCCTCGCGGGAACTGTTCAGCTGACCAAAACGTCAGGGTATACCTAGCTCCGCCTCCGTTTCCAAGTCTGCGCCTCGCAGAGCAACCCTCTCCTCTGTGACTCCCCCTCTCAGCTCCTTCAGACTAGCCGGTAGCAATTAGCAAACACGGCTGAACTCATTCTCAGTGCAATACTGGTAAAAACATTGCTAAAGGTGTAATAGCGGATCCATGTTTTGATGATTTCCTGAAGCTGGACTTTCAGAAAGAGCAGGAGTTTTTTTAAAGAGACAGAGGCCCAATTTCAAAGCATTAAATTGCACTTTTTTAAGTCATGTGATATATACAGCATTTTTATAACAACTGAAGGTAATATAGTTATTACTTGATTGTGCTGCAAAAATGACGCTAAAAACACCTAATGCTGCCCCTTTAATACGAATTCAAAGAATTTTATGCATTGACGGTGATTGCTGTGGGCAAGTAAGGATCTCCATTAGTGGTCTGTATTATAGGAAATACGCCTCGTACTCCGTTTTGACTGAGCACGAGAGTATAATACAGAAGGAATACTTGACTCTGCATCGTAGGCAGTAACAGGAGTTCCAGTAACCTTGGACTAGGACAGCAGTGCAACTCCAGGATGCAGAAGTTTAGGGTCAGTTGGTGACACAAAAAGTTTGAGATGGAAAGCTTTTTACGCAGACATGAGCGTTTTGAATTTGTGAACTCTACATTTCTCAGAAAGACAAGCGCGCGATAGCTTCGTAAGATAGCCCCGTATATTATTAACACATAAGGGCCGCTGTGATATGAAATGCATCTCGTTTTGTGCGAGCATGCTTGTGGCCGCAGATGGACAGATGCTTTGTTCACTCTGGGACCTACAAAGGAACACATTTTTGTGTGTCTGGCAATCTTGTCTAAAAGCTTGTGTGTCAGTGAAATAGGTGGCGGTGGTGAAATCCGTTCTTTTTCCATCCGTCTACTCTTTCGCGCTACCACAGATGGTGACAGCAGTGGCGAGAGAGATCTTGTTCTGTGAAACGCTATTGAATATTCACAAGTCTTTGTGGTGGTGGCAACGAGCCGAGCTCTGTGCGCTACATCGGCATGTGAGACATTGTAGAGGAACTGGGAGTGAAATTGGTGGTAAAGGGAAAGATGAGGGGTCTGCAGAATGGATTTTAAAGGTCGCTGCATTATATGACCATTTAAGTTCACTAATATTCAGAATATCTTGCATTGACCCGGAGTTTCTGCTGATGAGGTTTTGAATAGATGCTATCTTAAAAACCTACTCCCAACCCAATAACCTTTTTCACATTTTATCATGATTCGGCAACATATTTTGATCTATTTTAGTCTTTAAAAATAAAAAAAAAGATGAAAATCTCAAAAGCTTGGTTGATTAGTGATTCTATTTTTTTTTATCACTTTGCAACTGTCAAAATGTGGAAAAATTTATAAAAGTTGATTGCTATAGTTTTGTACTCCATTGCCCCTTAGCATTTCAGCAATAAAGTACGGGAAGGGCTACAAAATTTTTTTAATTGTCATTAATTTGACAAAACATTTCAGCTTTAATTTTGTGTAAAAGAAAAAAAAGAACTACGGTAATAAACAGTCATTTAAAGAAACAATGAAGGTAACAGTTCGTAATCTATGTTTAGACTTGGTAAAACGTGGCAGCAGCAGATTGAATTTCGAAAACTACACAATCCAACTGTACCGTTTTCCATTTTGTGTGTTTACAAGAGAGGACGACAGGATGTTCAGTGTGAGATTATTACTTTAAGAGTTTTTGGCTGGAAGTCTTTAAGAGTTGGGTTGTCCTACCAAATTATTTATGTCTTCAAAATAACTTGTCATTTAAGGAACAGATCTGTTAAGTTGGCTAGAAAAATCAATATTGTGTTATAGTTGGTAACCCTGAGACAAGACAAACAATTTTTTTTGTAATTATAATTTTGTTCCGGAGAGAACAAGGTTTTCCTGTATCACTGATTGAGATCATGACCTTGGTGTTCAGACTTTCTTGTTAAGGTGTCGTGGGGATGTGTTTAGGTGGCCTTAGGAACGCATCTGCTCTTTGCAGATGATGTGGACTGGTTGGCTTCAACGCCTGGAGCTGGAGCTCACGGCAGAGTGTGAAGCAGCCGGGATGAGAATCGGTACCTCCATTAGTCTTGAGTGACCTCTCTGGGTCAGAGAGCAGGTCCTCCCCCAAATGGAGGAATATAAACATCTCAGAATCTTGGGGAAAGATGGAGCAGGTGATCGATAGATGGATTGGTACGCCATCTATAGTGACGAGGAGGCCGTACCAGTCTGTTGTGGTGAAGAAAGAGCTCGATTTACCAGTCGATATGTTCCCACCTATTTACGGTCACGAGTTCTGGGTAGCGACTGAAAGAAGACTTAAAAGCGACTACAATGAGTTTCCTCCGCAAGGTGCCTGGGCTCAGCCTAAGAGATCGGGTGAGAAGTTCAGTCAGTCAAGAGGGAGTTAGAATAGAGCTGCTGCTTCTCTACACCGAGAGGAGACAGTTGAGGAGACTTGGGAATCTGGTGAGGGGTTCTGGGTACGTAGGAAAACCCAGGTCACACTGGAGGGACCGTGTCTCTCAGCTGACCTGGGAACACCTTGGGATTCGAGAGGAGCTGACCAACATGGCTGGAGAGAGAGAAGTCTGCTCTTCTCTGTTTAGGCTGTTGGCCCTATAACCCAAACCCAGGTTAAGTAGAAGATAATTTATGGATGGATAGATGCATGTTCCACATTTATCGTCTGTGGATTTGGTTTGTTTATTTGCTTGGAAAAAAGTATTGATGTTAACTTGGAAATAGGAATAGATAGTGACCTACATTTGTTGATTTTTTTTTCTTTTATTGGTGGGCACTTACACATGGTTAGAGTATTAATGTAAGAACACCATGGAAAAAGATTCAGAACTTGTATTTTCTAGTATAAGTCATAGTACTAGTTTTTTTTTATATTTTTAAAAAAATGAAGTTTCAGTATTAATACTATACCAGTTACCAGGAGGTGAAATGAGAAAAATCCCTACATCCCTTAAAATCTGTGGTGCTGATGGGATCTGCATTGACCAAAATCGGAATCGGCAGGTAAACCTTTTTTAAATATCGGAAATTGGTCGTAAAACTGCAATCGGTGCAGCCCTCCCTCTAGGCAAGTCATCACTGTTCCTTCCTTGGATTCGTTTTGATAGACAGGGAGCTTTGCAGACCAGGAACACAAACAGAAACGCTTCAGTTTGTGAATTATCCAGTCAATATATGCGGATGTTTTGCTAAATTCCTTCAAATTCTGATGTTTTCCATGTTTTCTGCTCCGCACGCAACTTCCAGGACAAATCGCTCACCTACCCATGTAGGAGGGGGCCCCACATGGCATTGGCCCCACATGGGCAAACCCAGGTGGGGCCACTATGGAAACCTGCCCTGCTTTCCCCATATGGGGCCCACCTAGGTATGCTGGCTGGGTAATAACCTAATATACGTTTCCTCTTTCTATCCCCTGGTTCGGAATGGAAAGAGGATTACATATATTAGGTTATTAGTTGGTTATGGAGATGAAAGTGTTGCATGACACTTCACCTGTCAGTGGTCATAATTTCATACTTGATCGGGTGCAACTTGAAACCATTTGTGTGTATGTGAAGAAGCCGCGCTGCCCTTAAACCGGAACCTCCCCTGAAACGTAATAAATTGCAGGATCTTTTTTTTTTTATCTGCCAATGTTTCCTCCACAAGTTGGATCCGCTGGCTCTCTGCAGATAACTGGCAGCATGACGCGAAACGACCATTCATGATTTGTTGGAGAGAGAAAAAAAAAATTAACAGCACAGACTGAGTGTGCAATTACGCAAAGTGTTTCTGTGAAAAGCGGACGGAGCGGCAGACTGTGTTCCGCCGCTCAGCGCGTGTCCACGTCTGTCGGTTGGAGAGCGCGGGCAGAGAGGACGGAGCGGACACGCGGCCGCTACGACACGGACCGCCGACGCCGCGAAGCCTCGGCCGGTTTGGAGCTTCCAGCAGAGCGGCGAGCGCTTTACGTTTTCTGCGAGGTCCTACCGGCTCGGATGTATTTTTTTTTTATTTGTTATTTTTTTCATCTTTTTCGTCATCGCCCCTATATTTAGAACTAGAGGTGCTTTTGTCTGATCGAACTAGGTCGATTTGAGTTTAACCTTCAGTAAGAGGGGGGAAAAAAAGAGGAGGCGGCAGGAGCTGTCCGCGGTGCTGAAGGTCGGAGTCGGTTCTTCTATTTCGGAGCGGGGAGGCTGCGGGGAGCTGCGGGAAGCTGCGGGAAGCTGCGGACTCTCACTCACACCGCAAGGACTTACAGACCGCGGTGTTTCTGCTCAGGCATCGGCGGCGCAATGGGTAAGATGAATGAACGTCACATTTTCTGCCGTCGTTTGTAATGCAGATCATTTCTGCTGTTTTTTTTTTCTCGAAGTAAAAAAAAAAAACAACAACAAAAAAACAAAAAACATGCATTTAAATATAACCTCTATACCCTCTCGGGGTGTCTCCCCCCCCCCCCCAATATGTAAAGTGGTTTTCAGAACCCACCCACTGTGAGTGTGTATGTTATGTCAGAGAGCAGGCGTCGTCAGTCAAAAATGATAATAATAATAAAAAAATGTTGGGCTTATTTAGGTCATAGAGAGGCTGAAGGGGTGCGGGTCTGACAGACACACATTTCACCGGATTCATACAGTACTATCTCCGGGTTTTTTTTTCCTCCCTTCCCTCCTCTGTATTGCTGAACTTCAAACAAGGAGCATACATATTCATCGAGTCTATTATTATTACAAACGGACTCCCTAAAATTAGAAGCTCATTAAAACGTAATTCACCACGTGCGGTGGCATGTGAATGCAAGCATCTCCTTTCATTTCCTTCATGCTTTTTCTTCTTTTATTTTAAGTCTTCATTTAAAAAAAGGAGAGAGAGAGAATTTATGATATGTTCACAACCAAAAAAAAGTGGGAAATCACAGTGTTGCATGACTTTTTTTTTTTTTGCCAATGCATGGGTATCCTGTCACTTTAAATGATTTGTAGAATTGCAGTTTCATTCATTGCCTCGCTGGCTGATTGAAATGCCTGTCACTGCAGCCCATCATGCTCATGTATCCTCCCCCTGCTCCCCTCACCTCCCCAACCAGCTGGGACAGCAATTTGCTCGAGTGTGTGTTGGACAGGATGTCTGTTGGCGGGTGTGTTCTGGAGCTGGACTCGGTCCAGACGCTGATGTTTGGAGGAACGCTCCACTCACAGAACAATGAGTGTTCGCAGTGTGGCTCAGTTCAGGTAAAGGAGAGTAACGGTAATGCAATACGATACCTATGTCACGCCATTTACTGCTCTATGAATAATGCATCCCGCCCAGTGCTTACCTCTCTCCTAATTTTAGCCTTTTTTTTTTTTAACATGCTTCTCAGATGGATTGTATTGTATGTGCTGGAGACGAGAGTAAATGCGTGCATTCGAAGGAGCAGCTGATTTAACTTTGAGCTCTGCATTTCATTCAGCACTTCCTGCTGATTCATTCTAAATTCTGGGTTAAATAAGGCTGTAGTGCAGTTTAATGGCCACAAGAGAGAGCTCTCATTGTTCTCATACACTGCAAATCCAGCCCTCTGATTACATTTCCATTCTATTTAATGGGACGTGGAAAGTACATGGCAGAAAGCTGTAGCATGAAACAGAGAAGGACAGTTGCTGTAAAATGTTTTTTTTTCTCCCCTTAACATCTAAAGCTGACATTGCGTGAAAGACGGGGCCGTGTGTGGGACATTATATTAGATGACGATGTTTTATTACCTTCTATAGAGCATTGCTCTCAATAATGAACAACCTCCGTTCTTGCTTTAGGCAGTTTTGTAAGCGCAAATGTATTTTTAGAAGCTGATTTTTTTATTCATTTTTTTTTTGTTTGTTTTGCTAGTGTCCCTAAAACCATCACTGGATCTGATGAGAAACCATTAGAAGGGAAATTATTTATTGATCTCAGGGTTCTGGTGTTTGTTTCTCTTATTTTGCTGCCTCAGTAAACATGGCCTCGCACATTAAACCGAATATATTTCCTCCTGCTGCTCACAGCATGTAGAATGATCTCGGTTTTTTCTTTCCTTTCTTTTTTTTGTTAAAGTGCTTTTATAATAACAATGAAATTTAACAGGAACACACTGAGAAATGGGGCCTGTTTACAAACCGCAGCCACCATCCTCGAGGCTGATGGGAAGTGTGTGTGTGTGCGTGTGTGTGTGAGCCAGGTTTTTATATACTTATGGGAACCTATTTCTGTCTACAATGTGGGTTAATGGGGACCATTGCTCCTGTCGGGACATTTCTTGGTCCCCATGAGGGAAATTGTTTTTTGGGGTTAGTAGTTAGGGCTGTGATGGTTAGGGTAAGGGTAAAGGTTAAGGCAAGGGTTAGGTTGTAGAAATGAATGGAAGTCAATGTGAAGTCCCCACAAGTGATGAAAACACGACCCTGTGTGTGTGCGTGTGTGTGCGTGCGTGGGGGTGGGGGTGGGTGTGGGTGTGGGTGTGTGTGTGTGTGTTGGGAGAATCCAGAACAGTGAATGTATACACAACTCGAGTGTGTTACAGCTGCTTTATGTCACGGCGTATGAATCTGTTGCGAAGCTTCGCTGTGAACATGAACGATCATAACTTACCGTTCTGGGCGAGCTCCACCTGTGTCTGGACTTTATCCCCACCTGACCTTGCGTCTGTGTTTTCAGTGTCGGAAGCAGATCATCTTTCTCAGCCGCTCTCAATTTGAATGATGCGTCGAACAGGGAGATGTTCTTTCTGTTTCATTCTAAATTTTAAAGCTACTTGAAAATTATGTGTTATTGAAAGATTAGAAGATTAATATCTGAACACCAACTATAAAGTCTTAAAAAAATGCAAACATTAAAAAAAAAAACTGAAATAAACAAGCAGTGCTTGGCCTGGTGGGGGCACAAGTAAAGTCTGGTGGCCCGCTAGGTTTATAATGCACTGGGGCAAACCCTGGTTTTCATATAATTAAACATGTTTAATAGTCATAATAGTCAATGTTTCATGTTTTTTGTTGTTTTGATACGACAACATGTTTTGATGTAACTAAACGTGAATAGTAATCATTTTTCATGTATGTTCGTGGTTTGATATTTGATGCAACAAAAATGTCTTTCCTGTCACACAAAACATTTTATTTTTATTTTTTTTTTACCAGGTAGTAAAAAAATGTGATCATGATCACATTTTTGAGAATAGCGGTCGCCTCTAATCCATATTTTTTTCACCACTTTTCCATCATAACAATATACCTGTTTAGGATCTGGGTAAAAAATAAAATAAAATCATATAGAATGTTGACATGAAGGGCAGTCAGTGTTTATGCTAATGGATCAGGGTATCACTGACAACCAGGGCGTGAATGCATGATGCTTGAAATATAATAAGCTAAGAAATATTCTATCTAAGCAGTCCTTGTGATTGCAGCACAGCACACACTGATATTATAATGCAGACATCTGCATAATGTCTTACTGCTGAACAGAGGTAGACCAGCTCTGATGGATTCAACAACGGGTTCATGTTGGATTATTTTGATGGAAGGTACAAGTGGGATTGAAATATTTTTTTCTGGTACCTGCAGCGTGTGTCACCAAGTCGTCCTTTAAATCAGCAGCTGCTTGAACTAAATGTGTAATTTACGACTAAAGCAAGGGTTTGTGTTTCTTCCAGTTCTGTTGACCTGATTTTCAGAAGATAAAAACCGATAAAAGCTTCACGGGGTTCCCTTTATGCCGTTATGTTAGCGCTTCATCAGATGTCCTGTTGAAGAAGTGTGCGAACCTTGGCGGTTCTCTGCAGAGTTCTTTGTATAACGCCACTTAAACGAGGCAGCAGTCACTGTCTTACTGGATGAATTCCCCCCCAGGACACATAAAGTGCAATTTATAGCCTCCTTGCTTCCATTGTGTGTCGGCACAGTTACAGCACATCTGTAACGCTGATAGCTGGTCATAAATGTCGTCTGTGTGTCAGGATCAGATAGTAGCGTGCAAGCTGCATGTTGAGAACATGTGTGTTTTGTTCAAAACTGTGATGCAGCTCAATGTATATAAATATTTTTGACATTTGATTATTTTCCTCTATTGTAAAATAACAGCAAACACCCCAGGCCCCAACAAAAATTGTTGTTTAGCCATTTTTTTTAAGGCTCAAATGTTTGTCATAAGTCTTAATAAGTTTTATTCAGCAATTTCAAATAAATGAAGAACATATTCTTCTGTTTTTGCAGTTATTTCAAGTGGTCTTGATCAGTAGTTATTTTACTGTTTGTCTCTGGACCATTGCTGGTTTTGCTTCTGGCTCATTCTTGCAGGTTGTATGTGTCGGATGTAGCGAACAATATGGCGGATAAAATTTGCGCCGCATCAAGCAAAGGAGCGACACCTGCTAGCAGGCTCTGGCAGGTAGCGTTAGCATCTCCATCTCCAGTAGCAGGTCCACGCTCTCTCTTGGGTCAACACAGTAGCAGGATGTCGACTGGGAAATGTTGCAATGTTTATACTTTAAAGGTCTGGGTTCGGTTCTTCGTGAGCAGCTGATCTTTGCTCAGATCCAAGGTAGGGAGGTCTTCACTCAGCCAGTGAGATTCAGACAATTCTGCAGTGTAGCGCCGCGCTTACTGATAAAGGCCCTTCTCTGTGCATCCTTGGATCTCCTCCGACCAGTGTGTTCTCATCACACCCAAATGTAAAACACTATGAATTCTGGGATCTTGAGTGATTTTACCAATTAATTTATTCTTAGATCATGCAGTCATGCATGTGCCTTTGTTTGTTTGCATGGGTGGATCCCAAACCTCACATCAATACCGCTAATTTCCTTCGTTTTTTTTTTTCTCTTTTCAATCTTCTTTTTTTTTCATATCTACTTCAATGAAAGGCAGTAGATACAAGTCAGCCTTTTGGGCAGCTGCAGGCACTGGCCGCACAGATGACAGTAGTTTCAGTGAGTATAGTTAATCTATAGAAATAACATATGGGTCAAATCAGGGGCGAAAGCTCACACCAATAACAGCGCTGAGTCAGCGCCAGGACTGTGAAAGGTGAGGTTCGTGGTGCCGCATTCAACTTTTTCCTCCTCTCAACTGGTTGTTTGGGACGCTCCGGGTCTGTCGAGGAAAACCCGAATTCGCTGCGATCGAACGTGGAAAAAATGAGTTCAACAGTGTTGTGCCATGACAAATTTATTTACCAATAAGAACATTGACCGGTATGAGAGTGTGTGCCGGACGGACTCACAGTGTTTGAATTTGTGACAAAAAAAAAAGTAAATTTGAAACTGCAGTACTTCCCTTTCTAACGATTCCAAGAGCTGCTGCATGTGTAAGGTGTTTCATTATTCATTTCTTCAACATAAGCTGTGGATTAATATGAACTGCGTTGCTCCAAGGTAAAAAAAACTCCAACAAAACAAAACATTTTTTAACTGAGGTTAAAAAGTAATTTTCACCCTACAGCAGTGATTTGATTGGTGATTCGGTTATGTTGCAGTGTTGAACATACATTATTGCGCCTTGCAAAAGTGTTTTCCTCCTGTGGATTTTTTTTCCACACAGTTTCCGTTTTCTTTCTTTGGGGTTTTACGTGATGGACCGACACAAATTAGCACATCATTTTGAAGTGAGAGGAAAAGGATGTATGGTTTGCATAGAACATTTGTGTTTGTACTGCTATGGTAGATAAAAAAAAAAAAAAGCATATTGCTCTGGGAATGTTTTTCTTCAGTGTCTGACTGAGAGCCTGATTGAGGTTAAAAGGAAGGCGGATGGAGCTAAATACACAACAATACTGGATGAATGCCCTTCAGATGGCGCCGAAGACCTGAAATTGGGTCAAAAATTCACCCGTCACCAAGACGGAGGCACGCACATGCATATGTTTAAAATGGCAATGTCAAAAAACCCGGACGAAAATCTGGAAGAGAATTTTTTTCAGTCAAAACTTTAAATTTGCCGAGACTCTCTGCATCTGACCTGACTGGGTTTAGCTTTTTTTATTAAGAAAATTGCACAAAATGGGCACAATCCAGAAGACTCACAGCTATCTTTGCAGAGTAAGGTGGTTTTACACTTATTGACTCATGAGTGGCTGAATATATAAACACACACCACACCTGCTGACATTTAACTGCCAAAAAACCCCCAAAAACCTTGTATTACTTTTCTTCCGCTTCACAATAATGAGCCCCTTTTGATCTGTCACAGAAAACCCTAATAAAAATACATTTTGGTGTGTAGTTTGTAGTTTGAACGAGACAATATGTGAAAGTTCAAATGGTGTCAATACTTTTGCAAAGCACCCGCATCATCACCGCCTAACATACAATTTAAAAAAGAAAAAAAAGAAAATCTCTTTCTGGTCATTTTTGAAGTTGTAAATGGGCCCTTTTCTTGCTTGCAGGTTATGTGGGTATGCAACTTGTGCCGAAAACAACAAGAAATCCTCACTAAGTCGGGAGCGTGGTTCTACGACTCGGAGCCCGGTCAGGTGCGTGGCGTGTTTGAGGGTGGGCCGCAGGGCAAAAAGGCCAAACTACACGACCCATCCCTGTATGCCCACCAGGGAGCCTCAGGGGACTTGACACCAGCGTCAGACAGAAGCAGACCTCACGGCGGGCTCCTGCCCAGACAGGCGTCCCTTGACAATGGAACAGGGCCGAGGTACTCGGGGCCCGGTGCTGCACCGATAGACAGGTCAGTTCTTTGTTTTCATTTTTTTTTTTAAATTGAAAATCATGCTATCTCTGCTCTGTGATTTTTCTTGCTCTATGAGAGTTGAAGGGAGTCTTTATGTTGTCCAATCCAGTGTTTTTTCCAGTGTTTGGGCCCCATGGGGCGGCAGTAGGGGGGTTTCAGAATGTTGGAGAGAAGATGAAAAAAAAAAATACAACAATAAAAATATTGACTCTTAAAAAAAATTTTTTTGCTGTACGTTTTTAATAATACTTTTTAGTAGCATTAAACTAATGCGTTTTTCGATCATTATCAGAGAACAGAGGTTAAAATGATTTATTAAAATTGTCACTTTTCTAATTTAATGGCACAAGTCATCAAGTGGGCTGCAAAGTGGTGCAGTGGGTAGAGCTGTTGCCTTGCACCAAGAAGGTTCCGGGTTCGATTCCTGTCCCGGGTCTTTCTGCATGGAGTTTGCATGTTCTCTCTGTGCATGTGTGGGTTCTCTCCGGGTACTCCGGCTTCCTCCCACAGTCCAAAAACATGACTGTCAGGTTACTTAGTCTCTCCAAATTACCCCTAGGTGTGAGTGTGTGCATGGTTGTCTGTCTCGGAGTTGCCCTGTGACAGACTGGCGACCTGTCCAGGGTGACACCGCCTTTCGCCCGAAACGTTAGCTGGAGATAGACACCAGCACTTCCTGACCCCAGTAAGGGACCAGGGTGTTAGAAAATGGATATGTCATTCTTGCAAAAAAAGAAAAAAAAAATCATTCGCTTTTTATTGCCAAAATATTATGTAGGCCAAAAAAAAGAAGCTTTTGGCAAAAAAAAAAGTGACATAGGCCATTATTCTAGTAAGTTGATAAAATCGTATTTGTTATTTGCATGCTCATCTTTCTAATTGGCTGCCAGTCAAATTGATCAAGCTGCTTTGCTCCTTTAGCTAGCAATGCTACAGCTGGCAAACACAAAATGGAAAAGTTTCTGACAAAACAAAAAGACGGAGGGAATCATCCAATGGCCTCAGAAAGCACGAAGCAGCATAAATGTTAAAGAAATGTAATAATGATTAAATAGTGAATATAAGTGAGAAAAAAATTCTAAAAGTTGACGTTTCTTTACTTTTTGTGCAGCGCTGTCTGTGGGTTTTTTGCACAGGGCATTTCCAGCCAGAAATGAACGCTGTTTAGGAGGACTGTGGCACAGAAAACTTTGGGATATTAACGCATTATTTGATATTTATATCCAATCATTTCAAAGATCAGAATTGTAAGTCGCAGTGCAGAAGGCCACTAAGACGAGCTTTTTGGCGTCAGCGCTGATCTCCATGGGTGTGCATCGGTTAAGTGGGATGTGATTTGAACCTCACAAGCCATGCAACAGCCCACATAAAGTCCCTGATGCCTATAAAGGAGACAGAGGCACATACTCTGTATCTAGTTCTAAGTCAGCATTTCTACAACAGTCATCCACCCACTCAGCCTCTCTTCAGCGGCGCATATCAAGACAAATAATTGCCTGTCTGATTCAGTCAGGATGGAGCTTTGGGACATTAAGGGTGGTAATAATCAATTGTGTTTTCTTTGTGCTTGAAATGAAGTGCCGTTATTTACTCGAAGTTATTTTTGCTGTGGCCGTATGCCAGTTCAGGAATGTCGCTGCTTTGAAATTAAGGGAACTTTAAAAAAAAAAAAGACGCAAAAAGCAATTCTCAGGTAGGCAAAATGCAGCAGAAGATTGTTGTTCCTTTCGCCTCTTTCGGTGGATGAGTAAAACACTCGGATTGCTGACAGCACAAACATGCTGCACTTGGGATTCTGCTTTGCCTTTCTTGATTGTTGTGTGCTGCACTGTAGTTAAATTTGTGCCCACTGAGGGGCTTCTATTGTTTGTTTTTTTTAACCCACAAAAGCGATGAAGGAGAAGCTCGTATTTTGAATCTGTATACATGCAAAAATATCTACGAGCAATCTCTCATCGTCTCGTCTTTCTTCATAAGTAGTTTTTGCTTCGGTGATCTAATTTCGTTTTGTACGGTTTCCCTTTTTCTCAAATTGTTTTTTTTTTTGCTCCAGACGTGAAGCATCAGTCAGAGAGGAAGAGAGAGAGACGCAGGGAGTGAGTCAGACCGCTAACGCGACTTGGTCTAAACCCTTGCTGCATATTAATTGATAGTACGGTTTCAGGAGTGGAACTGTTTCCAGTGGGAAAACCTGGCACCGAATGTTGCTTACAGTTGCAGTAGCAGGGACCAGGAAGCTGGATATCTGAAAATTTACAGGATAATGTCCGGTGATGGATAGCAGAAGCTCCATAAATAGAACTCCCGCTGCATAGGCACCCGAGCCCACTTTCATTAATCTTAAAGAATATATAAATTAATTCAGTGGGTCTGCTCTGCTAAAGAAGGGAGAGAGACTCTGACAGACTATTTATGTGACGAACTAACCTGGGAAGACCCCTAATTTGTCCTGTTCTCGGCTTTGTCATTTAAAATGAGTGCGCAGATTTAGCACGACAACGTGGCCGAGGCTCTTCAAACGGCGATTATTCCTGACCTAATCATCGGAGGACTTTTTGATTCAAAATCTAAGCCCAGTCAGAGGCAACATCCAGTGTAAAAAGATAGAAATGATCACAAAACTTAGCTTAGCTTACATTTGGACATTAAATCAAACTAATCAGATAAGGCTGCGACAGACTGGCGACCTGTCCAGGGTGACCGCGCCTCGAACTGCAGTGGTTCAGACGGCTACAAGGCTTAATTAAAGTTCTCAGAAACGCGATCCGTAGAATCATTTTGGCTACATTTGACTGTGAGGTTGTCTGTGAAGGAGGGTGGAACGCCTTGTTTATAAATAACTGCTGAAATTATCGCTGTATGTTTGAGGATAAAATATCTGTATCTTCAGTAAAATTAATTACTAAAAGTATTTTGTGTTTAGTGCTTTCCTTCAACTATTGATTTTAGCTCAATTCAAACTTGTTTTAGTAGTTTTATTTCATATCTGTTATTATTTTAAGATTCTCTTTGGTACCACTGGATAGAACAACATTTTTTAAATACTTCAGTTAAGTATGTTTCCTTCAGTTGTTATGAAAATGCTGCATAGGTCAATTATGACTTTGTGTCATAGCCATGTTTGATGCCTTGAAATTGGCCTCTGTCACTTTAAGAAGCTCCTATGCTTTCGGACACGTCTCCTTTACACAACAATGTTCCTCCATGACGCAGAGTTTCACTGGGTGTTTGCTAACTGCTGCTGCTAGTCTGGAGGTTTCTGAAACATAAAGGAATGAATCAAAGCAACACCTGCATATGGTGTGTGAATTAAATTAGCTTTCAGCAGGTATATTTTTTTATTTCATTTTATTTCTTGCATATTTCATTTAATCTAGTAGTTTTCAAAGACAAATATTTTATTTTTCTGAACAAAATCTGTGCTGTTCTTGCATTTTATGTTATTCCTTCCTGGCCGTACATGTGTTCAATAGTTGAAAGAGACGTTGTTGTGCTGACTGATTGATAAACGTCATCACAACTCTTGGAAGAAGTGGCACCACATCCATGATTAAAAAAAAAAGATTATTAAATAGAATTTTTTTCACCATGCCATCTCATCATTTTCACTGGTTTTGGTGTGGCCACCCCTATGAACATTTGCTTGAAAGTCTCCTGTGATATAAAGCTTGCCTTTACCGCCATTTCTGCTCAGAAAGATGCTCTTTTGTGTGTAGACAAAACTTATTTACATAGTTAGAATTTTTTTTAAAGATGATTCTATAGAATTCCAGGCATACTCAAGTGTCTTTTCCCTTTTAACCTCATGAAATACATTATGTCTTTGTTTAAAAAAAAGGGGGGGTTCGTTGATTTATTTAAGTTCCTTTTAAAACAAAACAAAAAAAAAAAATAAGGTGAGGAGAGCCCTACTTTTCTGCATACCGTTTCCTCACGCAAAGCGCAACTTCATTATTGATGCAGAGCTGACGGTATGGCGCCATATATGGTAGTCTATATATAAAAACTCTGACGACAGTATCGCCCTGCCTGCGTTGTTATTGCACTGAGTTATCCTCTGCCGCGCGCGGGATAGAGCTGCACAGCCTGTCACTTCTGGTTCGCGTGTTCGTGGGACCGCTCGTGCTTGCGTGCGCGCGCGCGCGTGTGAATATCGCCCTGCTCTTCACAAAGCTACGGGAAATATGAGTTGAATACGAGACAGCAGCTGATCCGACCGCGGGTAAGGGAAGCTGCCGCTTGCCCTGTAGGACGAGCTGGTCCTCCCGCCTCTTCTTCCCCGCTCTGGCCGCTCCTTTGCCCCTCTGTCTCTGCACATCGAGATGTGATGTTCACCGCTGCGAAAAGAAAAGAACAGAAGGCTTTCTCCTTCCATTCTGTCTTCCTTCCTAATTTTTCTTTTTTTTTTTTTTTTTTACCGGCATTATTGGAACTACCTATTTATTCTTTGGTCGCTTCAGACCGGAATCGTTTATGACCGAAGGATCCCAACTCGACTGCGTCTCATTTGAGGACAGTTTTCCCACCGGGAGCGGCACGAGGAATATGGAACTTGATCGGTGTTTGTTTTTTTTTTTTCTGCGTTCCAAGCGCCCCGGGAGATAATAACTAAAACACCGAAGAAAAAAAGCGCATGAGTTAACGTGGAGGAGGAAAAGGAGGCAGTGGAGGAGGAGGTGGAGGTGGAGGTGGAGGTGGTGGTGTTGGTGGTGGGGGTTGTTCGGCTTTGGGATGAAGTGGTGCTGAAGAGGGGGCGTGGGGGGCGGGGGGAAAGAAAAAAAAGGGTGATCACCTTCCAAAGGATATAAAGAAAACGGAGGGGGAAAATGCAGTTTGAGACATTGCGTCAGTTCTGTAGCTCGGTTTTATCACATTTCAACGGGGCTTTCTCCGCACCTCAGAACATCCTGCAAACGGAGCTTTTCGAGCAGGCGCTGGGCAACATCGGGTGAGTGATTCCTTTGTAAAGAAATGCCCAGATTTATGAGGAAGGGCTTCCCCCTCGTTTGGTATGGCAAGACGAGCAGCTATTTGGTGTTTGGGGGGAGAGGGCTGGGGAAGAGGTGAAGGAGAGGGGGGGGGGGGTTGCGTTTATCGATTGCATCCAGCCTGCGTAACAGCAACCTTACAGTGGTACTACTGTTGCTGCTGCTGCAGATATTTCCCGGCTAGATGACGGAGCGATCAGCCACTTTCCGCGGTGGGCTGTGCTCACGGTTTTTTTTTCTTTTTTTTTCGATTAACTGTTGGAGGGTAAAGAGAAGGGAAGGGAAAGGAAGGAGGCATAGTTGAAAATGATTCGCTGAGGTAGACTGTGGATATATCTGGTTCTAAATCTGCTATCGGTTGAGCGTGGACGGGCCAACGCATCGCTGCAGCAGCCGGGTCGCTGCTACTGCTGCTGCTGCTGCTGCTTTGCCTCAGAGGAGAACATGAGGGTATTAAGAGTCAGGGGTATTAAGAATCAGGATGCTAAAACAAGTGAGTGCACAACCCTCTGCCATTCCCGCCCTCGCCCTACCCCACCTACCCATCTCTGGCATCTGCAGGGCCGACCCCGAGGCTTTTGAGGCCCCGAGCGGAATTTTAACCAATGGGACCCTCTTCCAGTTAAATATACTGTTTATTTTATTTTATTGGGTTTTTTTTTACTTTTGTGTTTTTACATTCAGCAACGTTGATGAAGTGCCCACAAGCTACCAAGAACAAAGGCACTACTGTCGGTTGCTGCATGCATGACATCTTTAAAAATGGCAGAAACGATTCGATTGGCTCTAAATTATGACTCCGCTAACATAGTTTTAAATCTTGGAAGGTTTTCACTCAGCTTGTGCGTTTGTCAAGTCGGAACCAGGAAAGCAGAAGGCCTTATCCAGCAACACTGAAACATATATGGCATTGCTTAATTTGTTTTAAGTATGGAATTTCAGTGGGACCGTAACTCAGTATAACGGTAAGAGAAAATGCCGGAACTAGGCTGCTGGTACAGAGTAAGAATAAAATGTGGGATTTTGAATCTTGAATCCATTAGACCATAATATGAAGTTATAGGGAACCAGTTCTGTTTACTTTAGAAAAAAAATCAGGACTAACTTCATTAGATTTTTGCGCAAAAAAATTTTGTGCAAAAATTTTTTGTGTCATTGTCCTCTCATTCTGAAATGATAATGACATCCTGTCAGAGAACTGCTTTGGGGCAGCTGCTGGCCAGACCCCATTACTCAATGTTTCCATTTACACTTTCTGCATGTGAAAATGGCAGCAAAGAGATGCACATTGTCAACAATAAAATGTCATGTTTTCCAGCAGCCATTATAGAGTG
This sequence comes from Phalloptychus januarius, assembly GCA_902982915.1. Classification (NCBI taxonomy): domain Eukaryota; kingdom Metazoa; phylum Chordata; class Actinopteri; order Cyprinodontiformes; family Poeciliidae; genus Phalloptychus; species Phalloptychus januarius. Next base: position 15,333,049 of record CADWAE010000481.1, read on the forward strand.
CATACAGCGGTAAAAGCAGCTGACCAAATCGTCTAATACTGAAGTGGGTGGAGCCTCCTTTTGGGTTGCTACATAATGGGGGCAGTGCCCGCCGATTGTGATGTCATAATCAGGATGTTTTTGAAACATTACACCAAAAAATACAAAATATTAGCACTCTGATTGTTTTTGTAAGCTGGGGAGACTCAAAAATGCCCAAAAAGTGAATTTTGTATAATCGGTTGAATTTAAATAAACTCTCAGATCTCCGACAGAGAGGCCTGTAGTCAGCTGGACAAGCCGCAGCTGACAGACATAAAACTCACAAATGTGGGTTCTTCTGTCATATGGCCAAAAGTGACACCGTTTCTTTTCTCTCCCGGTATTGATTGCCATATCGCCGCACCGTTCCCCGTCGTCTGTCTCTTGGGACTGCGAGTCTTTTCCCTCTTGTCCCCCACCCTACTGTCAGAAATAATTTACAGCACTGCTGGGCTCTCTGCCACCTCACATTACATGGCCAGAACACTCAGGCATTGGAAGGGTGGAACAGGGGGAGGGGCTGTGTGCCTGGAAACCGTGATCCAGCAATCATCACGTCTGACTGATTGGATTGAACTTATTTTCCATCAGTAGCTTTTTTTTTCATCTCTGCAAAGTGCTTAAGTTTGAACACCTCCAAATGTAAACGTCCTGTTATTACTAAGGCAGCATTTCCACACGTTCTGCTTGCTTGTCTGCTGGTTTTACCTCTTTGAACTGTGAAACGTCACTCACATTGATGGGTGTGTCATCCTTTCATACGTTGCTCCCCAGCTCAAAGGTTAGCCTGTTTTTCTTCTATCTCCCCCCCCAGAGTCTCCTTGTTTCTTTCTTACCCAGGCAGAAACCTTCTAATGGGCTGTGCCTTGTCAGATCCAGCTGCCATGTATTATGCATGCGTGCGTCTGCGGAGGTCCTAATGGGGTGTGGTGATCTGTTCTTAGAAGGTTCCAACGGTTTAGATTTGAGTGGTTGCTACATTTAAACTACAGCCGAATTTGCCTCTTTCCTCTTGTATACACACACACACACACACCCCCATCCACCCCCCCACACACACATACACACGCACACCTACCCTGTTCCTGCAGCAATGTGAATACACATTCCAAATGGCTTCACAGAAACCCTGACTTCTTTGAGATCACTGTGTAGCATATGAAAGAGACGATTTGTTTTTGATGAGATTTTTTTTAGCGCAGATTTAAAACTTTTGCAAGTTTATTAGATTTGGCTGAGATGCAAAATATATAGAAAGTATTACTGGTTCATATTTTGCATGTGATATAAAATCAAATTAGTTTTATGGGACTCAGTATTTCAAAGATAGTCTTGTTTGCAGGACTTGGACTTTCACTCTAGGACTTGTAGTGGAAAAAAAAGTGTCTTTGAAGCTTAATATTTTTGTGTTTTTCTGTATATTATAATGAATTATAGAATTAAAACTGCACATCAATACGACAGTTCTTGAATATGGGTTTTGTTAGTTTCTGCCTCTGTTGAGCCGACCCGTACGCACATCTTAGACACATTTTTTCCATCCTGATTTTTGGATTTGACTTCAGCGTGGACCAAGCGAAATTTAAAACAAAAGTACCAGGAAGAGACAAGAACATCCCAGCATCAGTTACCATGGCGACTGAGATGGAACATAAGGAAGATGCTGAAGCTTGCCAAACCTCTGCAGCACCTCCCCTAGTCATGTTCTTATGACATATAATTAGGGTAGAGAAGAGGGGGAAACAAAAAGAGGGGGAAAGTAAAACAAAGCAAAAGAGAAGAATTCAGCTTTCAGATCTAGTTGGATTCAGGAACTTAGCTACTTTCCTTCCTGTCACTGCTTCACTTTGAACACTTTATCTTTGGGAAACTATACTGTGAATTTCTGGTTTTAATGATTACCATCAATTGTTAGCATTACGTCTTTAAAAAGAAGCTATAATTTAAAACAATATTCGGTGAATCACAAGGAAAAGTTTTTAATTGCCTATCCAGTGTGTTATTGCGGACGTTTCCATGTAGGCGCAAGCAGAAATGAGTGAAAGTAAAGTGGGCATAATTTATTCAACAAAAATAGCTTCAGGGTTAGCTGTATTTTTGACTTTTAACTGTAGCATCTTGTCCTCTCCTCTGTCTCCAGCAGCCTGGTGGCTAATCCCAAGCGAGCTAATAGTTAGCCAGAGGTGTGCGGTCTTCAAAAGGGTCTCGTTTGTCATATTTCTTAGACCATCGTCATTCCAGCTAATTTGTCTGTGGATGTAGCACAACTAGTTGGGGCTCACAGACAGCGGTATCAAGAAAAGTTGGACGTAGCTAGCTCAGAAACCGACACGTATCGTCTCCAGCTCAAGGGGTTTGTTGATTTGATATATGAATGTTAATCTTCTTACCATCTAAAAACCGCAAATACAGAAATTGCTGCCAGTCTTTAGTCTTTAAAGAAGCCAATATCGGCTTCTTTAAAGAAGCCGATATTCATCACCGGCTTCTTTTCTCAACAAGAGATTTGTGACAAGCTGACAAGTTCGGTTTGCGTACTCGCCTGTTTGTGCAGCATCCTATGACAAAATCTTACAGTGAAATCAGCTGAATAAAACGTGTGTAGGTTGTATTGACGACCTACACACGTTACACTTAAAGGGTCAGTATTTCAAGTGACTATAATAAAAACACTGGAGGAGTTTGACAAGCATCTGGTTTCATAAACGTCTCAATATAGCAGATAACCTTTCACACAACTTCCTGCAAAGCTTCACAATAAAACCCTAAAGGACATTAGGCTGCGTTTTTAGACTCCAAATGACATATTTTAAGTTTCTTCTTTTTCAAACCTGGAAAGAACAAACAAACAAAAAACCAAACTCTGAACGCCAGGTGCTTTGTATGTTCCTACAGATTGCAGTTTTTCTGTGACATCATTTATTGAAGGGCAGTTGACGTGTTAACGTTGCAAATTGCTGCTTGTAAAAACACTACTAACAATCTTAATTTTAGGTGCACGGTGGGTGATGCATTGCAGATGGCAATTAGGACATTAAACATATCCTGTGCAATAGCCAGCGTTGTCGGATTCCGCTCCTCTTGCGGCACTTACCAGGATCGGTATCGCCGCGCTAAAAATGTCACGGCAATTTGGCAAATTTTGAAGACATTTTTAAGTCAAAACCTTATTCGGGATGTAGTGCAGACAAACTTCTCTATGTGACGGCGAGGGGTCTGTGTGTGACTGCTGCTACATTTTCACACCGCTAACAGCGGGATGTTTACTGCACAGACCGTTTACTACTGCTCTGTTTTCGAGCCTTCTTTTCTTATAGACTGTGCGTATATTCTATGGTCTACCATTAGCCTGCTATACTTTCCCACTGTTACATATTAAAACCTTGTGGATGCAAAATCAAGCTGACTAAGCTGCTCCCCTGTAGCTACTGAGCGTTAAATGCCTGGCTGAAGGGCCCCTTAGCTGCAGCAGTTTAGGGAGAGTAGGACATTATGCTCTCCTTATTCCTGCCTGCGCGTTCACCGCCAGCCTCAAGGCCTCCACCTCGTCTGTTTTCGCTGCCTTTGGAAACTGCTTGTGAAAGTAACGTCTTGAGGATTTCGGGTGTGGGTTGCCAGACCGAGACCGTAACCTCCTGATGGTTCTTCAGCAGCCCTTCACCTCTGCTTAGCACCCTGACCTGGCTGGCCCACGCTCAGCACCCCCTTGGTGTTTATACCTGGCTGGTGGTGAAACTCAGCAACTGTAATTAAGCCAGCCCATTATTGGCTTTGTCCTCACCAGGGGAGGTGTGCGCCGGAAGATTGGAGGTTCAGGTTTATTGCTTTGGTGTCTCGGAGACGGGAATTGTTATGATTGCATGTGAGAGAGAGAGAGAGAGAGAGACTGAGAGATGTAAATATGGACAAAGAATCCTAAAAGATGAAACAAGGAAGCACATAAGAAACAAATGAACCGAGCTGCTATAGTTCTCACATGAAATCACTTTAGAAAGTCCGATTGAGCGTCAAACCATAAGAAAACAGAATTAGAGAGTGGAAGTTGGACTATTAATGGTTTTCAAAAGCCTGAGAAACAGACCACAGAACAAGTTTAATGCAGGGTTAGTTACTAAAACACAGCTCCAAGATTCAAACCTATTATAATTTTCCAAAAAGATACCCCAAATGGCGTAAATCAGAAAATCACCAGAGACGATGATTTTAATTCTGGAGGAGCTGCTCAGGTTGGAGAATCTATTGACAGGACAGCTGTTATTATAGTTTTGAATATAACCTTTATTGAGGACTGACAGGAAGAAAAGCATTGTTGGAAGAGTTTATTAGAAATGATGTAGGGGATTCAGAAAATATTGAAGTTGTTTGGGGTAAAGGTCAAAATGCAACATTTTGGCCTATGCTGGGAATCTGATGTGGCTGTTTTTGATTTAAATTACAGTATGTGAAAATTATCTCAGAAATTGAAAGGATTCAGCCCTTTTAGAAAGCAGTATGACATTTTTGCCTAGTGTCTAAGTGTGTAAAACTGGTAGATATGGACTCCAAATAATATGCAGCTGCACTTGCAGCAAAAACTGGCTTGGGGTAAAAAAATGTACTCCATGCTTTCCAGATTTTTACTTGTAAAAGGTTTGAAATGCATGCATTGTTTCCTTTCTACTTTATAATCATGCCCTAGGAATTCTCTAATGTAGGTCAAATAAATAAATTACCAACAAAAGACACTAAAGTTTTGTAGTTGCAAAGTGGTGATAAAGTTAAAGGAGGTTGAATACATGTAGAAGACGCTCTCCAGACAGGAGACGGTGAGCAAGGATGAAGATGACAGAAATTCAGGAAGGGAAACACAAAGACCTTTTAGCAGAATAGTAAGTCTGACCATGATTATTAAAGGAGCAGTACTATGTTTTCTAGGCACATAAAGACACTATCAAATAAATAAGTTACCTTCAGTTATTGCAAAATGTAATGTGTATCAAATTTGACTTAAAATAAATTTGAGTTTGCAATGTAATGCCTTGAAATTGGGGCTCCTTTTAAAGAGCTGGGGCTCTTTAAAAGCTTCTGCTCCTTCCGAAACTCTGCCTCCAGGAAGTCATCGCAGCATGGCTCCTCTACTAACCCTCTAACAATGTTTTCACCAACGTTTCACTGAGAAATGGCTTCCATAATGAGCTAAGCAGATGTACAGCTCTGCCAGGTGTTTGCTAATCGCTGCTGGCTAGTCTGAAGGAGCAGACCGAGAGAAGGCTGCCCTGTGAGGCAGGAGCTCAGAAGCTTGGAAACTGCAGTACTGATCAAAAGCCGCACCTCAAAGGTGGGGCAATGTCCTCAGAGGTGTTTTGCACAGCTGAATGATTGCTGCAGGAGATTAAGATAAATCTTAAACATGCACAAAGCAACATTCCAGGTATGTTTTCTGAAGTGGGAATAACATTACAACATGACGTAAAGCTCAAAAAAGTCGACTCGACTTCCCGTAATGCTGCCCCTTTTACTTTAAGACTCCTTTTACGTTTATGGAGCAGGAGTGGTTTCCTTAGAGGTTGAACAGGCATATTTATAGATGGATAAGTGTGTGACCTTAAATCGTACCATAATGTTTAACGTTTAAGCTACAGGAGGAGTAGTGTCTTCCCAATAAAACAGCCTTCCAGCTCTGCCCCAGGTGCCCATCGTCTTTTCTTCCCTCCCAGACATAGACACAAGAGGAGAGAGCTCGGCGAACGTGAGGCTCAGCTCTGTGATGTATGCATCCTCATGCATCTCTGTGAGAGTCCAAGTGGCTCCGCTTATTTTGTGTCTCTGGAAGGCCTGTTTTTCTCTGAAGAAGCCTGTTTTCTGTAAACTTGAACAGATATCTGATGCCATCTTGCCTTTAAATAACCAAGGAAGGAAAGAGAGTAGAGGATTTTGCCCTATGAATGGTGTTTTGCTTCTAGTTGTTGGTGTGTGTGCTCGCGAAATGTCTTACAGTAGTGCTATGTTTTCTGTTTTCTTTGCCTTTTTGTATTGTACTCGTCAGGAGATAATTTGCTTTCTTTGTTGAATTGTTCCTAAGCAGCGACATTGTAGAGGTTTATTATAGAAAAGTATTCTCTTTTTTTCTGCAAGCTGCTCATGTGTTCAGATTAACCACTTCATCCAGGAAACAGAAAGTCCAAAAATTATTTTCTTTCCTCTTCCAAACGGTGGACACAGTCCACAGCTGCTAGCATCTGTGCTCCAGTAACAAACAAATGAATCAAATAGTTAAAATATTGTAATACACAACAATGCCATGTTAATGTAATGTAATATAATTCACACAGTGGTCGGACAATCTTACATTGTGAACATGTTTCATTCCGTCATGAAATACCTGCCAAACATCTGAACATCTGCATCCGTTTTGTTTGTTTGTTGTCATCTGATTCATATCCAGGGCAAGTTCAAGTCTGGAAAAATAAAACTGAGCATTTATGATGCAAATAAAAAAAAACCACATCTAAATTATTTTCATTTAGAACAAACCACAATGGAGGCATGGTGTTCAAGTGTTTCAGGATTTTGAAACATTCCTGGCTTTCATTCATTCATTCATTCATTCATTCATTCATTCATTCATTCATTCATTCATTCATTCATTCATTCAGTTTGCTGTTTTGTCAAAAATAAAAAGTGTCTGTAATATTCTGTCCATTTCTGGGGTTTACTACTTCATTAGGTTTCAGGGTAGCGGTTGTTCTGCTCTCCAAGGACGACTAAGACCTGGGAAAAGCTGACTTGGAAGATTTGTTTTATTCCCCTCCCTGTTTTCTTCGGCTCGGCTTTCTTTCAATTATGTAAATAAACTCCGGTGCCGTTCGCCATCCTCACCTTGCTTTCTGGATTACCTGGCAGCAGCATTTTTCTTCCGTCGCCATATTAACCACATTTCGTCTGTCATTTATACAGCTACAGGTAAAGTTAATTGGCAGTTTGTCTTTTTTTTTTGTGCTGCAGGAATACAATATGGAGACCAGTGTCTCTCTTACATTGGAGCCTACAGCTACTGTCACAACTTTTCCAGATGTGTATTAAAAATTGTGTTATATGGGGCCAAACCTGACGAGATGAAATGTGTTTAATGAAACACTGAGGATTCCAACAATTATGTTTTGAAACGCTGCAAAACTGATGTTCACCGATGATGATGTTTTTACTCTGCTCTTCTGTGAGCGCCCCCTAATGGCTGGATGAATATTAGCCCAAGAATTATCATTAAATATCCCTTACCTTTGTGACCAATTTTAGAATAAAATGTATATTAACAATGCTTCACTTGCCAACCATTCTATGGACCTTAACATTAGTGCCACTTATTGTGACACAATGACACAATCATACTCAATAAATTAGATTATACATCCAGTAAGGCTTGATGTCGCATTAAAAGAACCTTTTTTTAAAATAACAACCTTTAAGAAGGTGATAAATATTTTTTATTGATCTAATCTATCTAGCTGTAAGAGGAAAATCATCACATATAACAAAGAAAAAGACTTTAAAACATAAGTCTGTGTGGAATTATCCCGTATGTTTCACTCTGTGAGTTGAGTTACTGATAAAGATTAATTTTAGATCGTAAAACTCTGAAGCTTGAACTAACTCAAAACTTTCAGATATCATCTGAAAGTCCACATAAGTGACCAACATTTATAAATTATGTGTTCTGGTGTTTTCAACACTAGAACACAGAAGGAGTTCCATCTGCAGAAGGAGACCCGCTGAGAGCTTTATGTGTGTTGAAGTCATTTCAGGAACCTGGGCTGATGGGGCACAAACTGCATAAAAAGAAAACACAACAAAAACCTGTCACGACCATCAAAACCTGAATGGAAGGATCCCAAAATCAATTGGTACGGTTTACCAGGTGTAGAAACTAGACTATTAGAAATGATTTTACTGCTTCCTGTTATACGTGTCGCCCCAGTGGCATTAGGGTCTCTTGCTTCCTAACAGTACGATTTCCTGGAGGTAAGAAATGTGAGTTCAGAACAGATACATTAAGTCAGTGGTTCCCAAAGTCGATCCCTCGTGGCCGGCATCCTGCATGTTTCAGTTCTCTCCCTGGTTTAACACACCTGCATCAAATGTTGACTTATTAGAAGGCCTAAGAAGAACATTGACTCGCACAGGAGGTTGTTGCCACCACCAGGGAGAGAACTTAAAACATGCAGGATGCCGGGGCCATGAGGACCCACTTTGGACACCCCCGTCTTAGACCTTCTAACGAGCCATCATTTGGTCCAGGTATGTTAAGCCAGGGAGAGCACTGAAACATGCAAGATGCCGTTCTAGCATTTTCTTGCATAAAGTTGTGCGTAACCACTAAGTAGAAATCCTGTGAAAGTGACTCGGTGGGCGGTGAACTTTTATATTTTCGGCTTAAACCGCCTTACCGTTGTCGTTACTGGTGATGAAGGTTAGATATGTCTGTATATGCCGCTCACGCCGCAGCGTACATAAACATTGCCTCAGCGCGCACAAATGTCTTACGCCCTCTCGGCGTTTCTCTGCATCGTGAGCAGTCCGTCTCCGGCGCACACGTCCCCTCTAACGCTTGACCTTGTTGTATATTTGGTGGAGATATGGCTCGGCACAGAGCCACGCACGACTGTTCTGCGGCATTCTTATCTGATGATTATAACAGACCCGGAGGACTTGAGAGGAAGGAGAGGGTGGAAGTGTGCGTTGTTTAGCTGGGTAATGGCGGAACCCGATCAGCTCGAACCTCGGCTGATTTCACAAGAGAGTCATTGATTAGTCCAGAGATGTTATTTCTGGGCCTCAAAGATTAGATTCTGCGAGCCGCCGCGCTGTTTTCCTGTTTTTTCATTCCCTTCCTTGTTGCCAGACAGCCACACGGCATCACTTCGAATGGGGGGGCGAAATAAAAAATGCGTGCTTTGCAGAAACAGGAGGAAATGCATATGAGGAGTCTGGGTGTGCACGAAATGACTTGTGTGTCAAAGAGAGGATAAAATGAGAGGACGTTACGATGGTACTTTCGTAGCAGATATCGAGTCAATCACCTGGCCATGTTAGAAGATGCTGGTTTTGAATTAAGACTACATCTCACTAGATTCTCTGGAGAGAACACTTTGGATAATGACCGATTATTGACGAGCACTGAGCATTAAATATGCAACACAAGAGCCTTTTAATGCTTTGACGTCTGAAAATATTTCTGTGGCATTTGCGTAGAAGTTGAGTTTCACCCATTGTGCTCTAGAATGCATTTAGAAAGCTGTTTGGTGAAACTTGGTTTCAGAAAGTGAACAAGCAGCAACTTATTATTTACTCGCACTTCATGAAAGTCATCTCTTCTTGGTAACCAGGAGACACCAGAAGGTCTAAGAGTCGAGTATAGTGTATTCACAGGCAACCGTGGAAAAAAGACTCTTACTTGCTGATTGGTTTAAAGCAACAAAAAGACACGATGCCGTCGACACACCAATCACAGTAAGAAGGTTTTTCCTAGAAATGAATATCACATTTCCTTGATTTAAAGGGGTTCAGTAGCAGCGTTGTTTCAGAATATGAAAATAAATTGCATTTCTTATCTAATTGAAACACGGCAATTATGAAATTGATTTTTTTTTTTTACTTTTTTACTTACTGCTCCAAAGTCTTGCACACATTTGTAATGGAAACGCAGCTGGAGTTTCGGCTGTTTTGCTGTTTCGGTTTTCTGGAAGTCTGTTCCGGATTTGTGGTGCATAGAAGCTGAATGCTGCTTCTCCATGTTTTGGTTCTGCTTCTGAGGACCCAGAAGCAGAACCTGGATTCCTCAGAGGTCTGGAAGGTTGATACACTAACAGCAGATCTTTAATGCATTGTGGTGCTAATCTGTTCAGTAAACTAACCCCAGGATCTTAAAGTCTGTTCTCTGAGCTACAAGGAGCTAAGGACTTAGTTACTTAAAAACTGGGATGATGTGCTCCGTCGTCCTGGTTTTAGTCAGAACACCAGCAGCGGCGTTCTGGATCAAGCTACAACTATCTGATTGACTTTTAGATAAACCCCGTTGCAGTAATCAATGCGACTAAAGATAAACGCATGGATGAGTTTTTCAAGATCTTCCTGAGACGTTAGTGTTTTAATCCTGGAAATGTTCTTCAGATGATAGAAGACCGACTTTGTAATCGTATTTACATGTCGCTGAATTTCAGGTCTGAGTCCATCAATACACCCAGATTTTGCACTTGATCTCTAGTTTCTAGCTGTAACAACTGAAGCTGCATGCTGACTCCAGAGCGTTCTTCTTTAGTATGTACATTTCTCAATTCTCAGCTTAAAATCAAGTTCTCTTGGGGGCAAAGTTGACTTACACACCTTGACCCGATCCCGTTTGCGCTTATGAGCGCGGCTGGCAAGGCGATAATCTTAGCAGTCGGTTTTTAAGAGTTGCTGTTTTCATCAAAGCACTCACCCACACCCTATAGTTGAGAACTTTCCCCATGTCTTCATTTATACAGTAAATTATATTGTCTGTCCATCGGCCCATTTTCTAACACCCTTGTCCCTAATGGGGTCCGGAGGGGTGCCGGTGCCTGTCTCCAGTAAATGTTTTGGACTGGTCGCCAGTCTGTAAATTACACTGTAATAGTATATAAACATAAAAGCTCAGTCGCATATGTGCTGCTAAGAAATTGCCTGTGCTGTCTGACTGTTTTCTACTCCAAAAAGGTAATTGCTTTATGACGTTCCTGCTGTGCTGATAGCTGGTTTTGGCAGTATGATTAAAAAAAAAAAAAAATACACATGCTTTCTGCTTCTCTAACCTTTTCCTGTAGGGAGGGGAGGAGCAAGCTACAGCGCAACAGTCATGACTTGCAGCTAATCTAATGGCATATTCTGCTGGGGCTTGGCCTACATAGAGTACCAGCGGTGCCTCTTCTTAAAAAGGAAGCCTTGCAGGCAATGCAGCATGAATGGTACAGTATAGAGCACATGCATCTGATCAACGCCATGTAAACACACAACGAACTACTTGTTGTGTTTTTTAGCCGTGGAGTCATGTGACTGGCTCTCTGTTCACTTGCTTCGTTTTTCGTCGAGCGTTAATGGAAACGAATTTGTGACTGTCAGGAGTTGCTACGGATGGAACTGTTCTTTCTGGCAGTGTGTAATCGGTTCAGGCAGAGCATGACATCTGTAGTCTGTAGTCTCTATTTGAATCTTTCCCACTACATATGTTCTTTAAAGAGATTGTGTTGCATAATTAGATTTTTTTTTTCGTCCTGTTTGGGAATTATTACAGGGATTTTTACTTTTTTTTAAACTTTGTGACAATTTTGTCAGACTCTAAGGTGATATGCTTGAATAGCATTTTAGCAACGGCTTAGATATCTGTTTATTGTGCGTTGAGATATTTCAGTTTTTGATGTCCATCCTTTGTCCCTAGCGGGGTCAGGAGGGGTGCTGGTGCAAACGTTTCGGGCGAGAGGCGAGGTACACACAGGAAAGGTCGCCAGTCTGTCACAGCAGTTTTTGATGTGTGTGTATTATACATTTTGTTTGTTTTTACTGTCCAACACACGACTGCATATTTGCCTCGTAATTTGCCAGCTTGCAGTTCTAACCAAAAGGTATTCTTACCGCTGGAAACACTCCACATCTCCACATTTTGTCTTGTCACAGCCACAAATTCTTCAATTCTTCTTCTGGACTTTGCCTGGATCACCCTAACACACAAATACACTTTGATCCAAATTTTTCCACAGCACCTCTGGCTGTATGTTTAAGGCTTTTGTCCTGTTGGAAGGTCAAGCTCTGCCGCAGTTTCAAGTCTTTTGCCATTTTGTTTCAGGTTTTCTTGCAGGATTGTTCTTTTGATTTTTACTTCAGTGGTATTACTCTGAAGTTATCACCACTCTTACTGGAGTAAAACCTCTGGATACTCTGCCCCACTGCGAGTAACTCCAGTGAACGAACAGCAAACTTATGTTAAACAAAAAGACACACACACACCTACAGTTTATGTCGAAGTGAGACTATTCCTCAACAATATTTTTTTGCCAGGACCTGCAAAACTGCTGGGTTTCCAATTAAACAGCGTGTAAATATATATGTGGGTAGATAGGCACTTTATTAATCTCATATGGAAAATTGAACAGCAGCAACAAAACAAAATGATAAAAAATAGAGACCTGTTTATCTGGCCTTAAAGAGATCAGATGCTGATCTCTTCAGTGTTCTCAGCTATTGGTGGTTGGATGCACAGTTTTTTTTAAGCACTAGAGGGTAACTTCATGATGCTGAAACGGACTCTGTGAATCATACATATGTACTAAAAAAAACATTTGGTCTTGATCCAGCACCAATTGGTCCAAAACCTCTGACCTGAAAATAAAAATGAAAATGATGAGTAGAGATTAGAAAGAAGCAGGTAGGATGCCTTTAGCAGGACACAGAGACTATCCTGATATGTCCACTCATAGACTGTACAGGCTTTACTTTTCACGAGTCTTCTTATCCCTTCGTTACTTTTTAATTCAAGAAATCACACTGACTTTATGTGTTTTAGGGATCATAGGAAGTCAAGCTCCCCAAGAGCGAACCGAGAACTCCTAATTTAGTCACTGAGGACTGATGCGGTTGGTGGGAATTAGGAGGAAGGTCACTGCTCAGTCTCCAGCCAGATGGAGGTCACATGACTGAGGTTTCAAATCAGAAAAATCCTCCCTCTCTCTCTCGCTCTTTGCCCCAGAAGCTTTTGGAGGGCAATCATAAACTGTGCCATTGATCCTAATCCAGCAGTGTGTTGGTTTCAGACGGGACAAACCTAACTATCAGAGCCGAAGCCGCTTGGTAATTTGGGTGATGCAAATTTTTACCTTTTCCGTCTGGTTCCCATCGGGATTTAAATCGTTCTTTTTTTTTTTAAAGGTTTTTTTTGGCCCTAGTGGCCTTTATTTGAAAGTAGCTAGACAGGAAATGGGGAAACGAGAGAGGGGGAAGACATGCGGCAAATGTCACCAGGCCGGAAATCGAACCTGCGACCGCCGGCATGAGGTCTAAGGCTTCCATATGTGGGTTGTGCTTTGCCCCTGCACCACCACAGCACCTGGGATTTAAATCGTTTTTTAAGCGTACGCTGGAATAAGGGAATTAAATGCCTTACTTTCACTTTGACGAACATCCCAGATACTCCGGATCTGCTTGACTCATGCTGGTGCGTTAGAACGACTCTTATAGCTTTAAATAGACTGTTACAGACATTTCTGTCTTTCCTCCTTCATCCTTTCCATGTTGTTTTTTTCATCAGGATACGTCTTTTTGTTTCCTTAGCGATTTTTTTTTTTTGCACTCCTTTTTTCCTTTTGAGCCAAAACCGTTTGATCTTGTCAGAGATCTCTCTCTTTGTTTTTGACATCTTTTCATCAGATGTAAAGTAGAGGCATCCCCGTCTGAGCATTGATTGCTTTCGGCTTCCTGTTTTATCGTACTACCTCATTGGAGCAGAGCAAACAGAACAGTGTCAGAGTCGTTTCTGCGAGACATTATCCACTTATGGTGTTCACCTCATCCTGGATTTATTAATTTTTTCTAATCATGTAGGTGAGCAGATATGAAACGTAGTTTCCGTGTGATTAGATTTCGATTGGATGCTCTGGATTTGAACGGGGCGGCCTTCGTGAAGAGTCTGCTTCTGTGAGGACTTGAACTGAGCTTCACCTTCAGATTGAACAATTTCATTATTCAAGATTAGTTTTTCTTGTTTTAGAGTCATTTTTACAGTTAAACATGGGACAGTGGCTCAATAAAAGCTGTTATTTTGCTGTGGAAAATGCGAGGGTTTGAAAGCGTCTGCAGCTAAACTCCGATTGATCGTGGCGTTTGGATCATATAGTACAGATGAGCGAACATCTTCATTGTTAATGTGAGTGCATGAGAGAAAGTACGTATTATCTGATGTGACAACAATAAAAGTGACGATAAAAATTATTTATTTCTTCTTTTTTGGAGGTAACTGTGACTTCATGGCGCACAGTCAGAGCCCTGCAAACACGAATGCTGCTCGAGAAAAACACCCCCGTTTGTAAAACGCAAAGTGTGATTTGTACCACTAAACTGCAGACACGAACTGCTTTTAACTCTATTTTCATATTTATTGATGCTTTAATTGAACGAACAGTCGAGAAAATGGTCAAAGCCAACAATGCAGACGGTTTTGGTGTATTTTAAACATTGTTAATTAGAATTCACTGTGAAAACAATAAATAAAAATTCTTATCATGGCAAGAAATGTATCCCGATAAGTGAGAAGCATAAATGCCCACCCTGCCCTAAAGGCCATGAATTATTTGGCCTGAAATGGGAAGAACGCTACATGGAGAACATGCAAACTCCATCTCCACTCAATCATATAAATCATTTACGTGATAGGTAATCATGTTTGAAGAAATGTTACCATTTTTCTCCAGCATTGGCATCACTTGACATAATTGGCACTATCCACACTGGAGTCAAAATTCTAAAACATTCAAATTTTTCTGCCTATGTGTTAGAAAAGCGACAATTAATCCAAATCAGATATTTGTGACACATACCTCGGGGCTTCCTGTAACCGGGTCATCTTAGTTGAGTCTCTACACGGAGGCTGAGGAGGTCGCATGGTTTAGTGTCGGCCCTGGAACTTGGCTGGGACTCTGGATGTTTCTGATCACTGGGACAAAAAAGCTGGGACACACCTCTGGAGGCAAACTGGGACAGCCCTCCGACCAACCGGCTCACTCGCCATTACACACCAGCTTATCAGGGATTTTCACCAATTGTTTTTTTTTTTTTCTGTTTGCTTGTGGGGGAAAAATGTATAAAGGTTTTATCATGGCAAGCCAATGTCAGGTCACTAATAATCTTTTTGGGCCCCACTTTTTAATCTTACAAGGCCATAGTGTAATCCCATGATTTTTGTGAACCGTGGATTTAATACACGACGCCGCTTTTCATAGACGGTGTACTTACAAAAATGATTATCACTGGAATCACCTGTGGAGCAGTGGAAGTTCACGATGCGGCTGGCAAAACAGTCAAGTTCTGTACTAACATTCTATTTAATGCACAATTGTGCACATTTTTAAAAACAAAATCTGGAAGATTTTGGTACATTATCCATGTCAGCCGAAGGTTATTCCCATTTCTTTTTGCACAAAACTCACTTTGACAGAGCAGTGGCGCTGCCAAGATGAGGCCACGACTAGTGGCTGCTGTTGGTTCATTATTGGTCGTCAGCAAAAAATGCTGTGGCACTTACAGATCAGCTGTATTCACACTGAATTCACACTAAACACACGTGGACTCCATTTTCTGATTCCTACCTAGCAACAGGACACATTTGCCTGGTACTTGCTTGTAAAAAATTAATCCATTCACTAATTTTGTATACCTGCTTTGTTTTTTTTACTCTACAGATGATAAACCTGTAGATTTATCATCTGTGCTGTGTGAGCAGCACAGATTTTGTGCTCTTCCTCTGGTCTCTGGTATGAATTGAATGAATATTTCCACGAATGAATATTTGTGCTGTTAGCTTGATTGCAACCCGCCGTGGGCATTTTATGCAAGGCTAAATGTGAGCAGTAAAATGTGGTACCTGAGTCAAGATGAATTACACGTTACTAAAATGCACTCTGTTTATGTCTGCCGTGTTTGACATGTGCATCTGCTTTACGAGGTTTGTGTTCTGGTTTTTCCATTTCCTAAAACTCAGTGACTTCCTTTGGGACTGAACGTTTTCTTTAGCTTCTGCAGCAAATACAAACCCAAACTCACCGCCATGTGGGACTGGGCACAGGACAGACGTACGCATAAGAACGTTCCATAAACCATTTGCCTAGAACACAGAAATGTGTTATATATGAAGTTGTGTGAAGTTGTGTAGGTCTACCACAGATGAATTTTGAAGCAATTAATTGTCATGTTACTAGTTGGTATGGATAAGAAAAAAAATTTATAATTATTGTGTCAACTCTAAGAAAAGTCAGTATTAAAGTTGGGGTGTGTAGCTTTTAAGAAATGTGGTTTTTTTTTACATAAAATTGTCTGTATGTCATGACAGTTTGGTGTCTGACTGATAGAACGAGAAAAAAAAATCCAGCACCAGGAGGAAGGTCTTAGTGCTGTCAATCATCCTCATGTATGCGCTGTTCACAGCCTTCACCTTGCTCTCTGTTACGCTGCTGATGAGCTTCTGCACACCAGCAGAGCCTGCCATAAAACCTAAGCGATAATTTTTTTTTTTCTGTAACGGTAAGTTGTTTCCCTGCCACTAGCACATTTAGCAGGGAGTACATGAGGATGATTAACAGCACTTAAGACCCTCCCCCGGGCTCCGATTGGTTGTTTTAGGTTTGTAGTTCTTCAGATAACAACAGTAGCTCAGGAAATTGGTCTTTTCACAGATTACGTGTCACATATTATACTGTCACAACATGATGATATGTAGAAAAATAAAAATAAAAAACCAAACATATTTTTTGAAAGAGTTACACACCACCACTCTTTAATTCCTTGTTTCCTGCTGACTGAATAAGGGACAAATTAAGCTTTATTATTATTTTATTAAATTTTTTGCAGCACTGCATCATCAGCCACTGAGCTGGTGCTTTGATTTTGTAATGTAATGTAAATGTAATGTAAAGTGATACTCTCAAACACTTCACCCACAAAACCCAGATGTATATATACATATATAGAAATATGTATGTATATCAATAGAACAGAGAGGAAATTTGAGGAAAAGATTACATGAAAATATTCTAAGAAAGATGCCATTTCATGTTTTCCTGACAGTGTAACAGTCCAGTTTGCTGATATCCTTCCTGTCCGCTTCAGTAACACCTGCTTTCGTGTCCTGTTGTTTTGGAAAGCACATTTTGTCCTACACAGTTGTTAAACTTTCTCCCCTTTCTAACAGCCCATACTTAAAATGTACAGTAGTTCACAACCTTGTACGCTGCACTCGTTCATCATTCTGTCTGCCCGGAGCTGGCACTTTGTTTCAGAGAGATTATTCAGTATTCAACATGGAAAACTCATCCGAGAGAACAGAGGAACATGTTTGCCCGGATCCACACCGTTTACATCGGCTATATTGCCAATCCATTACGGTCACACCAACCCTCAGTGGTCTGCGATGCAGCGGGCAAGGGTTGTACCAGTTCATTCCTCCTCGGTGCGTTGGCCAATCACACGCGGGGATTTCTTACCTTGACCACAGCGCTGAGCTGGCAGCAGTGATTTATGAAGCCCTTTAAAATTTATGGAAAGTTGTCGGGTACAAAATGAAGGGGGATGCTTCACGGAGCCTTTTCCTTACCGAAATGTCATTATTACTTTGGAGTGAAAGAAAAAAGGGGGAAGAAATGTAGGAGAAAAGTGGCTCATGAATAATTAACTCTGAATAAAGAAATAAATGCATTATTGGACAATTAGCCTCCCTTAGGGCACTCAATCCTCTTCACTGGGGTTTCCTTCTCCACGTCCAGGTTCAGCAGAGAATGGATGCAATCATTTCACCTGGCTCCATTGTTGTTCATGTATTAGTGTAATCCTATAATACCATGAATTTTTTTTACATTTTTTTATTCTTTATTTTTTACAGTTTTATTTTTCATACTATGAAAAAGTACTGAGGAATCATCTCATGATTCAATTTTTGATTCAAAACAGCTATTTATACTGATTTCTGCTCCGATCAAAGGATCCTCGCCTTGTAAGGCAGGTTGACAAACGGCGACAATAAAGAGTCTTATTTATTTTTTTATTTATTTATTTATCGGGTTTTAAACATTAATCCGTGCCTTTTTTAAATTGCTTTTTTCACAATGGGTGACAGTATGTCGTTTTTATGACGTAAATTACTTTGAACTGCCTTGTTGCTGAATGTGCTATAGAAATAAACCTGAACTTGAACTTTTTCATTTGCTCAGTGGATTGTGTGTAACGCCCAGCTAAACGCCTGTTCTTCTTTCGTCCCCTTCAGGAAACGAAGCCCGTCTGCATCCAGGGATCCAAACCAAAAATACGACCAAAGGGAGGGGGGCGACCACCCGCAGTATGCACCCGCAGACGGCAGCATGCCCAGATCACCGTCAGACTACGGGGATGTGGACCCACGGCGGGTTCCGCGGGGCCCACACATATTCCCCAACGTCGATGCGATGCGATCAGGCTACCGGGACCGCCGGGGCCCCGGCCGCTGGCACTCCCAGGAATATCCGCTGGACCAAGAGCTAGACGGGCCACCCAGTGACTTTGACCTCCAGCGCCAACGCCAGGAGGAGTTCCAGACGCGGTACCGCAGCGACCCCAACCTGGCACGCTATCCCGTAAAGCCCCAACCCTACGAGGAGCAGATGAGGATGCACGCTGAAGTCGGCCGGCTGAGGCACGAGCGCCGCCACAGCGACGTCTCCCTGGCTTACACGGAGCAGGATGAGCCGGGCCCCATCAGACTGTCCCGCCAGCATCTAACCGAGCGCCGGCCGCCGATGGTGGGACAGCGCTCGTACTCCGTCGACCGTTCTTCCCCAGGACCCATGGGGCCGGGCCTCGGAGGCCACAGGGGCTCCAACCGCAGCCCCCCGACGCCGCATCGGAGCCCCGTGCTTGGTGAGCGGCCGGGGGGCCCGCGGCGAGGAGACCTGGGCGTCGGAGGGGATCCCATGATGAGGCAGCAACACCACCTGGATCCCAATTCGGCCGTCCGCAAAACCAAGAGGGAGAAGATGGAGAGCATGCTGAGGAACGACTCTCTCAGCTCGGACCAGTCGGAGTCGGTGCGGCCGCCGCCCCCTAAGCCCCACAAGACCAAAAAGGGTGGAAAGATGAGGCAGGTGTCGCTGAGCAGCTCAGAGGAGGAGCTGGCCACGACGCCGGAGTACACAAGCTGTGAGGATGTGGAGATTGAGAGTGAGTCAGTCAGTGAAAAAGGTAGGAGCCTGCACACCTTTCTCTCTCGTTATCATGTTTATTAAACGTTAGTACGTCATCACTTTCCTAAAACAATTACCTATTTCTTTAGGAAAAAGAAGAGGTGGTGATTATTTGTATTTTATTAGATTTGTTTTGCCAAAATCACTTTTGACACAAAATTACTTGGGCTATTGTTTTAGGAAGGTGACGATGTGATATACGAGTATTTTGTTCTGCTTTTTGGGCAGTATTAAGCTATTGTGCAGTAATATAATGCTGACATAGTATTTTTGAAAATTGAACTTTCTAAAAATAGGTCTTTATGTAATTACTGCTTCTGTCTCATGTTGATTATTGATGCTGTTGATGTCTTGAATACTGTATAACTTTCAGTTTCCCCAGTCTGCGCTATCAACGTCTGTGTTGTGTGTTTGTGTGTGTGTGTGCGTGTGTGTGTGGGGGTGAGCGTGTGTGTAGTTTTATGTGTGTGACTCATTATTTTCAGTTTAACATATACTTGAACGTGAACTGTTTCTAATCATAAAAACCAACAATCATCACCATCTCTTCTCTGGAGTTACGGATTTATGTGAAGAATTGCTGCATGAAAAGTCAAGAGACCTGAACAGTCACTGCATGGCTTCTTGTAAGACTTCAAATTAAACCAGCGACTTCAAATTTTAACTTTGGGGAAGATGTTTGCGAGAACTGACGGTGATGGGGCTTATATTTCAGCTGTGCTGTTCTGCAGTTTTGAGTTGCTACAGGAACGAATGGCTGCAGCGGTTCCTGCGCCTTTAAGGAGGAGGCTGGTTGCACTTGGGCTCTCCTGATCTGTTTCGGTGTGAACGGATGTTCATTTTTGTGCACGCCGCATTAGGTCAACATATCTCCAGCAATTTTACTGAGTCTGAAGTTTTCTTCCTCAGCTCCTTTGCGTCGTAAAGGTTTTTCTTCCCCACTTCAAATTTTTTCACATCTTGTCTCATTATAACAACAAACTTCAGTGTCTGATTCTTGTTCGGGGGCTAAACAACTGACTACTGGAACGAAAAAAATTAGGTTGACTTTTTTTTTTGACAAATAAGATTAAAATGTGCCATGATTGCATCCCTATGCATTCACTCCAGTTGTGCGTACTTTAATTTTAGTATTCATACAGAAGCTTTATTTGGTCACGGACAGCATTATCAAGACCAAGCAATGTAGCATCAGGCAGGACATGGAGAAAGACGAGGAGAGCTTTAAAGACTGTACGTGTGGTAGACGCCTCACTGGTCAGCTGAGGCCAAAATCAAATGGTTTGACCTAAATGTGACTAACATGAATGTCGGATATGTTTCTATATGCGGCAGAAAACTGTAATTCCATCTCACTATGAACGCACTATAACAAAATTGAGCTGAAACGATTCAGCGTATTAAATGTGATGAATTGTTTATGAAAATAATCATTAACTAATTTGCTAATTGATTAATCGTTAACCGGAGTATGCGAACTCTAAAAAAGGCCATTTATTGAAAGGAAAATACATTCAGAGTTATAATTAGGTCAGAGTGCACCAGAAATATGCAAATTTTACATTTGAGACATATTAAAAAATGCTTAGTGGCAAAGTTTTAGCGCCACCTGGTTCAAATTCTGTAAAAACAAATGTATTATTAAGAAACATCTTCATATCCATTTATTCATCTGTTAATCCAAACATACAGCAGATTTGCCTTACTTACACTGTGATGTTAAGTGAAGTCGGAGGTGCTGCTCCTTTGCTACAAATGATCAAAAATACTCTGGAGAGGAACACTGTTATTAGATCCTGCACAATAAAACATTTATTTATTTGTTTGCATTTTTAATGCATTTCTTATTAGAAATGCATTAATATAATTAATAATTTTTTATATTAAATATATAAAAAAAGGCTTAGAGGGTTAAATGAATTATCTACAGAATGTGCCAATTTTCCATCAGTATTTACTGATTAATTGTCAGAATAATCGGCTACTAAAATATGTATTAGTTGACACACGCTGCAGAAGGAGGCGTCCATCTTTACATAGAAAAACGGCAGTGAAATGTTCAAAATGTCCTGCAGTGAAATATGTTCTTACAAAGTATTAACTTCAAGGATCTGAATACGAATCCACGTCGCGCTTCACAGATTTGAATCTTGCACTACAAGATTCAGCAGTTAAGTCCTTCTGTCACATTAACCCAAAATTAACATACGTTGAAGTTTGCAGTTGTAACACTAGAAGGTGCAGAACTGCGGGTATGAAAACTTTTGTACGACGCTCTTTGTTCCGATGATCATTGCGGCAAATCAGAGGAGGAACCCGAGAATTAGCCACAGTGGATGTGAGGTGAACGAAGGGAAACTGTCTCCATTTTTAAAAAAATAATTTGATCCTTCTCTGATGCCTATAGAAATATTTCAGGATAACAAATGAACAGAGGGCGTGTCTGTATCCTGCTGACCTGAGCCGTCTCATCCTCACAAAATGTTTTGGTGCAGCACCATGAATCTTTGTAAAAGCACAAGCTACTACGAGGCGGCAAACAGGGTGTGACTCAATCAAAACAGGAAGAAAGCTGTTCAGATTAAAGGATAAACAGGAGAGAGCTGCTCTGGACTTAATGGCTGCATTTCGACTAATAGTTTCCTCTGCATGTGCTTCTAGTATTTTTCTAATAAGCTCTTTATTTCAGTGATTAGTACACTGGATTTTTTGTCCTGATTCCACTGAGATAGAAACTCTCATCCCAACAAGTGATTTGAGGGACTTTTAAATGCCATCTTGCAGAGTCAACATTCAGACAACCATGTAAACATGGTTGTCTGAATGTTAATGCAGGTTTAACATTCAAATTGATGTTAAACCATGTATGGGGGCCTGCAACCCGCCATACATGAAAGGCGGGTTCATGTATGTAAAATTTATGTTTTTGAGCTTCACATCATGGTGTGTTCCCTCCTCAAAAACACACCTGGTTGTCTTGATTCTTTCATGTCTGAGAAATTCTTTAATCTCCCACGGCAAACATTGAACTGCTCCAAATGCCTGGTTGGACCTGGCCCCGCCTTCAATTCGCAGCAAGTTGTCAAGTGTCTGAATGTCCGCCTCACAGAGCAGCCCTCCCCTGGGACTCCCTCTCTCTGCTTCTTCAGACTAGCCAGCAGTAATTAGCAAATACTTGGTGGGGAGCTCATTATAAAGGTATGTTTTTAGTGAAAAGTTGGTCAACGTTCCACTCCATTAACCCACTGTTAAAAGGCTAATAGAGGAGCCATGTTGTGATAACTTTCTGAAGGCGGCGTTTCAGAAAGTGCGGGAGTTTTTAAAGAGACAAAGGCCCAATTTCGAGGCGTTAAAATACAAAGTGAATTTTCTTTAAGTCACATTTGATATAAATATAGCATTTTTTCTTTTAGAACAAGTGAAGTTTACATAGTTACTTGATTGTACTTTTGAAAAAAACAACAACATTAAACTGCCCCTTTAAACTGCCCCTTTAATTGCTGCTTAAACTGCCCCTTTAAGCAGCAACCCCCCAAAAATAAAAGACAGCAGTAGTTGCTGGTAAATAAATAGGGATGTTGTAAAATGATTACTGTATATCTTCACATGTTAGATAACACAGTAAACATAAAAAAACATTTAAAAAAATTGGAAGCTCAGTTCCTCGATATATAATATGAAATCAAGGCCAATGGATTCATTTGGCGATGGCAATCCATTATTAATGTGGGAGTTTCCATGTTTACAGGTAGCTAAAACAGGATCTAGAAAGGGTCACAGCTTCTGTGTGTCTGTCTGTGTCTGTGTAAAGCCAGCCTTTATGGAAGGAAGAGGGAAAGCAGAGCTCAGCTGTCGAACTTTCCAGTCCTTGTTGTCATTGGAGCTTCTGTGAGAAATCCATGTTCTAATTGTTGCTTTGCGTCTCTGATATGCAGCAGAGTCAGAACATGAAAACATTGTGTTTGCCTGTGGATCACAGTCAAAGCAAAACTATTTAAAAATGCTAAATATGCTAATATATGGTCTGAAACTTGTCACACATTCATTATTGTTTAGTTTTTCAGGAGACTTGAATGATTTCCAATTTCTGAAATGTTTTTGTTGCTCTTTGTGCCTCAACTTGTGCAAACCGATGCCTGAAAGGTTGCAGCCAAGTGGTGGTGGAGTTAGGTTTGTTTCCTGTTTTAGTAACACGTGTTCCTGCAAACCGCTGTGTTACTGTGGGCTGCAGCAAAATGCATTAGTGGCATTGTGCAATGCCAGTTCAGATTCACATTAGATCTTGTGTGTTTTTGTGACTATGACTTTGTAACAAATCTAAGTGAACTTTTTGGGATTTTATGCTCGACAGCTTTTCTCTGGTCACATGGCGTTTGCAGGTTTTGCAGTTGTAAGCGTGCATTGCTCTGCTTGGCCTTTCGTTTGACTCTTACACTTTGGTCTTGTGGTTCATTCTGATGTAGCTTCACAAACCAAAGTTGTGACGCCAGATTGTCTTCAAGTGAAGTTGCAAAATAAAACCCATCCTTGTTTCTCCGCACGCTGGTTTTGCTGTCTTTGGGTGTTGGGTTTCAAAATGTGCAACATAGCGTTGCTTTACTAATTTCACAATCTGATCTCAGGACCATTTGCTGGGATGTCCACTTTTGGAAGAAAAAAAAAATTGCTTGTCATATTAAATGTTTTTCACCTGTGAGTAATCTTTCTCCTCACTCTCTTAATAATTTATTTGAAACCGTCTGAAGCGTGTGATTATTTCTGTCCTTCTTGGCATTGTGTTTCTGCCCTCCTGCACAGTCCGAAGCACAGAGTTTCTGCTTCCCCGTTTTTAAAGCGGTGGCCACAGAAGCTAATGATCGAGTGCAACACTGTCCACACCTCCGACTGATGCTGCCAGAGCTGTTACGTCAGCTGCGGGCACTATGAGATAGCAGACATATTCCAGTACATTTTGTCATTGCAATGTTAGTGAGCCACATGGACATCTCAAAGGACTCCTAAGACATAGGATTTGATTGAAACTTTATGCTGTCATACTTAAACACACTGATCATTTTTATACATTTGGCTGTGCAGATGTACACTTTCTGTATACAGTGGCAGAGAACGTATTGCTCATATAGATGAGCGGGAGTTTTGTTTAGCGATAAAGGACGAAAAATATTACAAGTAAAAGGGTTTAATGTCATCAAGTTCATAATCATGGTTTTCTGTGTTAGCATCACAATTAAGTTTGCACTGATCCACTTTTTTCACTTCTGATACCGATTCAGATATATACTCAAATCATTTCTTTTTTAAAAAAACAAAAAAACAAACAACAAAATAAAACAAAACACAGACATAAATGAACTGAATTACAAATTATTTGATAACTCTGCACCAGCTCTGAAATACACCAGTAGCAAGCTTAGTCAAACATGTAAAAAACAACTTTAATTGTCACTGCAAACAAGTAAATTGAGAAACTGAAGTTAATTAAAACAATAGGTTGACTATTTTTGGTCAAATATGTGAAAAATGAAACTGCAACAAGTCTTCTTTGAACTGGTTCAAAAAGTGCAAAATCTGAAGCTGCAGATATGGTCAGATTGTGGAATAGGTTTATTAATATGTCAGGTCATAGATTAACAAAACACATTTTCCTTTGGGATTCCACAAATAGGTAAGGTTGGGCCGGACAAATTGAGAAGAAATTTTCAGTACATTTATAGGAACAAAAGAAGATGTAATATTGAACAGCTTAAACTGTGTTATTTTGAAGTTTATAAGTTTATAAGTGGACAGTTGATATCTTATATAAACCAAAGTTACATACTTATATTTAACTAAAGATGCCTTGGTGTTGAGCCATGTGCATCATGGATCTTGCCTGAAAAACGATGCTCCATGTGAGCCCAGTTCAGTTCAGGCGCTTTGGCTCTGGAGACGGACGTTTCCGCTCGGCCCCAGAGGACGACCCAAGATGTTCTTTGTGTGATTTGGGTCAAAACTGAGAGTGATGTGCACTTTTTGTTTTACTGTCACTTGAGTTTGAGAAATGATTTATTTACCAGAATACTGGATGTTTATCCAGATTTCTTTTACTAAATGAAGATAAAAAGCGTTATTTATTTAAGTATTTTAGTTTCAGTTAGCACAGTTTATTTTGAAGGACTGGCACCTTAGAAAAAGAGGACAGTTTTTGTTTAAAGAATATTTGTTTCTGTCCGCCTGTTTGTTTTTATTGTGTCTTGTAAGCTTATGTGGGCTGGGCACCTTTAAAAGGTGGCGTGACACATATGAAAGACTATCTATCTTTTGGGGAAAATAAATAAAGCATGAAGTCACAAACATAGAATTAGACTGAACAGATCTGCCCTTATGGATCAGGCACATTGTCATCAATACCCGATATAGAATTTTTTTTGATCTGAAGACCGATACAGATATCAGTATCGGATCAGTGGATCTCTAATATTTTCCGGATATGACGTATCAGTTTTTACGAGTTTTAATTTGACACAAAAAATAACCCTTTGCTTCCATTAATAAGTGCATGTGAATTTCTTAAAGTTTGCACATTCAGTCTGTCTAGAGGCAGACGTGAAACAGCAGGAAGCTGCTGAAGGTGCAGCGGTGACACAGAGCAGTGCTAAGCAGGATGTGCACCCCGCTCTCAGGTCTGCGGCGCTCTTCTGGGGGTCTTTAAGGACGGACTAGGAAACGGGGACATTTTGGTCTGAGAGGAGGACAAAGCTGGACGAGGAAGGATGTGTCTGCTGTTACAGGTCTGGCTGCCGTCTCTGAGCGCCGGAGACTGATTAACGCAGTGGTCCTCTCTCCTTCTCTTCTGTATTGATTCCTCTGACATGCAGTCTCATAATAGTGCCGAACACACAGAAAAGAAGAGAATAGCCAGCTAACTGCAGAAGACAGGCGGACACTGTGTAACAACGGCCTAAATTAGAATGCAATTAACAGCTTTTGCCATCCGTGTTTGCCCCTCGGTAAGTCCGTTGGTTTGCAGTTTTGTCGACACGCTCAAAATCCCACAAAGAAAGTCTTATTAATTTGGACATTTCACCTCAAAAGCTAATTTCGCCGCTTTCATGTATTAAAAATGGCCTTTTAAGGCTCAGGGTTTCACCGGGACGTCATATCTCCTTCTTAGTGTCATGACGATGTTTTAAACATACACATTGTTTCACTCCCTGCCTCTATTATTTTATTTTATTTTTTTCCTGCTCTCACACTTTGAATCGTAGTAAAAACAGCATCAATAATTAATGATCCAATTAATAGTTTACACTGGTTTTTATTGAGCTGTCAGAGTGATGGAGAGTCTGGAGTTGGTGAACTCCGCCACCACCCGCGCTCTGCCTTCGACCTGAATCAGCACTTTGAAGCGCGGGGGGCGTGGAGGGGTTGGGGTGCCTCGGAGCCGGGGGCGAAGCGGCAGGGCCCGGGCACGCAGTGCTGATGCGCATAATTTATGGCTTTGATGAGTTTCCTGCTCTCTGAAAAACCACACTGTGCCTCGGTGGGGATCGATGCCCCACTGTGGTGTGCCACTGTTAATAAAGCTTCTGGGAAGGGAGTGTGTAAATGCTGGATGCTGAGTGGAGGGCGGAGAGGGGAGAGAGAGAGAGCCGGTGAATGTGGAGGATGGAAAAACATTAAAGTGGTAGCAACCCCAACCAGACTTTGTAACGCTCACCAGAAAATAAAGAGACGGAGAGTCAAACTTGAAGATAGAGAACATTTTCTGTCCTGAACCTGGCCCATAGGACGGAGTGTACAGCAGGCCACACACACACGCACCCCCCCACACCCACACCCACACACACACACACACACCCCACACACCGTTCTATTGCTACGCAGCTCACACACACCACCAGCTACAAGACATTTTTGGACATCTCTACTCTCAGTTGTCAGTTAAAGGGCCACACACGTGACGTCCATTTCTAGGTACAGTATGAATCGTCCACCTGACTCTCATCCGAAGTACTGCAATCGGCTCCCAGTAGCTGCGTTTCCA
Organism: Phalloptychus januarius; assembly: GCA_902982915.1. Taxonomy (NCBI): domain Eukaryota; kingdom Metazoa; phylum Chordata; class Actinopteri; order Cyprinodontiformes; family Poeciliidae; genus Phalloptychus; species Phalloptychus januarius. Next base: position 15,360,061 of record CADWAE010000481.1, read on the forward strand.
TTACAAAAGTGTGCAAATCTTTGCAGGTCTTCCGCTAAACACAACCCCCCACACCCCCTCAATTTTGCAATTGCTGTTTTTCTGTTAAATATGAAATGAACTTAATGAACAGGCTTGTTTACTCGATAAGTCGTTGAAAGAAATGCCGGGCAACGATCCTCTTGCTGCATCCTGCCATTTTCTTCTTTGTGGTTTGCGCCAGCGGCAACAGCAGGTTGTTGATTATGTGACTCGTGTGATGTGAGAAAAGATTTATTGCTGTTTTGTGAAATAAACCAATTTCAATATGACCAAAAAACCCACGTCATCCTAGAGCCAAGACTTTAAAAAAGTGCTTTCAAATTGGCTTTGTTCCATCAACAAGTTTATTTTCAAAATGTCAAATTTGCACGACTACATGGTCAATGGAAACGTAGCTTCTTTTTAGACGTGCTACATCAACAACTGGCCTGAATCCTAAAAATATAAATGTATGTTTTTCTTTTACAGCAATATCTCTATGGACAGAACAGAAGATGCGCCTGAATAATCAAACATAATATTCACAAAAGTGACATTTTTAGACATTTTGAAAGTCCATTAAAAGTGCCAACTTTGCATGATTTTGTAAATAATGACAATTTAATGCAAAGTTTGCATTTTTAATGGACTTTCAATGCAACTTTTAGAGCAACTTTGCATTAAAAGCTAATTACTTACCGAATGACACTTCATGACAACAGTCATAGACATTCATAAAGACGGCTTCATGTTCATGACAGGTGTTATGTAATGTTTACGACAATGTCATGTCAGTCTTATGCACAGCCCGTCAAATAAAGTGTTGCCGTTTGCTATTGTCATCTCTTTAGGTGAGGTTTTATACAATCCGTGCTGAATTCTCTCTATGTATTTCGAGTAAAACCTTGGATCCCAGTGTAACATTAATACGTGTGGAATTGTTAAAAACCTGAGTGGCATCGTCGTTTCTCCACAGGAAGCTTAGCAGTGTGTGAATGCGTGTGTGCATGGGGGTGCGTGGGGGTGAGTGTGTGTTTGGAGCGACTATATGGACGTCTCGTCAAAGTGCTGTACATGTAATACACGTGCCAGTGTATGTCTGGTTTGTGGTGTCCTCACTTGTCCCTCTTGCTGTCCTCTCTCGTGTATTCGCGTCCCACTGCCCCCCTCCTCCCCCTCCAACCCCTGCCCTCCGACCCCCCCATCCCCCCACCCCCTCACATTACAGGAGATATGGATGGCCATTGGTGGGACCATGCGTCATGGCATAGCAGCGAGGCCTCCCCAATGTCTTTGGTGAGACATGTGGAGCCCTGCCCTGACCCTCTTCCTCTCTAGCCCCCTCCCACCCCCACGTCTTGTCCTCTAATCCCATCTCTTACTCTCTGTCTCTCTCTCTCCGTTTCTGTCTCTGTCTTTACTGTCCCATTCTCTTCCCCCCCGTATCCCTCCCCACCCCGACACCCTACCTCCCCTAATCTCCCCGAGTCCTTTGTCATTCCATGTTTTCCTTTGTTTTATTTACACCTTTGCATGTTGTTTTTTCTGTTTTCTTTCTGTTTTTTATCCCACGCCTGTAGGGGAGAGTCAAAGGGGAAAAAGAAAAACTATTGGGCAGGCTTTTATATCCGAGCCGACACACACCTTATCTGAGAGGCAAAAGAAAATGGTGCGCTTTGGGGGACACTCATTTGAAGAGGACTTGGCATGGTGTGAACCACAGGTTAAAGACTCGGGAGTTGATACGTGCAGTAGCACTACCCTAAACGAGGAGCATAGCCATAGTGAGAAGGTACTGAGAAAATGTAGCCTGCATTTTGTGATTCTTCTTCTTTTTGTTTTATGATTTACCCATTCAGTATTCCAGTGGTTCCCAAAGTTGGGCCCTCGAGGGACCGGCGTTCTGCATGCTTCAGCTCTCTCTCTGGTTTGAGGCACCTGCATCAAATGATGGCTCATTAGAGAACATCGACAAGCTGAAAAAGTTGTTGCTACCACCAGGGAGAGAACTGAAACATACAGGATGCCGGCCCACCGGGTCCCACTTTGGGAACCGCTGCAGTATTTGTTCACTTTCTTTCACCACGTTCAGTCGGATGAGATGTTTACCTCCAGCGTTTTTATTTGTCAAAGTTAATTTTCCTCACGACTTGGTTGTTTCTTTTTATCCGATCACAATTTTTTGCTAAAGAAAAAAAAAAAAGAAAAAAACACACACACATGTTTTGGAATCTCCCTCTCTTTGCTTGCTACTTGTACTTGTTGTTTTGCTGTCCTACCAGAAGACACATGTCACAGTAGCTGCTAAGCGATAGCACTGACGCACAACCACTTTGTCTGTCATGGCACACAGAAATGTGGGTCTCTCCTAGCTGCATGCTCGTCCTCCTTTCGTACATTGTGTCTCTTGCTCTGCAGCGGTCCTGTTTAGCTCAGTAGGATCACCTTCTACTTAGGCCTCTCCTCCTCACTCTAACTTTCCTATCCCACACCACCCAGTCCAGACAGAAACCTGCCCTCCCCTCTCCTGTCCAAACCTCCCCTTCACTCACTTCAATAGCAAAACCCCAAACATACACAAAAATGGGAAGGTTGAATTTGTTTTGCACCAAAAATTGAAATGTTTGTTTTTCTTTTTTCCCTTCCCTTGCCCCCGTTTTTTTTTTTTTTTTTTTCGGTTGTGTGATTTCACTTTATCTGTGTCTCATGGCTTTATTTTGAATCATTGGTGTTGCATCCTCTGTTTTTATTTTTTAAATTATTATTATTTTTAATCCGGCACCTGGTGGTCTACTTCATTCGAACCTGGATCACGGGTTGCCTTTCATCCTCCCCCCTTTGTGCCGTCTGCTTCCCCCCTCACCGCTCAACTCGGCGGTTGTCTGTTTGTGCGCAGCGAAGCGTCGGAGCGCCTCTCCGCTCTTCCTGCTCCCGTTTAAAAGTGCTGGTCTGAGGGGGAGTGTTAGGGCGGCTTGCTTTACTCTGCATGGGATGCTGCATGAAGCTCACTCCAACCTCACACTAGCAGGTTCACGCAAGCTCTGAAAGTTACAGTAAATTCACCAGGTGAATTCTGACTGCGAAAAATGTCCCCTTTTTCCCCCCCAAACGCATGAATTATATTTAGCGGCTAATTCAGAATTAAACAAGCGACGTACGCCTCTTTGAAACAAGAAAGTGTCCCTTGAGAACCGTCAGAGTTTGCGTGAACTTTCTTCCCCCAAAGTCAGCTCTGACTGTGTTACCTTCCCGGCCCCCTTTCCACCAGAGACAGTTGTCTGCTTTGCTCTGGTTTGACCCCTTTCAGATGAGTGAGTTGTTAAACAAAAGGTGTGTTGTTGCTCTGACTTTGTAGCACCCGGTGACATGGCAGCCATCCAAAGACGGAGATCGCCTCATTGGCCGTATTTTGCTCAACAAGCGCATGAAAGATGGAAGTGTGCCTCGAGACTCAGGAGCTCTACTTGGTCTGAAAGTGAGTTTCTAATGCGGTGATATGGGAAAGTATTTGCCTCCTTATAGACGTCTGATGTCAACCTCAGTAAATACAAAATACTGTTGTTATTATTAAGGCAAGAACCTAGCCTATGTCAAAAACCGCCTTAAAATGTTTGTGTACTCTGCAGTGTTTTACATCACTGTGGAAGAGTTTTATTCAGCCATATTTTTAGGATCATCAAGCCGTATCCCTTCTGACGCCTCTCAGTCACATTTAAGTCCAGATTTTTAGGGGGGGGTGGTTCCGAATCCGTTCAGAGTTGGACTTGCTGGCGTGTTTAAGATCATTGTCCTGGTTCCAAACCCAAGTGGGCTTAAGCTTAAGGTCCTGTACTCATTGCCCAGTGCTCTCTTTTAGAACTTTTCTTGCCAGAGAGCAGAATTCAAAGATTCACCAATTACCTCAGGAAACCCTGAGCATCATACTGCCGCCACCATGTTTGGCTGTTGGTATCATGTTCTGTGTTAGTATTACGACTAATGTCATAAGATCCTCGCTTTTCAAAAAGCTCCACTGATTTTTTGGCAGAAAATGTTCCTAAATGTGTTGAGCATTATCAAAATGTTTGAGTTCTTTATCACGGGAAGTCTTAACTTGTAATTCTTCCTCAGATGTCCCAAATGAAGCAATCACTTGCTTCATTAAGTGATTTTGATAGGCCATGTGCTCTGTGGGAAGGTTTACCACCGTTTAACGTTTCCTACATTTTTAAGTCCTCACTTGGTTTCAATTGAGTCCAAAAGTCTTAAGAATGGGTTTGGAAACATTTCCAGACTGAAAGGTTTCAATGACTGCCATCTGTATTGGCATTTCCTGAAATCAGGCAATGTCGTGTTGCCAAATAGGTTTTATGGAAGTGATTTAAAAAAAATTATTATTATTATTTTGTAAGTCAGATAGTAATAAGGCTTGGGACTGGCCATTCCTGTTGGATACGCTATGTTGGTTAGCATTGCTTTTTCTTCTCCTTATTTTTGTCTGCAGTTTAAATTTGTTGGATAATTTAAAACATTTAAATATGAAAAAAAGAAGCAAAAACAGATTTTTTTTAAGGGGGCAAACACTTTTTCACAGCACTGGAACTTTATTTACTGTATCTGTGTCGCCAAGGGATTAACTGTAAACGATCTGATTTTTACTGGATGTTTATGCAACATATCTAAACGTTTTCATCGACAGATAAACTAGATAAAATAATGATCAAATTCTATATGTAATGACAGACATTTAATATGTTGGCACTTAAATATAGATTGATAATTGCTATAAAAAGTGGGTTTAACTTATAAGAGACGCTAAGGTCACTTTTTTTGTGTGATTTTTTTGTTTATTCACAATTGGCTTATTTATCTTTATTTCCTATGCCAGTGTGTCAGATGTGCAAAATCAAGTTCAAGTTCAGCAGGTAGCTGAACAGGTAGCTGTTTTTGGAAGTTGTTGTATGTTTAGTGAGATTTGAAACGTGAGCAGATGAGCTGGGAATTGTATTTTATGTAGCTTTCCTCATCTGTTCCAACCCAGCCAGAATACCTAGGTAGACCCCATATGGGGAAAAGGAGGGCAGGCAACATGGGTCCCACATGGGTTTGTCCGCGGTTCCCATGATGGCCCCACATGCGTTTACCCATGTAGGGCTACTGCCATGTAGGACCCATGTAGGTGGTGCCCTTACATGGAATCTGCAGACAAACCCATGTGGGACCCATATTACCTGCCCTCCTTTTCCCCATATGGGGCCCACCTAGGTGCGCTGGCTGAGAAACATTTTACATAAACACTCAGTGTTATGTAGCGAAGTTTGCATTTTCTTAAGTTCTATTTTTTTGAAGTTTATAATTATTCTGATCATGAATTAAGATTTTTGTTATTGATGAGTTTGTTTTTATTGCTAAAATAGAAACATTTTCAAATGACAAGCTACAGTCGAGCAGATTTATTTAAAAATATTCTTAATTTTACTTAAAAGCAAGAATTTTCACTTTTAAATGTCACATGTGATAAGTCTTTATCGTTCTAAAGTCAACGATTCTCTTGTTTATTTTATGTTTGGCTAATTTAAGCCCTGAATGCTGTTTGCTTACATTTCTGCTCAGTGAGGGATTAATTCTTCGAAATGATTTTACTTCTTATAAACGTGATTATATCATTGAAAACATGGGGGGGAAATCATGTGCTCATGAAGCATACAACATTCAAATGTTGTCCTCTCCTGTAATTGGATCATATAAATATGCAAGCTAACTCTCTTTACTTGTGTTCCTTTTAATTAATTTTAGTTTCTTTTATTATTTGCAGTCTATTTTGTTTTTTGCTTTAGTTTAATGTAACCAAGTCATTGCCCAAGTTGAGTGCCTTTGTTTTTTCTTTATTTCTTTATTTCCCCCTTTTGTTTTATTTCTGCAGTTATAGATGTTACAGTCACTTAGCACTGTTGCATAAAGCCTGCCATGAGGAGAGATAACCTAGAGCAGCAAAGATGGGCGGGGGATCATTACTGATTGAATGAACCTCCTGAAATGGCATGTTTGTGTCTGCTCAGTGCTTCTGTGCGTTTCTGTCCGCTCAGCAGCTGCAGCCAACCAGCTCGAAAATCCAGCCAGCCATCCGTCAGGCTGCCAGCCTCACCCTCGCTGACCATCTCTCTCTCATCTCCTCTGCTGGCCTTCCATTCCAGCTCCTGCCTGTTACATAAAGTCATTTCATTTAGCCGACTTCTCTAAGCTTCTTTTGTATGTTGGCATTCAGCTGCCATTAAAAGGGATTTTTTTGTTTTTTTTTTATTTGCACGCTGCCGGTGTGTAAGCTGAGTGCAGCGGTGCACAGCGGTTCGGTACTGTACCATTGCAGACTTGGCCCACGGCTGTTTCAGAGCCGCAGAGCTGTGCTAAAAAGCAGCGTCCCCTGGGACTGGAGTAGAGCCACGGACGGTTTTTAGAAGTTACAGGTTCACATTTACCGACGACTTTCTCCAGGAGACGCTGCTTTTATTTTAGTTTCATATCTCCCAGGCTGCTCCCACTGATAGGACATTAAGCAGAAAACAAATAGAAGTACTAGGAGTGCACCGACTGCAGTTTTCTTGAAAAAGCCTGTCCTGCCGATTCCAATTGTGGCCGATACTGATTTCTTTGGGTCTAAAATGTTGCTAAATGTAGAAAGAAAGTCACTGAGCTGGTAACAGCGGGGTGACTATTGTTAATTGAAAACGTGCAGACATGACGCGGTGGGTGGGTCTGTCAGTCAAACCTCTCTCATGGTAGAGCAAAAGATGACTGTGGTTGATTTTTAGACCTTTGAAGAGATAGACAAGCTCAGTGGACAAGTATCGGCAAATCACTGATCTCAGTCCCAACACCAAGGAAATCTGTCACAATTTATCGATGCGCCCCTAAAAAAATACTCTGTGCACTCTAGTTCAACCCAGGTTTACTTCACAAATATGTTTTGTGCTGATACAATGGTAATTTCTACTTTTACAGGTAGTTGGAGGCAAGATGACAGAATCTGGCAGACTTTGTGCTTTTATCACGAAAGTGAGGAAAGGAAGTCTAGCAGACACAGTTGGACACCTCAGACCAGGTATCAGAAGCACAGCCTGTCTGTTGTTCTATAACACATCCCATGTCTATGAGCAAATAAATTATTCCATTTGGTGTTTTTGCAGGTGACCAGGTTCTGGAGTGGAACGGACGGATTTTACAGGGAGCCACATTTAAAGAAGTTTACAATATCATATTAGAATCTAAGCCTGAGTCTCAGGTGGAGCTGGTGGTCTCGCGGCCAATAGGGTGAGCACAGAAAATTTGACCTCAGTCACACACCGGCTGCTAACATCCATCCAAAGTGAACTGGGACTGTTCTTCCTCCCTCAGTTAACAAACAGAACCGTTCAGTTAATTGGTATCTCTACATTTCCCTTAGTTATGAGTGCGTGCATGTGTATGGTGGGTTGTACTGGGTGTCTATTATTACACTATTATTACATAGTGCTACTATGTAGACCACAAATCACAAAATCAAAGTTAAATGTCTCATAATCTTGGACAACACATTATAGCATCACTCACATCAGTGACTTTTATTGAGCTGTTGCTCAATGTTGTTGCTCTCAGATAGAGTAGGGGTCCTCAAAGGTCCCAAGTAGGCCTTGGAGGTGTGGGTCTTGCAACTTTTAGATGTGTGAGGAGGGATTCTCTGCTCGGCCTCCTTATTTGATTCAGGCGTGGTGAAGCAGGCACACATCTAAAAAGACCAAGACATGGGCTCCCAATATAAAGGATTATACTTGATTGAAAGGTGAGTAAGGAAAGTTTTAGGCTCCACCTCTGTCTACGATTTTTTCACTTTGATATGTGTTAAATAGATACTCTAAAAGCAAATGTCTGGGAGCATAGCATGTTATGGTAAAAAATGAGCTTCTAAAGGGCCGGTGCGACTTTGCTTTGTCAACATATTTCCCCTGTACCTTCTGGCTTTGTCGTTCCCAGCTCTGTATGGTTTCTAGTTGTTTTGTCAGTAATGTTTTTGAATAAAAATGATTTAATGCTTTGTTTTGTCCGTACCTAATCTAACCTACTTTTACCTGCTGAGGAGGCTGTTGGCAGAATAAAGATTAATGTGATGCAGTGTATTCAGCATTAGCTTAAATTGATCCACTCATTTTTTCTCCATATCGGACTGTTGTTTTCACTTCTTGTTCATATCTATTTTCCAGAGATATTCCAAGGATACCCGACAGCACACATGCACAACTGGAATCAAGTAGGTATTCTCATAATCTCTAGAAAGTACTAGCATGCCCATGTGTATTATTAAACAGTCTGTAAAGATTAAGATTAGAAAAGAACTCTGATAGTTCTCTGGGGCAGTAATGGGCCAAATGGACACAGAAACCAGTCCTGCTACAGAAATGGGACTTTTTGCATAGACCCTGTTCCAAATGTGGAGTTCTTAGAGGGTATACCAAACATTTCCCACTGGTTGAATACCCTATTGGTCATATTTTTGGTCAGAATTAAATGACCTAAGCATTGTTCTGCATTGTCATTTGCAAGCACACCATTTAAACCCAGCCACCTTGCAGCGTTTTGCAGTGTTTGGAATCAAATAGAAGTGCCACCGACTTCCAGAGATGGAGAGAGGAAAAAGATTCCCATCGAAGCCTTTATTTTCCAATAAAGCTAAAATATTTTTCAGCGTTTTTCTTGTATGCATGTTCTGAAATGTTTACAACTGATTGGGATTGTCCCTGGCTATCATCTTGAATGGAGCAGACATATAAAATCCACCGTACCTACACGTTCTCACACAGTTTTCAATGGCCTTCAAGGTACAACTGCTATAAAACAAGCTAATGTCCATGCTGCACTACTCCTTCCTCCATTTCCTCTCTTATCTAGATTTATAGTTGGCACAATAATAAAAGCACAACATAAATTTAATATCAACACCTTTTTTTGTTTCAACTTTTTTGCTACGGTCTGCCAGGTTCAAGCTCCTTTGAGTCTCAAAAGATGGATCGTCCCTCAATCTCTGTCACATCCCCCATGAGTCCCAGTATGCTGCGGGACGCCCCCCAGTACCTGTCAGGACAACTCTCAGTAAGTGACACCAGCTTTTCATACACACCGAAGCAGAAAGACCGACTTGTCTGCAGCTAAAGAGTTTTTTTGTAAATGTGGAATACAACATCAGCGTGCACGGTGCCTTATAAGAAGTACTCATAGCCTGTAAAATCGTCCACATTTTGTCACCTAAAATGCACCTACAAGCTTTAATGCAATGGAATTTTATTGGGATTTTATGTCAAAGATCAACACAAACTGGGGCAAATTCATTCAGCACCCAATATTTTGTGGAGCCATTTTTCCCTGCGATTGCATGCATTACATTGTGTTGTGTCTCCAATAGCTACGCACTTCTAGATACTATAAAAATTATCCCATTAATCTGTGAAAGTCCTCTTTAAGTCATGCCATAGAGTCTTCATTGGATGTGTGTCGTGGAATGAGGCCATTTCAACACATGAAGTGGCTTTGATCTAAACTCATGGTGCTCAAACTGTGCTACAAATCCCACTGGTGCTTCTTTGGCTTCTGTCTGCGATGTAAACTGTTAAATATGAAGCAAACCAGTGGAAGCTAAACTCAAGTTCGTAAGCTACAAATGCCGAAAGATTAGATTGAAACTGAAATGAATGGCAGTGAGTTAAAAATTAGCATCTGGAAAATAATAATTGAGCTGTTCTGCTTTGTGATCAGGCTAACTATTGAAAGCAATACCAAGCAACAACAGTGATGCATTTTGTGCTTTAGCACCGTAACAAGAGGTATATAATAAATAGTGAGTGAGTGAATGAGACAAGTGTAATTAAGCTGATTACTGTAGTTGTCACTGTGTTTTAGGTTTGTGGCAGCCATGTTGGATTTCAAGGTTTGGGCTGGTGAAAAATGTCCATCACAAGTTGAAGGGGATTTCAACATGGGAATAACTCTTCTTAAGGCTTTATTTCAATAATGGTTTTCTTCTAGCCAGTCCCTCATATTGCACATTTGTGGAGTGAAGGAGTAGCCGTTGTCCTGCCAACAACTGAGACGTACACCACACATTTCAGATTTTTTTAAAAAGTGAAAACTTTACAACAATTTGTCGTTTTCTTCCTGCTTCACTGTTAGCTACTTTTGCCCCGCCCCCTTCACATAAAATCCCAATAAACTACATTTAAGTTTGTGTTTCCCTTTACAGTTATGCCCTCTGTAAAACTATGACTGAAGTCTGAGTTGAGATGATTGTTGCGTCGACCGTTCTCTACTTTCACCAGTCAGTCTGTCCAGCTGGCCTTCAGCCAATCCGGGACAGGACTCTAGATCAGGTTGCGAAGTATTATCTGGTATAAGAACCCTCCTGGGGTAAAACAGGCAAAGGGTTTGCATTAAAGCTACAAACAAATCCATCCTCAAGGGAAGCTGGTGTAAAAATAGTAACACCTCTGAAACACGTCTTGCTAAAAGTTTATTGACTTGATACAGAAAATTTGGCAAAAAATGTCTCAAACATGAATTAAAAAAAAAATGTTTTTGTAAATTTTGTTCACGACAAACAATGCAAGTATTTCCTGTTGTTTAATAAAGACAAAAAACATAACAGTAGATCTACAAGCTGCTATCTTGTTTCTCAGCACATGAGATCTTTTTGGGGGAGAGCATAAAACTGATCAACCTGCCAAGCAACTTGTTCAACCCTCTCGGATTACACTCAATGCTTGAATAGTAAATTGCAGAATTTTGTTGTGGGTACTTACAAGGTTAAAAGCAGAGAGAGAAAAACAAGCAAACTGGTAAATAGAGGTGATAAAGAACAGAACCGGGTATTTTTGTCAATTTCTCCTCAGAGTAAACCCATGGCCACAGATGTTGGGTGGAAACCTACAAACTCTGGTTGTTGCTTTTGAGTGCAATGTGAGATTTTTTTGGTTTTATTGCATATTCTTTTTCTTTTTTTGTTTCTTTTGCTGTTGAATTTTGCTTATCCAGAGCCAAAGCCTTAGTAGAAGAACAACGCCTTTTGCCCCTAGGGTCCAGGTAATGGGCCCTGTATAAAGGGCACACACTGTCTCTTTGGTTTTTGCTCACTTACTGTCGACTGGCTTTCCTCCTCCCCCTGCCCCCCATATTTTTGGGAAATGCATTCTAGGGGGAAATCGTAGCATCAAATTTCCCTCTCAAAAGAGTGCATTGTGTGACTTTTCTTCAGTTTGATGTGTTGGTATCATGGTTATAATCGATTCTTAGTTGTTTCTCATTTTAACCCATTCACGTCATTACTCCCTTGTACTGTAATGCATGCTAATCTAAATTGAGCAGCTTTTGAAGATTGCTTTTTTTTTTCCTTTCTTTTTTTCCCAAAATTGTTTTCAGTGATCAGCCCCAAGCTGGATACTTAGTTTTATGTTTGGCAATCAATGAGGTTGTTTCTATTTTTTTCCCCCCTTCTTTATATAAGAATGTGAGAAAAAATATGATTTTACAAATGTATTACAAAGGCAAATTATTTAGTTAAGCTGTATTTAAAATCTTCTATTTTATAAATGGTATAATTGTAGATATCAGTCTCTGTGTTTGTTCCTGAGGACTCTAGATTCTTACCGCACATTGGAGATTTCGTTGGACTTTTCCCAGATCAACATCGAACGCTTGGAAGAATGAAACAGAACATTTTGTGTTCCTGTTATCAAGTGAAGGCAGATCCAAGTCAATGTGGCCAGGTCTGACCGCAGAGCAGATTTAGACCAGCAACCTCTGCCAAACCGCTACAAAACGGCAAAAGAGTGAAACGAGCAGCACATGCTGACGTCTGGCTCTCTTGTTTCCTGTTAAGAGACTTTTTTAAAACTCTCTTTTAATGCCACGCTAATCCTGAGAAAAGGATAACTTTGAGTCTTCGTCCTGCAATGAAAACATCCACACTGAAAACTTTTCTGCTTAGCACAGTCTGATAGCACTTACGCCCGTTTCACACAGCAAGACCTTAAAATGCTAGCCCATATTCAAAACCTGAGAAATAATAATCTTATGTTTAGCAGGTTTTGGTCGTAGATACACAAACAAACCAGTTATGCTCACCAACACTCGGACGTTAGATGAGAAATCTCGCAAAACCTCTGGAGGCCAAACGTGAGTTAATTGTAAACAAACATGGCCGACTGGGAAGACGCGACAGCGATAGTTTGTGGATTTCCTTTAAACATTTTAGAGTAATTGCTGCATAATCTTTAAAATGAAGACAATGATTGTGTTTTTATTTATTATTATTTCTTACTGACACATCTTTAAGTGCTCTTCTCGCATCGCTGCATGAAAGCTGGTATTTGTTAACCGTGGACTCCCTTTCCATGATCACATTTTAAACGAAGTATGGACAAATGTTTGGAAGCCTTGTTTCTCATTTCATCCGCTGTTCTGAAGGCTTCTTGTGAATTCTTCCATTTTTTAAGTGTCTTTCACCAGAGTCCATACTTCTCTTTTAACTTGATTGGCATGATTGATTTCTTCTTGTAAATCGCTGAGGGGCTTTCTAAAAACACTCCGAGACGATCTAATCAGTGATACAAAAAAAATAAATTTTAAAGGAATATTTCAAACCATGACACCTTTAACATTTTTAGATCATTTCAGTCAGAATAACATTGTGGCTATTAGTATTCATTTACATTATGGGTTTTACGATACATTCCCCGAATGAGATGAGTTGACAGGTGAAAACAAGACTCATATTTTTAACAGTGTATTTGAACAGAGCAAAGGCCACACAAAACTCAGACGCTTTCCATCAGGTTGGCAATCTAATTTAATTCAATTCAAATTTATTCATGTAGCACCGACGTACAACACATCATCTCAAGGCACTTTTCAAAGAACAGTCGATTTAAGTTCAGCCACGCAAGTGAAGGTCACTGCTGAAATTGGTTGAAGAAGTTTTCTGTTTAAAAAACTCAGGGGACGGTTGTCCTGTCAGACCGTCAATACCCGAAACAACACAAAGAAAAAGCCTTATAAAAGCGGACAGTGCAACCCCGCCAGACCGCACACACACAAAAAAGTACTTGTGGGGTCCAAATGGCCCCGTCTCTTAACTCCGCAGGAGGATCAGCAGGAAGAAACCTCCAGCAGAACCAGAATTCGGCTGCATCAGCGGCCATCTGCCGCAACTGACTGGGGGTTTAAGTAGACAGATACGCAGAACAGAAACAGAATCGCTGATCTGGGAGTCATTTCTATTTTAAGGAAAAGTAAGACATCACTAACAGGAGCAATAAATTAGATTTTGAATCAGAGTTCAACAAATGCGTTACATAGTCATTACAAATGTTGAAATCGCTCTTTCTTTAGTTTGCACCAATAGGAACCGTCAACTGTCAACCGTTTGCTCTGTCAGGCAGACACAGGAGAAGATTCTGGACTGAAATCAATCACTGATTTAGAAACAAAATGGGCGTTACAGTCAGAGAAGCCAGACATAAATTGTTCTGTACTAACTTCTGCTCTGGCTTGATCTTCTCCTACATTATTCCTTCTTTTTTTACTTTTATTTTAATTTTTTTTCCTATCTCGAACCCCTCGTAAGGTCTCAGCATGTCGTATTGGCTCTGCCCCTACAGGTCAAACTCTGGTATGACAAAGTGGGTCATCAGCTAATTGTAACCATTCTGGGTGCCAAAGACTTGCCACCCAGGGAAGATGGCCGGCCCAGGAACCCTTACGTCAAAATCTACTTCCTGCCTGATAGAAGGTAAGACTAAAACAGCTTGGTGATATTTCAAATCTGTTATACAAGTCTGTATCATTTTGTCAAAAAACCACCTGCAAAGATCTATTTTAACTTTTGCAGATTATTGGATTTGCTTTTGAATTTTTGTGATGTCACCAGCTTGTGTTTTCATGTTGCCGTCATTAAAAGCTGCATAAACATGTGCATGCAGAGTTTGGTAGCAACTAGTTACTTTTAATCAGTTACATTTACTTTTGTAGCTTCTTTGGGGGAAAAGAAAAATCACTTTTTTTGTTATATTATACTTTTTCTTCGACTTGTGTCATTTTACACATACAGTTTGAAGTATTGGTACTTTTTCTTGAGTAAAATTTTTGGTTACTTTACATACTGTGAGTAACTTTACTGAATAAATAGCAAGCCCATTTTGACCTCACCAGACACACACCTGCAGCTTTTGTTAAAGTTTCATCAATTTTATATGGGAAGAAACTGACTTAGAAAAATGTTTTTTTTTTGTTGTCTCTTTTTTCTTCCTGGCCTGATTTTATTTGTGTATTATGTTATTTATATAAATTTTTAAAATATTTTTTTATTTTTTAAATACGAAAATTAACAAGCAGCTTTAAATTTGAGCTCCTCTGATTTTGTAATTTTTAAAACCTAAATGATTGATGTTGTTTTTTTTTTACCAACTACTTTTTTCACTTTTACTGGAGTCATTTCTTGGACAACTATTTTTTACTTTAACTTGAGTAAAAATATGTCACATTAGGGCAACTCTTTCTGTTTCAGTACAATTTTTGGGTCCTCTGCTCACCTCTGTGTGCACGTCTCAAACTACATTGTTGGTTGCAAAGTTTAGATTTGCATTTGGTTCTGGATCATTCGAGAAGTGATTAGTGAAGCATTAGTGCAGAGGAGAAGTAGTGCAGCTCGCTGAGCATGCTGTGGTGCTGTGTTGTATTGTTTAACTGTTGTGTCCGCGGCTCTTCCCCATTGAGGTTCTAAATAAAAACAGTCTGAATTATTGTTCCTCCAGTGATAAAAGCAAGAGGAGAACAAAAACAGTAAAGAAATCCTTAGAGCCCAAGTGGAACCAGACCTTTATGTACTCGCCGGTCCACCGGCGGGAGTTCCGGGAGCGCATGCTGGAGATCACGCTGTGGGACCAAGCCCGGGTCAGGGAAGAGGAGAGCGAGTTCCTGGGAGAGGTAAGGGAATCAGACCTCCGTGCCGTCCCATTGTGAAGTCGTACGATAACCTGCCAGTTTCTGGGATTTCCACTCGCCGTCATGTCAAACAGATGTTGGCACCGGCAGAAAATGCATTTCATTTTCGCTTTTATATTTATAGTTAGTGAAATGTCACAAATGACAAAGTGTGACTTGTACTACTGTTTTTCAGAGTGGTGATTTTTTTTTTTTGTAAT
Source organism: Phalloptychus januarius (assembly GCA_902982915.1). NCBI lineage: Eukaryota > Metazoa > Chordata > Actinopteri > Cyprinodontiformes > Poeciliidae > Phalloptychus > Phalloptychus januarius. The sequence continues at coordinate 15,375,258 of CADWAE010000481.1, forward strand.
CCCAAATTTTTCATAATTTGGTTTTGTTATTCAATCATTTTGTGAAAATAAAACATGTTAAAATAATTGATCTAAAGTCTTTTTGCAGCAGTATTTTGCAAAACACTTCTGCAAAATAATTAAATATATATATAAGAAAGGTGGGAATAAAATAAACTTTCATCTGGTTAACATAAAAAATGATCTGATAAGAACATTTTCCATCACAGAACTCAGGCTATGAGGCAGCATTTGTACTACATTATTTCAGCATGAATAATAATTTACATTCTAAAAAGTTGACATTTCTTTACATATCTTGCATCATATTTTGCCTGTGGGTTTGCAGAGGGGGTCAGAAGTCAATGCCCTTTGGGGGTAGGTGTGGCATGAAAAAGTTTGGGAACCCCTGGTTTATGCTGATTAACATTAGCTGAATTAATTCCTAACCATAGTAACTTGTCATAACTCCAGATCTAATACAAAAGAGACATAATGAGTCAGTACTACCGTAATTTTATCTTAACCACTAACAACTGTTTTTTTTTTTTTTTGTTTTTTTGATAACATATTCAATTGTGGAGCCTGGAGTTTGATGATAGATTGGTTTTGAAATTAGTTGGTTAGCCCAGAAATCTGCTTCCTTTGCAGTCCTACAGTTACCTGCTAACATTGCAAGTGTTTCTCTTCATCAGTTGGAAGAAAGACGTCGTGTAACTTGACGTTCTCTGTAAGTCTCAAAATCTCATTTGCACTCCAGCTCCATTTGGAGCCACAAGGAAAACATTATAACATGTTGTTTCTTTGTCTGAACAGTTCTCAATAACCTGGAAAACGTATCTATTTTTTTATTCTCATTCCTTTTTTTTCTTTTTTCATCCTTTCTTTTCTCTTTTATTTTTCTTTCCCTTTTCTATTCCTTCTTTCTTGTTCTACTTTACTCACTCTTTTTCTTTTCCTCCCCTATTCCTCCTTTCTTTCTTCTCCTTTAAACAGCATCATTGTGTTTTAAATCTCACCACCAGATTCTCCACTGGTTTTAGCTTCAGACTGCGGCTGCTCTGTCCATCCCGTTTTCTGCGTATGCCTTGTTGCCTGACTATTCCAGTTTCCTGTGGCAGATCCTCATCGAGCTGGAGACCGCTCTCCTAGACGACGAGCCTCACTGGTACAAGCTGCAAACACACGACGTGTCGTCCATGCCGCTCCCGCGCTCCTCCCCAAACGCACAACGCAGGCAGCTCCACGGAGAGAGTCCGACACGGCGGCTGCAGAGTAAGAATCGCTGCCAAAGTTTTCCCACTGAATGCTCTTTTCCATATTAAATATCTATTCTGGGCACATTTTTGTACATTTAAAAAAAAATAAAAAAATGCAAGGGATTCAGCTGATATCAGACAAAATGTCTTGTTTTGCTTTCTGCCTGCACATCAACGTTGCTGCTTCTGCTTTACAGGCAGAGGATCATATTCATATAACTCAGGTAACGACCTGCTGCTCTGTGCAGCGCCCTGTTCTTCTGTCCTCTTGGAGAACGCATCCCTGTGCCTCGACTTCCCGTTTCTGTTCCCAGCGGAGCGCGTGTCTCTACTGCCTTATATGGACCCTAGCATGCAGAGTCGATGTAAACTCGAACTGCTTCGCCGTCGGCTCAGTGCAGCAGACACACTCGCGCTCCGGGGAAGGAGAGATTTACGACGCGGTGCCTTCCCTCTGTGTATTCACCCGCTTTACATTCCCGCCCTGCGACACTCATCCGTAGCCTCAAAAACAGTTAGAATTTTTTATAATTCATTATTTGCTATTCTTCTATAAATATGGAGGCTATAAGCCAGTTTTAGTTGACTGCACCCAAACACTCCTTTCCCCTCTGTTTTGTAATCGTAATTTGGTCAGTATGAAGACTTTTGTTGTCGTTGTTAAGCGCATTTAGTGGTTTGTCAGCTTTCTGTGTTCTGCTTTAGTTTGTTTTCTTGAATGTTGCTTTTCTCTAAAAAAAAAAAAAAGAAATGACAGGGAACAGTTAATAGCTGAACTGAGAGGCTTTAAAAAAAATTCAAAGAATCCTACAACTCCAGGGTGTCCAAAATGCGGCCCCCAGGGCTAATGGTGGCCCCTAGACTGATTTTCTATGGCCCCAATTTTGACCAGAGCGATAATTATTTTATTAGGGGAAAATTATAAGAGAAAAAAAGTTAAACACACAAAATATTCATTCTTTTAACAGGCAGACATTTTGTATTTTCCTCAATTTCACAGTCAATCTGACGTTTACTGTCAAGCAGATGTTAATGTACATCTGCTTTGAATGAAGTACATTGAACCAAACACAGCAGGTGAGACTTAAATCCTCTTGTTGTGCTGAGAACTGGCTTTTTTTTATATATATTTTGTCCAAATGAGTCCAAACAAATCTGCTAACTGGACGCTTTTCCTTGAACGAGGCGAACATGGTAAACTCCATTTCATGGGGCGGCTCAGAACTGAATTTTGCTCTTCACAATTTGAAGAGCAACACATCGCCCGCTTCGTTTATTGTTGATCAGATAAAAGAAATTGACTATTTTGTTTGCGGTTCCAGCTCTTCCAGTTTTGACTCAATTATTTGTGTCAAAAAGTTTGGATGCCCCTGCTGCAGCTCAAACACGTCATCATCATAGATGTGTGTAATTTACCTTTTCTTTTCTTTTTTTACTTTTTTGCTCCGTTTAAAATCCAAATTGCACTTTTGTAGTTTTTCCTACAACTTGGTGGCTTGGTGAAATAACTGCACTGCTTTTCCAGCGTGCAGCTCGCGGTTCCTTCCTCCTCACCAGAACAGTTTTCTGAGCATTTGTGTTAGCGAGAGGTGAAAGAGCTGACAGCTGTAAAAGAAAAAAAAAAAAGGAAAGAATGAAAAAATCTCTGCCAGCTGAGATGAGAAACTGGCAGCAGCAGCGCAGCACAAAGTGCAGCCCTTGTTATTTCTGAGAAATTGCAGCTGCCCTCTTGATTTAAGTCGACTGAACAGTGAAAGTGGATGCAGGTTGTAATCTGATGTTTTAACTAGAGATGAACCAATATCTGATACCGATATCTGTATCGGTCCAGATATGGAAAAAAAAAGTAAGATGGGTGACAATGTGCCAAATCCATAATGGCAGATCCACTCAGTCTAATTCTATGCTTTCTGAGTGAAGTTATGCTTTATTACTTAGTTTACATTATATGTAGAGTTCCTTATTGCACTTTCTGAGCCATTTAGAAGAAAGTTTGTTGTGGTATATTTTTTACATGTTTGACCAAAGTACTCAACCTACTGTTTTCATCAGTTTCAATTTCTTTCTTGATTTTAAATTGGCTGTTTTACTCTTAATTGCCCCGACTGCACAAATGAAAGTTGTTTTCTACGTGCCTGACCAAACTTGTGAAGCTGTTGGTGGATTTCGGTGTGCTGTACCAATGCAGAGTTATCAAACAAATGACTAATTCAGTGCATTTGTCTGTTTAAAAAAAAGAAAGAAACAGTTTAAGTGAATTCAGCTATTTTTCCTGAATCAAATCGATACCTGCCGATACTAAATCTCCGATATCTGTATCGTATCAGAGAGAGAAGTGGCTCGGGTGCGTCTCTAGTTTTAAGGCTGTTTTAGGGCAATGAAGACAGAGTTTGTGTTACTTCTCCAATCCACACCATCCACATTACTCAGAGATTCAACGTAATGTCTCTCATTAACGTGCGTTAATGTTCAAAATTCAAAGGAAAACACTTGTATCTCTTTTCTTCTGTCTTTTTCAATTCTTATTTTGTTTTTGTTACTTTTTTATTTCTGAGTCTGTGAATTAATAGAGCTCTGATGGTGGGCAAAAAGAGCTCCCTCTCCTTCTCTCTCTCTTATGTAAACTACTCTCACCTTCACCTCCAAGAGAGAGTTTTAAACTTTACTTAAAGCATGTGAGGTCAACAAAGACACTGGGGAACAAGAGGGAGCGATGTTTCTGACTGCAATGCGAGGAAGGCAAGAGGAGAGAATAAAAAAGTCAGGCAAAATTCTGCAAATTCATTAAGAAACTTGTTGAAAATGATTTATTTTCACTCCGTTTGTAAATAAACCCGCTGCTCTAAACTCTTTTGTTTTACACTTGAAAACTAATTTGACTAAGATGACGTTGCAGTCAGAGCATTAAGGCTCGTGAATCAACTGCTGAGACATTTCTCGATCTTTTCTCAAAAGCTGAGTCGATGAAGCTTATTTAAAGCACGTATTCTACGGAGCAACATTCATGTCGGCGCTTTACAGTCTGCCAGTCATTTTTAATCTTTTTTTTTAAAGCTTTTTTCTGCTTGGGCATTACGTTCTCTCGCTGCTGATTCAAAGCTTTGTGCAGCAGGTTGGACAACTGCTGTTGTTTTAAATGGACTGTAGACGTAAACTTTGACTGGACCTGATCTTGGAGCTGGGGCTCAGTAAGTAAGAGCCAACTTCTCCATCTTTGTACTGTATTTTTATGACAGTAGCAGCAAGAACTACCTTCACTCACTTGCAACCTGTGCATGTGGGTCAGATGGTTTCCGAACACCGACAGCGCTCCAGCTGTTTCTGCTGAGGTCATGCGAGTTCGTTTAGAGGGATCCTCTCTTGAAGGTGACGGAGGCCTGGAGGTGATGTGTTTAAGGTTTACAGCGGAGCTGTTTCCCCCTTCCACAGAAGCCCGACTAGATAAAATACAGCTGGTCTGCAGGCTGACCCTTTTTGTTTTCGTTGCTTCTAACCTTTTCTGTCTGTGTCTGTGTTCTGAAGGATCCCAGAGGATAAGTGACAGCGAGATATCAGACTACGATTGTGAAGATGGAGTCGGTGTTATAACAGGTAAGCTGCTGGGTCACACTACTCTGCCAGCATACCTTTGTGGGCCCCGTATGGGGAAAAGGAGGGCAGACAATATGGGCCCCACATGGGTTTATCCTCGGTTTCCATGGTGGCCCCACACGGGTTTCCCCACATAGGGCCACCGCCTACATGGGCCCTACATGGCAGTGGCCCTACAAGGGCAAACCCGTGTGGGGCCACCATAGAAACCGAGGACAAACCCATGTACTACCCATATTGTAAGCCCTCCTTTTCCCCATATGGGGCCCACCTTGGTATGCTGGAAGGGTAATTACAAATCATTTCAAGAACAACACCTGAGACTGATGGAGCCAGTTTGGACGAGCATTTTCTGAGGTTTATCGTGTCACCCTATTACATAATCTTTACATCTTCAATCAAACTGATGTAAAAATAGAAATATCGTAGTATTGTGGGGAAATTCTGGTGCGCATAATACTCTGGTGACCATTAAACTTGAACCGTATTTACAGTCTCTACACTGAAAAAAAGAGAATGGGGCTCCATCTGTAAAAAAATAAAATAAATTGCGTTAAAGTTACATGTAGACAAATTACGTTTCTGAAATTTTATCTATCTGCGTTTGTTTGACATTTAGTTGAATAAACTTAATTTTGTGACAATTAATTTTTTTTTTGTTGGATCACTTGTTTTATTTCTTCAGTGTACTTAGAACCTTAGAAGGATAAAAAGCTGCAGCCCGTCAGCAGAAGCAGAGCGAGGAGCTTCAATCTGCGCCGCACTAACCGCAGCTGTTCTGCTGCGCTGCAGAAAACCAGACCGGCCAGAACATCACAGAAACGCTAAAGATGCACATACTTCGATTTTACCCCCCAAAAAATCATAACCTTTTAAACATTTATATATATCTAAGAAAGTACAAATGTAAAGAAAGTTCATGTATTTAAGATATTGGTGATTCCTTTCATCAGTGTAGATATGTGCATGTGTTCCCTGTTTGTAATGTCGGGAAACAATTTTGCACATTTTTTAAAAATGTACACACTTAACAAGATTTAAAAAAAAGTTTTTCATTAGAAATTGCAGGAAAAGCTTCCGACGAGTGCAGGGAGAGCGGGGAGAGAGCTGCCGGCTTGTCTGGCATGTTTCACCTCCCAATTTGGAAATGTATGCCACAGAGGAGAAGAAAAGGAACCAGGCCTGGGCATGGACAGGGACCCGGTTACAGTAACCAGTGACAGACAGACAGACAGACAGACAGGCACAGAAAAAATGCAGAAAGAGCTCAACTCTGGTTCTGCTCAGGTGAGCAGAGAGGAAAACACGATCAGGTCGGTTTAACTCTCATCAGGATTTGGTTACATCATAGAGCCAGCTCTCCTCACTTCGTTCACACTGACAGAAATACTCATTCACCTCATGTTTGAACTCAGATGCTGCTATTCTGCATCTGGGTTTTGTTTTTCTTTGGCACTGTAGGCCTTTATTGACAGTCACCAGACAGGAAGTGGGGCAGAGACAGAGAATATGTGAAGAAGACGTGAAGTGAAGGTCTCAGGAAAATTAATGGAGAGTCCAGCTACACTTTCATGTCAGGTTTCAACACAGGAAATAATTTCAATTTAGTGCTGCTTTCTTTGGACCAGACCTTCTTAACAAATACAAGGTTTGCTCATATTTAGGGCTGCAGCTCACAGTTGTTTTAGCATTCAAGTTATTCCATCGACCTTTAATCTGTTAAACAAAAAAAGTGAACAATTGATCGTTGATGCTAAAGAAATATGTAAAAAGCTCAACCCTGATGCTTGATGCTAAGTCAAATTAGCTTGACTAAAAGACAGTGTAGGGCTGATCTGCTGATTATTTATTTCCATCCATTTTCCTACACCCTTGTCCCTTATTGGGGTTGGGAGGGTTGCTGGTGCCTCTCCAGCTATCGTTTCGGGCGAGAGGCGGGGTCACCCTGGACAGGTCGCCAGTCTGTCGCAGGGCAACACAAAGACAAACACACACACTCACACCTAGGGAGAATTTAGAGAGGCCAATTAACCTGACAGTCATGTTTTTGGACTGTGGGAGGAAGCCGGAGTACCCGGAGAGAACCCACCCATGCCTAGGGAGAACATACAAACTCCATGCAGAAAGACCGGGGCCTGGGATCGAACCCAGAACCTTCTTGCTGCAAGGCAACAGCTCTACCAGCTGCGCCACTGGGCAGCCCTGATTATTTTTTCTTTTTGGATTAACCGATTAATAACTGGTAGAAAAACTGATCAATCTGAAGTTTTTCTCAGATTGCAGAATTTGAACCACGTGAAGCTAAAGCTCCTACTTGAGGAGTTCTGGCCAGAACACCTTAACGGACTTAGATTTTTTTTTTTTTTTAACGTAAAAGCAAAACGTCAATATTCTATGCACAGTTTTGGCTTTATTACTGCTTCGACTGTGTTGCTCTTTCATTAGAGTCTATATACTCCAGTTAGCAATTATTCGCTGACTAAATTAGTTGACAGTTTCAAAAATGGATCCATCCCGACGCATTCGATCAATTGTTGACATCTACTCTCTCATTTAGATGTGCTGATTTCTAACATGATCCCCCCCTCAGAGTCCTAGTTCTGCATGGACTCAGCCGATTCTTCTCGTTAAATCCCACCAACTGTCAGCAAAGGTTCCAGTCTTTCCTCCTGACGTCCTGCTCACCTGCATGAAGCTGCATGTCAACAGGGAGAACAGATTTTATAATTAACGATCCTGCTGCTGCAGCAGACTCACGTCTTTGATTCAAACGTTTTTCTTTTTTGTGTAAAATAAAAAATAAAGATTGGACATTGCCTTATTGTTGTATATAGAATAAATGTAATTACTTCACAACCTGGACGAATCGATTATTTTACATTTAAGTGTAAAATAATAATTTTTTTCCTCTATATTTCCATATTACTAAAACAATTTGTTTCAAATCACTAAAGGAATTGATTCAAATCCTTTAGAATTGATTTAGTAATTCAAATCAATTCCTTTAGTGATGTTATATATATATATATATCTATCTTTGTAAAATTACATCTTTTTTTTTTAAACCCTCCTGCTTTTATAACTTTTGATTTAAGATTTGATTTAACTTAATTTAATGTGCTGCACACTCTACTGAATACAAATCAGGTTTAATAGATCTACGCATTGACCTTAAACACGGCTCCTGACCACGTCTGATTATTAGTTAATGAACTCTTTCAGCCTGAATGGACTAAGCAGTCTAGCAGAAAAGGAAAAGAAAAAAAGTCATTATTATGTTTTGGGTTTTTTAAAAGGCTATTTTCATGTTTAATGAACAATGTTAACACAGCAGATAATATGCGCTTCTATTGAAAAGGTAGCACTTTCATTGTTGGAATAAAAGCAGCTTGACATTCAGAGAATAGAGACGTTGGAGCCGTTGCAGAACGGCTTTTAGTTCGGCTTCTTCTAACGGCGCGTCAGTTTGATGTTTCGGTCCCGAATGTTCGGATTAAATCGACGAAACCATGATGCACTGAAAAAAAACACAAAATCTTACCAAGTATTTTTCTTCTAGTTTCTGGTGCAGATACCTTAGTGCACTTTGAAACATGACGAAACAAATTTACAAGTAGCTTTTCAGGAAGAAATAGGATCTTATTTTAAGAGAACAATTCCTCTATATAGATGAAAAAATGATAATTCCACTGGCAGATGATTTAATTTATAACATGGGGGAAATTTGTTTCAGATTATTATGAGCGAAATAATCTGAAACTAATACGTTTGTAATTATTATTATTATTATTTAACTTAAAAAAAGATTCTGTATCTTGCTGAAAACTTGCTCTTAAGTTTGTTTTGTTTTATTTCAAGTCAATAAATCAGTCACGTTTAGTTGTATAGGACAGTTCAAAGTTCTTTACATTATAAAAACACAAAAAATAAAAAGTCACAAGTCAATTGTACTGAGATATTTGCACTGGAAACTATTTAATGTTTTTGTGGAGTGTGTCTGTATTGAAGTATTGCTCTAAAAATTTTGTGGATCCATTTATCACCCTCTCTGCCGCCGGCTGCATGTTTTTGTTTTTCCAGATTATCGGCCAAATGGAAGAGACTTCCGGAGCTCCACGCTGTCCGTCCCAGAGCAGATGATGTCGTCTAACCACTGCTCTCGGTCGGCGGACATCAACCGGGCCCGGTCGCGCTCCCCCAGCGTTCCCCCCTCCTCCAGGTAATCAGAGATTGTTAAACTGGAGGACCGACCCTTGTTTTGGTTTGTGTTTGTCGCAGTCAAATATGTGTAACTTTGAACTATTTTACATTGTTATTTTGTGTTCTTGAACATTTTCAGGAGTAATTTCTCAGGTATGGGAAGGTACAAGAAGCTTTCAGTCACGAGTCGCCTCTCTAAGCACTGCTCTGTCTCTACTGATGCGTAAGCGCACTGCTGTGCCTGCGCAATACACAGTGTCATTTTTAAAATCAATAAGATGCTTATTGAAAAAGCAGGGGGACAATTTGCTGATGTGTATGATGTCCACTGACCAACTCAGAAATCTTAGTGCATTCCTCATAAGAGAAGACGATCAATGAATGTAATGCTGACTTTTTCTAGTTTCCAAAGACACGCTGTCTTTGCATGTATATGTGCAGAGGTGGATTGGGCCCACTGAGAAAGAAAACAGGAAAGGATTCTGACGTTTTCCTCAGAATGTGCGAACAATAAAGTAAGAAAAAAATGAGAACTCTGATTTGAATCTTCTTGGTGAAACCTTAAGTTTCACCAAAGTTTACCAAATTTTAGCCAAAAATTTATATTTTCTGCTTTTTTAAAAAGATTTTAATTAGCCTAAAAAGCCTTTTTTTTCCTCTACATAAAAGCAATTTTTTGATCTCATTCTACACTGTGATCATTTACAGTAAATGCTGAGTAAACTACGTAGTGCTGACATGTGTTTCACCCTCTTTATAGAAGATACCATCAAGGAAAAGTTATGTGCACTTATTCTGTTGGTTCTTTTATCTTTTTATTTTTTTTGTAGGGTCAGAAAGTGTCCATCCAGGAGTCCAATCACGGCCTTGGCACCGCCGGGCTGCAGCTACTTTCCCCCCCTTGGCCAATCAACTTTATTTGTTATTTCAAAGGCTCGGCCTAAATCAGTGTCTGATACAGAAACTGCACTTATCCAAATTGTCTGGGAGAGCACTTCCTTGAGTGTATTCCATCTGCTTTAATTAACAGCATCTGGTAATTTATTTAAAACAGTTGAAAATGACACTGAAAACGAGTCGCGCTGAGTTTGGCCGCGTCTCAGTCAGAGCACCTACAGTATTAAAGGAAGAACGCCCAGACTGAATTTTAAAGGTTTTTACAACATTTCTTTTTTTTTAATTATTTTAAATGTATGCCGTTTTACTTTTTCTTTTTTCTTTTCGATGTTCTGAAGCTGAAGTGACTGTTTCACAATGCAGCTTCAGAGCCAGGCGGTCTCGTCCAGAGCCGACCCATCTGGTGACCATGTACGGTTACAGAAGTCGGTGAAGTGCAACATTTTTGGTCTCAAAAGAAAACCCTTCTCTTTGCACACTCTTCAACCTGTTCGCCAATGTTGCATCTTTTTCGTCGCCTTTCTTTGCGGCCCATCGGCAGGTGAACCGCCATAACCTCCAGGTGCCTCGGTGCTGATGTAAACCGCACAGGGATGACGCAGGACCTCGGAACTGGCTGCAAAGTGGCTCTGAAAGCGGTTTAAAGTCCTGAATGTTACGGCTTTGTCTCGTGTGATGCGATGACCACGGTGACGTTTGACCGGTTCATATCTTTGAAGTGTGCCGCGCTGCCTGCTCCTTCTATAGATCTGGTGTGTCAAAGCTGCAGTAGGTAGCATTTTGCTAAAACCGTGTTCATGTCCGGACAGTAGAATAAGAGGCAGATAGTCAAGCTGGTTTTGCTCCTCCCAGTCGTCCCACTGCCGTTTGCAGAAATGCGTCAGAAGCAACCAGGAGGCCAGGAGGAACATCTCAGTGATGTTCAATGCGTACTGTCAGGACCGCCTGCGTCCTGTTGCTGTGCTAATGATGGAGAAACAAGCCAACTTTACAGTAGAACTGTTGGTTTGTCAGGTTCTCAGAGGGCTCCGCTGTGGGGGGAGGAGCTGTGACGCAGCAGAGATAAAGAGGAGGGGCCTGTAAGGTGTGCTTATTGAAACCTCCAGGCTAAGTTAAATGTTTTTCTCAGAACTCACTGCTGCAGCGTTAAGTAGCCTTAGCTACTTCTTATTTGTAGGACTCCTCTCTGTCCTTCCCTCAACTTTCTTTACGTTTTTCTCCACCTTTGAAAACAAAAATATACATCTACTGAGCCCATTTCTATCCTCTTCATCCTCTTCAGTCTTTGGGAGACTGTCAGATCTTTGCTCCTCAGCTTCGCCATACTCCATCTTTCCGCCGCGATTTTTTTCTGTCTTCCAAGCATCCCCTCCTCTTTCCTTCTGCCTTCATTGCCGTCTCTCCTCGTCTTCCTCACCATGTCAGATCCATCTCTGTCTTCTCTCCTCCCTCCATGTGTCTGCAGCCATTTTCTCACCTTACCTCGAGCCAGACACGCTCAGCCTGCTGACCATCCTCAAAGGAACCTCAGGTATACTTTTGTCTTGAGTTTGCATGAAGCCTCACGTCGACACGTCCTCTCTTAGTTCTCCAACCACAACCTCAAGGTGCCTTCTGCTTTTATGTGGTTGTTTCACACTTGACACTCGCACACTACGGGACGTTTTCCCCGCACGTCGTCGTCAGTGACAACGAAGGTTGCGAAAGTGCGCCTGTGGCGTTTTGTCCAGTAGAGGGGGTTCCCCAGCAGAGGTGCGTTTGGTTCTCTGTCCGTGCAGTCGGATGAACCTGCGGTTTGTAACTGGAAATCCATAAGTAATGTCCCTGTGATATTACCAGCTGTGTGGGCGGAAGGGGGGAGGAATAAAAACTAAACTGAACACTTATTTGATACCGTATTCTTTTTGCCAGCCGCAACCATGGCGTGTACCCAATCTGCAGAGAGGAAGCAGTCAGGTTACTGCGTTCCACTCGGATGACGCGCGCCCATTCAGAGGGCGCCTACTCCTCCTCCTCCAACTTTGCCTACGAGAGGTATTGAAGTGTACCACCGCAACATCTGTGCATCATGTTGTGGCCTCCTGAAGTCGTACCTCGTTCGTCTGTGACTTTTTATTTTTTTTTATCTTTGTCACCGTGAGAGTGATGACTAAAAATGATATCTTCTCTGATATCGTTTTTTTTTTTTTTTTTTGTCTTAAGAAGTCATCACAGCTCTGGAGTTGAGCAGTTGTGAAAACACGTCAACACAACCGCCTCTGTGTGTGTGGCGACTCCGAGCTCGAGGTGCTGCTGGTGTCGGCTGTCTGTGCCGTTTCGCTGGTTGTGCAGTCAAGTGCCGGCCAGCACTTTCCCGTTGTGGTTGTTCTTGATGGTGTCGTTTATTTGTCCATTTTCCATTATGCCAACAGCAGCACCCTTATGTCAGCCCAGTGGTGTGGAGTTTTTTTAGTCTCGTCCTTTTCTGTGCTGTTGGCAGCAGTTTTTCACTCAACCAAAGTTTCACATCGTGAGGCGCATTGCTCTAAATTTGCCTCTTACGGCTGCGATGCTGTCCTGACATCCAGGCATATCTAAGAACACTGTCAGTGTCCTGGAAAGTCAAGAATATACATCACCCTTTAGAAGTGGCTTAAGTCGAGAAAAACCTTTAACTTTCCTCTGAGGATGTGTGTCATTGTTTAAATACAATAAACTTTCCTCAATAGCAGGTTTTTCTTTACTACAAGCTCAGCCTGTATGTGTAGTTTAGACCTGAAGCCTCTACACTAATAGAATCAGCAGGAATGCCAATTTGCTAATTTGGGAGTTTAGTTTTTGTTGTTTGAAAAATGATACCATTCAAAATGTCGGAGTTGCTTTTTTTTTTTAAAGTTGCTCGGTGTGCAATTTTCAATTTATTGTGGATTTTCTTTCGTCCGCATCAAATCAAAACTGATATGTTGTTGGCTCAATAAGTTTGCATTAAATTATTCATTTGAATTAATATGAGTTGAACATTTACTTTCCCTTTGGGATCAATAAAGTTCTTTTGGATTTGAATTTGAATTAAAATGTCTCTTGGCAAGTTGCAGAGGAACCATTAACATTAACAAGAGCCTGACATGATTTTTGCCTAAATGTTTCACCGAAGCTTCATTTTCTGATTCTTTATCCAATCAGAAACATTTTCCTACTAGGCAGAACTTGGACAGAAACCTCTTCCCAACTTTCAGCCATTGAGCTGTTGATCAGAGGTTAAGTTGGGGAAATAACAGGAAGTTCATCTCTGTTGTTCTCTCTAAGACGTTCGGCGGCTTGCAAACGAATTCTCACCCCTTGAACTTTAGCAGACTTTGTCACATTACAATAAATATACAAAATAAGAACTTTATTTGAAAGACCAACATAAAAGTGCTATGCAATGGTGAAGTAGAAAGAAAATGATTTTTTTTTTTTACAAATAAAAAACTGAAACGTCTAAGGAATACACCAGACAGGTCAGGGAGAAAACTGTGGAGAAATTTAAAGGCTATGGAAATATTTCCCTCTGCATATGTGGAGACTGACACAGATGTTCCAGTGGCTTATATGATTGGACATGCATCAAAACTGTGTTTTTTTGTTTTTAAAAAGATTAAGCAGACTAGTGTTAAGCTTCTCAAATGATCCTGACCTTGTTGAAAACTATAACATAAAAAAAAACAGATAACCAGTCCAAATATATTCAATTTGACCAATTCTGCCAAGAGGATTGATGAGGTATTTAGTCAGATTTATGCCAGAGGCTTCTGTCGATGGCTGCAAAAATCATTTGCTTGATTTGCAGATGGACCTGAAATTAGTGGGAGCTGCATTTATAAGTTTGTGTGATCTGGCAAGCATAAATAAAAAAACTGTCCAAAATGAATAAGACGTCTTTCCTGATTACTACGGTGTGTGAACGTCTCATCAGAACTGCATAAGTCGACGAGACGGCTTATTCCTTGTCATTGCGTCAAATTAGTCAAGATGCCGTTTGGCTTTTTTTTTGGCATTTTCTTTAATAAAAAAACAACAGCAAGTCTTTAATGAAAAGACAAAAACTAATTTCCACAAAATAATGAAAAATAAAAAGGTAATCCGTTGCTTTTTTTTTGTTTTTGTTGAGTTTTTTTTGTAAATTTGTAAAAAAAAAAACAAAACAAATTTTTCTCTTTTTTTTAATCGTGATTGACTTGTAAAAGCAATAAAAAAATTCTAAGGTAAATACTTTTTTATAGGAATGTTTTTCTGTGCAATATAAATGAAATTATGGCTATCAAGAAACATTTGAGCTTTGTGGCAGGCATCCTCTTTCTGAGCCATGCAGAGTAATTGTGTCAGGAAGTTTGAGCCAGTCACATGAAAACACAAATATTCCAAACTTGGAAAACGAAATGCGGCTGGAGGAGCTAAAAAGGGCAAAATGTGTTTGACTCACTGAGATGTTGTTTTTTTTCTACCTGTTGTAACCTAAACAGACATCTCCTCTACTGGACAACTGAGCTGCCAAACTCGACCATCAGCTGGATGTTTGGACATAGAAAGGAAAATAGAGAAAACATTTCTATTTTTAAAATCGTTGTATCAAAATTACAGGTTATAGTTTGCTTAAATTGAGCTTTTCTGATCAATTTAATAACATGAAAACCAATCTGATGCAAACAAACCCTCAGAGTTTTCTGTAGATATGAGTACAAGGGTTCATTTCAATCCGTTTTGTTCTACTGGAGTCAAACTCTGATGCTTTTGGATCTTTGATAATAAGCAGGTGAATTCTGTTCAAGTATCAAACAACGTGCATGGTCTAACCCCCTTTCAACGTTTTCTGTTTTTAGACTGTGGTTAAGTTTTTTGTGCACTACTGTCACATTCAGTGCTCTCAGTTTGCTCCCGGTCCTTTCTTTCTGTTTGTAACGGTTAATGACACACGTCTGCACCGTCTGTCTCCACTTCTTTGTGAAAATGTGAAACCTCACGGCCTTTTTCCTTCCAGCTTTCCAGGACGATATTTACCCTCCTTCACACTGTGCCATGAATGTAACACTAATGTTTTAGAGTAATAAATGCATCAAAAGCATCAAAATTCCGACTTACACGCTACATTTTTCTCCACATTTCACACTTTCAGTGAAGAAGAAGGCACATAGCATGGCTGCTCTGTCAGTTTAGACTTTACAATGATTTCGTAAAGTCAACCGTAAACTGAACAAACAGCAGGAAAATGTTAAGAAAAAAAATATTTAAAAAAAAGAGGCTTGTCAGCTGACCAAACAAAAAGCATTTTAGTTATTTAGTTATCTACTGTGCATGCATTACTGTTTTTTATTTTTGAAGACATATGTTCTTCATAGTTGATGTATTTTTCAAAATTAAGAGAAGGAAAGAGATTAGCACATTACAGATCCAATCTTCAATTTAAAAAAACCAAAACAAAACAAAAGAATTTGGCGACTATTCAGTCCTAATAAATGTACAAACCTGCACTCGAGCACACACAGAGAGGGACCGAGCATTTTCTTTATTCACCATACCTTCTTTTACTCCATCTTTCTGTCCCAGCCCAGCTGGAGTCACACTGAGTGCCTGCCTGTTTCTCAACAACCTCTGTAGGAACCACGGAGCCATGGATAGGCACGAGTTTCACAGCAGGTCCCGCTCGGCAGACCAGCGGCCCACTATAGAACGCCTCTCGTCCCGCTCGCGCTCCACCGAACGCCCCCACGACTCTTCCCTCATGAGGTCGATGCCGTCTCTGCCATCCGGGAGGTCCGCGCCCCCCTCCCCTGCCATGACGAGGTGTGATCCGGATTGGAGAGGCTGACGAAAGCAAACTTAGCAACAAGCTGGAGGTTTTGGCTGCGCAGTCATTTTCCAGAGTCGTAGCTGTACTGGAGGGGGTAAAAAAAAAGAAAAAACAACAATAGAAATTTTAGAAGTAGATTTCTGGTTTGCCACCAAAATCAAAAATTGACAAATTTGAGTTCCCTTTGATCAGCGAACACTGGGATGTTAGCAATAGAACACTTTTTACTTTGATTGTCTGTAATAGGAGACCGAATGAGTGTGTGAAATTAAATAGGCAGCAGTTCCATATGATTTCCCAGTTTTTATACGTTGATAATTCAACTCGATTTTACCGATTTGCTGAATGTTTTAGTTCTATACCATCATTTTGAGCTTTAAAGGGCAGCGTTATGTGTTTTGAAGCCACATAGTATCATTTTACAGCACAATTCAGCAACTATGTTACTTTTAGTTCACATATGATTTAAAAGAAATGTGATTAAATAAATTAAAATTGAAGCGACCCTCTGTCGCTTTAAGAAATTATGCTCTTTCCAACGCTGCACCTTAAGGAAGTCATCACAACATTCTCTATTAACCCTTAACAATGTTTTTACCAGCAATGTTTTTACCAACGTTTCACTGAGAAGTAGCTCCTATAATGAGCTCAGAATACATGGTTCCACCAGATGTTTGCTAATTGCTGCTGGCTAGTCTGAAGGAGCTGAGTGAACGAGTCACAGGGAGAGAGAAGGATTGGAGGAGGAACTGCGGCTCGAAGGCGCAGCTAGGTCCACCTAGACGTTTTGTGCAGCTTGAGTGGTTGCCATGGAGATTAAAGGATTGCTCAAACATGCATGAAAAAATTCAAATCAATGCTCTGGGCATGTATTTGATGACAGAATAACATTACAACATGATGTAAAGCTCAAAAGACTATTTTTTTTTAATGTAACACCGCCCCTTTAAATCAACCAAGATTTTTTTTTCTCGCCCTCCAGCATTGCTGAACTTCGTTTAAAATGTTTGTGCAGCTAAAATCTAGTGAAGCCTTAGACACTTGTTCCCTGAAGCTCGAACCCGTCCCATTCCTGACTAACTCATGGTGTATGAACAACCAACCCTGCTTCCCAACTAAAAACATCTCCAGTCCCTCTCCTAAAACTTTAACTTACCCTCCTCACCCCAGTTCACTCCATTACTTGTTCCCTCAGTAACCCTCCCATCCCCAAATCCCACCTGGCCACTTTTTTCCTCTTTATTTCCTAACAGCACTGTGGATGTTCTGTATTTTCTTTACACATAACTCAGGCACATTAATCCTAACCCCATTTGATAGCTTGCTACTTCTTTTTTTTATTATTGTCATTATTATTATTTCCACCACACTGCTCATACATCTGTGAGTATCAGGATGAGGGAAATTTTTTTCTTTATTTCATCAAGGGATGCTGGTTATTCTTGTGATGGCATTGTGTGATTTTTTTTTTTGTTTTTGTTTGTTTAATTTACTTTTGATTTCAAGATGTTGAGACGGTATGAGCGCATGCTTGCACCGGTCTGCTGGATCTGCACTGAACTCTTTTCTCCCTGCAGCCCGATGAGTCGACTGCACATGCATACGTCTCACACCGAGCATCTTTTATTGCAGATCAGCTCCCTGCAGTTGATGTGACCCTCAGCCTCCATATCATGTGCCAAAAATGTCATCTCTCTGGGTTTTGAACAGCATCTGTTCAAAACCCGGAGAGTGAGAGTGAATTGAAGGGTTAAAATTGTCTCCTTTTCTTCAACACCACTGATGTACGGAAGAGGATTAGTGCCAATAATAAAATAAAATAAAATTCTGACTTTTTTCCCCCTCAGAACTCTGACTCTTGATCTCAGAAAATTTAAGTCAAATTCTGAAAAAAAAAGTCAGAATTCTGAGTTTGATGTCCAAATTCTGAGAAAAAAGTCAAAATTATTATTTTTTTTCAGTGGGCCTAATTCTAATCCTTACTGATGAATCTGAATGACCTAGATATATTATTCAGTGTCATTTGAAAATAGACCAAATGAATTATCAACCCAAGCTGAAATCATATTCCACCACTGCCATAGTGGCATGACCTAACAAAAAGATGTGATGTGGGTGCAACACTCGCCCCGCATCCACCGCCTTCTCTCTTCTTTTGCTTCACGTTGGTGTCTTTTTGTCACTCAGGGCACATCCTCGCAGTGGATCTGTCCAGACCAGTCCCACCAGTACTCCCATGTCCAGTAGACGAGGGCGCCAACTCCCACAGCTTCCACCCCCAGGAACAGATAGAAGTAAGTCACGAGACGTCAGCTAACCACGCTGCTTTGTTACCAGAAACACTCAATGACTCGGCTGCTTGGGTCCTAGAAAAGGCTTCCTGACGTTCACCTTTGGTGTAAAAATATGAGATCATTTCTCTACAGCGTTGTTCTACGTATGGTTTGATTGATGCATTTCTGCTTTTTCACAACAAAACAATCCGCCTTCGTTTGGTTTATATCCGTTTCTCTCTCAGAAGACGGAAATGAAGGAACGCAGTCAAATGAAGGTTTGTATCTGGTTTGTGTGTTTTTTTAGTCTTATCAGGCAAAACGTTTTGGTTGAGCTGCATTTCTCTCTGTGAAAACTGAAGCCTGACCTGCGGTGCCGGGCTTCAATTGTTTCTGACCTCCTGATCCGTCTGGATCCTGCAGGTTCTTCATAAAGCCCCTCTCTGAACTCGTTTGACCGTGTTTGTGTGGATTATTGAGTCTTTCTGCTGCTCTATCAGTGTAGATTTTTAATAATTCTATATGCATAAAAAACATGAAGTCCTTTAGCTTTGCACAACCTCTGGGGAAGGAATTGGACAAATTGATAGAAACATAGATGTAGGGTTGAGTCTTTTTACAGAACTTTGCGAACACACAAGGACTTTCCTAAATTTCTCTAGGTCTACCAGTGTCTACTTGAGTCATTGTCACTTTCTTTCTCCCTTACTTCCTGTCTGTCTTTCTGTCTTTAACCAACTATACTTCTGCAGTTGTTAAATATTTAGAGAAACAGGACATTTTCCAATGGAGCTTAACGTAAACTGGTTAAATCACCTGATCTGAGGTAACTTAGCCTTCCTTCCTTCCTTCCTTCCTTCCTTCCTTCCTATGGAGACGCTATGACGTACATAGAGTGTGCCTGTCCCTACCAGCTGTGGTTGGAAGTTCATCGGCGTCTCGTTATCATTAAAAAGTGAATCATTTTCTTTAAACTTTACGCGCCAGCTGAAGAGGCAACAGGAACGGAGGGAACGGGACCGGAGAGCAGGGCACCCGAAGCCCTCAGTGTTCCTCCAGGTGTGTTACCTTCCACATCAACCTGTTCTAAAGTTCCTCTTGCAGTAAAAACTGTTTGGGTCAATTATTTGCAATGCTGTTAATGACAAGAACCAGCAAAGCAGGTCTTCTCTGTAGATGAGATTCATATGCATGGTTGGAGGTTTCAGTACATTCACCCATAAGTTTGAATGAATGATGTGAATGTTGGCAGAGACGAGAAGGCAGCGTTTACTGGTTCCAGCTTGATAAGCGTATAAAATATCTGCCTTCTAGTTTCTTCTTTCTAAATCTGTTATGTTCAGCAAACATCTTATCCATGAATGTAAAACGCTTCCTGGGGTTACGGAGCTAAATTGGGGCCATAAAGTTGATCCAAAACCACTTTCAGACTTTTTCTCAGTTTCAAAATATTTCTTCAGTTTAAAACATCTTTTAAAATTTTGAAGTTTGTTTTTTGAACAAACTTCATGGACTCAATTTAGCTCCACAGCATAAGCTCTGCAGTGTGCATAACTCCACAGAGTATCATTGCTACTCAACGTTAAAACAGCAAACAGACTCCTGGTCAGTGGTGTGTTTGTGATCTGATCTGTGGGACGACGTTCTGCATTGCTTCAGAGTTTCACGGCCTCATTGTCTGACGAGAGTCGATCTGTTTCTAGCTGCTAACGGCGAAGAAAAGCCCCAGGCTCCTCCTGTAAATGGACGGAAAGGCAAGTCCTCTGGATGCAGTGATGCTCTGAGTTTGCAGTGGAGTCTCGCGTTCTTCCGCCTCCTGTCCAGCTGGTGATTAAAGGTGTAACAATACATCAGTTTCAGGTTCAGAAGAGCAAGACCAAGCATGATTTTAGCAGTATTAAAAAAAGAATTTAGTTTTTTAGAAAATCCTTAATTTTTTTGGGATGTTCAAGTTTGTGTTTATTTCCCAGAGGTGAATAGAGTACGCAAATGTTGTAGTACTTTAAAAAGGATTTCCAAAAAAAATACTTGTACAAAATGTAAAGTTTTGTACAAATTCTGGTATTTTAAAGGCTACAATGAAAAAGTTAATAGAAATAAATAATCAATGTTTTTTTACGTTTTCCTAAAATAAGAAAGGTTTACAGTTAGTAACACAGACGTACTGTATGTCAGAACAGAGTGAACCACATCCAGTCTTAAACGGCACAACAGGCTCAGCAGGTAGAAAATAGCATTAAGGTAACAAAGCTTGTTCACAAACAAGAGGTCTCACTTTAACTTAAAAAACTGCATGGGACATAGACACACCTACCTCCAGTTTTTTTTTTCTTCATCTAATGAAGTTACTCTCTGTGGACAGAGTATCTACTCAGTTTAACTTAAAAATAATCAGGTGAAAGTAAATATTTGATTAATCCAGATGTTGTGTTTTTTATGCTCCTGGTTCTGATGGGATCCCGACTTGAACAGTGAAACTTTATATGTACATCAAAGTGCATTTTAAACAATCGACTGTTCCTAGATTGACCCTATTCAGATCGGATCATTATAAAACTTTTAGATAGTAAAGCAGAGAAAATCTAATTTCAGTAGTTAATAATTAATTAGTAGCTAACAAATTAACCAGCCGCAGTGTTTTCACTGTCCTTGCTGATCCTTCTCATATCTGCCATATTGCTGCTCTTATAGGGTTTTAAACTTACACAGTGGCAGAAGCTGGTTTTAGCTCCTCAATCCACCCTTTTTTTCCCCTTCATTAGAAATATACCGTTTTTTTTAGCGTGAGATCTTGTTACACCTCTACTCTCGACGTCTACTTAATGTGATTTGTTTTAGTCTTAGTAGTTTTGCACATTTCTACGTTCCTTTAACTTTGCTCTGTTTGGATTTCTTGGATTGAACAAATGAATCCCTGTATGTTAGAGATCCATATATATCTGATATTATTACATTTGTTGTGATTTCCAGCTAGCATGCCCTCATCTGCCTTCAATAAGTCCTCAAATATCTAAACCACCCTTAATGCTAATGCTAAGTTATTTTACCCAGCTCCAGTATTTAATAAGATTGGAACTCTTTCTTGAGTGTTATCAATTCAAGGACAATGTTTTACATTTTTTGCAGCTACAATAATCTCGTAAAATTACAAAACATCCTTAGAATTTTTTTGTTCCCCTGCTTTTTGCTGCAGATTCAGGACGAAGCAGAATATTTTAGAATAACATATTAAAGAGAAAGTTTTCTTAGTTGGCCAGCAGATGGCAGCATGCTCACGATCTCTAAACAGGAGCTGTTACTGATTTCTCTTTCTTACTGCTCCTGGTGTTTATTTTTTATATACTTTTGGTTTGTTCTCACTTCTATAGTTTTCCCTTACCAAAAATATTTTCTCCAAGACAATCTGGGGTTCTCCGTTCTCAAGTGAGTGTGTGTGTATATTTCCCTTAGAGGTGACATGGGAGGACCAGCAGCGAGGGCTGAATGGCTCTTTGTCAGACGGAGGGTCTCAGCAACACCCCTCCCTCACTGACGCAGGTTGGTGGGTTTGAGAGTGAATGTGTGCTGCTTTAAATGACATTATGCATTTCTGATCACTAACCAGTGTTTGGGTTGTCAGTCATAGAAAGAACAGCCAGATCACGCCGAAAAAGAATGCAATATCTCAGCGGAAGCTGAAGCAGGTTCATCAGTGTGCTATTTAGTAAAGAAATGATAGGTCAGTCAACACAGAGGAGTTTCTGCTAAAGGTTACTAGTGTTAGACGTTTTCTTTTAACACACTGCTAAGGAAGACATTGCTGTTCTATTTTTTAACTTTCAGATTTAGTAACTTTCAAAAAACAACTAAATATAAAGCATAATGCTTTATATTTCAGTTATTGCTGTTCATATGCTCACAATGTAAAACAGAAGCAACAATTTTTAATCTTCTCTTACATGAGCGTGTCTGTGTGTGCTTTAGTATTTCTCACCTTGTAAAGCCAGCTTTTCCAACACATGGTATGCTATGAAGGTCAAATCCCCCTTATGGGGCCCAAAGTTCAGGCCCCATCGGAAGAAGCCCTGTTTTCAGGTTCAGGTCAGGGTTGCTTGGGCTTTTGAAATGAATGAAACATTAACGGACATCAATTCAATGTCTGTGTGTGTGGATTAGATTATAGCCTGTCCACAGTATCAATAAAACCAGCCAGTGGCTCCATTTCACAAGATTTATTTAATAACATACTATGCATAGCTTTTCTTTTTGGTTCCGGTTTTCCTATGCTGGATTTGTCTGACGTCCTCCTGCCTTGAGGTTCTGTGTTTGCTGCACTGTATTTCCAAAGAATCCCATCTTCGTTAACCTTTGAACTCAATCTCTTTTTCTCTTTGCTAATATAATGTGTCGTCCAGATTCCATTGAATTTTGTTCTTCACGCTCCTGCTTTGTAGACACTGTTGTTGTTTTTTTTTTACCAGACAAAGCAGGAGAATGATGAGTGACATCAAATACTTTTTAATTAACATTCTTGCATAAACAGATACCGTTTTATACAATTTGACAGAGGGAAAAACAACATTTTTACCGTTCTAGAAGCTTGAACCCTAAAATGAAATCAAATAAATCATTTTCTTTAGCTCTTTTTTTTCATGTTCAACAGAGGCCCGTGCTGTCAGCTCACAGAAAAAAAAATACATTTTGTGATCAAATCTACCAGCACATAAAGCTGGTTGGCTTTGCGTGCGGGGCGTTCTGAATGTTGTATTATCAGCTGAATATTTTCCGTTATATGTAGGAAACTGACTACTGTTGTCTTCCTAAGTGATATGTAAAAAGTCAATCTTTTTATATGTCACCAGTGGATCCATTCTATTCACTATTTATCTGTAGCTGCGTCTTTTTGTGTGTGTGTATCTTAAACAGACACGTTTTCGTCTCAGCTGTCTTGGTTCAGCAACGCAACCCCGTTTTTGTTCTCGCTCTTGTTCAGCTCTTAATTTGACGATGCTGGCCGTCACAAAGAGCTGAAAGCTACTGAGTCACGTGTCTCTAATTGCCCTTTTTATTCATGCGCCACATCGTTAAAAAGGCATTAATCGGGTATTAAAGAAAGAAAATGCTAATTTTGTTGGGAGGTGGTTTGAAAAATGAGTTGACGTGAGGCGCTCCTTCAGATCAGGATCGAAGGTTGCGTGGTAAAGGGGTCAGAACGACTCTGAGGGGAAGCGGTCACGCACGTGGAGCGGCCGTAGCTCGTGTGCTAACGTCCTACGTGCTAACGGGTTTGTGTTTTCAGAGTCATGGCTGCTGCTGGTGAACTGGAGGGTTCAGTTCACTCTGTAGAGTTGGAAAGTCGGATCTAGCAGGCTGCAAAGTTATTAATAACGTAAAGGGGAAGAAAAGTATGATTATGAATTCAGCATAAATATATCAAAGACAGAGAGAGAGTGAAATGCCTTGGAGCAGGAACTTAATGCTATTGCGTAACATCATTTCTGAAACAAGCCGGTCGACTTGTGCATGCGTCTGCTCGTCAATGTGTTTACACCTTAACACACTCCTGCCTTCTACTTTGCTACACGGTGACATTTTACCAATTTCACCCTTATTTTCCTTTTTCTTTCTGGTGAGACACAAGCTGAAGGAGTTGGCTGTTTTTTCTTTTCGTGCGCTCGCTGCTCAGTGTCTTTAGTTCTTGCTGTGTTTTTCTTTCTTTTCTGTTACTTTTCCAGGCTGTCTCTCCCCACAAGAAGCGGCATCCTCTTCTTCCTTTACTCCTTCTCTTCTCTCTCTCTCTTTACTTCTTTCTCTCTCTCCAGTTTTTGTCAGGTTTGATCCATTGACATCTCTTTCCTGTTTCAGCTCTTTTCCCTCCTGCCCCCCCAGATTTCCTTCCCCTCTTCAGTTTCTAATGACTAAACTCTCGGCCTCTGTCTTAGCCTCTCCCAGTCTTGCACCTTCTTGCTCTGTTTCGACTTCCCACAACGCCCATGGTGGAGTTTGTGTGTTGTTGGAGAATGTGATGATTTTTGTTTGTGTCCTCTGTGTTTGCTGTTTTGTCAATGTTGTATTGTATTGTTGTGTTGTGTTGTGCCCCCCCGACCCTTTCTAAACACCACAAACCCCATCTTCCTCTCCAACCCTCCTCCACTTCCCTCTCATTCTAACCCTTTATACATTCAACGATGGCATCACCCACCCTTTGCAAACACATGCCATGTCCTTTTCCAACTTGGCATCCCTCCCTTTTTACCCTTTGTGCATCCTCTTACATCCATGTTCCTCTCCTCTGTCTGTCTGTCCATTTTGTGATGTAAACCCAGAAGACACGGACTCACCAAGTTGGACGAACTCAGGTCTGTCCCTTCTTCTTCTGCTGCTTCCTCTTCCTTTCCTTCCCGCCCAGCCCTGCCCTCCTCCCCGGACCCCCATCTGCCTCCCCTCATCCCAGCCGTCTGCTCTGTCCGGGCTTTGCTTGGCTCCATTCTCTTGCGCTCTTTTAGTTGTCCTGTAGATGGCGCTTCCAGCTTCTGTTGCGTCTGTAACTTTATTTTCTGGGCTTACTGGTCGACGATGACAAGTGTTTCCAGTGCTGTGTCTTCACAGCAGACACTAGCTGTGTTTCCATCACATTATCTTTGTCAATATTCTGCTGATGTCGAAAAAAACACAATTTCACAATTGTGCTTCCATTATTGGTCACACAATACATTATGAGCAATCATGTTAGTGACAGATGTGAACAGTTACATGAGACATTTATAATTCAGCCATCATTTATCAGCCATCAGAGGAGACATCTGCATCTTATTCAGTTGTCGGGGCAACAAGCTCCTTATATTTGGAAGTGGCTCCGTGTGCAGCGTTTTGGGGAAACTTGTAGTGGCTGATTTTACAGAAGAGCTTTAGATTCAACAGATTAGAATGACACACAACTTTTTATGAACTGTTCAATGCTGTGACAGCTCCGGTGGAGCCACATTGTCCGAAAGAAAACAAAAACCATCATGCTCCAACTCTTCATCATCCAGTAGTAACATCTGGCTGTTGACTCATGTGATACAAAAAAAGGTGTTTCCATTGCAAATTTGCAAAATTGCATCTATTTTGATGTGGTTGAAAAACGACCTCATCCCAGTGCAAAAAGTTTTTAGCGGAAAAAAAAGAGGTTTTTTTTAATACTGGTGTGTTTCCATTAAGAATATTTATTTCTGCAATTTCAGTTTACGCAATTCTGTGGTGAATGGAAATGCAGCTATTGTTATAAGACCCGGTCCCACCCAGAAACAAAGCTTCTCCACAGTTAGCACAGCTGGCATCAATACAACAGCACTTCCTGCCTTTCCTGCGTAGAGAATGTAGATCCTCGGCTTCACGTTAAAGAGTCCAGAAAACATGCAGACGATTTCTAATTTAACGCACTTGTTCTGCTCCATTCAGCCTTCCTGTTACCTGCTGAACGTCCTGTTCTCTTTCACACAGTATCAGTCTTGATACTCAAAAGACGTGTTGACACGTCTGCACCCACCTGCAGGCTCCGTTTAGGCTCCAGGTTAGAGTGACCATCATCCTTATGGCCGTCTGCCTTGATGTGGGAGACGGTCCCACAAGCAAAGGCTGTGGGACCAGTCTGAACACATAATCCCTCCTGCTCCAGAGCAACAGTTCTAAAAAAACACATGAAAGCACAGCTTCCTTTGGAGAGGGTTCTTGCACCTCTGTGCCAACTTTTCCTCTTTCCTCGGTAACAGCTTCGACACCGAGTGTTGTTAGAGCTGGAGTATGGTGTGTTCACTGACCGCAAAACTATTAGGGTTTTTTTTATTGTTTTTATTTACATCCAGTCAGCTGGAGTCACAATCATCACCTGGTTTTGTTTCTCTCCATCTATCAGCTGATAAAAACTAAAAACCTGCTTTGTGGGTTGTGAAAAACGATAATAAGCACAAACTTACTAAACGTGACAGAATTAGATTAATAGAGTTCCCTTTACTTAAACCTCAATCTCAACGTATCTGTTCCACTTTTTGTTTTTCTGTCGGTGTGTATGTGTCTGAATGTCCAGTATCATTGCTTATGTGCATGGCACAGTGTGTGTGTTTTTGCATTCATTGAATTCATGCCATCGGATGATGCAGAGACGAAGCCTGCAGTGGGTAGGTGGAGGTGTAGCTGCTGCAGAAAGAACGCGTCTGTTTTCGATCCAGGAATATTTTTGGGACTGAACAACTGATGATTGTGCTCTAGTGGAAAGTTTTGTATTGATGTTTTGTAGTTTGTGGGGGTTTGTTTTCTGCGAAATTATTCTGCTTAAAACACAAGCAGCAGTATAAATAGGCAGATTGAAACAAGTTTCAGTTGAAAGATATTGCTGGGATAAGCTAAACGAGATATTTTTTTATGTGTTTGTTAAATTACTCCTGCCACATAGAAAGTTTTTTTTTTGTCAAAGGAGGAGCAAATACACAGAATCCTGTGCAAAGTGGTTTAAGTTGGAGATTTCCAAATACACAGGAATTAACTAACAATATTTTGTGAAATACATTAGCATTTTAATATTTTAGCTTGAATATGTAGCAGCTCAGGTGGAACAGGTTGAATGTGCGTGCGTTCCTCTATGTTAATCCAGTCAGCCATTATGCTTCTCTCCATTTTGACCCGTCTCCTCATGGCTCACCAGAAGCTTGTCTCACCACGCAGAATGACCTTTCACCCGACCCCCTCCGCCTCTGTGCAACCTCCTCTCTGACCAGGACGTGTCTCTGTGCTCAGGTATTGACATGGAGGAGAAGACCAGGCAGATGAAGCTAAAGCTGAACATGTACAAGCAGGGAGCCAGCTCCGATTCCAGACTGGAACAAGACTACCACAAGGTACAGACACACCCAGACGCTGGACTCCAGAAACATCCACTGTGTGTCTGGTTCTCATTCAGCCCACAGGCCACACAGTGCGCTGAGTGCTGGGAGCCGTCAAGCAGAATGCTAACCCACTTAGCTACCTTCAAACATGCTCATTGTTTGGTTCATGTCTTAATAGAACATTTTTTGTTTAAGACACAAAACATTTTTTAGCTCTTGTTGATTTTTTTTAAAATGGTCTCTTAATTTTTTTTCCAGAGGTGTATGTACAATAAATGAGGCATTTATTTGGGATTAATCTTATGGTATCCATCGTTAACTCACAGTTATTGGCACATTGTTTAGCAGGAGGGAAGACAAAAAACCTTTTGGATCTACAAAGCTTGTTGAGACATAACTAAACAATATGCCACAGCAACCGAACATTTAGACAGGCCACACTTTTCAGGTTTTTATTTGTGAGTTTTTTTCTGTCATATAAAATCCCAATTGAAGTAATTTAATTTTGTGCTTGTAGAGCGGCAAAATGTAAAGATATTTAAAGGTTATCAATAATTTCATATGGTACATGGACAGAGACTTACAGCATATT
Organism: Phalloptychus januarius; assembly: GCA_902982915.1. Classification (NCBI taxonomy): domain Eukaryota; kingdom Metazoa; phylum Chordata; class Actinopteri; order Cyprinodontiformes; family Poeciliidae; genus Phalloptychus; species Phalloptychus januarius. Next base: position 15,402,698 of record CADWAE010000481.1, read on the forward strand.
TATGTGGATTACTTTGACCAACTTAGCGCGATATGCTAACGACATGCTCCTTCCTCTGTCGCTCTGCGCGAGCTGGACTGAGAACAAACAAAAACCCTTTGATGTTTAACACATTAGTTTGGAATCAGGGATGGAAAAGTAAAAGCTTACACAAGCAGAGCCCGGAGCTTCCTCTTATCATTTCTGGGAATGTGACCCCAGCTGTTTCCATAATCAGATGTTTGCTTCTCTGCTCTGGAAAAGCCTCTGAAGACTTTTAGGGAACTTGGCCTGCTGTCACACTGCACAGCCAAGACAAAGACTCTGGCTCTGCTCTCCTTTTAAGTCGGTGCTATGAAAACTATTGAACCGTTGAGAGTAGCTGCATCCTAACGCAGCTCTAAGAACAGCAGACTCAGGTGTGAGTCGTTCTTGTCTGTTGCATATTCGCCGCCCCAGAGCTCCCATTGATCAGAACCATGTTCTTCCTGCTAGTAAGCTGGACTCTATTGAGCGAGTGCTCTTAACGGAGCAGTTACTGTAACACTCAGCTCAGCCGCCATTACAGTAAACACACCCTGAACAACGTAAACACAGCTCGATTCAAGCCGGCGGCGAGGCATTCCAGACCAGCTTCCAAGGAAGCCGTGTTGTAATCAAAGCGTTCTCTATTAGCCAATTAATGGCTGCTGGCTTTGATTTGCCTTTTTATTGGATAGAAAGAAAACGGCAATCCAATGAACTCCTGTGTAAATATCATCAAGAGGAATTCGGGATTATTTAAGCATTACTTAGAAATATTACCAGTAATAGGGTCCAGTTGACTGGCTTGTGTTTCATGTGTTTATTGATTCCACCTACGTGATGCACAGCGTTCTGTCGCTCTGGGGCAGCATGAACTGATGCATTTTTTCTTTCTCTTGTTTTGTTTAGATTCTGCTTACACAGATTGTGAAAAAGTCGAATCTGCACTTTTTCCAAACACCTGGCTCTGACTTTGTCTATTTATAGCTCACCCAGAATGCTCAGCTGAACGCCTGCTGCTGGCGGCAAGAGGCGTGGCGCTCCCTGTGCAGTGCTAGAAATGCAAATAAGTAGATTCTAAACTTGCAAATTGCAAGGCTGCTACACTTTTCATTGTTCTCCCCAGAACGCAAACTTTGTATTTCACTGCTATTTCTAATGATAATAAAAACAAGAATCACACCGTTGACTGGTGATAGAAGGACAAAACAACACATAGAAATCAATAAGTCTGTCAATAAATACATATTGTATGAAATACTTCCAACAAAACAGAAGATATATCTGCATTAAACGCAAAATAAGTATCATCATTCTAAGTCTGTCCATTATTTTTCTTTACTTTTTAGCAATTTCTCTTTTCTAAATGCAAGAAAAATAGAAAAACGTTTCTTCAAAGTTCAAAGTTTACAGTTGCTTTACTTCAGGTGGCTTCATAAGCTTGTAATAGCTCCATTCACATGTATCTGAATTAATTGGAGGCATGTCTCACACGTGCCGTACTCCTGCCATGTGTGACTGAGTGAACGACGAAGACAAAAAGCTCATTAAAAGTCAGCCAGAATATCAAGGGAAAGAAATGTATCAAGCCAGGTTCCCCTTTCATACACCAGAACAAACCCAAAATATCTTGTGAAGACAAAGAGGCTCATGGTCCGTATTAGAATCGGTTCTTACCTGCTCAAGAGCCACTCGGAGAGGAAGAAGTCACTGCTCCGAAAGCCAGAGTCCTGATTGTAAAAGCTCTTCAGGACAAAGACCCAGAGATTCATGATGCGATGAAACTAAAATGGAAATTCGTTTCCATTATTCTTATGTTTGGAAAAGAAAGAAAAGAAAAAAGGGTGAGAGTGCCGTCCTCATCCCAACAGAGCTGGGAGGATTCGTGATGAAAGGAACATTATGGAATAATATTGAAGTAATATTTCAATACGTGAAGCTTGGGCACAGATAGAAATAATTCCACCGGATCCATCAGGAGGACCTGAACCAAGATTCTAGTTTGTGGAAACTCAATAACAAAACGCGGAATAAATGTATGTGAAAGTTTCTCAAATTTTCTGTAGCTATTGAACCATTTATCAAAGAGAAACAGTTTTGGTGATTCTGACTCACCTGAAACAGAAAAAGTTTAGTGACTAGGTTAGTATAAATGTCTGCAAAGCATATTTGTATGCATTGCACATGTTCATTTCTTAGTCGTGTGCCTCATCATTATTTTATCTCTCAGCTTTGGCGGTCAGTAGGCGGAGCTAACAGCCACAGACAAGCTGATTGGTGTAGCTGACAACTTTAGTGTTAAGCTTTGTTTGATCTATGGTGTGAAATTACTTCATGATTCACTGGAAATATGAAATACATTAATGTATTTCATATTTCCTAAATGCCTCTGTTTTAACATGTAATGGAATAATTGCTTGGGTGTTAAATTACCGGCACTTTCCAATCATGATTTTTCTTTTTTTCTTTTTTTTTTTGCTAATGCTAGTTTATCATTGCAAAATATTCGCCAAATGCCTCGCTTTCATGAAACACCTGTTGATATTTCTATATGTCTCTGTGTGCAGCGCTCAGGCAGAGACCCGCGGGGCTCTGACAACTTGTCAGCCAAGTCGTCGGACAGCGACGTGAGCGACGTGTCCGCGGTGTCGAGAACCAGCAGTGCCTCCCGGTTCAGCAGCACGAGCTACATGTCTGTCCAATCAGAACGACCGCAGGGAAACCGCAAGATCCGGTAAGCCCCCGGCCATGTCAGCGAGACGAAATCACCGTCATACTTTTAGACCCTTGTGAAGCTGTTCATCGGAAGTGGAAAAGTTTGTCTTTTTGTTGTTTTATTCTCTGTTGTTGAGTCTATTTGAACACAAAAAGAAAAGTTGACTCTTTTGTGCAGCGTTTTTTCATAGCTCTCTGTTTTTAGGACATGAGAATCAACTTGAACTTTGCTTAGTCATGCTGTGGTGCAGTCTCCGACCCAAAACTGTTACGAAGTACACCAGATCTCTTGATCTAGTCTCAAGTCCGACTGAAACCAAATTCATTTGCATGGATGTTTGGCTTTTTTTGTTCTGCTCTAAGCTTGCTTCTTCTTTTTTTTTTTCCTTCAATCACAAATCATTTCTTCACTGCATCTCTGGATCTCTGTCTGTTTTCTCTACGTTGTTCATGCTGCCTTTGATTTTCTTTCTGCTTCGCATGTGCCGTTGTCTTCATCGTCTGTCTCCGTTTTCAGCCAGTTGCAATCGAGAAGGCATTCATGGGAAGTGGATGAGCAGTTAGGAGAGGTGCGGGAGGAAGACGAAGCAGGAGAGAGGGGAAGAGAGGCTGGTAAAGCGGAGGGATGCCAGGGCAAAGAGTCAGGCAGTAAGATAGACAGAGACCAGGAGCTTCAGGAGGATTTGATGGATAAAGAAGAGGACTTGCACCAAAGGAGTGCCTCAGACACTAACCTCAGGTAATACATGTGCAGTGGCCTAGTTAAAGACAGCTACTAACTTCAGTAAGCACCTGCAGCCCCTCTGGCCTACTAACGTCTCCATGTTCCTGTAACTGTACGGTGCTCCTCTCCACCCCATACCAACACGGTGACTGCGGCTCCGAAATCCCTACTAATCCTTTCAAAGTGGAGCGTTGCAACTTGATAGAGAAAATGGGTGGTGTAGAAAAGAAGAAACAAGTCACCTTCCTGAAATCTTTGCTTTAGCAAGAGTATGAGTTATATAGGGTGCATTCACAGCAGCCCTGTTTAGTTTGCTTGAATCAAACTCCAGTTCGTTTGCCTGGAAAGTCGGGTTTGTTTGGGGAAATGTGAGCGCACAATCAAATTCTGATTCGAAGCTAAAATATCTAGGTCTCAGTTCGGTTGAAGTGAACTTTGGTGCAGTTCAAGTATATATGACCATAGACCGCTACAAAAACAGGAAGCTATTACCCAGAATGCCCTGTGCTTTCTGGGTAAATAGGACCTAAACAAGTCTATTTTTTTACCTGCTATGTTTTTGCACATCTAGAATGAATGTGGATATAAAAAACTAAATATCAAAGGAATTAATAAATTATTGCTGTGGCATGATCTCACACTGAAAAAAACAAACATCCATCAATTTCAACATACTATAGGAATAATTGTTTGAAACAAACAGTGAACCTTGGAGATTTTTAAGCCTCCCTTACAGTTTTACTCACTGTATGTTGTGGCACAATAAACATGGGTCTTTGTCTTTCATATTAACTGAATACCGTGGGGAAATTGGAAATAATGGATTACTAATACGTTTCTTAATACTCAGATCGTTAAATATTAAACATCCAATCAGTAAAGAGTGAATCAGAAATAAAATAAAAATGTTTTCTTTGTATAAAACAAACTGTTTCTCCCCACTGTGTAAATTAAACAGTTTTTTTTCCCTTTAACTTTAGACCTGCGATTATGCAGCTAAAGTCTGTTAACACATCTTTAGTAGGAATACCAATAAATGTGATAAAAAAAAGTCTGTACGATAGGATGGTTTATTATTCAAGTGTCGGGTGATGAGTTTATGGAGGAGGGAGAGCAGGTGCTAACATAGCAACCAGAGACCTGATCTGTGTCACTGAAAACAATCACGGTAAATAACAGGTAAGAGAAAAGACCCAGATACAGAAAATGCAAAAACCTCAAAACAAAATCACCTACAAGACAAAAACAGCAAAGCTGCTGACCCTCTAATTACTTTAATCACTTCTTTTATCTAAAGGTTTCTCGGCTGTCCTTCTTGAAACCAGTTTTTTTTTAGTACCTCAAATAGTTCACTTTTGCTAGGCAACAGGTAAACGGCCCCAAATCATAATTCTAACTTTTGTGGGAAAAAACGTGACAAACTTGTTGCGCTTTCACCTGGAACACGTGCAGAACTGAACAAAGCTATGGCTTTCATTTCAAACTGGTGCACAGAGATTAGGCTGTAACATGCTGAAATTAAATTTAAATTGGCACCGTTTTAGTGCGGCCACGAGAGGAAGAGACACAGAGACAGAGAGAGACAAAGTCTTCAGCGCGAACGCTTTCGGAATAGCAATTGTGAAAAGTATGTCAGGAGGAAACGGATTCCGAATCCCAGAGCAGGAGAAAAGCTTAGCTCACGCCGCTAATAAGACGCTTCACCATCAAATTAAATTCGCAGCAGGATCCAGGTTACTGCCTCACTCTCCGGTATTAGAGCTGCCCCCTTGGTAGGGAGAGAAATCACGCTGGGATTAATGCCGTGTGCAGTTAATGTTACAGCAGGGCGTGCAGCCACGTCCGTGAGGAAAACTCATTCTTAGAGCAAAACTGAAAGATATGTCGATTGATTCTGGATTGTGTGTTTTAGCGCTTCAGCAGGAGGACTTAGTTTGCGGACTGAAGCGAAGAATATTAAGACTTGCAGACTTTGCTTTGCTGTTGGTGCTGCTCTGTGTTTCGATGTTGCATCCATCCATGTGTTGTCTGTCAGATTGCATTCATCACTTGATGTTTGTCTCCCTGCACCGTTTCAGCTCAGACTTACTCAACACGCCACAAACGGTTTTACGTTCAAATGTTGCAAGTTACCAAATGAGTTCACTTTCACAGAAGGAACCGGTTCTGATTTTGACCCGATGAGTCGTTCCACCGTGTGGTCAGTTCTTCCATGACGGCTGCAGTATAAAACCGGAGCGCCGTGCAGAAGTACTCCTACCCACTGGACCTATTCACATTTTGTCACGTTGTAATTATTTTCTGACATAAGCACAAAGCAGACCGTTATTCTGAAGTAAAAGAAAAAAGGTCAATAGTTTCCTGGCGTGTATTTTTGCACTCATCCCTCTCAGTTGATGCTGTGTAGATCCGCCTTTCACTGCGGCAAGCCTTTTGAAGTCTGTCTCTTCCAGATGAAAGTATTCCAACTCTGCTTCACAAAATAGCTGAGATTCAACCAGACTGGTTTGAGTGTGAACTGCGGTTTTCAATGAGGGCAAAACTTTGCCAATAGTCCGCTAATGTAAGAAAATAATAAAAATAAAAACTTCCGCAAATTTCTATTTAATAGGAAATTTGATTTTAACCGTAATTTGTTGATCCGATAAAGTCGTTAAAAAACATGCAGCTCCTTCATCCTCCAACCACTTGCTGCCGTTGTCGTCTTCGCGGTTTGAGCCAGTGGGAACCCAGATGCTGCATGATGCAGAAAGAGTGTTTCCATTGCCTTTTTGTGGAGTAAACGACTTTTGATACGGTCAAAAAAAAAAACACTTCATCAACTTTTTATCCAAAAACAAGAGGTTTTTTTTGTTTGTTTGTTTTTTTTTCAAAATTGCAGTGGTTCCATTAAGCAAAATTATTTTCAAAATGTATAATTGCGCAGCTATGTGGTGAATGGAAATGCAGCTAATGTCACACCTAAATAGGCTTAGGTAACTTTTGGATTAATTGCTGTGGATTTTATCTAGGGGGATCTTATTAAAGGGGTTTGCATCCAAATGCACACCACACCTTTCAGAGTTTCTAGACTGCGACTTTTACATCATGAAGAGGCCGAGCAGAACCCGGTTAGAACCGCGAATGTCACATGACTTTATGAAAAGACAAGTTGTTACTTTAGACGAAACTTGTGTGTCTTTTAAAGAAACACAATTTTATATATATTTTATAGGATTAAAAACACAGGAAGATACAATCTAGCAAAAAGAGAATGGATTTATTTTCCTCTGTGGGACAGATTATGCCGTACAAAAATAAATGAATAAATTAAAAGCACACAGATTCCAAACTGATGACAAGAAAATCAGATCTGAAATAATTTTACCAGCACTTTTAGTTTCATGCTCTATGGAAATTCAACACAAATATTGCAGAAAAAACAAAATCTAAGTTCAATGAGCCACAAGCTGCAAAAACCCCTGTTGTAGGAGAAAGAGTTTTTTAAACCACGTATCTCTTTCCTTTCATTTATTTATTAACTGCACTGCTCTATCATGATCTCAATGAAACGCATTGAAATTTGTGACACAATGTGAAAAAGTTCAAGAGGCATGAATACTTTTGTAAGGGACCACACCTACCTGTGCGTCGCTGCACAAAGAAAAATACTCCAAGAATTTCCATGTAGATGTTGAAGCAATGGATAAATCAGCCGTTATACCAAATTGCATTTAGGAGAGTTTATAAAAACAACCTCAGGACCTGCATGACAACATCCAAACAACAAGTTGCATCACCAAAGCAAGTCAAATGAAATCTTAATGAACTCAATCATTTGTAAGCTTGTTCAGGTGGAGTTGCAAAACATGTGGTTGCTAAGTTGCAGTGATTATTGTTTAATGATTGTTTGGATATGACAGAGCTTTATAGCATCTAATCAGGAGGAATGATACGCGGTCATCTGTGTTTGTCCGACGCTTCCAGGAGGCTGTAGGCGGCGGTGCTAGAACTGAGCAGCAGGTTTAGGAAAACATTTCTGAGAGGATCAGTTTGTTTTACTTCCTGTTACCATTTTGTTTTTATCTCTAAACTGATTTAAAACAATAACAACTTTCTTTTTATCCAATTAAGTTTTGTTTTGTCTAGAAAAAAAATTAATTGACTGATTCCTTGAGTCTGAAAATGCAATGAAACAACTGGGAGAGTCATTTAAAATATATATATTTTGAAGTTCATTATTGAAATGACAGCACGTCTCAACATTAGTCCAGTCACACTTAGATTCATTGTTTTGGGGTGAATGACCCCTGACCTTCTGAACACCACATCATGGAATGAGAACATTCTGCTTAGAAATATCACGTAAAATGTTACCAAACTATTTTAGTGATGCAATTATAAAGTAGGAGCAGTTCATGTTAATAAGCTGCTTTCTTTTAACTTTCAATCATAGAAATGCTGTAAAAGTTATACAGCGATGAAAGCTTCTGGGTTGAAATAAAAAGATCTATTCTCTGAGTAAAACTTGGCTAAAATACACGCGTACCATTCAGCCCAAAATGATGACCAACCAAAATGCTTGTTTCTGACAAATCCTAGGAAACCTCAGGAAACGTGGTAATGAAACACAAAATGAATATCGCCGTTTTTTTTTTTTTTATTTTCTTAAAAATAATGGAAATGTTAATAATTATGTTTATCCTTCTCAATAATTATATCCACATCACTGTTGATATTTCAGTGGTCAAACCTGTCTAATAATAACTAAACACATGTTGCGAGGAAAGCGGCTGCACGGTGTTGCATTGCAGCAAGAAGGTTCTGGGTTCGATTCCCGGCCTGGGGTCTTTCTGCATGGAGTTTACATGTTCAGGAAGAACATGCATTCGGGTACTCCGGAGAGAACCGCGCACTCCGGTTCTCTCTGGGTACTCTGGCTTCCTCCCACAGTCGAGAAACATGACTGTCAGGTTAATTGGCTTCTCTAAATTCTCCCTAGATGTGTGTGTGTGTGCATGGTTGTTTATCCTGACTGTGTTGTCCTGCGACAGACTGGCGACCTGTCCAGGGTGACCCCGCCTCTCGCCCGGAACATTAGCTGGGGATAGGCACCAGCACCTCCTGACCCCACCAAGGGACAAGGGTCATAGAACATGGATGGATGGATGATGCGAGGAAAGCCTCGTTCGTTTCAGTCGAATCTTTAACTTCCTGCACAGATTCTCAATCAGGACAAACATGTTTGAAAAAATAAAATGAATAATAATAATAATTTCAGCCTAAATGTCCCAGCATTAATAAGTCTGGCCTTTTTGCTGTATCACATACATCAACAGACCACACTGAGCTCGCCTCTGTGGACGTCCTGCTGTTTTCATGCTCAGCAGTTTCCTCTTGTGCTCGGCCGTTTGCTCTCCGTCTTTATGCGACTCTCGTACCACGTTTAACTTTTGTTCCAGCTAATTTCACGCAGATAAAACATAGATCTCCTGCTTTAGAGGCCTGGAACACTTTGAAAGCTAATCGCCAGGTAGAAATAAAGAAAATAGAAAAACGATCGCACGACCCAACGTGAAGCCAGCTTAGCGCTCTGCTATCAGTGTCAAGGAAAAACCAGAAAGGCTCAGTGAGGTGACAGAAATTGCCACAAGCTGGAAGCTACATTTACTGATGACTCATGATTTGTGTATTAAGGTCACGCTGCGCGTCTTCTGCACATTAAACGCGCCCGTTCTCTGTGATCAGCCCTGTTTTGTTTTCTGACCAAGAGCTCTTCTTCCCCTGCAGAGAGAAACTAATGTGTGCCTGGACGTGAAGCTAATGCCGTTTTCACTGTTCTTCAGGACTAATGAAACATCCCAGAAGTGGTTTTCAATCACATATAAAAATCCTCCTTTTCTCATTGATTTAATGCATCGGCTTAGTAGTAATTTGTCTCTCATGTGAGGTAAAGAAGAAGACTATTTTTGGCTGATTGGAACGACAAAAAGATAGTAATGAAAGATTTTCATTTTATAAGTCGAAAGGAGTTTAGAAGGACATAAATAAATGCCTTGCTCAAATCACTTATTGTTGTTCAGAGGACAAAAAAAAAATTAAATCACCTGCAAAAAGTTATCGACAAACTGATATTTTTCTAAATGTTGGCTTATCGACATTTATGTGCTGCAGGCCGGTCTGTATGCCTGTCTGTCTGTAGAAAACAGAAATCATATCGCCCAGCTTTGTTTGGCCGGGGAACATCTTGGCCTAGATGAAAAGGCCTGGTGAGCAATCTGCATGATGAGGCACAAACTGTTCTCTGGTGCCTCAGCCGAACAACACGAATCCCTGGAGAGTCCCACTTTTCTACGCTGACACACTCATACAGCGTGTGCGGGTGTGTGTGTGTGTGTGTGAGATTCTGGGCCGGAACCTGTTCAGAGACGAGTCAGACAAAAAAGAGACGAGGTTCTGCCGGAGCGGGCCGTTCCGTTTACTCAGACCAGAGTAACATCATACATCAGTAACCTGGACGTCCACCAGTAACCTTAATTGTGAATTTTACTTTCAATGCATTTAAAAGATTTTTAAAACATTTTTATACTTTAGCAATTTTTTGCATTTTGACATATTGCAGCAAAAAAATTCATCAATTTGCACTTTATGTGAAAAAAAGGACACAGCTGTGAGTTGAAAAGAAAAAAAAAGTCAAAGTTTTCGAAAACTATTTTCCAAATAAAATCTGAAAAGTATGGCATGAATACGTATTTACCCCTTTTACTGTAATATTTCTAAATTAGATTTGAATTGCTCAATTCCCTTTTGAAGTTATCTAATTAGGTTTAGCAGAATGTAAAGCAATCTCGTTTTAAATTTACAAAGCAATGTTAAATACATAAACACACCCACTTAAATTCCCTGACCAATCATAGAGAGATTCTCTGATATGTCACAAAATCCAATCGCAAATCAGTGAAATGCCAAATTGATCAGTTTATTCTTGTCAAACCAGCGAGGAATTCGACCGAAGCTTGACCTTATAACCTTTATCATAGAACCCTCGACATCATGAGGCCTGATGTTTAAAAAACAGGTCAGAAACAGGTAATAAAATCACTCATGTCTCTCCATGAACTGTCTCCATAATCCTGTTACGTGATGGAGGTCAGTAATTAATTAATGTAACTCCCCGGGGGGAGTTACATGGACCTCATCCTATTAAGAGCACATGATCCAGAATGTAATTTGTCTCTTAAAGATAATTTTACTGGCAGAGCTAAAATAAGACTTCAATTTGGACTCTGGCCTACATTATTTCAAACGAGAAGAGCAGCAGAATAGTTCCCCTGATGAAAGGCAACCTGTCTTCTGTGCTCAGTGTTCGCTTTGCGGGGGATAAATCAGCTGCGGTAGAGAAGTTGTTTTACGTAAAAACATAAAGTACGGCGACTAAACCTGCCGATTCATTCATTTTTGTAATAATTTTCACTTTCAGATTGAGGTTTGGGAGCAGGAGATTTAATGGTAGTTGGCTTTTATTGCATGTAAAATCAGTGGAATGTCCAACAGCGTCTCCTAAAATCCTGGACTGTCCTGTAAGTCATGAATCTCTATACCTGAACTCTGTCCTTCTCTCCTTCTCGCCCCACACCTTGTCCCGTCCTCCGCCCTTCCCGCTTCCATCCTCTCCTCCCCTCACCTGTCCTTCCGCATCTCCTCCTCTGTCCTCCATTCTCCTGTCCCTCCTTCTTTTGTCTTTGCCCTCACCCCTCCTCCCTCCACCTCCCCCCCGTTGCCGTGTCAATGGCGGTGGCTGACAGTGACTTTGCATCCAAAATGAAAAACAGGCAGATGGGCACGTCCGGTGGGGTGAACATGACCAAGAGCACAAGCATCAGCGGTGACATGTGCAACCTGGAGAAGACGGACGGCAGTCAGTCAGACACGGCGGTCGGCACGGTAGGCACCGACGACAAGAAGAGGCGCTCCAGCATTGGTGCCAAAATGCAGGCCATGGTTGGCATGTCGCGCAAGAGCCGGAGCACCTCCCAGCTCAGCCAAACAGGTAGGGAGCTCACTTCCACTGGCCTTTCTGTCATGTTGCGCTGTATTATGTTTGCTTATCTGTGTCTCTTGTGTGTGATAAATCTCATTTACTCCCTTTTTAAGTTCTTTTTGTTTCCTCCACTTTTTCAGTCCCAGGCCTTTGGTGCGATTAAGGAGCGAACCGTCTAACCACTCCGTGTTTTACTTTCAAGGTTTCTCTCTTCCCTTCTAGGTGAACGTAATCCTGGATGCGGTTTGCTTATTTCACAACAATAATCCTCTGATTTATTGAGCCTCTGCAGATCTGCTTTCCCTCTGCTTTTTTCAGTGTTTTTTTTTTTTTTTTTGCTCTTTCCTAATAAAACTGCTTGTCGCATTTCTTTTTTTCTGTTTTGGTGCTCTTCTTTGGGGGGATTTTCATTGTTTTGTTCAGTAGTGGAAAACATTTTGTAGTGCAACATGTAACCATATGCAGATTGTTGTTTCTTAGTTTCCATGTCCATATATGGATACGGGTGCTTAGGTTTTTCTACAGAAATGCACGTTTTCTTAATAGATGCAATACCTGACTTTGCATGTCTTTTTTCTAAAACCCTTCAGCAATAATTGACAGTAGATCAGTTACGCCAGCGGATGCTCGGCTGAGGTTGACAGAAAGTCTCGCAGGTGGCGCGCAGGGATCTTTCTTTAGTTTGGCCTGGTATTTAAGCAGCTCCTCTCCCTATGTGGCTGCAGTGAAGAGCTAACACCTCTCCGCCGTGACAAGATGGTTGACAATTACTTCTACATGGCGGCGCCTTTTATTTGCCAGAATAGCATGATAGACGGATTGCGGGATGAGTCGCCTGTGTGCAGAGAGGAGGGCTGAGCGAGACAGCGAGGCGCTGTGCTCACGTGGCACAGCACTGTTCCCCGGCTCATGAAGCAAACGGCACACGGGCTGCAGCCTTCTCTCTGGGTAAAACTCCCTAATCCCATCAGTTTTAATGTAGCGCTTTTCAAGTTTTCAAACACGTTGCTTCCGATGAGCGGCTAAGAGACGGGGCGAGGTTTGTGTTGTCTCCCGTGAGTGTCGGTTTAGGCGCTAACTGTTTAGCAGAGGTCACCAACGGGCCTCCGAAGTTTGTGTGGCCTCTTGGTTTTACAAAGAGCTTTCAGATTTGACAGAAACGCACGTGGACACATTCCCCCTCTCCCTGCAAAATGAATCTCCCAGAGCCATCAATATTTCACTGGGTTCCTTCTCGGAACGGAGAGCATCTCTGTCCCTCAGCGTGACTGAGATCAGTTTTAACAGGAGCTCGTCCAGGCCGCCCTTCGCCCTACTTGCTTCGAGTGGCTCGGCTTCCACTTCATTGGTGCGTTCAAAACACGGTGGAGTTTTTTTTGTTGTTTTTTTTCCCAGCAGTGTTTGCTGGTGAGGTTTGAGCAGTTCAGTGAGGCAGCAGGAATCCAGCTTCCTCATACACAACTTAGTTTAATGGACGTGGTTCTCAGTGATCACTTGGAACAGCTAATGAGTTTTGAAGCTCTGGACTGTTTTTTTTTATTTGCTTTGGTTTTTTTATTTTCAGCTTTTTGTGGGAAAAAAAACTTGAGTTTGATGTTGATTGCAGATTTCTTGTTTGAAGCAGATAAAGCACATATTTATACATTTTAGGGCCATCTCCCTAAAATATATCAATTTGAAAGATTTGTTTCAATCGTTTTTCAGTGATTTGCACCAAAGTTTTTAGTATTCCATTGAAACCATCCCCAGATTTCCCAAAATGCTGCAAGCTACAGAGAATGGCTGAATGTGTCGCAGTCGCTGATTGGACTAAACTCCTTTTATATAGACGTCGTCGCGCTATTGGCCACATTTTATATGAAGGTTTCGGTGGATAGAGTTGTTGGCATTTCTTTATTTCTGAACTATTTAAACATCGTCACCTTCCAAAAGTAATAGTAAGTTATTTTTATGCCAAAAGTGTTTTTGATTATTTTTCTGTTGCCTAAATCATCTTTTGGGAAAAAGACAAAAAAAAGAAAAGACTTTTGCCTTTTTTTTTTTAGGAAGGTGACATGGAAAATAAAAACAGAACATGCAAGTGGCTCTCTGAGTAGAGTAGAGTAATTGTTTTGTGGTCGGAAGGTTGTAGGTTCGATTCCAGCTTCCTCCTGCCACGTGTCAATGTGCCCTTGGGCAAGGCACTTAACCCCAAATTCTACATATCGATGTGTGAATTTATGAATGGGTGAATGTGCTCTGAGTGGTCAATGTGATTGGAAAAGCACTATGTAAGTTCAATCCAGTTAGTTTATCCAACACTTGTGAATTTTGTAGTTTAGGTACTTTAAAAAAAAAAGGCAGAGAGAGAAAAAAATTCCCAGCACAGTTGTAAGACAAATTGTGCTGCCTGACAGCTGGATAAAAAGGTCAGCTGATGTTGTTCGATGGTTAACAGTTTAGGTGTCGTCACTGACTCACGTCATGGCATGCTGGACAGATTCCCCACTGAACAAAAAATACTCACAGACGAACGAGGCAATTAGTCCAAGTTGGTCGTTTATTGAACGTTCAGAAACTGCACAGAATGGCGCAACACCTTGTTGAAACAATAATTACTGGGATCATTATTTTTGTTGGGTCATTAATTTGAACACGTTTTATTGATTTTTTTGTTGTTGTTGTTTAATAAAGTTACAAACGTTTTGATAAGCGAGTCAGAGGACGAGGTGACGAGGTGAGGGTCTCAGCATGAACAGTAAAGCACAAACAGTTCAGAAACAATATGAAATGGGAGAAAGAATGTTATTTATTAACTGATTAAGTTGTGTTTTAGATTATTCTTGAAAAACTAATCAATAACGGCTGATCAGTGGGCGCACAGTGCACCCATTGACTCTCTAAGGCAGTTTAAATGTCATCACCATATGCTTGTAGGGAGCAGTAGACAGTAAAGCAATTTAATGACAAACTTGTTTAGTAGCATAACTGAAACAGCTGTCTGCAAAGAGATGATGTTTTTATACACATCAACGCAAGTTGCTATTGCTAAATATCATTGGTAGGAAAAATTACAAGCTTTGCAGTTCCTCGTTGTCCCAGTTCTCTTTTGCTAACGCCACTGACAGTTTTGGACCTTTAAACTTGTGTGTATGGCCGTTTTTAGACGAGCAAAAAATAGCTGAACTCTTGAGCGTCTGGTTGTGGTGATTTATGTTTAGTGTTGAGTTTGGTGCCACCTCAGCAGGTTCTCCGCTTGCTGAGGCTGCTCCTTGTTCTGCTCCAGAGCTGCAGCAGACATGCAGATTTCAGGGTCCTGCATGATCACGACTCAGCAACATGATCTCACGCATCACCTTTACAGTTTTGGATGCAAGATTGTTTATCCTGCTACTTCTTTTGTCCCCCGTCATTTATTCACTCGTAGTGGGCCTTTTAATTCCTTATTTACCCAATGCAATAAGCATTTCTTGACTATGAAACTCATTCACAGGAGAGTTGTTGATCAGGCTGGACTCTCCAGTAAGCCGCTTGTGCGATGACCTAAACATGGTGGTGCGACGGAACATCTAGCCAGACCAAAACTATTCACACAGCCCAGTCGGCTTGGTACGCACATGGACCAAACAAATGCAATGTTGTCTTATAGCCGAACACAGGCAGAATATTTACGTAGGGAACTAACTGGGCAATGACATGTTACAGGACTCAAAGCTGTCATTAAACTCTGCTTAGTGGCAGAAAACAAGGTTCTTCCTGCAGCATCAATGCAGAAAAACCAGCTGATGTCCAGATCCCAGCTGCCTGCAGCGTTCAACCAGTTATTCCTTATTATTAACAAAATAATAATAATAATAATAATAAAACAGCCTCTGGTCATCTCTATCGTTGCCACTTTTTATTAGAATTTCTTGATTGAAGCAAACTGAAAATGTACCGAGACGTGACTCGATATTCAAAGTAGATGTCGAACCGTTATTATTGCATATCTTTGCTCCCTATCTAAACACATGTACTGGATGCTGCCGGGGCTGAGAAGTAACACTTCCCTTGTGGTAGTTTCCCACTTTCCTTCTAATTTGAAACCAAACAGGTGTTGGGAAAACTGAACTGATGCTGTTGAATCGTTAAAGTGTAATAAACCGCTACAGTGTCAGCGGATGTGTTTTCCCCGTTTGGTTTTACGTATTAAGCTTTCTAAAGTCACTCATCGTCACGCCTCAGCTAACATGCTAATGTGCTTAGCGCTTTAGCTTTTTTTGCTCATTTTGAAAACATTAGCCAGCCCTACATTCATTTTCTGGCTGTTCGGTCCTCTCTGCTCCTTCGTCACTAATAGTGACACAACAAGTTTTTGACTTTTTCTTAAAAGTTATTGCCTTATGCTGTCCTTTATGGTTTCATCAAAGCACAGTTATTATATTATACTATATCCATACTACCCCTCTGTGGGTGTTTTTTATTTGTTGTTGGTTTTTTAGCTTCTCTGGACAAATTACCACACTGAAATTGGCTAATACAAATAAAACATACACAATAAATCTTACATTCACATCCAAAACGTTTCCTTTTTCCCCAAAATCTACAAATAAACTTCCAGGCTACATTTTTAGATTTTCAGCTGCTGCTAAAAATACAGTACGGACCGTGGTGAAGACGTCGGGACTCTGATGTCACAGAGGAAGTGATGAGGCATCCAGTAGAAAAATACCGTGGTGAGGTTAATCATAAGCCGTGAGGTTGACGCTTCCGCTTCCCACGAAACTGGTTGAGATACATTTCCTCTTTTTTTGTCTTTATAAGCTATCATGTTATGGTGACGTGTTTTCTCATCTCATTATGAATGAGAGAAATCAGCTGGCTTGATGTCTGCGGTTTGCATCATATTTGTCTTTATCTTTTCCTAAGGTTAGGCTGTACTCAGATCCCTTGTTAGCTCTCCAGCTGTTAGCATTTCAGTATGTTAACAGTATGTGTTGCTGTGAGAGGAGCAAGGCAGCCAAGCGACAGCCCGATCCAACATCTTCTGAAGTCAACACTCAAGTGCAGGATCTGTTTTACCTCTGAACATCCGCTGAAGATCTGAAAGTTCTCAGCTGAGAGAAAAGCCAGAGAACAACCTAGATTATGACAAGCCTGCTCAACTTGAACTGCAAGTTACTGGAAAGCTCTTACAAGTCAATTACTGTGAAATTATTTCTCTTGGGCAGAAGATTCCCATGAAAATTATGATTATTAGAGATCCAACGATGGTATAGAATCTCAAATCTTTTGCCTGTCATTTCTTTTTAAGAACTTTTAAAGTAGAAGATGTAAGAAAAGTTTTAAATGTATTAAACATGAGGAGATTGGAAAATCAAAAACTGGCATTTGGAGAAGAAATGAGGTCGCACAGTTTGGGAGAGAGAAGAAAATAGGATTTTCCTATGGTTGTGGCAGTTAACGCGGTTAGCGCAGCAATGGTTTGGCTTGCATTCCTAAAGTTTGAGAATATTTTAGGAATATAGGATTACCTCAAATTTACAAAAGGATGCTAACACATCCAGCTACAGCAGGCACCATTACAGACAAGGGCTGAAAGCCCAAAAGGATAAAAACAGAGTCTTCTGCACTTTAGCTGTACCACACTTAGCCTTCCTGTTAGCTTCGTAAAGTCTCGCTCTCTCTCAGACTGTATAAACACCAGTCATAACTCAACATGTAATAAAAAAGCGTTTCCTTTTAATTTATTTCTTAGATTTCTGTGCTTCCTTTGACTTTTTTTTGTCCCATCACCACTTTGTGCTGGTTGTACTTTAGGTTTTGCATCTTCACTGGTTTATAATCTGGCCGGCTTATTGTTGACCAAACTGAAAATCATTTTATTCTTGACGATTTCTTTTTGCAACTCCATTGATGCAGCATCTTGTAAAGCAGTGAAGTTCTTAATCATCCTAAGCATGCCTTTGCTGCACCAGTTTTACGACGCAATACTACCAGAACTTTGATGTGTCAGTTTGACTTTACTATGTGCTGAGGGGACTGCTAATTATAGCGACGTCTGTAACGTAGCTCTGCACCTTATTTGGTTACCCAAGTTCTTTCCTGTAATAATTGTCATCATATCTGAGTTAGACGAAGCTGGGGAAACGGCATCTCCAGCCTGCAGGACTGGTCTGCATCATGTGCACCAGAAAGAATGTAAACTCAGAGAAGAGAGTGTTTCACGACTCTGCACGTTCACTCTTGGGTATCCTGGTTTATGGGCGTCTAAGTGCTCTTTTGTGTTTGTTTGCCTCGGCTCTCACATGTGAGTCCCGAAGTCACATTCCCCCCCCACTTCCCATAACCCCCATTTCGCTGTGTTTACACCGCTGGAGGGCTTCTCTAATGCTTGACCCGGCTCGGCCTCATCACTTTGGTCATCACAAGACAAAGTTCTTAGTCTGTGAGTGCTACTATCTTCCAGGCAGAGTACGCCTGGGACTTCTGGGATATTAGTGTGTTTTGTTTTTGTTAGAAAAAAAATAGTTCAGATTTTTTCGATTCTTGTCTTCTGATGTGCATGTGACGTCCAGATGCATGCTCCCCGTCGCAGCGGTTTGTTATGGAGTTTGAAGTGAGACCGAGTTTGATTATCTGCAAAGGGATAAGAAGTTTATTTTTACAGCAACAAGCATCAGATCTTCTGACTACAACAGAAGTAGACCAAAGGTCGGCGTTTTTTTTTTAATGCCGCCTGAAGCGAAGCTGCGAACACGACTGAGCGCTGCGTGTGTTTGAAACCGTTTAATCTTCCGCCGACGGTGCCGATTCTTGTTAATTGTGTTCTGTAGGACATAGACATCAGCACCTCGCTTGTGGCCGTTGAAGCGAAAAGCCCACTTTCAGTCTCACTGATGAATGGATTCACAAAGAGAACAACTCAAATCATAATCCTTACATGTTCAGCTCTGCGCACCAGGTGAACTGACAGCACCAGGGAGAGAAAAGAAGAAAAAATGGTGCCTCTTTGTGGCGGGTGAAAAAGGAAGAATAAACTGTGTCAAAGATACAAAAGATGAAGTCGGCGACACGTGCCGACTGGGTTTGCGGGAAGGAGCGGGCACGTGCGTCTCGATACACGAGCCTTGGCTTAGATAGAGGAGAGGAGAGCAGAGCTACCTTTGCTCTGTTCTATTTTGGTTTTCGCTCGGGATGAGGAGCCGAGCTGAGCACCATCCTCTAAATAAGTGATGGGAGAGGATGTGGATTTCTTTTTCTGTGGCGTTGGGCGGATTTTATGCCGTGATCCACGCTGCCTCGTCGCATCGAGCAGCAACGATTCTGACTTAGCAGCATAGTGTGTTACCAAAGGAACAGCTTCACAAGAATGCTTCGCAAGTGAGATATTCAAGATGTGGATGTGATTATTTTTGCCTCTTGTTTTATATTCTAGCAAGGAGTAAAAAAATTAATAAATAATAAGTAAAGAAATGAATACGTTATGTTATAGGCACACAAACAGAAATAAAAAAAAATGCAAGCTAGCAGGAAAATAACTAAACAAACCATTTCAGTGTTTAAATTGTTATTTTATAACGTCTAATCTGATATATCTCATGTATGGCTCGCTATAAATTCTAAAAAAAAATGCATAAGGTCAACAACCCTTTATTGGAAGATAACTGGATGTTGAGTGGAAACTTGCTGGCACCGTCTGTAGAGCAACTAAATGTTCTTGTAGCTTTTCAACAGTGCTGAGCATCAGATTAGACGCCAATTTAATCTGTACGTGAGATTAGCCTGAAATCTGATGCACAGCTTTTTGTTGAGCAAATGTACCTCTTTTCTCCACGCTGAGCAGCTTTTTTTATCTCTGGAACATTGGTCGGTTTCCTCGCGTGAATTATTCCCTTCAGGTCCAATTACAACTGTTCTGCTGAAATGGTACCAGAATCCTGGTCGTTTCACGTCAACAATTTGGCCGATTCTCCAGAACATGGAGGCACACAGATTCAACACAGACACAAAGTATTCAAATATAGAAAAGAGAAACAGGAACCAAATTAAGAATATGCTGTACATTTACCAAAAATAACATATTCTGAAAATGTGCGTCTCACACTGACTATGTGATGCAGAATGAAATTCAAACTCACTTTCCTTCAAATTAGTTAAAGCAGATGTTCTGACTTTTCTCTGACAATTTAACGACAATAAATTAGTAGAAAAATGTTTATTTTTCTGCTAAAACAGGATTAAAGGCCTGGAACAAGCAGCCCCATATAATCTATATGCCAGATTACATTTTGTATTTTCCATTCTGTTATGATTTCATCCAACTGCAACACATTGTCACAGCCTCTGGCTTTTTGTGGGATATCTGGCAGATTACAAAAGGCGGCCATATTTGTTTTGGCTAACAGTGACCTTTCACTGACTGGGAGTGCTGCGTAAACAAATCTGTTCAAAGTTCTCCGTCGCTCGACTTGTGAAGGCGAAAAAACTGAGAAGGAAGCATGAAATTATTTCTCAACCAGGATATCAATGCTATGTTTGTGTCCATGCAGGCCACCAGACACCAGTTCCAAACACGTTTTATCTTTCGTTTACGCCAATTACTATGAATTTGAACATTGTTGTTGCTGTTGCCACGTGCAACTTCGTCCTAAATACAGAATGTCTTGATTTCATGTCTCTAAAATCAAGACCTAAAATTGTCTTAAATTCATTGGATACAATACGTTGGCCTTAAATAAGTCTTAGATGTTGTTGTGGCTGGTCTGTTTCACCTCAAGTATTCTGTCATTTTCTGTTTTCTTGTGGGTCTTCACTGTTGCACAAAACTTTGAATTCACTGCGTTCAGTGAATCAAGACGAGCTAGTCAGGTCTGTTAGCCTTGCTAGCTGCCAAGGGGCAGCAGAAATTGTGATCAAGACAGGAGACGACCTGATAGGCATTAACACGTTAGCCAATAGTCAGCAACCCGTTTCCCCAAAGTCTTCAGAAGATGTCCTGTTTACCAGAGCAACGTTTACCTCCTCAATCACTAACAGGAACCTTTTATAGATCCCTCTTGTTTTAGCTCAACCTTAGAATATCCATTTAATGATCTTCTAAGGTCCTCAAATGGACCTTAGAAGGTCCTAATAGATAAGCACAACTTTTATCCCATTTATAAACTTTAACAGATTATAATGTGTTGTGTGAAAGTCCATCTGTTGTTTTGGATAGATTTGTAGAGGAAGTAAATAACTCAAAAACTTTATGTAACGTCAAATGAGAAAATAAATTGAAATGTTTAGAGTTAAAAACTGTACTGCAGTATTTTTTGTGGCCAAAAGAACGAACCTCCACTGAGCTGCTGATGTGGCCAATGCTAATATTAGCAGTGCCTGAAAACAACACTGAGCAGAGCAGAGATGAAAAAGTTTTCATCAGCAGGCTGCTAACAGTTTCCAGTTTAGATCCCTGCAGAAACTTTCGACTCAGCTGAAAACTGATGCACATTTAAGGCCAGTTCTGAAGAACGCTCACACTTACAGCTGACCCACCTGCAGAAACTGCTCAGTTTCCCCTCTGGCTCCGGAAGGCTTTCTGCTCTTGCTGACCTAGATGGAATCTGCAAATGGACTCCATGCAGTATGCAGCTTCTCTGTGGAAGTAGGCTGCAGTGTTTCACCCAGAGGAGAAACTTTATTCTGAGCAGCACAAACCTGCACTTATTCTGTCTGATGGTAGAACAACAGTTTCCTGTTTGGGATTTTTGAAGCAGTGAGGACTAGAGGTGGACGAGTTGACCCAAAATATTGATCATGTCAATACCAGTTCTGTATCTGTATTGGATCAATATTAGTGTGCGAAGATTGATACTTTAGTTTCAAGTTCCACCGGGAATTTTTATGTTATTTTTTTATTGAGGTTTCTCAAGTCTGCCTTAAAAAAAAAAACAAAAAAGAAAACTTTTGATTTGCTCTCAAATAGCAATTTTTGCACTTTGTTTATTTAGGTGAAATCCACACAATCATGTTAATATGCTATTGATGCATTTTGTAAATACCTATAAAATTTCTCCAACTTATATCCTCGGTGTGAACAAAAGAAGTTGAAGAGAAAAACAAACAAAAACAACAACTAAAGATCAGAAGTTTGCTGATATATCAAACCTAAATAAAAAAGTATCAGTATCAGTCTCTGTGATACAGGCCCTACAGTTACTTTGTTTTAGATCGATGCCAAAATATAGAGTGTTGCATGGTTCCATTGAGGACAGTTTCATTTGCACTCATGTACTCCACATGCAGACTGATCAGCATCTGTCTCTCTGGCCCTGACAGAAACAGAAGAACAAAACTCAAATATTTTGACTCATTTTGATTTAGTCTTGATTTATCGGAAAACAGCTGAATAAATAAACTGCATCTAATGTGGCCTCTTTGCAAAAGATGATCCCCAAAGCCCTTCAAAGATGAATACATCAACTTTATGCGCCCCTCGACTTGTTGTCTGGAGCGAGTGCGACAGCAGGGAAAGCAAAGTGAATTTCTCTGAAGCAAAACACAGCTGCGACGATGTTATTAAGGAAGAGAGCGGCGGGTTAGGGGAAGCAGCGGCAGCCACGTGAAGGCAGAGTGACTGCCAGGTGGCTGTGAGAGATGCTGGCGGACCTAATGACAGCTTGTTTTCATTGGCCTCCGCGGACAGGACAGGGACGGAACGGGGATAATGGGTCAGAACGGAGAGAAAAGGTAAATAGCAGCAATGTTCTGCTCTGAAGAAACAAACCAGCCAGCCGGTGGGGGATATGGGGGGGCGAAAAAAGAAGAGTCGAGAGGAGGAGGACAAGGAGGAGGAGGGGGGCTCGGTATCTCTGGGTAGAGCTCGTTCATCTGCAGACCAAGCAGAGGTGCGGCTGAGCAGCCCTGCGCTGTGATTGGCGAGGCGAGACACTGCTCCATCCCTCCCTCCTCCTCCATTACCCCCACCCCCAGCTGAAGAAAGAGGTGCAGCAGCAGCAGCAGCGTCAGACCCAGACGGCACAAGACTCCAATCCAGACGCAGCGATTTTTTTTTCTCCCCTGCAGCATCTTCCCTAGGATGAAATCTCCAGAGTGTCTGCAGACAGGCTTTGTGTTTTTTATCATTACTATCCAGCTCTGAACAGTCGCATCCCCATCTGCAAAAGGGTTTATAGATTTTTTTTCTGTAAATAAGCTTTTTTATTTTTTGGTTTCCTTTAAAATTAACCATCCTAAAAGGAAAGGAAAGCCAAGATCCTAAAAAAAGAAAAGAAAAGAAAATCCGTTGGCTCCCGCTGAGGAGGAAGACTCCAGGTCACCATGGGCAGGCAGGGGAACGACGCCTCGGCCGCGGCTCCCGGGATGCGCATCCAGTGCTCCCAGAGCAAGATGAGCCTGTCTGCGTCGTTCGAGGCGCTGGCTGTCTATTTCCCCTGCATGAACTCCTTCGATGAGGAAGATGGAGGTAAGATGACATCCGGGGAAATGTCGCGCGTGTTCAGCTTTTGGGGTTGGTGGAGCTGACCGAGCAGCTGGGAAAGATGCACCAATTTTTATTTATTTATTTTTATCCCGGTTGGGAATTATGGCAGGTTGAAAGAGGGAATTTCAGTTCTCGTTGGTTTCAGTTGTCATTGGCTGATAACGAAGTGATGTTCCTTTTTTCCTAGTGACACCAGTAACAAAGATGATCTTATAAAAAAAAAGAAGAAGAAGCCTGACTTTGTGGGTTTGCGGATTATTTTCTGTGTTTTGCTGACGTTACGGCCCCTGAAACGTTGTGACATGGTGCCGCAAATGATTTATTTAATTGTTAATCATTTGATCAACACTTAAAACTAAAACTTACCCTGACAGTGTTAGAAAGTAACTTGCTATTTATCAAATCATAACAAACTGACTATCTGAATGCTGCTTCTCGCCTCATTCTGGCTGTAATTTGCAGAAATGATTCGCTTGGTTTGAAATGTTGTGGTTGTTGAGGCTCATTGATGGGGTCTGACTCGTCACTGATTGGCTGAGGAGGTTCGCTGCAGACGTCAGAGACAAACCTTTTGTCGCTGCATCTCCTATTGACAGTTTGTGGAGAGCAGGAAGAGGAGGCCGGCTCGATAAAGGAGCTTTCAAGGCTGAAGAGGTTCATTACTGTGAAGCCTGTGTTTGCACAAGAGACCAGGAATGACAACTGCACACACGGACAGAATATGACAGCATGTTGCAGAGAAAGCATCAAAATCAATTATTTATGAGCAATTTGTGTCCTGCCAGGGTCAACAATGTTGGATAGTTGGCCTCATTTTGAAGTCATGTGACTGCAAGAATAAAGGTTTCATCATTCACATGCTGTGAATCATTTGATTCCAGGAAGATTAAAGGAAGTCGTATACCTGACGACACCATGACAACGAGAGACGCACCAATCAATCGGCCAGAGATTGGAATCATTTCCTCTCTGGAGATCGTTTAGCTGATCTAATACTGAGAAACACTTATCACAGGCATCAGAACTAACAGCTTCTTGCCAATAGACACATAAAACAAACAAAACCCAACAAAGCCAATTGAACTTTTTTGAGTTTAAAAAAGTTGAACCAGCATAAATGTGGAGAATCTTCTCATAAGTTACTTTTTGATTCAAAACTGCTTCCTCAATCAGACATAAACCACTTTATTTTTCTTTCATGTGCTATCATCCTTACAAATATGGATGTGGTCAAATGTTCCGGACGCTGGCATCAGCCATGAAAAGCCTCATCTGCTGCATCTGGAGAGATGCCATCTTGTTCTGCTTTTATGAAAATAAATAAGGCTACTGGGTGAATAGAGAACACAGAAAGACAGAAGTAGCAATTAATTAGCATCACAGTTGAACACAGGTCTCAATACATTGTAAAAATCTGAGCCGGAGTTCGTCTGTTTCCCTGCCTCATCGGCGCTCCATAATATGGAAATGTGAAGGTGACTTTTTTTTCGAGCAGGTGATAAATGACTCTATTTGTGAGTGGGGGTTTGGGCACATGAGTCGTCAGCGGCCGATGTGGTAGGAACCTTCTTTGCGTGTTCAGGTGTTTCCATCCAGAAGGGCGAATCAGTTTTTGGCTGCAGAATTAAGTAGGTGCTGTCAAAAGGCGTAAGCAATTGGAAATCTGTTTGGCATCAAATGGACACTGACAAGATGTAAAGAAAATAAATAGATGACCTGCGTAATGAGCAATGGCGAATCTGACTTTAATTTAAATGAGAAGGCAACAGGTGCATCACCTCAGTGCCTTAAAGGGGCAGTGCTATGTGTTTTCCAGGCACTTATCACCGGTTTACAGCACATTCATATAAAAATGCCATAGATATCAAACATTACTTAAAAGAAATTTTACTTCATTATTTAACATCTTGAAATTAGACCTCTGTCTCTTTAAGAAACTCCTGCTCTTTCTGAAACTCCACCTTCAGGAAGTCGTCACCACACGGCTCCTCTATTAACCCTTTAGCAATGTTTTTACCAACATTGCCCTGAGAAGTAGCTCCTATAATGAGCTCAGCTGATGCACAGTACCAACAGATGCTTACTGATTGCTGCTGGCTAGTCTGAAGGAGCTGAGTGGGGACGTTGAAGGCTGCAGCTTACCGGCAGAGCTCGGTCCAACCAGGCATCGCGCGCAGCTGAAAGGTTGCCAAGGGAGATTAAACAATTTTCAAACATGCATGAAGGAAACATTCTAACATGACATGAAGCTCAAAAAAGTCGGTTTTACATAATACTGCCCCTTAAAAGCATTAACTTTGCCTATGCAATAAGCATTGGTCAAGTGATCGGGGCGATACCTGGAGCTTGTGCTTGTATGAGCACTACTGTAACCATAGTAACGGTGTGATCATGGACTGTGTGTGAGCAGCAGCAGGTTTGATTGGGGGAAGGCAGTCAGCTGTCTTCTTGGATCAGTTTGAAGGGTTGAACTGGGAAGCATGGAGGACGGCAGTGGATTATGAACCCACCGCGGTTCCTGTGGCACTTGGAAGTACAAACTGTACTTGATATTCTGCTTGGCACGACATCCACATAGCGCCACCGGCGTAAGCAGATTTATAAATCACAATGCTTATACGTTTGTCACATGATCCCAAAGCCGTCACTCGCATACTGGCGTTAAGCAAGAGTTCCGACAGACACGCGTCTCCCTTCTGAATAAAAACAAACACAAAGCTTTGAATAAAGTCCGATTGGATTCACCGTCATGAATTCATCTCCCGCTCTCTGTTTCTCTTCTCCCGTGTCGTATTGCGACTGTGTCCAGAAGCAGGAGGTAAGAAGCTGCGGAGCACCGTCCAGAGGAGCACAGAGACGGGGCTGGCGGTGGAGATGAGGAGCAGGATGACTCGGCAGGCCAGTCGGGAGTCCACAGACGGCAGCATGAACAGCTACAGCTCCGAGGGAAAGTAAGAGGACAGACAGACAGACAGCCGTTACATGTTCAGTTCAGACTGAAGCTGTGAAGTCGTACCTGGCCTAACGCCGTCCTCAATCTGATCTCTGGCTTTCAGCCTCATCTTCCCCGGAGTGAGGCTCTCCTCAGATGCTCAGTTCAGTGACTTCCTGGATGGCCTGGGACCCGCCCAGCTGGTTGGACGGCAGACTTTGGCCACTCCACCAATGGGTGAGAAGAAACTTGCAACATTTTCTTTTCTTATACAATAAAAGAAAGCTAGTGATAATAAAGCTTTTGGCTTTTTTAAAAATATATCTTTTTTTCATCTGTTTTTTAGGGGACATCCAAATAGGCATGGTGGAGAAAAAAGGAGCCCTGGAGGTTGAGGTCATCAGAGCCCGGGGCCTTGTGGGTAAACCAGGATCCAAGGCACTGCCAGGTAGTTCCTGTTTTCAGTCAGACCAAATGTAGCCTACTGTATCATTAATTATTCAAAATCACAAAGAGGATTATTAAATAACTTGTCAAGTGTTCCAATGATAAAATTATATTGACCAAAACATCTTGTAAATACTCGACTGCTTCGAACTCCTGATTGCTCCTGGAACGTCTCAGTAAAATGTGAACTAAACGTTAGCGTTGGGGATTTCTGTGCAGCTGCTACATGTTTAGCACTGAGATGCTATTTTAGGCTTGAGTAGCTTTGCTAACAGGCTAACTCATTTTAGCACAACTTGAACACAACAACAGTCTTTTCCAGCGTCTCATCAGACGTTTTTGAAGCAACAAGAAACTCCCCTGAAACAAGAGAACAAGCTAATTTCAGATAGCAGCTACCTAGACCCTGGTCTCTATCTTTTTCTTTTTTTTTTCTTTTTTCTGGGGTCCGGCGGGATGAACTCGCTGCCTTGTAGCATTTGGGATACTTAATATATAAACCAAGCAGCATTTCCCAAAAATGTAACTCTTCTTTCTCCTCTTTGTCAATCCCAGCACCATACGTAAAGGTCTACCTTTTGGAAAACGGAGCCTGCATAGCCAAAAAGAAAACAAAAGTAGCAAGAAAAACTCTGGACCCTCTCTACCAGCAGCAACTGCCGTTTGAGGAGAGTCCAGGAGGGAAAGTTTTACAGGTGACAAAATGACTCTTTCGGCTGGTCACCTTCTCGTTCGATCAAAAATGTTTAGCGTTTTTACCAATCGTTGCGATTCTTTATATTTTTTTTCATGCTTTTTCAGGTCATCGTCTGGGGCGACTATGGCCGCATGGACCACAAATCCTTCATGGGAGCCGTCCAGATCCTGCTGGACGACCTGGACCTGTCCAACATGGTGATCGGCTGGTACAAGCTCTTCCCTCCTTCCTCACTCGTGGACCCGACGCTGGCCCCGCTGACGAGAAGGGCTTCCCAATCCTCGCTGGACAGCTTCCCGCGATCGTAGCAGCGTTGCGGACCTTAACAGCGTCGTTGTAGCAGCCGGTGTTGCGATTTGCAGGTCACGAGGGCCCCATCCCGGTTACACTGCATGCTTGATGTTGTGTCTTCTGAGCCTGTTTCTAGGGGCGCGCAAAAAAAAAGCAAACAAAAAAAAAACAAAACAACAACAGAAAACAAATAACAAAACGTGATCCTGTATTTTAAGCAAAAGCGTTGCGCACATTGTGCACGTGGCAAAGCGTGTTGCAAGCACCCAGCGGCAGGGAATCGCCAGGTGTCGTCTGTCATTCGGAGGAAGCCGGGACGAACTCCTTAGCACGAGGAACTCATCGGTTCCGGGTTTTTCTTCCAATTCGAAGCCATGGGGAGGGGCCGACACCGGGAGCCACTGAATGAGTTCCGGCAGAGGCCCCTTTTTAGAATGAAAAAAAAAACTACAAAAAAAATCAATGTTGTGTTGATTTTTTTCATTTTTTCCTGTCTTTTATTTTTCACGTCTGCGTACTTTTATCTGAACGGGGCGGCGGAGTGACGGTGTTTCTAACCAGATGCTTGGTCACACCATGCCAACAAACCTAGCGACATAAATGCAGTTGTGGAGACCAACACTTTCAAAAAGGGGGGAGGGTGTGTGTGTGTGTGTGTGTGTGTCTGTCCTCCTACATGCAAGACGAATGCATTGCATCCTCTGGGTTTATGCGCTGATCCATCTTTGCTAGTAAATCGCCAGTTAATCAAGGGCAATACTGAAGTGGCCACTCACCAACACTCCAGAATACACGGTAGCAATCCCAACCCCATGAAGAAAAACAAAACAAAGTACAACTTTTTATTTTCTTCCTTTGTTGATATATCGTACGAAAAATCGGACTACGATTTTTTTTTTTTTACTCCTTTTCAGTTCATTTGCATGGGCACAAACTTAGCTGAATTTAAAAAGGAAAGTATATATATATATACACACATATATATATATATATGTATATTTATTTTCTTGAGGCTGTAACTTGCAAAAAAAGAAAAGAGAAAAAAAGTGGAAGAAAACTAAATGAAACAAATCAGCCATTTTCAACGATTTATATTATTTTTAAAGAAATATTTCACTAGTGCATGGTTTTCAAAGGGAGTGAATGCATCATTGTGACAAAAAAATACATTAGTTTATCATTCTTTAGACCATTCATGGGTGTTTCTTCAGACATTCAGATAAGGGGGGAAAAATACAAACAAACAAAAAAAACAACATTTGGAGTTATTTAAGAAAAAAGTGACAATGAAAATAAATGTGAGTTATTTATTTCATTGTAAAATGCTCCAGCCTTATAAAGAAACATTATGTGCAAATTGTACATTTCTCTTTTTCTTCCTGGTCCCAGGGTACTTCTCTTTGTAGTATTCACTGCTACCACCAATTAGTTCCCTGATATGGTCCTAATTTTAGGACTCAGTTACTTTACAGTTCTGCATTGTTTTCAATTACATTTTTTGATTATTTTTGTTTCGAATTGAATTTGATTTTACAAGCATGTTGAAAAGGATTTTCTGCAACATGTCTTGGGCACACCTTACAGTAACTCAGCATGTTTTGATAAAGATGATATTTGGACTTTTTGCAGATTCTTGTACAGTGCATGTGAACTTTATTACTTTTCTCCCTCGCGATTAATTGAGCGGCAAATTAGAAGTTGGTCTTCCGCGGCCAGTTATCGAGGTCTAAAACAAGACAAGAGAAAAGAAGAAGAAGAAACAAAAAAACATTCCATCCCCAAAGTCATATTTTCTTTCAGAATTTTTGAGGGAAAATAAACAAAAGAGAAAGAGGAAAAAAAAAAAAGTTTTATATTTTATCAAAGCAGGCAAAATAAATGTGATTTCCAAGTATATTTATTTTGACGCTGTCGTCGACAAACATGCAAAAACGATCCTTCTTGGTGCGCAGAGGCACCCGTAGCCGCGGCGGCGCAGCAGCAGCAGGAGGCTGTGGTTCGGTTTTACAAGCACTCTTAGTGAAGACGAGCAAATCACAAGTTTAAACAACAACAGGGGGATATTGCCACAGAAATCGTTCTTTTTGTCTTTCTTTTCTTTTTTTTTTTTGAATGAAAATGAAATTGATTTACTATATTTTGTTGTTAATTTCATTTGAAAGCCAAGACCAGTTTATTTTTTATTTTCTATTTTTAGTCATTACCAATACTTCCCGTGTCCGGGAGGCATATGAGTCTTACAGTCGCAGTATGTCTGAATGAAATGGAACTGAGGCATTCTTCCTTTTTCCACACGAGAAAAAAAAAAAGGCATTTTAATATCTAAAAAACTAACTTCATCCCTGTAACAGAATACAGTATATATTTTGAATTTACTGCTCACTGTACATACCTTTAGATGTCAGGATTTGAATAGACCATAAGCAGATGCGTATGTTCTCTTTTTGGAGCAGGAAAAATGCCTCAGGATGACAAAGACATATGTCGTTTCTTTTTGAATGCCTTTTAATTTCCTCTTTTTTTTTTGGTGCAATGTGTTAATGCCAAGGCTATGTCTTGGTGAAGTATGGTTGAGTACAGAGATTTATGTAAGTTATTTTTCAAATCAAAAATAAAAGAAATTGATATTACATTGATACAAATTGTTGCGTTTTGATTAAGCGCCAACAAAAAGCATCAGGGGAGCAAATCGATCTGGAGAAGCAGAAAACTATATTATAAAAAAACCACCTGGCAGGATGTGCACAGAGGAAAAGTTGGACTTTTGTTGGTTCTAATGTGACGACACAATCGTTTACATTATGATGCTGCATTTCCGCTTTGCTGAGCATCTTTTTAAAGACCTTGCAGCATAAATCATTTAGCCACAATGGCAGCAGCAACAAAAAAACCTCCTAACAGAAGCAGACTGTCGTCTCGCTGCCAGGACCGACCTTTACACCCTATTCATCTCCTGCAGTTCGTCAGACTTTCTTGCAGGAACAGTGCTGATCTCAACAGGTCAAACTTCACTCGGCTCAGCTGGAACATTTGGGTTTCCATCAATGTATTGTTAAAAGTCGGGGGGGAGGAGAATCTGCTAGTGGAGTATGTTTTTTTGCTAATATTCAAGAGTTAATTATTTAAAACAAGCTCCTATATCTTGCTGAAAAGCTACGTGTAAGTGAGTTTTGTCTTATTTGCAAAATAAACTAGACAAAAACAATTGGTAAGATTTTGTGTTTTTGCAGTGTGGAGTGTGTAGCGTACACAGTTAATGTGAGAAACAAGGGATCAATGCAGGTACACTTAGAGATGCCACCCAAAAACCTCAGAATCATGAAGTATCATGAAGTATAGGCATCTCCCAAAAATTAGTCAAAATATTGAAAGAAAAAGAAAGTAGAAATGACTCACACTTCTCAACTAAGCAATCTTTACTGGTGTTGGAGCGATCAGTCACTCCTTATAAATGCTTCAGATCTTTTTGCATGCGTCTGTCGGTAATTTAGAGATTAATGTTCATGAAGGCACAGACTGAAACCGACTCGGGGAGATCTCTGGAACATCTGGACAAGAAAATAGAGTAAAGTAGTGACTGTAATAAGTTAACACTGTTGTTATCTAAGCAACAGGTTATATTAGCAAATCAAATTAAACTAATAGGATTTTAATATTTTTTTAAATGAAATTATACATTTTACTCTGTTAGTGGAACCAAAAGTCAAGAGCAACTAATTGCGATTCACCCCACAAGTCTTTATTTAAGGTGAGGCTCCTGATGACAAAGCCAATCAAATGAATATTTCATCTCATTTCAAACTCAAGCACTTTGAATTTTTCATAAAGTCTCTTTGTTTCAATCAAATTCAAGCTGAAAGAAGAAAAGCTCAGTCAGTCCTGCAGCCATAAAAGGCCGGACGCTGATAAAACTCCGCCTCGCGTTGGTTTGTGTTTTCTTCCTTTATTGGGTAAAAATAAACATGACTCACAGATGACTGAGGTTTACATGGGAGGAAGGACTTCCTGTTTACATCGTATATAGGGAGAATACCCAGAGCGTTCCTTCAGTTCACCACATCAGGCTGAAGTATGATGAACTGGATCATCATACATCCAACCACGTTCAGACTGGGACTAATCTGATTGGACGTGACTGGATTATCCTCAGTACCTGGAAATTGTGTCTCTTGAGTAGCTTCTGACTCTGTGCTCATCAGGTTTGTGATTTACTGAACATTTCCTGAACTAAATATCTACAACATCAAAATCAAAAGAACTGTTCTTCTTTCCCTTTGCAGATTTTCCTTTCTGAGTCCTGCATGATGCTGCTGACCTGGAACTCTGTGACGCAGCACCTTGAGGAGACGGCCTCTCAAGCATTAGACGTTTTCACCACCGGTGAAAGGACGACCTGGAGGAAGACCTTCCTCCTCCTCCTCACCTGCATCATGTGGAGCCTCCTGCTCAGCCCCCTGCTCCTCCTCTACCTCCTCTTCGCCGTGAATTATGAAGTGGAAGTTGCAGGTGGCATCACGGTCTGCTTCGCGGTTTCACTGACTGTTGCCCTTTTCTTTTCAAACAGAGTGAGATGTCTGGGGACTCTGTTTGTGGTTTCCATTTTCATGAAGAAGAGCCGGAACCTGCTGCTGACGGCCGGGACGAGTTTAGTCGTTCTTAAAAACATCCGCAACACTCTGCGGAACCTGACCCGCCTGACCCGGAGTATGATCTGCAACCTGAAGGCAAAGAAAGAATCCGTCGTTGCTCCGTTTAGCAACTACGTCAAGATGTTGGAGTGGATCGGAGGCGTCCTCAGAGGGGTCACCGACCTGGGGGTCGTCAACCTTGACTCAAAGCTGAAGGTTTCGCCGAGAATAGAGTCGGAAGTGTTCAGGTTGAAGCTGAGCGAGGCTGAGCAGAGGCTGAACGAGACGGTGCGGTACGTTCAGGGCGTCATGGAAACCGTCTCCTCTGTGACGGACAAGATGTTTCCCGCCGTCAGCTTCCTGGTGCTGTTCATGTTCATAGCTTTACGGGTCAGGAAGTACTGCAACGACATGAAGTACAAGAACAGCTTCATCAGCAGGAGGTTTGTTGAGTTTGACGAGAAGCAGAAGGCCGAAGGGAAGCCTCACGTTCTGCCGCTCACCCCAAAGGAAGTGAAGCGGTACGCCGCCATCCCATCGGTGCGTCCCACCCGCAGCGAGGGGAAAGCCATGCTGAAGTTTGGAGCGCCCGTCATCTCCCACTTTGTTGCCTGGGCCCTTTTTATAACAGTGGACGCTTTGCTGTACTGCTTTGTTGATATTGTTACGAAAAGATTGTCGGAGCTGAAGCCATTCCACGTGCCCCTGATGATCAGCTTCAAGGTAAGTTTTGTGAATTGATTTTTAATGTAGGTTGTTTTTTTTTTTTTGATTGCATATTGGGCCAATGTAGCAAAAAAGAAACAAACTGAGATTAATCTCAGTAATTCCATCCATCCATCCATTTTCTATACACCCTTGTCCCTTAGTGGGGTCAGGAGGTGCTGGTGCCTATCGAGAGGCGGGGTCACCCTGGACAGGTCACCAGTCTGTCGCAGGGCATCTCAAAAATTTGCTAGAAAAAAAAAAAGATTTTGAAATGAATCTCAAAATTTTCTAGAAACATCACTTAATTTTTGCATTTCAAAAGTGAAATATTGTTGACTTTCGGAAAGTTTTCTGAGTTTTTTTTTTCCCATAAAATTTCTTAGATGAATCTTTTAAACTTTTGGATCTCAGAAATGTACTTGTCTTTTCTAGAAAATTTCTGAGTTTTTTTGGGTATAAATTTGCTTCTTTCATTGGCCCTAATAAGCCATCATATATTTTCCCTTTAATAATTTGGTTAATCAGAAGATTCGCTCTATTTCCTTTTCAGGGGATTGCGACTTTGATAGGCATGCAGATTGAAGAAGAAAACTATCAAAAGGATTTTTCCTACTCTGTGACTTTGTTTGAGACGAAGTGTCTCCCTGAACCTGAGCTGCTGTTGTATAACTCTGTGCTGCCGCTGAGCGCCATCCTCATCACCCTGATCATTATGGCTCTGACGGCTTCCAAAGTCTCCCAGCTCAGACTAATGGTCTGCGATCGGTTCTTTTCTGATGCCAGCAATGCCAGGGTGGAGTTCCTGCATCGCAAGATCCTGAGAAAAAGATTAAAAACAAACAAGAAAGAAAATGAAAGCAGCATTATGTCATTTATTCTAAAGGTTAGTCTATAAATTTATTGCACTATGCTATGTGTGCTAAATGTACATTAAACAATGCCTCTAACAGGAAGTGTTTTTTTTCTTTCTCTCCCTTTAGCTACATTTCTGGTGTCCGATGTTCTTCCGACCCAAAGATGAGCCTCGGAGTATCGTTTAAAGATATGGTTCTCTTTACCCATAATGCTCAATCATTTGCAGACGATGAATGTTTTTTAATTTAAAACATGGTCCATCGTCAGGATGGGAAAAAACATGGATTTGAAGGATACATTTATGTGGATGCACAGAACCTGGAATCAACTGCCTTTTGTCCTGCTTAAGATCCCAATCAAGACTTTCCAATTACAATAAACTCAACCCCCGAGACCCGTTCAGCAGGTCAGCTGCACCTCCAGAGAGCTGTGTGTCCCATGTGAGGCCAGATGTTTAAAATAGCAACTGAGAACACTCAATTATTTTGTTACTCTACCAAGTCTGAGTTTTTAAGATGACACTACGAGCTGCTCTAGCTCCTGGTCTGTGTCATGTGACTGCTGTATGTTGTGTTCATGTTTCTCTGGCTATTTGAGAGGAGCTGCACAGAGAGCAACTCAAACACTTGTTTAGGAATAGTATCATATTCAATGCAAAGCACTACGTTTCGACAGCAGCAGTTCAACTTTTTCCTGTTTTTTTTAAATTAATTAATTAATTTATTTTTATTTATTTATTTTTGTACATTGAATTGCACAGTGGTGCAGTTGGTAGAGCTGTTGCCTTGCAGCAAGAAGGTTCTGGGTTCGATTCCCGGCCCCGGTCTTTCTGCATGGAGTTTGCATGTTCTCCCTGTGCATGCGTGGGTTCTCTCCGGGTACTCCGGCTTCCTCCCACAGTCCAAAAGCATGACTGTCAGGTTAATTGGCCTCTCTAAATTCTCCCTAGGTGTGAGTGTGTGTGTTTGTCTTTGTGTTGCCCTGCGACAGACTGGCGACCTGTCCAGGGTGACCCCGCCTCTCGCCCGAAACGATAGCTGGAGATAGGCACCAGCACCTCCCGACCCCACTGAGGGACAAGGGTGTATAGAAGATGGATAGATGGATGGATGGATGGATGGATGAACCACAATGTAAAGTGTTACAAACTGACAGATCAACAAGTCATAGCAGAAACTATGGTTTTCATTTTCAAGGAAAACTGCTACTCCAGTGCCCAAAACATGATTGGTGAGTGAGTTAAGTAGAAAACAACTACATTATGTCGACTGACTGACAGAATATAAAGGTTTATTTGACAGCAACTTGGCACTGCTGCAAATTGACCAGAATTCGCCAAAATACTATTTCTAATTTATGGATGAATATATTGTATATGGCATTGAATTTAAAAAAGCATAAGAGTGGAACTGAGCAAATATAATTAATTGTCTTGTAAATATCTGGGGCAAATACATCCTGACTGAGACATTTCAGTATACTCTGATTACTTACATGAACGCCTCCAGGTCACTGTGTCCATCTCCCCGGGGAAAACATTGTGTCAGGCTGATTTACTCTTGTTTGGGATGACATTGGTTTAGACATTGGAAAGCAGCCGATACTCCAACTTACCTTATTGAGTTGAAGCTGTAACGCACAGCTTCCCAGGTTTTACCAATAATAAACAAAAAAAAACTGCAAGCTACTATCTTTTTGATCATTCTGAAACAATAAGCAGACAGATCTGCTTGACCTGATATGAAAAACATTAACATAATAAATATAACATTCCATGAAACTATGCTGTTTTCACTGTGTCTGTTGCAACATGTTCTACACATGTCTCTCAATACGATGACAAACCATGAGTCAGTTCAATTCAGCTTCGCTTTCATTATGAAAGGACACAGGTAACATTATTTTTAGTTGAAAACCAGACCGTATTCCACATATAAATAGATTCTTTGTGGGGGTTTTTTTTTTACACATAGAAGGCTGCAAGGAGCCTCATTTTCAGTGCGAAGCATTCAGATGTTTTGTCTGTGCAGGCTGCAGAGTGTAGAGCAGCTCCAGTTGCTTATATAACCTGTGACAGATATACCCTACTTGTGCAGTAAGCAGCGCTATGTTCTCCCTTTTCCTGCGCTGTCATTTCCTGTCCAGATCTCCCAGGAGTTTCTGCACCTCTCTTAGAGCTCACAGCCGGCTTTGACTCAGAGAGGTGACGGCCGAGTATTAAAAGGTCAAACACTCTTCACTTGCATGCTTTTCTTTGGCACTATTTTCTGGTAGGAAAAAAATATGGATGTTATGATGTTTGTAGCACAACGTTCCACAGGGGGAAACAGACGGATTAGTAAATGAACCATCAATTATTAACATTTTCCTGGCTTCAAAATTTGCTTCATCCTTTAAAAGAATTTAGCATCTGTAGATGATGATGATGATGATGATGATGATAAAGCCCAAAATAAATCTTTATATTTTGTATTAGATCGTACTAAAAATATCTTGATCACTTAGATTTTTTTTCTTGGTTTTAAATTCCGTTTGATGACTTATTTTTTTTTGTCACTATTGTATGTATTTAGTGTTTAGCTATCAGCCTATCAGTCATCCGTAACGTCAACATCTGATGAAATGACGCTTCGCAAAGCCTGGTTGAGTCGCTTCAAACTTCCATCCATTTTCCTGCACCCTTGTCCCTTACTGGGGTCGGGAGGGTTCCTGGTGCCTATCTCCAGCTGTCATTTTGGGCGAGAGGCGGGGTCACCCTGGACAGGTCGCCAGTCTGTCGCAGGGCAACAGAGAGATATACAGGACAAACAAACATGCACACACACACTCACACCTAGGGAGAATTTAGAGAGGCCAATTAACCTGACAGTCATGTTTTTGGACTGTGGGAGGAAGCCAGAGTACCTGGAGAGAATCCACGCATGCACAGGGTTCTCCCTGTGCATGCGTGGATTCTCTCCTTACCCTAACCCTAACCCTAACCCTAACCCATGCAAACTCCATGCAGAAAGACCCCAGGCCGGGAATCGAACCCAGAACCTTCTTGCTGCAAGGCAACAGCTCTACCAGCTGCGCCACTGGGCAGCCCTCGCTTCAAACTTGTAGATGAAATTCACATTTTCCTTTTTTTAAAAGTTCACTCAAAGTCAGCATGACATGTAACATGCGTAATATGTAACATATGCCTTTTACACAAAAGGCATATGTTACATGTGTTAAGATTGTAATTTAAGCTTAATTATTGTGCTTCTGGTTCTGCTTCAGGTTCAAAGATGTATGCACCACTGTTTATGTTTGGAGCCGTTTTCTTGTGTCTGAGGTGCGAATATAAACGCTGAGTTGGGACTAAACTAAAAATACTTGGTAGATATTGCGTTTTGGCAGTGAGGTGATCGGCCAGGTCGCCGGGAAACGTCCCGCAGCTTCCAACGGCCAATCTGCCTGTGCCAAAGAGGATTAGTTTCATAGAACCTTTTTATGTAACTTGAAGAAAATGAAAATGTTTTGCCTTATTTTCATCTGTTTATTTGAATGAAAACAGTAAATCATGGTCGTGTGTTTATGCCAACCAAAGGAGCACAACTGGTTACATCATCCAGAGTGTGGTTCTGATATCATGTACAAATGCATTACGGTACAGTAAAAATTCATAAAGCACCACTTCCCTCATCAAGCATTGCACTGCCAGAGACAAGAGGAAGGAAGAAGCAATTGCTCAAGCATGAGTAGACCTTCTGTGAGTCACACGCCGCCACTGACCCGTGTAGCAACCTGATAAGCTCACGCTGTGTCCTAACTGGCCCCGTGGCATAAAACCACGGCGGCACGCCAAGCCCAATGGGAAGCAGGCGCATGATGCTCAGTGACGGCTGCAGACTTTTTATTTTTTTAATTTTTATTAATTTTTTTTACCATCAAAACGAGAGAATGCATCTCCATACATGGGCATAGATGTGCCGCGTTCGGCCGGCTCATAAACTGCTTGATCAGCACACGCAGCCCGTCTGGGTCAATCAAGTAAATCTGAACACTTTCATGCACTTGTCTGTGTGTTTTCATGAATATTTCATCAAATGAGAAGATGCTTTCGGGTGAGAAAAATCAACCCCGTTGCCTGTGGCAACAAGCGCTGGGGAGAAATGGGGATTAAAGATTAAGGAAACTGGCATGAAAGAAGAAAAGAAGCAGATGCGAGTTCACATCAAGATGCAGTTTTATTGCACAGCCACCACAATATACAGGGTCTGAATGGTGCAATTATTTGTTTTCCAAGCCTTTTATGCGCATGAAATCATGCTAAAACTTATCACTTTGAAATATTTTACATGACTGCATAGCATTAATATGAAGGCTAAAAACATTTAGTGTTCCACCGACTGTTGAGCAGAACCGTCCTGAAAGCATGATGAAATGTACTGCAGTTTTATCTTTCAGCAGAAAGCTGAACGAGGTGCTGAGTAGTGTTAACGTAAAGGCAAATCCTCCATCATTACTGCAATAGATTCACTTTAAGCATCTAAAACTGTCATATCTATAAGAAACGTCCCCTGTTTACCGCTTGGTCCTACTGCAGGGACACAGCTGGACATCCAGAGAGACCTTCATGTTCTCGGTCGGTTCAAACAGAGATGACTTTGCCTTCATAGGGCTTTCTGATCACAGCTGCAGGCCTGCCCACCTGCAGGCGACACACAAAGCCAAAAGAAAGGTTAAGTCTCTTTTGTGCAACTCAGTGAATCCACCAGTAGCTTCATTTCCATTGACCATAGAACAACACAGTTTGATGTTTCAGAAATAAATTCGCTTAATAGAAATGTGGCAATTTTGAAGAATTCCAGTTTTTCGGTAAAACATTTTGGCGCCAGGAGCAAGTGGTTACTTGCACAAAAATGCAACGGCAAAATTTTTTTTGCATCACACGAGTCATGTGATCAATAACCGGACTTTGCCACTGGCACAAACCACGCAGAAGACGACAATCAGTAGCCGGAGGATGCTTATCACATGGGCAAACGTAGGCATGTGTGATTTTTAAATGCATTTCTTATTTAACGGAAACTCCCCGATTACAAAACCGTGTTTTTTTGACATTAGCTGAATATTGATTTTTTTCTTTTTTAAAGGAAATGCAGCTAGTGACAGCTAAGTAAGGCTATGTGGGCATAAACTGCTGCAGGTACGTTTTAGATCATCCAAAGACTTTCAGATCAAACTTTCAGCAGGGCGTAGGAAGTAGGCAGACATCGTGACGAATTATTTGGGTGTTGAGGTATACATATGCTGCCTTGATATCGATATGAACAGTGACTCACCTGATCTCTTTGCCTGATTCTTTTGTAAACGAACTCGGAGAACGGTCCTCTGTGAATGAACCTGCCCTGACCCGGTGAGACATGAAGCTGCCCGTCCTCATAAACCACTTTCCCTCTGGAGATGGTGACTATGGGGACGCCGTGGCACTCCATGCCCTCAAAGATGTTGTAGTCCACGGCTTGGTGGTGGGTCTTGGCTGATATCCTCCTGCAAAGCCAGAACTTTTCAGTAATTGGCCTCAGCTGAGAGAGGAAAGATCTTCAGAGAGACTGAGTGAGTCAGACAGCAATCACTAAAGTTTAATGTTCATGGCTCTTTTTTTTCCTCTTACATGCAGCGTAACCAAAGCCTCTTTCTGTCAGTAAAAGACATTTCAATGTATATTTGTTTCTTATTACATAAATGTCCCATCAGTTCAAATACTACTGGAGTATTTCCACATCATAATGCTAAAAATATAATCTGGATATTGAATGTGGTGTGAGTTGCATAAAAATGCATTATGAGTATTTTTTATTTTTCACCAAAACAACTGAAAAATTAATCTATTACATAAAAAAAGTTTAAAAAAAAAGTCATTTATGCAAAATCAGAATTCATGAACTTCTTTACAATAGAAGTGGGTTTATTTTCCACAACCACTGCATTTCTTTCTTAGTGACATCAGACAGGAGACCTCGAAGCCGTGTAATTCAACTTAAGCTGATCTTTTTTCAACCTTTTTATCTATGAGTTACATTTTGAGTTTTTTTTTTCAGGAGATCCCACTGATTTTCTGTCAGATTTAGCTCTGGACCATTAAAAACTAATTCCATCTTTATTTTCAGGATTCTAGCAGAAGCCACAAAGTTTTCTTCAGATCCGCTTCGACACAGATCTGTACATTTATTGAAATAATTTCAATCAAACCATTTCATATTTTTGCATGTTTGCTATGGTATCATAATGAGTTCATGATGATGGCATCGTTGCCATCACCCTAATTCTGTATTTCCCATAATTCTCCTTCAGAAACAAGAAGTGGCCTCTGACTGGGCCACTTGGAAAGATTAATATTATATCCAGTTAGAAGAAATGTGTTGGTAAAAATAAAAGATTCGATTACGCATAAATCTGTGAGGGACATGATTCATTTTGGACTAAACTGTATCTTTTTAAAGAATCTTAGATAACGACTTAATAGATCTTCTAACTTCCCTTTTAAAACAAGCATCACTGAAATGATTTCAATTGACTGTAGGTCTGCAGTAGTAAAACCTGGCAGAGGTGAGCCACCAGCCTTACAATCTAAACGTTCTGGGCGAAGAATTACGTTCTGGATTAGACGTGGATGTTATTTAGACAGGAAGTGTCAAACACTGTAACAGTCTAAGCAAAGTTGTGCGATGGTTACAGCACACTGATGGCAGCGCCTTGCCAAGCTTTTAACACAGCCTGAGGAAAACACAAGCAACACATCCATCATCTCCTGTAGCCTCCTAACAGCCAGAGGATTATCTAGAAGTGCGATTCAGTTTGAAATCCAAACTCGCCTTCACCGTAGACCACACACCAACACATTGATTCAATGAAGGATACTATAATTCGGTATTGCTCAAAGAAGTCATTTTAAAATAAAAAGAAAAAATAGTTACACTAATTTGCAAAAATATGCATGAACTCCACATTATAGGTTAGTTTTGTCTTCACTTGTAAATATGGTACGCATTTTGATTAATGGATCCAGTTGGCTCTGGTACTTGTAACTTAACGTATTTTGAAGCCTATTAGTTCGGCTTCCGGATGCTGGAGAAAATCTCAGTAATAAACGCTGTGCGCTGTACGCAGACTGATGCCACCCTACAAATAAATCACATCCAAATGGAAGACCAGATCAGCATGGTAGAGTAACACGAGTCTGACTCAGTCTCTTCTTTAAATTAGTCGTTTCCCTCCACCAAACCCTCTGCCTTTCACACGCCTCCAAAGTTCTCATTGATATACGGAGCCATACATCACGGCTACCGTTGTGTGTGCTGACAAAAACAAGATGCGTCCTCATTACTCAAGCAGCTCAATTATGAGAAACGAGGCGACCAGAGCGAGCGTTGGTTACGCAATCCGGTCCCACCGGATGCTGTTGAGGCGACGTTTGTGCCGGGGGCAATTAATAACGCAGTTTAACAGATGACTTCACGGCCACGGTGGTTGAACACGAGGCGAGCGCGTGGTTGGAACGCGTTATGACATCGCCACACACGCTACGACTGGAAGGAGAGAGTGCAACCGAGAGAAGGCGTACAGTTTTAGCTCCTTGTCATGACTACCGGCGATTCTTCAAGGGTTACACCGGTCTCCAAACGTAACCAGTGTATTCATGTACAGCACATCAAGTGGAGGGGTGATGCCTTTTGCTCCAGTTTACGTACAGTAAGCTGTTGCACTGTAAAAAGAAAATCTTACCAAGCAGTTTTGGTCTAGTTTCTAGTGCAAATATCTTAGTTTTATCGTATTTCAAGAGTTCTTACTTACAAGTAACTTTTCAGCAAGATGTACAAGCTTGTTTTAATAATAATCTCTTAATATTGCTAGAAAAGCACAAGTTATGAGAGAAATAATCTGCCAGTGGAACAAGACATTTTAAAGGGGAAGTACTATGTGAAATTTTTTAGCTTTACATAATGTTATATTATCCCCTCTGATGCCTCGATTCTTTCATGCATGTTTGAGAAATCCTTTAATCTCCCATGGCAACCGCTCAGCTGGTCAAAACAACAGGGTGGACCTAGCTTCACCTTCTTGGCGAAGCTCCTCCTCTGAGCTGTAGTATCCAAGCTTATGAGCTTTAACTTCACAGAGCACTCCTCCCCTCTGCTCCCCCACTCAGCTCCTTCAGACTAGCCAGCAGCAATTAGCAAACACATGGTGGAACCATGTATCTGCTGAGCTCATTGTAGGAGCTACTTCTCAATGCAACGCTGATAAAAAGTTGATAATGTCGTGATTTGAGTTTTTCTGTGTATTTAGTTTAGGTTTTCGGTGTCTGAGTCTCTGTGTTGTCCTGTTTGCTCCCCGTGATTAATCCCAGCTGTGTCCCGTTCCCTGATTGCCCTCCCTGTGTATTTAAGTCCACCTGTTGTCTTTGTCTGGTGTCGGATCCTTGTTGTCGTTGTGTCGTTGTAGTTGTCGTTGTCGTCATTGTGTTACCCCGTCATCATCATCGTGTTACCCTGTCATCTCGTCGTGTTCCCTGGTCTCATCGTGTTTTTCTTAATTAAATCCATCTTTATCACTGCTCGTCCTGGTCCCGCCTGCAATTTCTCACCGCACCAAAACCCACTTCATGACAGATAAAGGGTTAGCAGAGGAGCCTTGTTGTGATGGCTTTCTGATGGCAGAGTTTCTAGAGGAGCAGCAGGTTTTAAAAGAGACAGAGGCCTAATTTCAAGGCATTAAATTACAAAGTAAAATTATACCAAGTATTTTTATTATAACTGAAGGTAACAGTTGTGCTGTAAAATGTGCCTTGAAAGCGCATAATACTGCTACCCCTTTAAGGAATTATTGACTTAAAAAGAGCGCCTGTTTCTTGCTGTAAGTTAGTTTTGTCTTATTTGAAGTCAACTAAGATATCTTCATTAGAAACTAGACCAAAACTACTTAGTATGAGCTTGTGTTTTTGCAGTGCAGAGATCTCCCTGGAGGGCTCAATCAAGATCTAACAACAAACAGAGCAAAGCGCAGTCTCTCGTTATATAAGTCTGACACTACATATGCCACTGGAATGCTTCTTGGCCCTCTGTGTCTGGATATTTTGCAATTGCTCCACAAAACAGCTACTGTTTGTTTAAATCTGGAATCGGGGTGCAATAATAGGAACCTTCGATTTTTTTTTCTTTCTTTTTTTAAATGCAGTGTTGTGACATCCTAAGCCGGTTGCTGAAAATAATCTGAAAACTGTGCATTCTATGCTGTATGACTTATGGTGGAGCTCCCACATGAAATATTTGTCACTTTTAGATCCTCACTGTTCTCCAGGGGCATCATCCCACTGATAAACTGCGTATCTGCCTTATGTAACAGTATTAAAAATGCTTCCCTTGAAAACATAGTTTCCTAAAAAAGAAAAAAAATAGATTAAAAAAAACATTGCATCCTCCTCCTCAAATTGAAGCATCCCAACATTCAGTCGGATTCAGATGTAAATTGTGTTCTGTATTCATTTGCAGCTGCAGATAAACAATGACATTCAGACTTCTGGATGATGCACATGCGTAATCAGCTTAGCATGTTTTAAGGTGGCACAAGACGAAAGATAGAGGTCTTCTTTTTTTAGTTGCCCTCTATCTATAAAGTGCATGCTTTCAAGTGCTACAATCCTGAACTATCTTATTTATTCCGACACCTTGAAGTCATGCTTTCAAATCTCCCCGTTGTGCACTTCACCGCTGACAAACTTGTTGGAATATTTCAGCTGTAACGTATGAGAGCCATTAATTTTGAAGGTTTCCTGAACGTTGGGGTCCTCACCTTGTCAGCTTGGGGTCCCACACCACCACGTCGGCGTCTGAGTTTTTGGCGATGCGGCCTTTCTGCGGGTAGAAGTTGAAGATTTTTGCTGCGTTGCTGCTCGTCACGGCCACAAATCGATTCTCGTCCATTTTGCCGCTGTGCTAAAGGGGGGGAAGGACAGGGCGCAGAGAACATGAGGGGCCCATGGCGAATGATGACAATATGTGGAATTAGCACACAATAGGTCAGCACTTAACTTTCCAAGCGGCAGTCCTCTTGTGCCAAAATATCATCTATAATTTGTGATTTGTAAGCACTGTTGCTCGTAGTAAATCTTTCCAGTCTGGCTAGAAACACTCCCCACAGCAACAGCAGGAGAATGCAGCGTCAGCAACTCTGCAGCAAATCTGCTGCTTTGTGACTTTATTACATTTTCTGATTGCAATGCAGAAAAAACCCAGAAATGTACTTTTAACACTACTGCATGCAAAGAATACACACACAAATTTGCATTTCTACCCATATTAGGACTTTGCATTGACTTCCATTTATTTTACTAACTGCATTCATGCCGAACAAATATTTTACCAAACCCCAACCATTACTAATCTATTGCTAACTCTAGTGTTAAAAAACTTAATTTACACCGCACCTCTAAACTTAACAAGCAGAAGACAGTAGAACTGCAAAACCAGTGAGGACACGGAAAATGTCCTCACTTCCACAAATGACCTCAATTTGTCGGTGAAATTGGTGAAAGTGGCCCCCGTTATGCACTATATGCAAGTACAGGATGTACATACCACTTACATTTTTTCAGGTTTTTCCCTTTTCAACCAAAAATCTTCAAATTTATTTCATATTTTAAAGAGGTGTCATGTGATAGATCAACACAATGTAGTGCATAATGTAGAAATGTAAGCAGTTTGGTTCAGGTTAGACAGTAAGCTTAAATCTGTTTATTGTTTTTTCTGAGCTTTTTAGTCTCACACAGAGCAGTGTAATGCAGACCTACCACTCCTCTTTCCCAGATGACGGACATCCTGTCCTCCACACCATTCACTCCATTCGGGATCTTAGTGAAGTCATCTTTGCCCAGGGCCTTCTGGCACACAGAAAAGGTGCAGTTGTCCGTTCCCGTCACACTCAAATCATCACTAAACACAAATTATAAAATAAAAACGTTCACATTTTAAATCTGCTAAATTCTCAACCTACAGGAAAAAATTGAGAGATTTTGGAGGAAACGCAGGCCCAACTATGTTCCCATGGAAATGAACATGACTCTCAGGAACTCTGACATTTCTATTTAAAATAAGTTATTGAGCTTATGTAATATCCAAATTTTCGTAGCAGTGGATTTCAGGTTTTCATGATATGAAATCCATAATAACCAAAATGACAAGAAATAAAAACTTAAACTATTTCA
Organism: Phalloptychus januarius; assembly: GCA_902982915.1. Taxonomy (NCBI): domain Eukaryota; kingdom Metazoa; phylum Chordata; class Actinopteri; order Cyprinodontiformes; family Poeciliidae; genus Phalloptychus; species Phalloptychus januarius. The sequence goes on from CADWAE010000481.1 coordinate 15,447,394, forward strand.
CTCTATGTTTAATGAATCTATACAATACATGAGTTTCACTTCCTGAAATAAGTGTAAAAAGTAAAAATCTTTTTCACAATATTGTAATTTCTTTAAGATGCACATATATGTTATATGCATATAAAGACGAAATGCAGCATTTCGTCTTTATGTCCACTTACTTGGCCAAGAGGTCCATGAGGTATGCCGGGGTGCTGGGATCAGGTCTAAGAGGAGGACCCATGACGAAACCAGCAGCATGGGCCCAATCTTTGTGCCAGTAGTGGGTCCCATCAGTACCTAACCCAGCTGCAATTGGCTCCCCGACCACCACACGGCCTGCAAAACAGTCAACAAGTTAAAAAAAAAAAAAAAACGCATTTCAATTACAACTGAGCATCGTTTATTCACATTTTCTATTTGGGCTCTTTGTCTGTCATCATCACATTTGTGGATAGGATTATGATCATATCTCTAGCAAGTCTGTGTGTAGCATAGCTGACACAGAAAGCATTGTTGTGCACGTCTGCAAAATTTCTGAATGTGAACAATAACCTACGACAATGTCTATGGTTTGCGGCCCCTGCCTCGTCTAGACACACCCCTGGCAGCAGTAGCCCCCCGCCCCACTCACCATCCCTGCGTGCATCAGCCACCACCTTGGCAGCAGATTTGCTCATGACATGGACCACGTAGAGCGGGCAGTTGACGGTGTGGGCGATGGTGATCGCTCGCTGCGTGGCCTCGGCCTCCACCTCCTCTGGCCGACAGAGTTCATGACCTTCAGGGCCCCTGATTCCCATGGACAGCATCTTCTTGGCCCCCTGTAGGATCCCAACATAGAAAAGACACAACAAAGGCAGGATGAAGTGCAAAAGAAAAGCAGGGAAATCTAAAAGTGTTTATGCTCCATGACTTTCATCTCATATTACAATGAGCTGAAAATGTTCTTAGGATTTTATGAGACAGATCAACACAATGTAAAGCATAATTGTAAAGTGGAAGAAAATGATGCATAATTTTAAATTTTTTTGTGATATATTACTCTGATACCCCTAATATATCAGAGTAACTGATATATTACTAAATCAGTGATTAGACCCAAGTGACTTGTGATTTGAAACTTTAATAAAACTGCACATGACAGATTTTTTTTTCATGCAACCATTTTCCTTCTGATTCACAACTTTGTGTTTTATCTGTCATATTAAAACACATTGAAGTCTGTTGCTTTGTGACAAAATGCAGATAATTAAAGTAACTGGCACTTTAAATGTTTTTTAAATGTTTTTATTACAAACAGTATAGCATGAAAAGAATTTTGGATTTAAAATTTAAATTCCTAAAATCTCTGTATTAATCATAAAAGCTAATCAAAATTCTGCTTTGCAGCAAAAAAGATTTATTTCCTCTTCACCGTTATACAAACGGCTTCTGTAGCATTTGCTTCCCTCTAGTGGCGATTTGATTACAAAACAGGATCCAAATGACCCAGTTCAGATCAAGAAGCAGGTTCTGCTTTTGACACAAATCAATTTTCTCTCAAATTGATGAAGTTGGAATAAAGGCTGTGGAAACGTCTTTTAATGATCCACAAAAAATAACTTGAATTTTTATTTAGCTGTTTTTCTGAGCACTTTTATTGTTTATGTGTGTCCTTTCACACAGAAGATTTGATGCTATACTGAAATCAGACTTTTGTGAATTTAGCTACATTTTCCACTGCAGTTTCTACTCTTGTTGTTTTCTCTGCAGGTGAAACCTCTCTGCCATTAATGTCAAACATTAACTCACAGCTACATCAGGCCTGGCATGTATGACATATTATGGCTGTTGTAGATGGAGGGAAAAAAGAGGAGTAATCAAAGAAATATTTAGATTAATCTCAGAAATGTCCTAAAAAATGCAAAAAATGTTGAGCTTGACAAGTCAATTTCTTTCTTTCTTTTTTTTCTAAAAAATTTCAGACTTTTTTGGCAGAAATTTACTCATTTTTTTGTTTTGGTTTGTTTTTCTACTTACAATGACCCTAACACACCGCCATATTGATGTCCTTGCACTCGAATCACTTTCAGAAGTCAGGCAAATGTTTCATGTGAAATCAGCCCTCGTGTATAAGTTCATATTGTAATGGGAAAGATTTTCATTATGGAGTCTAACATAGTGGAAATAAGAGTGGAAACGGTCGATGTTTTTATTTTACGAGTAACTACTTTTTAAAATTGGACAAAAATCCCCCACAAAAACAATCGGAACGGCAAAATACTAAAACTTATTGGAACAAATGGCAATTTAAAAAAAAATGATACAAACCTCTGCAATCAAATCCCCGTTTTCAGCATGCACTTGAGCTATAGCTCCAATCTTTTTACACTGGGCAAAAGCAGCATACAGCTCAGAGTCCTGAAGCATAAACACATCCTTGTAGGCCATGAACATCTTGAACGAGTTCACTCCCTTTTCTTTGGCCAGAGTTTCCATCTCTTTCTTGACCTGCATTGTATTTAAAAGAAATGCAAGTTTGAGTGAAATGAGTTTTGCCTCTTTTGACAGAAGTAGTGCATCAGCAAGAAGGAGTCACCTCATCGCTCCACCATGTAACGGCGACATGCAGAGAGTAATCACAGCAAACTTTGGCATCGGCTGTCTTACGCCAAGCATCGTAGGCCTCCAGGAGAGACTTCCCCTTTTGGGGGATGACGAAGTCCAAGATCATTGTAGTCCCTCCGGCCAGAGCGGCCTGAGGAGAGGCAAATGTTACCACAGAGAATAGCTGTGCTCAAAAGAGATGAATCGGTCACAAAACATCTGATCCTTTCACTTTGTTCTGCTGGGCATCTGATACTGGGAAAGAAACAATTTGACCCTTTTGTATGTCACATTACATTTCTTAGAGCACGGCCCACTCCACCATGACAGATGTTAAAACAAGCTATGTGTGTGTTAACGGCTGTAAAGTTTGTCAACAAACTGTTGGTAGCCTATTATTGCTTTTATTTAGTTGATTTCACTTTAAAAATGGTTGCATGGTGTTTCCGTGGTCGGCTGCACAGACAAGGATGGAAACCAAACTTATTTCAACGTAAACATTTCTTTGAGGATAGAAGACTGCAATGGATAGCAGCCATTAATCAGAAAGACTGGAAGACAATGGACTCTGCTGATTTGAAGCAAACTCTTTTTACGGGTTAAGAAGATTGACGTTCATGTATTTCATAAGTGAGCTTGGTAAGATCCTGTCAAATGTTGCATTATAGAAAAGGTACGCATCTAATCATTAGCAACCACGAAGAAAACGCCCCAACATCATGTATTCTCCCATGTACGAACAGAACTGGTCAACATCAAGACTTTTGTACGCTGTTAAATCTGCTCCAGAGTAAGAGAAAACCGTGTTTATGACATAATGATATAAATCATGTGGCACGAATTCAGGCAGTTTGTTGATTTGATCAAATCAACAAACACATCAGGAGAGCAAAGGTATGGGTCGGTTTCTAAGCTAGCTACTTCCAACTTTTGTAAATTGTCACAAAAATGGTGATTAAACTGTGTGAAAAGATCAAGCTCCTCCACTTCCTCCCACCGCTACTATTGCCTTCTGAAGAAAAGCATCGGACCAGGTCTTTGTGACATCTTTAGCTAAATATGCTAATGGGAGAGAAACAACTCACCCTTCCAGGAAAACTGTTTATCCTCTGTTGTTGGTAGCCATACTAGCTAGCCTTAGCATTTATAGCAGACCCCGCTGTGGTAAGCTACTTGTAGCAAAGCACAGATGAAGAGAAAGGGAGTCAGCAGCATATACATATGGTTGATTGACCTCACTAAGACCCTCCTCCTGGCTCTGATTGGTTGTTTCTGACAGAGCTGTGTTTTGGTGCAGTTCACAGCAAGACCATAAAGGGAAAGGCAAGGGAGCTTGATTATTATTATTATTTTTTTTCAGCTTACCTGTCTCATATTATACTATTACAACATAGTGATAGATTTAACAAATACGTAAAAAAAAAAAAAAAAATTATAATTTTTTTTTTTTAAATAAAAGTTACATATTGTAGTTTTAAGGAGGCATTGAGTTTTTTGGGGCGTTCCATGCCCAACTTTATTTCTCTGATTGTGTGTAACAATGAGCCAATACTGCACCTTGGTCCCGATGTGGAAATCGTCCACAGCCCTGGTCCCCATGAACGCCAGCTCCATGTGTGTGTGCGTGTCTATCCCGCCGGGGATCACCAACTTGTCTGTGGCGTCAATCACCCGCACTCCCGCCGGGATCTGGAGGTTCGGCCCGACTTCCACTATTTTCCCATTTTCAATGTAAACATCGCCGATGACGGAACAGTCTTCGTTTACAACTTTCCCCCCTTTGATCAGGATCCTGCCGGGCTCCGCCATTCCTGCTGCGGGCGGCCAGCTGCTGCTGCTGCTGCTGCTCAGCGTTCGCAATGAGCAGCGGGGACAGAGTTTGTGCAAACTGAACTCTGCTCTGTTCTGTTTGTGTGCACAAGGTGAAAGTTCACCTGTCGGCTCCACACTCTGCAGGAGATGTTTTTAGAGGTGCTTGCAAAGGGAGGCATGTTGAACATTGCAACTGCAGTTTCATCTAATGCAACAAAAGTGATATATTTTCTTTAACTTCCTTAGATCCGTTAATCTTTCCATAAGTCAATGTATTTTGATCAGTTATGCATCGCATACGTCTACATATTCATTGACCTAATTCATTATCTCCTTTCCGAATTTCTCAAATGCTTCTTTAATTGTAGTTTTTTTAATGTTTCCATATCACTTTCTCTAAGCATTAATCTCTTAAGAAGAGTTCTGGACATGCATTGAGTCAGTCTGTTCCTCCTCAGTCTGGTTTTGGCATTAATAAGAAACTTATTAAAAACAGGATGTTGTGACAAGGTGAGAGCGAGGCCAGCATTCCTCTCCTGTACCAAAAACTAAAGTTGTAGCGCTGTAAACCAGTAACCCGGATTTGTTTTCAGTTCTCCTGTCATTGTGTTTGTTGATTAATTAATTGTGAGACATTTTTACTCTATAATATTATCCAACGCTCATCAGGCTGTGTCCAACTTTTGGTTTCCAGCAACTCATCAACCATCATACCACCATGAAAACAACTTAACTAGGAACATATACTGTTTGTAATGCTTGCTTATTTAATATCATATCTAAACCAGAAAAAAAGAACTTTATTATTTCACATTGTTCATTACCTGGTTGGTGTGAGGACATCTGGGGAGCTACTGAAATTAGAAAGTACAATGGTGGGTCATTAGGTGTCTAATAATTAACTTTTCCAATTCAGCTCCTCTGGAGGTTGAGTTCCTCTGACTGCGTGTGTGTGTGTGTGTGTGTGTCACTTCAAGCAGCCGTTGTCAACACTGCTCTTGTATGTAGCAGCAAAACCCCCCCAAAAAAGAACCTTACACAACAGAGCTGCTGAACGTACATTTGACCTCTTATCTGGTAAAGTTTTAAGGCTTATTTATGGAACATTCCACGCTAAAATATTCAACTTGTTTAATTAGGTTTAATTACTGAAAAAAAGACAAAGCAAATATTATCAAAATAAAAATGAAAAAAAAAAAGACTGCAGCTGTTTCAGTGTGTGAGCTGGTGACAGCCTGACTGGTAGAAACTCATTGTTTTGTGTTTTGCAGCAGCTGCTCTCTCTCACACACACAGTGAGACATCACCTCTACTTTACCATAATACAAGTAATTAATAAAGAAGGCAAGAACTAAAACTATTTTTAACACTGTTTTGACTTTGTATTTTTTTCTCTAAAAGGCGTAACGGGTCCAGAAATGTCTGGAGACAGGATAGGTTTGGAACGTATTCGTATTTAAGAATCTTTGTTATCCATAATTAACCCTGACATGAAAATCATTCAGCATCTTATTCTAACTCAACAGATTCCTGCTGTAAATGCGCTAACACAAATATTACTTCATTCCAGCCAGCATACCCAGGTGGGCCCATATGGGGAAAAGCAGATGTAACCAGAATATTTTTTTTCCTATTTTTTTTTGTTAATTCACAATTATTTATTTTTGTTCAGTTATTTAAAATTAAAATCCTCTTTTCTTTTATTTTGTTCTCGCGTAGTTTTTAAAAAAAGTCATGTGACCTGCGGCTGCACGTCAGCGTATCAATCAGACAGAAACCGTTTATATGACGGCTGTTCACCTGTCTGGTGGGAGACGCTGACTGACAGCGTCTGGCAGGTAGGCTTCTAGCTGATCTTTTTAGCTTTTAGCAGATGTTTAAAAAGCTGTAACCCACTCCTATGCCTCTCGATTTTGTAGACTTGCACAATTGTGAATAATAGGCGAGGAACCCGAAAGGTTTGGCAAGAGGGGCTGGTGAGTGTTTGGTTGTTTATGTCCGGGAGCTAGAAAGCTAGCGCTACCTCCCGTTATCTAACTGAAACTTTAGAACCCACCATATGTTTGTGATGGTGGAAGAGCATGTACATGTCTGAGATTGTTAAAAGGAAAAACAGTGGATTAATGAATCGGGCCTGTTGTACACAGGCCAGGTTTTCCCTTCCCATCTCCAGATGCCTTCCGGATCTGGATACCATGGTGGATGGTCTGTGTGTTCCCGAACCCAGACTGGCGAGCTAACTTTGAGAAAAGGATACCAGGAACACCGCATTCGGAATTGCGGGACTGAATGAGCCTTGCATCTTGTTGTTCTTCTGTGGGTCGGTCGCTTCCGTGAAGGAACTGCCGGATTCTCCCCCGCTAAGGGAGACATTTTTTATTTTATTTATTTGTTTTGTTCATGAACCATGTAAATAGTGTACATATTAATACAATCACATCTTGCACAAAGTTTGTTGTTTTGCCGTGTTATTGCAAATCGCCACTTCCTCCAGCAGCCGGACCTAGACACGTAATTCTCTGATTTAATTTTGACCATTTACTTATCCATCACAGTATTCACATAAGTACATAGGTTACACAGAGCAGACAATATGGATCCCACATGGGTTTGTCTGCAGTTTCCATGGTGGCCCCACATGGGTTTGCCCTTGTAGGACCCATTAGGTGGTGGCCCTACATGGGGAAGCCCGTATGGGGCAACCATGGAAACTGTGGGACCCATATTGTCTGCCCTCCTTATCCCCATATGGGGCCCAGGTAGGTATGCTGGCCGGTATATTCCAATAAATGACTCAGTCTGCCTGTTTGCTGTCAATATCTGTCGATAAAGAGAAACAGCGAGGCTCTGATTCCGCCGCGGTCCCTGTGGAGGAGGCAGACGCCTCTCTTTCACGAAGCCTCGCGAGCCACTAAGGAGAGATTAATATTTTAACTGCAGTAGATTTGTTGTCGGCTGCGCATCAGTCCAGGCAAATTCCGCTCATCCATTAGCGCATTACCAAAACAAGACACATTGGAGAGAGACAAAGACGCATGCGGCGGCGAGATAAGCGCGCACACCGGGCTTAGGAACACCTAACCTTCACAGCCGCAATAAACAATAACATGTGACTTAAGAGGATTTACATAAGATGAGAGGAGTAATCAGAGGGAGCGAAAAAAAAAAAAAAAAAAACCAACGACGCAGCAATAGCATCTCCTGAAAAGTCCCAGCGTTGCTGACTGAGGGAAAAGTTGTGTTTCTGCTGGATTTGGAGGAAAGCCGCTGTTATCGTTTTTATTTCTGCCACACGCTAACATAGATGTCACTTTTTCTTTTTCCACAGTTTTTGCCGCAGAGTGAATTTTGGCGAGCGCGGTGTCGAGCGTCGGAAAGGCGTGCAGCAAAAAGTGACATGAGATCATCCTGCAGCAGATTATCAGAGTTCTCTGCTCAGGCAGCCAGAGGATTGTTTTCTGGGTTTGGGCTCAGATTCATGGTGTCTTCTGCATTACTGCAGATTAGAAATAAAAAAATCAAGTTCACATTCATGTTGGAAAGTATTCACATCCGCTGTACTTTTATAGATACTGACACATTACAGCCATAAGCGTAAAAGTATTCAATTACTATAAACAATGGACTACATGACTCTGAAGCAAAAGAAAATAATTTACTTATTTTTTTTTTTTACAAATAAACTTAAAAGTAAAGACAGGCCATATTTCATCTGGACAGATGAGACCAATTGGCTGGAACATAGTACTTATTTTCATAACTCTGATGCCATCATTTTCACATGGAGGTATGGTGGCGTAGCATCATGATGTGGGAAAGAGACGATTCTGGAGGAAAGCCTGCTGCAAAACACTCAATACCTGGGGGAGGATAGTTTTCAAACTGGCAACCCAGTGGTTGAAGGATGAACTCTGACCGCCCCCAAAGTACTTTGAAATTTGTGTTTTATGCCAAGAATGTGAAAATGTCCAACTAAATGGATACATCTGCCATAACTGGAGCATTCATTTCTTCTTGTTTCTGGACAAACTTCTGTTGATTCAGTCTTTCTTCCAAACTGAACAGGTTAGGTTGGATCTTTTGAGGCGAGGCTCTGTTTTGGTTCAGTTCTGTTCTGACAGAGAGAGAACTTATTCTGTTGTTACTATACCAATATAAAAATGAAGCAAAATAGTTCTAAGGACAAAGAGATTTTTTTAAAAACATGCGTATGATAACCTGTCTCACTCGCATGTTTGTAGCTTCATGGTTAATTTGACCTGTTTACAGAATGCAGGGTATAATTTTTTCTCCCCCCCCATAGTTTCTGTAATATTAAGCACTTGACTCAGAATCACTAACGCTGGTTCAGGATAGAACTGAAACGATTAATCGAATTAATTGCGATGAACCGATTATTCAAACAATCGACTAATTTAATAAGCGATCAATCTATAACTGGAGCATACAGACTCCAACAAAACAAAACACAATTTTCTGAAAGAACAACATATTCAGAGCAGTACTGTGGTGCCAAAACTGTTCAGAAAAATATTTTGCATTTAAAATGACAAAACTCAGCTGGAGATTCATAGTGTTCACTAAAGGAATGTTCTGTTTTTGCATTTTAGCCACCAAAGTGTTTATTCCTTATTTTAAAAAATGTAATTCAATATGTTTATTTGGATTCTTTAAAGAATTTCTAATATTGTTTAAAAAAGGCTAAAGTGGTAAAAATGAACAATCCGATTAACTGATTAATCGTCAGGAAAAATCAACAGAATAATCAATCGCTACCATCATGGCTAGCTGTAGCCTTAGTTCAGCACATGTCAAATAGTTTGTTTCATCAGTGAGACTTAATCTGACTCATCATGGGAGTCAGAGTCAGAAAGAAAAAAAAAAAAAAAGTAGAGCAAGGCTGCACTACCACCAATCAGACAGCAGAGGGCAGTGTTCTCCGCAGGATGCGCTGGGACCTTCTGCACCGCCTGCTGCAATGTTTACTGTACAAAACCCCCCCATCATAAAGCAATTCCAAACTATAGCAAAGAAAATATGGCTCAACTTTCCATGATTGAAGGGAACATTTGTAATGCATCGCTAAATCGATGAATAGAAAACGCATTAGTCACTCTGAGATGTATTTTCAATGAAGGAAGACGTGGAAAAAAAAAAAAAAAAGGAGGTGGGGGGGGGGGGGGAATGATGTATTGCTATGAAAAAAAAAATCTGCGTCAGTAATGACACCAAACTACTTTAGGGTATTCATCGCTAATTTGCAGCGTTGAAATAAAAACTATCTGCGTAATAGGGCATTAAACGTGACTTAAAGCGGGGCAGGATTCCCCGACTCAACTCCTGATGGGAGTCTGCAGCTCCATCGCAACGTTCGCCAGTCACATTGTCGAGGCGAGGGCGTCACAAGGCGGCTGCTGAGCAGACTCCGTTTAAAAAAAAAATATTAAGCTTCCAACAATAGGAGGCAGAAAATGTGAAGGGAAACAATTAAATTACGCCTTGCATGAAGTTTGCTTTTCATTTTGTGAGGCAAATTTAGTGCCACGGTTAATCATTATGCTGTTGAACATGATTTGCAAAAAATATTCAAGAGCTTTATGTGCCTCAGTGCCCCTTCTGTATTGAAAAATAATGGGCCTCTATCCAATTAAAAACTGCATTAAATCTCTAAAGTATTACATGCACTTTACTGGTATCTCTTTGATGAGGCTTTTCTGCATGTGCAGATACAGACAGCACACTGAGAAAAAGGGGGCTTTGACTAACCGTTCCCTCTCAAATTTGGCACAGGGGTTCTGGATTTTATTTATTTATATATATAGATATCTATATATATTTATATATATATATTTTTTCATGGATAATGTAGCTGCAGGCGTGCATTTGAGCTGAAAATGAAGCCGAAATCATCCATCTGGAAGAACTTCCTGATTGACATCCAAAAAAAATTCACGCTAAAAAATCCGTCATTTAAGCAGCATTAGATATTTCACAACAGCGATCATATGTGTTTGGATAAAATAACGCAAGATTTATGTTTTCCTTCCTCCTTTGATAGGCAGTGAGTCATTGTTCTGCTACGCAGACATGCGAATGGATGATTTATGTTGCCATCTGTTTGCTTTTGATCATAATTTCATCAACTTTTTTTGCAATGTCATTTTTTGCAGAATGACACTGCATGACAAGATTTTTTTTTTTGCGACATGCACACACTCCCACATGGACAAGCTCCCTTCTCCTCATCCCCCCCCAAAAAACTTTCCAATAATTAAGCTCCCTTTCCATCACTGAGTCAAAACCAACAACCCTTAAAAAAAAAAAGTGACTAAAAATATGATTACGAGCCACAGACGACCGACTTACACTCCCTCTGTCTCTTCGTGTTAATTAAAAAAGATTTGCAACTACATGTGTCTGCAGATAATCAAAATGTCTTCTGCAGCGGCTCTCCCAGATGCATCGGCACTCCACAAGCTCATTTGCTTGCCTGAGATCTCATGTTTGTTTCGAATTAATCAATCTAACTACAATTGAGTTAATTAATTAGTGTTTTAATGCTACTCTTTATAATTGCAGTCAGATGAGTCTGCAGACAAAGCAATCACATTAATGCAAATACAACTGATAATTGTTATCCAAACTCTCTTCCCTTCTCCCCTCCCTCCGTTGCAGAAGCTTTGGGGAAGAGCTCTTGTTGTGGTGTGAAGTCCTAGGGTTTCCTGCACTGGCCACTAGATGGCACCGTTGAGCAAAGTTTCAGTATCTTCTTGCGGCTTCCTTGGGTGTTGTTGAATTAGCTGTTCTATATTATCATTACTCCAGTAGAGTGTGTGTCCATATATGCATTGAGGAATAAATGATGATACCCTCACTCATACATGGACGTCTACACTCTTAAAGCTACCTGTTACTTTAAGCAATAAAAGTGGTGCAGTAGTTTGCAGACATTTTCTGGGGGGTAGATTTTAAACAATTTTCCTGAGTTAAAATTCTGAAATTGTAAAAGCTAAAAGATGGTTAAATGACTGATGACTCAATTTAATACTTTATTTAATTTATTAGTTCACCAAATTTAGTTTTAAACGCTTTAAAAAATAATTTCACATGAAGGGAGGGCATCACTTATCATTTATTGTGATACATTTCTTACGATATGAATCTTGATTTATCGCTGTCACAATAAATTCCAATTATTTAAGACGCCTCAAAACTGTCAGTGTTGTCGGGATTGTTAGTTTTCTCCACTGTTTATTAAGTGGCAGTATCAATAAATTTGAAAATATGCTTAAATACAGTTACTGTGAGCAGTTTAGTGATATAAAGTACTCTTATTTATGTGATTGGTGAAACATAATACAAATGTTTTTCAAGAGCGCTATTTGTGTTTGTGGGGCTATAAATGCTGTGGCAATCAGTCACAGTCGTACAGACACCTATAAAAGCAATAATAAATATTTCTCACTGTCACTTTTATTGTTATCGCAATAGTATCGCAAATTATCGTGATAAAACTTCATAAATGTCTATAACGTCCAACCTTATTTCACACAAATTTATTTATCACTTATCTATGCCATTTAATATGAAGTTAAACGTTAAGAGTTCATGGGATATTATTAGTTTGTATGATTTAACTTATCATACAAACTAATGTATGATTACATTAGTATGTAATCATACATACTAATGTAAACTTCCACAACTTCCAGAGTTGTGGAAGTTTGTTCCACAACTCTTGAACAAACTTCCAGAAAACTGCAAAACAGCTGAAACACCGAGTTCATTTAGATAAAGAATTGAAGCCCTCCTGTTTAAAGTTACATTTGATTAGAAGCAACTGGAACACAGATCAACATATTTGATGTGTATTTGCTTGCTGTTTGACTAAATGTGATGTTCATAGTTTATTTAACAATTAATAACTACATTAAAATGTTTATGACGTAAAGCTCCTTGAACTGCCTGGTTGTTGGAACGTCCTACAAAAATAAGCAAAACTTGATTTAACTATATTGTAATAATCTGAAAATACATACAGTTCACATGCACTGAATAGATTATAAACAAAAGGATAACCACGTGTTTCATATTGCTCAGTGCAGACTCATCATCCTCCAAACACGTCTACAAGCTACAATTACTCAGTAGCAGACACACTTAATTAATAAGGTTTCAGAGTGTTTCATTGTGCTAGCTAAAGCTAACGTTAATGGCTCCGGATCCTGTCTGTCACAACAGCTGCATCCTCCTCAGTAACACAACTATTAGCTCCTTCACTGCTTTCTCTCATGAAGTCATCTGCAGCAGAAATAGAAGACGGTTTGTGTTTTAGACATGCGTTTCACCAAAATATCAGTAAACAATTAAAAAATGACATCGTTCCAACTTGACTTCCTTCCATGGCTAACATTGCCTCAGTGTGCATCGTTAGCATCACTGCTCTTATGTATAAGGGAACAAGCTCAGATTCTGCTTCAACACAGAAACTCCGACAGCTAAATGGTTTTGATAGCACTCAGCTTTTCCTAAATGATGACAATAACTCTGTGCAACTCATCTAAAACCATCAACCTCTGTTGAAGCATTGTCTTTATAGATTAATTCTGATCAAAGTCTCCAGGTAAGAGTCATTATGGAAGTGAAGCAACATGTTTTGAACTGAACCATTGATAACCACAGATATGCTTTAGTAAAATCTTTTCTAAGGTTAACATTTAATACATGTCCGACTTCCTCATTACAGTCAATGCTTTCTAAGCAAAAAAGTTTGACAGGTTTTAGCTTCTTCTGCCAAAGTTGCTCAGTTTGTGTCTGGCAATTTGTATTGTTGAACATAAGTTCGTAAAATAAGAGGTAATAACAATGTAACACTCTTGGTTTTCTGTTTTGCGGTTCAAACATGGATCTCCAACTAAATGTCACTTCCTCCTCAGCGCGAAAGCAGCAAACTTTTCCTCACTTGCCGTTTTTGCTCCCTAAAAAACGCATACAACTGCGTGACATTAAAATTCCACATTTTTCTTGCAACATCTTCATTATAATTATCCGCGCCATCAGAACCTGTGGCTCATTTTAAAAACTCCTGGCTTTGCATAGCGACAGGGGGGGAAACATTTTGTTTACCCAGTTCCTGGTGTTTTTCAGGAATACACTCCCATCATCCAGCAGAGAGAGAGAGGGAGCCATTATTCCCTCATCTCTTTAGTTTATCTCCTCTGATGATCTGCTCAGATAGATATGACAGCTGAATAAATATGCAAACGCAGAGCCGCGGCTTCCACACACTCTGGCTCCGAATTTCCATTCTGCTCTCCGATTTAAGGAGGAACAGTGCATCGCGATAACAATGGGGCTCCTCGGGGGAGTCGGATGAATGATTCCTTTTCTTCTTTACCATCTCGCTGATAAAACACAGATATCAGCCGACGAAGAAGAAAAACTCAACACACTCCTCACTCATTCGCTAATTAAAAATCTCCTTTCACTAAATCTGCCATTGATACTTTCTGAGGAGATCTTTGAATATCAGAGAATAAAAAATGGGATTCATGAAATCGTCTTTAATTAACTTCAGTCGGCGGTGTCACTACTTTTTTTTTTTCTTCTTCTTCTTTTACTCTTTCCACCAGCTCCGCTGTGTCCTTCAAGATCTCCTCCGTTTGAAGTCGGGATGAAGTGATGCATCACGAATGTTTTCACTTAATTACCTGAGAGCTTTTACAGGACGGATGTGAAATGACAGACGCCACAAAATCAGATTATTAGAGTGTGAAACTCTCACTCAGAGGAGAATATTCAGCTTTTTCAACATCTTCTCTTTTCTTTCAGGATCGACATTTTATATCCTTTTTTTTCATTACGTTGCAAACAAAAGCTGTCAATGTCAACATCTTAAACTATAAATCACATTTTGTTTAAAAAAAATGATACAAAAAAAAATCATTTTAAATGTTAAAAGAAAAGCATTTTTAGAATTTGGATCACTGCTGCACTGCTGGACCTGAGCAACATATGCTGCCTTTTTATAGCATACTGGTGACTATCTCAGCTTTAATACTTTGGGCTTTCGCCTGGCCCCCAGTTCCCAGCATGCTTTGAAAACATGTAAGTCTCTTTTCAATCAGTTTTTTTTTTTGAGCATGGCATCGATACTGGTTACATCTGTGTCTCTCTTTGGCAGAAGGATCGCCTTGGGAGGGGGTCAGATTGACCCAGCTTCGACGCAAAACCGGGGGGGGGAAACAAACAAACAAAAAAATAAATAAAACGAGGGAGATGGCAACAAAAAAAAAACATGGCTTCTCTATATTTAACCAAATCTGCAGCTTACTCTGGGAAAACACATGATAATGATATCCTCTTAACAGTCCTTGCTCGCAGAATTACAGCAGCAAAGAGGGGCGGGGGGGCAAAACGTGGGACCAGAGCGGAGGCGCGGTTATTACAGCGCCGTCATTATGTTGTGACTGTGTTTCTGGCCTCTTTCACCTTCTGCGGTCAAAAGATCAGCACTACAAAATTAGCAATTAACGCAGCAACACTGACTCTTTCAGGAAAAAGAAAAAAAGAAGAAGCTCAGCATCACCATAACATCCCTAAATAAGCAGTCGCTACGTGATTATTTTTCTGCTGGGTTGCTGCTCTTTTTAGGGGGGATTTTTATTTTTTATTTTCGCCCCCCACACTCTCGGAGAAGAAACGTGTCCGCTCTTCTACGTCCAGCTGCTCTAACGTGCATCTAAAATTAGATCCATCTTCACTGGCAGGTTTCTTGTTGTATTTTTTTATTTTTTTTGCTGAATCTTAATTAACGATTAGTTAAAATAATTCTCTAACTGCTTTTTTTTTTTCCTCCTCGGTGGAGGATGGTCTGTTATTTTAATTAAGCAGAGGTCAGATTTATTAACTCAGCAGGATAGCGTGTGCAGTGAAACTGTGAAAATCAGCAACAATGTTACGCTCTCTGCCACTCAACGCGTTGACGCACGTTTCTCTTTTTTTTTTTATCTCTTCTCCTTCGACAAAACTGTGAAACGAGGAGGGAGGAGAGGCAATCTGGGGAGGGAGACGATGTTTTTTTATGCTGTTGTTGTTTATGGATTTATTAGAGTTTCCTCTTTGCCATGTGACCCTGACGTTTGGGGGGGAAAAAGCTGAAGAGGATGATGGTTCTATTTTTTATTTAAATTTTTTTGAAGTGATTTTTGCATCAAATCATAAAAATAAAAAAAAACAACATTTTCTGCATTTTACATTTACAACACCCAACAGTAAATTTTCTCGCCAACATGCGGACATTAAAACATCCCCTCACCCCCTTTTTCTTCTTCTTCTTCTTCATTGAATCCATTAAACCCAAAATAGAAGCGGCTCCAAAAGCCCCACAACATGCGGTTCATGTTTCCTGCATTCGTTTGTTAGAAATCTCTGCAGGGAAAAGATTGCAAAGTGCGCTGCGTGTCTGTCTGCGGCCATGCAGCAATTACTGCCAGAAAGCTTTTGACTCCTCGTGATAATGCGATGCCTTTCAGAAAATTACACAGATTTCACATCAAACGCTGAGCATACCTCGGCGGCAGTTGGGAGCTTGGAAGAAAAAAGGGGGGGAAAAAAAAAAAAATCCTGACATTCATTCGCCCAATCCTGTAAACCCCCCTGCACTCCTACACGCCTCATCCTCCTTGAATCTACAGTAGGCTTTATTTGTCTGAGGGGGTGAAAGACAAATCGAAGGGAAGCTGTTTGCTCTCCCTGGTCAAAACTGTAAAAATCTTCTTAATGAGCTATTTAGCGGCTTGATTTAAGAAAAGCTTTCCTGGTCACAGGCTGGAAGACGAGCTCTCCACTCTATATATGAGATTGTTATGTATATTAATAGATAAGACGTGACAAGGTCCTACAAATTGTGTTTGTAAATGCGTGCACTGTGAAATCCTCAAAGGTTTAGCTTAAAAATGAAGGTTCAGCTAGAAATCCGTTTTGGTTTTCACTCGGAATTTGAATGTCATCAAGTTGATTTAACAAGAGACAAGTTGTCCAAGCCTTAAGATCTTTATAGTTCATTAATCTTTAACTTGTGCATAGTTTTCACTTAATACTGTAATTTAAACCAAATAAAACAGCCAGACTGGCCTCAGAAGTCATAGTCCTAATTTGAAAGCTCAACCTCAAAATCCAATATTTGAGTTCTGCCACTTTGTTTGCAGAATTGACCGTTTCTGTATCTTCAAATCTATCATGTAGCTCGTTCTTTGCATGTCTTCACATTTTCAGCTGTCATGCCCCATCCAAACTTTCCATCATCAAAGCCGCTAAGGGGCCGGCTTGATTGAATCCAAACACTTCACAACCACAGGCACACATAAACAGATGTTCCCCCAACTTTCACTTTTCACCCATATATTTCATTTTTACACTGAAGAAAAGAACACATAAGAGATGAGTCACTATAAAACAGATTGTTGCCATACTAAGGTGACGAAATGATGAAAAAGTTCACATTTAAATGCCGACAGTACTAATAGAGTTGTTCTGCCAAATTGACAATCCACAAAGAAAGGTGGCCCAAACTAAAGATTTATATCGGTGTTTTTACCGGTGAAAGCATCTAGAGCTCACTCTACAACTTCAAAACTCAAGGTCAGTGTAAGTATCATAGTAAAATATAAACCTGCCCCAAATACAACAGAACCCTTCAGAGATGAACTCCCGCAAATACGAGATGAACACTGCCGTCCAAAGTGACATAAATTCTATTTTTATATCATCAAATGTCAGCACAATCTAATTAGATTTCTAGGCACTGATCATTTTCAAATGGCTTTATTCTCTAAATATTTGGTTTTATTGACTAAATCAAACTAAATCTCCAGGTAGTTCTATACTGACCAGAACTGACAAAATATTGTTTTCTAATTAGTGCTGTATACTGAATTGTCAGCTCTGTGTACATTGAGGTAACTTTGCTCCACAGATGTCATAAAAAACACAGACTCCTCTTAAGAAGTGTATTCCTGGTCCATGTGCTTTTATCTCGATGATGCTCAACGTAGCCGAGTTTTGTTCCCCACTTTTCACTACAAAGCCGAACGACCTTCTCAGCACAATCTGGTACTGTTTGCACATGGTGCATTCAGTGGTCTGAAAAGTATTGCCTTTTTGAACTCCTGATTTGATGATCACCAGTGGGGGGCTGGCTGAGCTTCTGTTCAGTCCCAAAGACTCACCAGGAAAAACCTCGAGACTTTTGCACTGCGCTCAGAAACCAACCGGAAACCCCTTGGGTTCCCAGACCCGTGTCAATCCGCGGTGGGGCGAGATCACGTGGCAAAGCGGCAATTTCTGAAACGGCTTAACTTGTTTTAATTGCGCTCATTGCTTTTCCTGCTGGAGGCTTGTTGCTATCAGATGATCCACCAGCCGCCGTGTCGATCCAAGCCGCATATTTTCCTTTTTGGAGGGCCGGGCCGGACGGGGCTCGGCGCTGACTGACGCTCTGTGAACGACAGCCGAATCTAGCAGGTGCATTCGCCTCGCATACTTCTGATCAGCACACCGCTGCGCTTGTCTTCTTGTAATAAGCTCCTTCAGAGATCAGTATGTACCCCCCCCCACCTCCAACCCCTTCTCATTCCTGATATGATCTGGAGTATGTAGTTCTCTCTTCCCCTTTTGTTCACAACTCTTTTGGTTTTCCTTAAGAAAATGTCAGTTTAATCATATCTTAATGCTTTGATAATGGGTTCTTTTACATGGGCAAAGAACAGTCACTTCAGTGTCTTACAAGCCCAGGATGTGGAGGGAAGAAGAGAATGTCTCTAAATTAAATTTACCCCGGCCCTGCCTCTTGCACCGCACGTGTGTTGGGGTGTGCGTGCGCGTCTGTGTGTAACAGTAGGAATCGAGGCTCTTTTTCACCCTCTTGACAATCACACAAAACATGTAATTGTTTCCCATGTGTAAGTGAGGACTATTAATATTTAAATGTCAGCTTGCCTGATTTAAATAATTGTGAGCGTTTAAGTGGAGACTAAGAAGAAGTGTCAGAGCGGGTCAGAAACCTGCCTTTCTCCTAATCGTCTTGTGTGCTTTGTCTTTACAGCTCTTTTCATTTTTTATTTTATTTTTTTGTCGCTCGACTTATTGAGCCTCTAGTCGCACGAGACTTTGTTAGTTTTCTCCTCGGTAGATTTCTATCCTGGCAAGCGGAGAAAAGAATAATATGTCAACAACGGACCGCCAGAAGGAAACCGCGAGAAGACACGAACGTCCAAATAAATTATTTGTAAAGTGTCACCGTTTGCTAACAAAAAGGAGGAAACAGTCCCCCGATGGAAGTGAATATGCAACTGTGCAGGTGTGACGCCAGCTGCTGGGTCCCTGAACACACACACGCGCAAGCACACACACACAAAAGTTCCCTGTCATTCACAATGACAGGCAGGTGAGGCGGCGAGCGCACACTCACACATTCCCTTACATCAACTACAAGAGCGCGGCTGTTAAGGTGTGTGTAGCTCCAACTCCAAAAAACCCAGAACTGTGCGATGAACTCGTACCGAGAGACGTGCGAAGGGAGAAAAAGTGTGTGGGGGTGGGGGAATTCTTCGTGCTCTGGAAATAAAAAAAAAAAAAATATATATATATATATAAACCGGATTGATTGGATGAGGAAAAACCAGTGGCGGATCCGTAGTGCCACCCACTTTCAGCCATTTAGATGGAGCGAGAGGGAACAACCGCGGGGCATATTTAAACAGCCCTGTGGCTTTTCCATGTTGCTGTCAGTCTCTGAGACAGAGGCGCTGCTGGCTGCAGGCTGGTGCTGACCTACTTGTGACTCGTTATTGCACTAAATTAGAGAGGTGGCTGACAAAAAAAAACACAAAAAAACCCCCAGTTCCACAAAGGAAGTGGCGGCGGGGTGCAGGGGGAAGAAAAAGAACCACAGCAGTGAGGACAAATAGCCATTTCTGCTGGAGTTCTAATCAGTACAGCAGAAGCAACCGCAAAGCACAGGAGAGGTCGGGGGTACAGGGGATGGGGCGGGGGGGCATCCTGTGTGCGTAAACATTATCTGCGTCTCAAGATGGATCCTTGACTAATCCTGCTGTCTGAGCTTGGCGTTCCCAAGATGCTCCGAGAGGAAAGAAGGAACTCTGGTGGAAAAGGGGGGGAGGAGAGAAGGCTGCAGATTTAACGGGAACCAGCCGGTTCGGTTTTCCCATGTCGGTTCAGGGGTCAACGCCACGGCTTTAATTGTTGACAATGGTTTCTCAACAATTGTTGAGAATTTGCTGGAAACATGGACTAACTTTTGAAGGGCAGAAGATGCAAGCTTCTAAAAACAGTCCAAGCATTAAAACAACTAGTTTTTGGTAATAAGTTGATCTCTTTTGGTGTCTGGAAATGACACGTTTCCAAAACCTCCAGGATTTTTACCTACCGACTTAACCTGAGATCCAAAGTATTTGTTCCGCTGGTTTCACTGCTGCACGCGCTGTACAATGGCTGCTGGAAAAGACGAGTGTTTTGTTGTTGATGTGCCATGCAAAAACCTCTTGCTGCATTCTTGTTGGTTGTACAGGAGGCTCCACATCTGCTTTTCACAAATGTACAGTTGTATAATTGCGCCATTTTCATGTGCTTGTGTGAACTTTGCGTTGGGGGTTAGGGGGATTGTCAAGGGGAGCTTATTTGGATTTAAAGTGACAGGAGGCCCTCAAACTACTCATTTTGAAAGGAACTCAAATGAGGCAGATATGAGCAGACTAAAATCTCATTACCAAGAATAATTTTGTGCAAAATAATTTTTCCTCCCTCCCCTTCTCATTTGTCCAGAGTATCTTCTGTGTCCCCTGTGTGGCTTTTGGTAAACAGCAGACTGAATTCCTTATGACATTCATCTTGCCACTATTTTACAAAGGACAAAATGCAAAAAAAACAAAAAAGCAAAAAACCTTCAAATGCACACGTTTACAAGGCACGGCCCTCATTGGAATCATAGTGACTTTGGCCAACAGTACAACATTACCATTATGCAAAAACGCATCCAACTACAAGAAAGAAATGTCCCTTTTATCTTTTAATTAGTCTGTTTGC
Source organism: Phalloptychus januarius (assembly GCA_902982915.1). Classification (NCBI taxonomy): domain Eukaryota; kingdom Metazoa; phylum Chordata; class Actinopteri; order Cyprinodontiformes; family Poeciliidae; genus Phalloptychus; species Phalloptychus januarius. The sequence goes on from CADWAE010000481.1 coordinate 15,467,878, forward strand.
ATTGTCCGCTACTGTAAGCAGCAAATTTGGTATTTATTTTCTGAAACGCTGGCTGCCACGTCGCTGTGCAGCTCGGCGCGCGGGCCACCATCCTCTTTGATTCGGGCTAATGGAGTCCCACCAAGCCGCACAATACGTATGAAAAGCTTCTAATTTCGAATCGTCTTAAAGGAGCGCGGCGAAATGAGGATGCCTTTCACGACGACGCGTGTGCACAACATAAGAAAAGGAGTGAAAAGACGAGGAAAAACTCAATGTAATGTTTTTTTGCTCACATGATCATTTTGCTGCCATTCACAGGGGACGATTAAAGGGACTCTACTTCTTATAGATCCCTGAACAAGCAACCGTAGTAAATCAAAAGAGAATAATAGATTCACACACATTAACATCAGCCAAGTCATGATCACGGAGGCGTTGTTTTGTAGTGACAGCAATAGAGTCACTAGAAGCACCATGAAGTACCATTTTGCAGGACAAGCTTTGGACAGACAGCCAAAATATCTGGAACTCATTACCGTCTGATTTTAAGACCATAACTGACACTAAAATATTAATTTCAAGGCTTAAAATGAACCAGAACTGTTTTTATTTTTAAATATTGTAATTGTTTTGATTCTGTTTAACCTCATTTCTTTTTTTTATCATTGTATTCTATTTACAGTTGATCTGAACTTTACTTTTTGGGCCACTCTTAAAGTTCCTTCCTGGGACAGTAGTTGTGAACTACAGATGCAGACACGTTGCAGTGTAATGTCACAAGATCCTGCTCTCCGTCTCCCTCCTGGAGGGTAAAATAACTGTTAGCCGACGATGACCACCATTGGATTTAGCTGTCAAGTTGTTAATGTAATGCGCTAAATCTTCAATATATATGTGATATATAAAAGGAAACGAAATGCAGTGCTTTGCTACTAATTTTCAACACTATCACAATTAGATAACAAGGTCAGGAAAAGGTTTTAATTTAAAAAAATTGTGAGGCGAGAGCAAGTAGGTCAGGTATGCTAGCTTGACTTTGACAACCTTAATAGGTAGATGTGCTGCTGAATTTGGTGTTTTTCAGTTTGGTTAAAAAAATGCAACCCACACCCCAACTCTGACAGATCAGCTTTAGAGCAGGTGTTTAAATGAGCTAATCTTCAGATGACCACTTATACACACGATACTGTAACAGAAGAATGTTCAGTTCTTTTTGTGTGGGAAATGTTTGCAAGCTTTTTGATGTTAAGCCTTGGTACATTGGAGCATCTAGCTTATTGACTTTGGAACATTATTAGCTTTTTCTTCTTTTGCTTTTTCCTTTGGTTTATTATTTTGTTTGTATTTCCTTTTAATTCCTGTGAAGCACTTTGACATTTTCAACCTTGTCGCTGAAAATGTCCTATATAAGTAAAATTACCTTTACATTAGTGTTATTGTTGTCGTCAGTCAGTTGCTATGGCAACGAGTCTGTGCGTGTAGCTTAGTCGACACAGAAAGTGAGGAAAATAAAAGAATACGAATGGTTTTGAGTTGTTCCACGGTTTTTCTGCATTATTTTACCCTTCACTGCGGCGCACTGCACTTATTAACCATAGCTACAGGTTTCATTTTCTTAATGACTTGTTCTACCGCTGGATGGCAAGTAAAAGATCCATCTTTTTGCCCTCCAGTGTTGTGTGCATGCCCGAAATCTCTGGATGTGAACGTGACAATATGCAGCGTGACACTGGCATTAGATTTTCCTTTATCTATCCCTATCAAATAGGTAATAAAAGAAAGAAAAAATGAAATTGAGTTCCTTGATGCGTGCATGTTGACTGCATGCTCAGTGTAAAATAAAGAGATGCCCTTTTAATGATGCTCCATTTTTCAACAGGAAACAGATTTACTGACCACTGGTATGATGAGCGTCTAAGCCATATCCTCCTGCTGCTGCTGCTAACGCCGCTTAGCAGGACTCTGTCACTGGCACTCTGCTGAACTGTCAGGGTTACCATTGAGATGAATCTAAAACTGGCCACAGGGTTATTTTTAGACTTGGCTGCAGGATAAAAAGTTTTCTGAGCCTCACAAGTAGGTCAGCTCAAGTGGCGTTCACATCGGGGTTATGTACAATTACTGGAAAGTAGCATCTCTGGTCCGGGGCAACTTTTTTTAATCTACTCCCCAGTGAATCAGCAAGTCAGCTTCTTTCCTTACTTCGTTCTTTTTTATATTCTTCTTCTTCTTTTTTAATCCACAAACAGTTTTGTTCTACAAGTCGCTTCTGTTGACGTACCTGATTTGAACGTTGTCAGAAAACAGCTGTTGGAAATTTGTACAGTTGCCGCAGCTTTTCCCACCCGATGGCATTTTAGTCTGATCCAATACAGAAATAGTTTTCTTTCTTTAAACCTCTTAGGCTGAACATGCATCACAGCAATGTGTCACAGCTTTCCAACGTTCAACCTTCTGCTTCCTTCCTGCTTTCCGATGTTTCATTATGCTCAAAGTATGGCCATACGCAACCGTGCTGAATCCATGTTATACTCTTTTTTTCTTTTTTTTTAAGTTGCATTTGTTTTCGGTTTCCCGCCAGTAGACCTGGATCCTGAAATTTTTATTTATTTTTTAATTTTTTGCCAGTTTCTTTGAGGTTCAAAGTGAATCCATGAATACCAAGAGCTAATACGGTCAGTGAGAAACAAACAACAACCCTGTGCAGTATCCCACCGGTGTGTTCAGCTGCATTAATTGAATAACAGTAGGAGAGCAGGTGACAGTGTTGGAGTAAAAATGATGAGTGGCATGTCCTGCATTCCAACTTTGACAGGTAAACAATCTAATTGATTTTTTTTTTTTTTTCTGTCTCGCCGGACCGTTCGGCAGTCGAAGCGGTGACCATCCTCAGCGTTTGCGGAACAGACAAGCCCGTCATCGGCAGCGCTGAAAACATGTCAAGTTGGGACGAGTAATTTGCGGTGATGAATGACAAGTGCGGGCTCATGTTCAGTAGACTGAGCGCTCATTAGAAAACACATTTTCAGATGTCGCCGGGCTCCTTTTGTTGTCGTACTTTTTTTTTAGGGGTAGAATAAACAGATAACGCCGGAATACTGCAGTGTCACCGAGACGAGCAGAAGGAACTTAAACCTCAATTGACATGTCTCAGGCAGCCGACTTTTTTTGAACGTTGACAGCCATCTGTGTGGATTCCTTTCACTCTCTACTAATGAGCTGTGGGTTGAGGAGACCCAATCTACACAGGGTTGTCCCTCGGGCCCTGTGCAGCTGCTGGGCACACGCACACACACACCCCCTCTTGTGCATACACGTCTCCCCTCCCTGCACACAATCGTCCCCAAACACAAACTCACGCTAACATTTTTCTATCTTCGCAAAGACTTTTCCATTGACTTCCATTCATTTTTTTTGTTGGTTTTTGTAGCCTAACCTTAACCTTTACCCTACATCTAACCATGCCCAATCCATTCCTTAACTTAACCTAAAACTCAGTTCACAGCTTAGTCCTAACCCAAACTCCTAACCTAAAGGCAACATTTCTTCTGGTAGAGTTCATTTAATAGAAAAAGACAGGCCTTAGAAAGTAGCTCCCATTCATTCTAGTAACTGGATTTTCTGCAACTTCGACCATTGATGCCATGTAGGCATCAGTTCTTGATGCCTACATGGGTCCTAAATGGGCCCTACATGGCAGTGGCCCTACATGCGCAAACCCATGTGGGGCCACCATGGAAAATGCGGACAAACCCATGTCAGACCCATATTGTCTGCCCTTCTTTTCCCCATATGGGTCCCACGTAGGTATGCTGGCTGGGTGACCTGATCTTTAGCCTAAACCAGTGGGGTTCAAACATTCTGCAAATTAGGCCAGAATCCCAAAATGTTGAAAATACTCAGGGGCCATCCTGTTTTTCCAACATGTAACACATTAGCTCTGAATTTTTTTTAACTATTTCCAGCAATGAAAATAAGATCTTTGTTGGAATCAAACCTTCTGCTGTTAACCAGCATGTGTTACAGTGGCCCATTCAAAGTGCAGACCTGAATCCCATTGAAAGTATGTCTCACACTCAAACTGTTTCAGACATTCTCCAGGTAGTCTGACTTAAGTAGAACAATTTTGCAAAGTCGAACAAGCAACCACTTTTCAGAACTGGTGGAGAACTAGAACAAAAAACGTGCAGCTTCAAGTTGAAAAACATTTATACTTTTTAATTTTCTATTTGTAAAATTAAAAAAAACATGCATTTGCATATGTACTATTTTCAAATTCAACAATACTTTATTGATCCCAATGGGAAACTTAAGTTCTGCATTGATCTCTCACACAAATTCCCATAAATTACGTTGAAGTTTAAGAATGTCACGTGTCAAAACAGGGAGAAAGTTCAATAGATGCGAATACTTTTCCGGGCACAAGTATTCGCCCGGAACCTTTCGCTGTGTTTTTTTTTCTTTTTGCATCTCTCAGCGGTAATAATTTGTGTGAACGATGACGTAAGCAAAACCCAGGTAAACAAACAGAGGAGCTCCGTGTGGAGCAAATGGCAACCAGGATACGTCAGGTCAGAGTTTGACAATCGGCTGTTTTCCCCCTCGTGGCGCTCCGTACCTGTAGATGCTGTGACAATGTGACGAGATCCGTCTGATCCATATCACTCGCAAAAAGCAAATCAGCTGGGACGCGGCTGATAGAGTATGTGAATAGAAAATGACAGGAAGAGCCTAATCAATGTCCTGCAGGGCTGGCAACCACGTCGCCTTTGTTTCTTTTTGTAAATACAAGCCTCTTTAACATCACAATGTGAGCCATTATCTCTCCTGGCAAGGTAAATTTTTTGGAGGAGCCACCGCACAAAATGAGAGAGCGGGGGGCCGGGGGGGAGAGAACCATACATTTTCTCTCAGTTTGGAGCGGAGCGGATCAGTTGGAAGAGATCTAAAGTCATGCAAATGTTACAGCGGGAAAGTGCTGGCAATACTCGCTCTAATTATTCCATATCAGCACATTTGCATGCAATAGAATTTATTAGTTTTTTTAAAGAAGGGAATAGTTAATGATCAGTGGAGCTTGGGCATGGAGCCTGTTTAGGAATTCACAGCATTTTGATCTAATCACAGAATCAAAATATTCATGAAACACAATGATATCTCCCCCAAGCAGGCGGCTGGCCATTAATTTTCAAATTCAGGTAATTTATTAACACTTATCAGGGGCTGAAAAAGCCTTGCTCTGTGTTTGTAAAGTGGCTGAGAAGGAGAGGAGTTCGAGAAAACTGATTCCAGATGATTTATAACCATGTGCTAGGTGCATTTTCAACCAGGTATTCAATTAGAATGCATGTCCAATTTTCCATCCTAGATCTACAGTTAAAAACTCTATTAAAGCACCATTTCCTTAGCATACATATCTATTATCAGTGTTCGCAGCAAATTTGATAACTTTGGCTCCTGCTCTGTCATTGTGCTCGTTTTGTGCTCCTTGCTCTCGTTCTCTCCGCTAATTAGAATATATTTGACAATGGACTACAAGGTGCTACTCAGGCATATTTTTCTCCAAGTATGTTAACAGCTTGCTTTAATATTCATTTGTGCTATTAAAACTGTGGTGACAGCGTAGGAATATCACAGCCGCAGGTCATTAGACGCAGCCTCAAAAGCTGCAGTGCCTGATCTCTCTCACGCTGGTTTCACAAAATCGTGGCCCTGCCTAGCAACTCGTCGTTACGTGGCACACACAAAGTTAACAAGAACTCTAATGAATGCAGCATTTTTAGCACATTTTTCTAGCCGTTTACAGTTTTGAACCGGCAACAATTGATTCAGACTTTGCTGGAGCGTTTGCTGACTTTTGTTTTAAACTTTCACACGACAAACCAAAGATTATGCTAGTTTCATTCACACCTATTTGACATGTGGAGACATTTCAAACATCACTTCACACCTGCTGCCATAATAAAGGGTATATTTAAGGTTATTTGGTCAATGTAGGTAACATTAACTAGGTTACAGGACAGAGACGTCATTTGTATCCATTGGTAACTTTTCATCAGACTCGACAAAAATCACATTCGGGGTTCCCCAAGGTTTCATGCTGGGACACCTCCTATTTAATGGCTACATAATCCCACTCCCTCTGGTTGTAACAAGATGAATAACCATAATTATGCAGACGATGCAGTCACAACTGCAACATCTTTAATTTTAGTAAGTATTTAAACTTTATAACTTATGGTATTACAATGTTTTTTTTTGTTTTTGTTTTATGTTTCATTTTGTTACGCACTTTGAATAGCATTTTTGCATTCCATCTTTTAGAATTTTTTTTTTTAAGTTTTGGCACTAGAATGAGGTCTTTTTGTCGAAATGTATTTATTTTATAAAACCTAATCGGAAACCTTTTTTTCATATTACACATGATCGACAACAGGACATTGCCACAGGCACAAACAACGAAGAAGACAGGAAGTAGTTGGCGGACGATGGCGCGGCATGTTCTTAACGACTTATCATAGGAAGAAACATGATTTAAATTGTGTTTCTTATTTAATGGGAACACTGCTGTTGCAAAATCATGTTTCTTCGACATTAGCGGAAGATCGACACAGTTGCATGTTTGTAATGGAAACGTAGCTTGTGAGTCCAAAGAAAATGTGTTCAGCGCTGCAATAGATATTGTGTCTTTGGTAAATCATCAAGAGGTTCGTGTGCACCATCTATGCCAGAGTGCTAAGATATCACATGCCAACCATTGTACATTTACACATCTCAAGGAACCAGACAGCCACATATCTTCCAAGTTTTGCTCACACAGCAGTGGCCTGGGAAGAAGGATGGCCCAAGGACAAGACTCAAAAGCAGCAGGGCTGGCCTCTTTTTGTCTCTCACTAATAAAGTGGGATGGATTCAAGCAGCCCCTGAAGCTAAGCTGAGCCGAGCCCAGAGCTGCGATCGCGCCGCGATAACAACAAGATGGATCAATACGTGCGTTGTAGAGGTTAAATGATGTTATGTTGTTGCTTGTTATTGGACATGGCGTGTCACAATCCATGATACTGACACCCTTTTTTCTGCCCTTGCTTTTTTACCAAAGCCAAGGTAAGGCTGAAGGCCCCACACTGATCTTAAAATAAGGATTGTGTGCCAAAGTCTCGACAATCAACTGAACCTTCCTGGATAAACAAAGCCATTTGCCTGGTTTAAAGATATGTGTGTGGGTAAAAATACATTTTAATTTATTTGATGTACTACTGAAAATATCTGACAATTAACCTCTGAAGCTTTTAAACAATAAAATTGAGCACCTCTGAATGGTTTTATTTCTGGTAGGCTGTATTAATCTACTTTGTAAACAGCAGGAGACACATACATAGTATACATAAATTAAGATTGCTGTCCTTTCTCTCTTTGTTTGGTTATGTATTTTGTGTTTGTCACATTTGAGACTAATTTCTCTTGATTTGAGCAAGACATCAAAGAAAATGAGTATTGGATTCTTTTGGTTAGCTAATAATTCATGCTGCCAACCCACAAAAAAAAAAACAGCCCACACATTTTGTAAGTTCATATTCTACTGCAGTAACATTCTCATTTTTAAAAATATTTAGAAAAAGGATAGCCTTGCCAACTAGATCTAGAAATCACTTTAATCAAATCAGTGCCGCAACAATTATTGTCACCCCCAAAAAGCTCATGTAAAGAAATTTGACATTAGAGAAAACTTTTTTTCAATTGTGTTAGAAATAAAATGGCTAGCATTCATTTAAAAGAAAAAAAAATCTGCCAAAATAGCTACATTTTTAAAAAGGTGCTAGATGTTTTCAGCAATGCTTTGTTCCTCATGCAGAAGAACGAGCAACTTGTAGCTACATCTCCCAAAACCGCCTGTCTGACCAACACTGATAGCTGCAGGTTGAGGAGGGCTCTGTTGTACTTAATCCCGGTGGATTTTTGACCAAAGCACGTCTCAGATATTTCATTAAGCACAGCGTTGTCAGGCTGTTAACGGGATATACTATCTGTCATCGCTTTTACAATAATAATCCTTACAACTCCATCGAGATTCTTGACGGCAAAAGCAGAGGCATGCAGCATTCCCCTTTTATGGTAGGTTGAGCTGCACATTGAGTGCGGCTGTAAAACAAGCCAAAGATTTGTAGAATTTATTTTCGCAATTCATATTACCTGAAGAAGAAGAGTGCTGTGGATGAGTAATATATTCTGGCAGCAGAAGGTAGTTGTTAAAAAACACGTTTCAGCTTTGTTGAACAGGTAGTGTGATGAGGAACTCCTAACTGGCCTCTAACTCGTGCAAGTTTTAAATGTATTTAATGAGCTCGGTTGTTAACAAGTGGAAGAAAAAACAGGATTTCTCCTATGTTACCTGGGTTCACTGTGTTCTCTTGCACCTCTTCACTGTCCTCTTCATATGTGGCAGGAAGAGAAGTCAAACTCGATCAGAGCACTTTCAGTTCTCTATTCATTTTGCTGAAAAACAGAAGAAGAAAAAAAAAGTAAAGGAACTAAAAATGAAAGTGAACACCATGGAGTAGAAACATTTGAATGGAGATTTATTTTTTCATTTACTAATAAGGAAGTCTGTAATTTTTAATAACAGCAGATCACACACTGAATTAAGTCTTCCCAGTCATACATGCTGCTAGTTAGATCATATTAACTCCCTACAAGTAAAAACTAGGCAGTAGAGGCGGATGAGGAGAAAGCAAACTTTAGACCAGTGTTTTGTGCAACCTGCAGATGGGTTGCACAACTGTTGCTCAGACAGGTGAATAATGTGTTGAAATGATCCGGTCTTGAAGAAAGTAATGCGTTTCCAATTTGGATTGTGAGATGACGCTACTTTGCAATATTTTATAAATGATTACCAGAAACTGATGATGATTTATAGTAAAACAAGAGTCGGGGTTTACGCCAAGGCTCCTGATTGGTTGTTTAGCATAAGAGGCAATAGAACATGCAGTTTCCATGGTTAAAGTTGGATACTTTTTATTGAACTCAAACAAGGATTTCAGTTTTTCCTTCATTTAGTTACAGAAAACTATAAGGGATCCAACTTTTGTGTTTATGTTGAGTTTATGTTGAGCATAGAGACCTCATGAGACTTAAGAGTTGTAAAGCTGGGGGCCGTATGTGTAGCAAAGACTGAGACATCTTTAAGATTACTCAAATCTTTCTAAAAAAAAAAGGAGCATGTAAACCGTAGACAAGTGCCCCAAAACAAAACCCATAACGAAGATGATTTAATCCTGGCATAGGAGGCAATAGAACCGCACCAAGGAAATGACAGAACATCCAAAGACACAGAGCACAACTTCCTTCCTCACAAAATGGAAACCAAAATGGGGTGGTGTCAGATTTTAGAGGTTGTAGGATTTCTCTTTTATCTTTGGGAAAAGACCACATGTCATTTCTCCGTCTAGCCTAGCTCCATCTAGTCAAGTACATTTGATTTGGTTGTATTTACCCAGAATGCCCTGCACATCCTGCTTTTGGAGCATTCTCCGGCCTGGTTGCATCCACATAATGCATTCAAACCACACTAGAATTCACTTTGATCAAACAGAGACCCAGTTTGCTTTTTCGGTCCGCCTCAGAGTTCAATTGCGCGTTCACACCTCCGCAAACAAACAGGACTTTCTAGGCAAACGGCTCGTAGTTTGATTAAAGCGAACTAAACAGGGCTGTTGTGAACGCACACTTAAACACGACACATTCTTATGAGACAAAATTGTGAAATTTTACTAGAACCAGCAACCCTGCATGAATTTTCTGTCCTATTGGGAATAGACGGATGAGTTGCACACGTTAAGCTATCATTGATTTCATTGCCAGTAACACCTGATTGGATAGCTATTAATATGTGCCATTCACAATTTGTGCTGAAGTGCTCAGTGCTAATACCATGGAGAGCTGTAGCTTATATTACCAGTCACATTACTACACCCAGCAATTAGCAGCTTAGGCTGTTCTTGGCTGCATGTTGACAACTCTGACTCTTGTTTCTGAGGTGCGCAACTTAGCAGTGTTGGGGGGATTATCAGTGCTCCAAATTACATAACTGAACTAATGAGATACATACTCGCACAGTCTCAACCCGTATTCCCACCGGGTGCCTCGCTGGCGGAGTGAAATATTCCACAGGTCCCTGTGGACTCGCAGCACATCGCTTCCTGTCTGGGGAAGGGAGAGCTGAGCAGGCGGGTGAACACGGAGAGGAAAGAAATGAAGATGTATCGCCACCAAAAGGTCTGACTGACACGAAGCTAATAAGCTGTAATTGTTCAGCGGCTGGTTTGGAGCGTCTTCCCAGAGTGAACCAAGGTGAAAATCACTTCCAATACTGTGTTGTATTTTAGGATTTTTTTTTTTTCTGTGGCTGATGTCTCATTAGACAAGATATTTTCTAGTTTTCATACACGGGGGTTCATTCCCATCAACAAAACACACTATAGAAAACGAGAGATTGTTAAAGTTGCCAATAGACGGGGATTAGGGATATATATTTTTTTTAAAGGATTTTTTTGGCTCTAGTGGCCTTTATTTGAAAGTAGACAGGAAATGGGGAAACGAGAGAGGGGGACATTCAGCAAATGTCACCAGGCCGGGAATCGAACCTGTGACCGCTGGCATGAGGACTAAGGCCTCCATATGTGGTTGTGCTTTGCCCCTGCGCCACCACAGCACCGGATTAGGGATATTTCTTCTGGAAATTCAACACAAAGCAAACCGACTGTTAACTCGGTGACAAGAGTAAAAGTGAGTCTAAAGTAAGCGCGTTGGGAAGGAAAAACACTCAAAACGATGACGTCTTCCTTTCTCTCATAAGCAGTAAAAGCATGTGTTCACTTCCTAATGGTCTGGGACTTTGTTCCTTTTCATGTCTTCCATCTGTCACCAACATTTCTAATGAAGTAATGACTCAGTGTTTTGATTTCTAGCTTTCATCAGATGTTACGGAGAGCACTTGAGTCGCTTTTTTACCAAATACTTTCTTGTACTCTTTTTGGTTAACTACTTTTCTTTACTTTTCTTCTTCTTGAGTAAAAATAAACAGGTAATTCTACTCTTGGGTATTTTTTTTGGGGGGTGGAGGGTACTCTGCCCATCTCTGGACAGCAACCGCTGGAAGTCTTGCGACTGGAGTAAAGGTTCATCTTTCAGCAGGACAAAGTTAGAGTTCAGACCAAAGCATTCATGTTTCAAAATGGTCTCTTTGTGTATAAATAACCAAGGGGTGTGAATACTTTAGCAAAGTGCCGTAACTGGTGCTGAGTATGTAAAACGTTGGCCACATCTGTAACTGCGTTTTGCCTTATTACTTGTTTTATACAGGCTGATTGGCACCTACAATAAAAAGACCCAAACAAAAGGACTGTGCATGATTGTTTTCTATGAATAAACATCATAAAACGAACCTGCGCCAAAAATAGATATATGTAATGAAGGCCTCGGTCGGCAGCGGAGTGTTCCCACACGGTGTTAAATCGCGGTATTGTGAAGCAACTTATTTTTACCCACCGCAGCACAAAACTGTTGGAATTAAAGTCCAGCCTAATATAGAGACGAATCAAGCTAACTGGAGGGGACAGATTCACAGCATTATTTATCATGTTACAATGAGCTTATCCCATAATTACCGTATGGTAATTCCCTTATGGATGTCAGCTGTGTTTTTCCTCTCGCCCCTCATCCAAATTAAAATCTACACTGCCTTCTTTATCATTTTAACTACAGTATATTACCTCTAGTGCTAATAATGAGGCTTTTAAAAGACACTTACCTAAAAAAAAACCAAAAAAAAAAAACCTAATTGTTTTTGTTTGATTTTGGTGACACTTTATCAGGACTGGTGGTTAATTAATAGCAATTATACATTAACTATTAAAGGAGGAACCTTATTAATTAATAGCCTCAGATGCAATTAAATTACAGATGCACACACCAATTTAGCTACCAACTTTTCTTAATCCTGCGTAATTTCAAAGGGATTTGAGGAAGGGGGGAAAACGATTCATTATGGCTGCAGTAGGTGTTAATTAAGAAGTAACTAGGGGGTGCATCTAATATGGATGCTCTGTGTGTGTGTGTGTGTGTGTCAGGGCAGGCATGGGTTCAGGCACGGTATTTATGGAACACAAACAGAACATACAAATTCAGCACACAAAGGCCACGTTTCTTCCAAGAGTGAAGATATTTTACTGACACAGTCCTGTTTGCTCACGATGATGTGGAGTTGCGTGTTTCCATCTGCATCGTGCGCAAAGCTGCATCGTTATCTTAGTTTCCATTAACCGTAAAGTAGCACAAATTGAAATTACAAGAAACAAAACTCACCTTTTTTTGGGCTAGTATGAGGTGGCTGCGTCGGCCAAACCAAAATTAGTGTATTTTACAAAACTGCGATGGAAATACTTTTTTTGTGGCACTTGAGTCATGTGATCAACAGCCCAGATGTTACTACGAGCGAAAACGACAAAGAAGACGGCAGGAAGTGGTAGGAAGATGATTGATGTTTTTCGGACAACGTGAGCACAGTTCATGAAATGTTGTGTGTTATTCATCATGTTGAAGCCATAATTTAGCAGCCAATTGCAATTTCCCCAAAAAGACCCTCCTGAGTATAAGGGGCTTGTTGCTTAAACCATTGTGTTCCCCAACCAGGGTCCTGTAGGTACACTGTCATACATGTTTTAGAGGTTTCCTTGGTTTAATGTGCCTGATTCAACTGATTGCAGTTCAGCAAACGCCTGTTAATCAGTCATCGATTGAAATCAACTGGGCTGAAGCAAGGAAATATCTAAAACATGCAGGCCAGTGAGACTTGAGGACCAGGGTTGGGAAACACTGGCTTAAACGTCTGAATAAGACGCAGACGTCTCCTCCTCTGGATGAATTCTGTATATATGCCATGTATGACACGTGCTTATGTCCGTCGGTGCCAGGAGTTTTAATGTGTGCAAGATTATTCACGTGCAAATTTAATTTATAATTTATAGAAACACAGCAATTGCAGAATCGTGTTTTTTTTTTTTACTTTAACAGAATATCGACAAAGATTTGCACATACTTGTAATGAGATGCAGCTTATGATAGTTTCCATCCTTCATCACATTAAAAACTGCTGTCACTCAATCTCTGAACATTTTACGGTCTTGTGGTCCATTAACTGTCGAGGCTGAAAATCACAAGACTGTCGCTGTTCAAAAACAGAGGAAAATGGCATTTGGTGCAGAATGTTTAAACATTGTTGAAAAACGTTTGACTTTCAAACTTCTTACCGTTGAAAGTCTTCTTTGATGCACTTCTCATAAAAATGTTTCACCCTCCCTTTCCACCCGTGATTGCAGCCTACTACAACAGTTTAGTTCAAATGAGAGACAAAGAGCTGCTCTGGGGATCTTCTGTAAGGTTTAGAGGAGCAGTGCAACTCACGAGGGAATATCCCAGGCAATACTCACGATGTCCGATTATGTTAATAGTAAATCCAATTATGCACTCACACCGTGGTGCTTGAAAAATAAACTGGGCTCGTTGCCCATTTTGGTCCCAGAGAGATGGAAGCAGGTTTTCTTATTTTTAAAACAGTGGAATTTAAAAGGATTTTTCTCTTATTTTAATGTTCAGGTCACTTTTAACACACAAACAGATTAACTTGATGGCTGAATTTATTGCATGACTGATATCACTGAAATGACTAGCAAAATAGTGTAATAATAATAAAAAGGGGAATGGTTCATCCAACATTCACTTTACTTTCCATGTACACTCGTAATAAGACACTCATGAGATCAGTGAGTAAAGCTTAAAATACCGACCATTCGTAACTCCGTCACCTCATCAGATTGAGGCAGAATGGCAGACATTGGAAATGAGAGATGGAAGCATTACATAGAGACTGCCATTGCTTTTCCAAGTTGTTTATGACAGCATAGCCATGGCTTCTACTTGTGCAAGCTGGGTTAATTTGTCTGTGAATGTAGCACACCAAGTTGGGGCTTATTTACTTTGGTAAATTCCCGTGGTAAATACCACTGGCAATAGCTAGCTTAGAAAATGGTTAGCTTATAAAATGGCTAGTTGGAAGTAACTAGCTTAGAAACTGACCCATACGTCGTCTATCCTGACTTGTTTGTGTCAAGAGAGCGGTTATAGGTGGTGAGGCAGACGCTGAGGACCCAGGTTGGTGTGAAGAAAATGATGATTTTAATGATGAAAGTCTACAAAAAGTTCCAATTCCAGGCAGCACAGTTGAGCGGGAGGTAAAAGCTTGAAAAATGGTAGCAACTGGCAAACAGGGAACATCTGAAACGCAGACTAGAAGCAACTAGATGAGACGACTAGACAAGACAGATATGACAAAGACACAGGGGAAGGGAAACTCAAAATCTTCTTACCTTGTAAAAGGTGTTCGCTGCATATAGTGATTGCACCAAGTCCTTACAATTGCTATCCATGGCTATCAACTTTCTGCATCAAAAGGTTTATGATAAAATGACAAGTTTGGCTTGGATACTTGTCTGTTCATGCAGCTGTCCTCTAAGCAACCTATGACCATTTTTACAATGAAATCAACAAAAAAAAGTAATATTAGGCTTCCAAATGTCTGCTTTTTGACAAGCCACTGTATCCCACATGGATTGTTTTGACATCTGTCATGGCGGAGTGGACGGCTTTCTGAAGAGCCTGACGTCAAAAGGTCAACGGCTGAAACACAAACCTTCTTGTGCCATTTTAAAAACCAGCTCGTCTTTATCTCGATAGTCTTTTGTTTCCTAAATCCAAACTAGTAGTGACGACTGTTAAATGCTGAGACGTTTTATCTTATCTCTTGTTCTGATTGCCACGGTTTACAGCAGCTAGAAGACACTTTTATGACGAGCAACTTTTGTGGCGTCACTCCAGTAGCCGTGTCTGGTGGTTATCACTCTGTTCTGGATGTCATCTGGAGCGGCAGGCAGGAAGTTAGCTGGTGTACAAACATAACATGCAATCAAAACATCCTCCTGTGTGTTTCACAGCCAGCATTTTCTATTACCAATTACAGGACAGATTTGTGCTGTTCTTCTATTAACATTCTTAATCTAGATCAATTAGGCTGATGAAACTTTGGGCTAAAGCACAAATTTTACAACATCTAGAAAATTATTTTACTGTCCGCAGTTAGTTGCTTAAAAGGAAGTACATTGGTGCCATTATTTTTATTTGAACCTTAAAAGTGTAAGTTATTGGATCTAGAATTTCACAAAAAAACATTTACACTAAATTGGACGAACTAACGGCAGATGGACAATTTCATATGGCATGTTTTGTTACACAATGAAGTTGGTTAATTGTAACTAAATTTATAGTTAATACAAATAGGCATGTCACAATAACAAATTTTGCTGGACGATAAATTGTCCCAGAAGTTATTATAAGCGACAATATTGTTTTGAAACCATTGTCAAAGAATACAGTGGTAATGGCATGATAATGCAATCACACATTCTCAACAATCAAACTTTAAGTCCTACTGAACATTTAACACTGAAATTGGAAGACTTTTAAAATATCCAAAACAAATAAACATAAAAACAGAAACAACAAATAAATTGAACCATGAAGTCTGCGTGTGCAAAATTCTGCTTCAAAAAAGAAAAGTGTCTATTTGAGGCCAGAGCATCAGACTGAAGACTTACAATCCAGTTTCCAGTGGAAAGCGAGACAAGAAAAAAAAATATTAAAATATAAATTGTTGGATTTGTTTTCAATTTATTTGCAATTAATTGATTTATTGCGACAGGCCTGATATTGAATAATTTGGCTCTAATAACAAAATTGGATACAAAAGTGCACATAAAATGGCTTTTAAAAAAAATTCATGTCAACTGTGCAAAATCCGACATTTTGCTAGCTTGTCGGTTGTCTCTTTTTTTATATGTATGTACATACATTTCACAATACTCCGCACTGATTTGAAATCATTCAGTTAGGGGGTCATATTGAACTCTTATAGGAAATAAGAGTTATAGATATAGTTAAAGAATCTGATATCGCACCAAATGAGTGTTTGAAACAGTGTTTTTCTTAACTTTGATAGGTAATTGTTCCCTCGGTCTGCAGCATGTTTCCTTTTCCTGCCTTTTTCAGGCCAGATCTACGTGATTTCAACATTCGCCGCTCGTGTCGCACATGAAACGCCCTCTGAAGCACCCAACTGTCTGTGTCTGCACTAATTAATGTTTGCTAAACTTGAAAGCCAGTATAGGCTACACTGGGAACCATAATTACAAATGCGCCTTCAACGGCAATTTGCTTCTTGGGTGACTGAGAACATTAAAAGTCCGACTTGAAACGAGGCTATAAAAGCTAACAAACACATGTATTTCCACTATTCGAGCCCATTTTGATCCCTCAAGACATGCTATCAGTGACAAGTCCCCCGGATCGGAGAAGAAACCGTGCAATGCAGTCAAACCAGCAATTAGTGCAAATTAGCCGACATTTAAAAAAAAAAAAAAAAACAAGAAAAAAGTCTTTGCTCTGAAAATGGCTGCTTTGTAGTTCAAAAAAAAAATTTCCCATTTTGGCCTTAGAGTGGGAGGGTTTCCAGCAAATGCTTAAATCCTAAAAATAAGTACTGCAATCTTCTGGCACAGACACACTGTAATGCTTAAAAACAATTTAGCAACTGTCATCGCTGTAATTACAGTAACTAATTACCATCCTCAGCAAACAAATAGCTTAACATAATACGCAGACCCAATCAATTTGAAGAAATGCAAATTCTGAAAGTGAAAAAAGAAAAAAAAAAAAGGACAATTTGGCAAACCTGAAAGAATCACGGGCAAATAATACACTTTGTTTTATCCGCACATAATTCCCAGGGAATATCATATCATAAATATTTGCATTCAGTTCTTATCAGGACATTTGCATTTGCCTCTTATCAGCCGGCAAGCCAGGCACTGGCAGATAGGGAGGGCTGCCTCCACGCCGTACACACATTTCTAATGAGTCACGTCGCAGGCTGATATCATATTTTGGCTAGAACTTTATCACCAAAACGAGGAGGTCATTTTCTCCTGGAGTTGGCTCATCTTGGAACTGTCTTTGAGTTTTTTTTTTCTCCCTTCTTCTGATGTGATTCAGCTGAGATTTTTTTTTTTTTTTTTTGTAAAGCCCACAAAAAGGATTATTTCCTCTCCTCCCCCAACCGAAACGGGGGCCCCGTATCAGTGGCACGTATGCTTGCAATGATTATCATTCTGTCATAAAATATTTCAGTTTTATCAGAGTATTATTTTATTTGCCACAGCATCCCTTCGGAACTGAGGCTCTGGGGGGAGGAGGGAGGAGAAGTGGGAGAGAGGAGAAGAAGAAGAAAAAGAAAAAAAAAGAAAGAAAAGAGCTCATCTGCATGAACAGCAGTGGATGACAGGCGGGAGGCTCCGAACCACCATCTCTTTTTTTTTTTTTTTTTTTTTTTAGGTGAGACGTGCGCAACAGTTTCCGGGGTAGGGAGGGGAGGAAAAAAAATTTAAGTAATTGTTTGATAACATTTTCAAAATGGTATTCCACAATAACAATTTCATGGCGAATTGCAGAGTATAATTATAAATCTGCCGTTTTTTTTCTCTCCCCTCCTTTGGACAGCCGAGGAACACTGGGGGTCAAGTAAAGTATCCTAGTCAAATTCTCCTCTCATTAGTGCAATCGTTTCTCTCTGCTAATTATTTCCTCCCTGTCTCACCCGCGCTGCCTCTCTCCCTCCCACTGGAATATTTCACAGCCACATACAGTACAGAGCCACGCAGCCATTTAATGTAATTTTTCCTTAAAAGGAAAATGTTGTTCTTGCAAAAAAATCCTCCCACTTTTTTTTTTTTTTGCATTATTTACAGCTTGATCGGACAAAATGTTAATATTCTTTTGACATGATGTCATCATGCAAATTAAGAAAAAAAAATGCCTGTCAGTGTACGATTGGCTTTTCTCTTTTTTTTAAAATGTAATTGGGCAGGTGAAGTTTTGTATGCAGTTAAAAGGAACGTTTCGTTTTCCTGCCAACAGTGAGGAAGGCTGGGAAAGGCAGGGAGAGGAATAATTGGGAACATTCAAAGACGGACCAATCATTAAAATGCGCTTCAAGGGAGGAATGTGACAAAAAAAAAAATTCTAGTCAAAATAGACAAAAAATTTAAACTTCTGCTACTTCTGCATGGAAATGTCAGCAGTAATAACACAGGAGACGGTTTTGGTCCAGCCTTCGTATGGCGTGACGCCTCCTGCAACTGGGAGCAGCTGGATCACCTAAAGGATTCTCCTTAAAGCTTATCTCGGGCTTTGTTTAGACAGAGGAGGGAAGACATTCCACAAGGCCCAGCTCTGATGGACTATCAGAAAAAAAACACATTCATACAACCAGCAGCTGTTCTTTTCCAAGCAGCACCTCACAATGTTCACAGACTTAATTTTTTTTAAAGAACTATCTGGATTTACGACTGCATGATATTAAAAAAGAAGTGATTTTTTTTCCTAGTTTGTATTTGAGAGTTATTCCTGGGCTGAAAATATATATATATATATATATATATATATATGTTGCGATGGCGATACTGTATGCCATATCTGCCCGCTGTGTTCTTTCCTCTCCTTCTCATCTGAGCTTCCATCACACTTTAGTGACCTTTAGCATTTAGGTCAATGTCATCAGTGAGACTCTGTCCACCCGGCTACTTATTGTCACCTTCCAAAAATAATGGCATAAGTAATTTTCTTTTTGCCAAAATACAGGGTGTCAAACTCATTTTTGTTTTGGGCCAAATCAAGATCATGAATGATCTTAAAGGGCCAGTTGTGCCAGAATGTATTGATAAGAACCCATTCAGAAACTGTTTGAAAATATTAATGAATTTTAGAATTTCAATATTACTGAACATCTTTTCAGTCCCTCCAGGATTTTACAATTGTATTGTGATTTTTTGGGGGTTTTTTTGCTATAAAAATTCGAATTTGTGGTACAATTTTGGAAATAATTGTAATATTTGTGCTTATTTATGTCGGTGAATGCAACCTTTTATTACTCTCTGTTTAGATCATGGACTACAATCTGACATTAACTAAAGCTGAGGCAGCTGTTTAGTACAAATGAGAATGTTTTTGACAATTTTTGAGAAAACTGCAATAAACTCCTGATTAAAGTGAGGGGATTTGTTGATTTTTGCAAGAATTTTCATGATAATTTGCAAGAAACTGGACAGACTGGTAGTATAATTTGGCAGTAAACAGAAAAACTGCATTGAGTTTATTGGTAAAATAATATTTAAGCAGATTTAGTGTTTAGTCTAGAACTTAGAGGGCCACATAAAAAGCTGTGGCGGACCAGATTTTGCCCATGGGCCTCGAGTTTGACACGTGATTCTGGCAAAAAAAATAAAAAAATAACTTTTGGTGAAAAATGACTTAGACCCTTATTTTCGGCATTTGTCATGGCAATATTTAATTAAAATGAAAAATGCTAATTTATAACACTTGGAATATATTACCCGGCAATTACTGCAGTCCAAACAAGACTTGGTGATATGAATATCTCACACGCAGACATTGTGTTGATGCGATATAAATGCAGCCCTAATGCAATTTTTAATATTTTACTAAGAACATGATGTCACATGATCACTGTGAATCTCCTCCTTCCTGAAAACTAAATGAGAAGAGGTTACTGCAATGCTTTGTGGATTTTCTGTTTTGTACTTGATCCAGTTTGGTCCCACTGAAATGATTTTGTTACAGTTTGCACCAAGTAAAGCCAACCACTGAGATAATGTACTAACAGGTAAAAAATATATTGCTTACAAAAACTTTACTATGTAGATTTAAATATGGAAAATAAATAAAATAACACCGACATCACAGTAAAGGCATCATTCACTCTTCTGCCTCTGTAGAACACAGTCTACGTCCAAACCCATCTTTCCTTCCAGTAAACGCGCATAAATCAGGGGAGCATCATAAATAAATCATACTTTAAAGAAGACATGCTTGGACATGACTGTCCACAAAATGTAAATTATTTCCATTAAGACCCCCATATTGTTTTTCTTTTTTCTTGACAACGGAATATACAAAAAGATGAGGAGCAGTATTACAGGCACTTTTTTTCATCCATTAAGCTAGTACCGTGAATGGACTTTAGGCTTCTAGGCACGTCAGCGGAGAAGTTGTTGCCATTGTCAATGACAGTTTCACAACTTGTGAGATTTCATCCAAAGTGCCTCTAATTTCTAAACTTATGTTTGAACATGGCAGCTGTGAGCTCTTCTGAAGCATGAATAACTTTGGATCGCACTGACTAGGTTTTTTAGCTGGCGTCTGACCCTCGCTGGGACCAAAACATTTGAGCTGTGCTTCAATTTTTTTTTTATTAGAAAGACGATACCACATGGCGCAACGGTTGAATAACGATAAATAACAGGGAAGTTATGGGAATGCCTTTGCCACAGAAATGAGAATATATGTGGCGGCTTTATCTGCATTAGTTACTGTACGCCCGACACCTTGATAAGGTCAGGATCGTACATTATGCCATACCTCGGTCGTGCCATTGATGTGTTGTGTGAAACCTTGGATCGGGGTCACTCGGCAGATTGATGACTCTGAATCACTCCTGTGCAACTCTCAGACAGTCTGTAGAAAAGAAATGTGTTGAAATGCATCAAGTAGAAGATTATTTGAAATTATATTATTTTTGCTACTAACAGACTGATGATCAGTGGCAGTAAAAAGGCCTTTGTTGCTCATTCAGTTCTTTTATTAGGGTTCAATAATGATACAAGATGCAGATTTTGTGGATTTCAATAACAGGAATTACATGAGTGAACTTGGCCAAGGTTTGGGTCGTTCCAGAAGCTTACTGTAGGCTTTCTTTATCCATTATAAAATCACTTTGATGTACGTCTGTGTCATATTGGAGCACCGGATTTATCCAGATGTAAAACTTGTTGTAGAAAATCGCCCTGATGTTGCAACTGTTTAGGGTTCACCATCGGTTTGAGCCTTGCTGGTTTTGGGTTGCTCTTTAACATCCAAACTAATTTCATTTTATCTAACAGTAAGGGTTAAAACTTTGAATCAAATGGATGTTTCAACAGGACCATAAAGGAAGAGAGAGCATGATAATCGCTTGTAGAGTATTGCCATAAATTAGCAAGTTGACTAGTTGATGCATCAACTGGCATCAACTAATGCCAGTTGATGCATATTTGACACATACTGGGTGTAGTATAGGAATTAGTCTGCCACCATATAGCAGTTGGAGTTATGTCTGCATAACTGATGCCTAATTTCTCCAATTAGAATTGAATTTGCTCAATTCAAATGAATAATCGCAAATAATTTAGCACCCACTTTGACAGCAAAAACACAATGGATTTTTTTTAAAAATATAATTTTAAAGGAATTCCAGTTTTCAGGGTTAGACTTCTAGAACAGTTCCAGTCCCAATCCTATTGGACTGGAATTAGGAAGCACTGGAAGTGCACTGAAAGTGCTTTCTAGTGAGCAAACGCCTCACTAGGAAGTCAAGGAATTAAAATGAGTTCTTAATCTGATAAGAAGAGTTGGTCAAATATGTGGACAAAATTATACCAGAAGCTTGTTAATGCCTACAAAATAAAGTCTTATTATGTTAATTATCTTGTACTCTATTCATGTCTTTCTCCTTGTCGTTCAAAGTGCTATCCCGGACTTTATGCTGGTTGTTTCGGTTCTGAACGGGACTAATTCCCTTTAGCGAGCGTGCAGAAAGCGTTCCGTCTCCAACCGTACTGCCTCCCGTTTCACATCGGTCATCTTTTCAGCGAGACACGCCAGGCGGACAGTCAGAAGAGCTATGCTTTGGTAATGCAAGGCCAGCCTCCACTATGACAGAGCCATCAGTGCTCTCTGTAACCCTTTTACTCAGATGTCGCCCACACACACAGAGTGAAATTGACTGTTTGGCGCTGGGGAAATAGCATATGATGGAAGACAAGGACGCTGCTGGGTGGAGTCAGGCTGATTAAGTGATTGGGACCATTCTGGTACTGAAAGGCTTTCTTCAATCCTGCAGATACCATCATCCTTGGGCTTTATCTTTGCTCTTGAACTTATTTTAAACACCCCCCGCCCCCATCGTCACTACCCCAACTCACCACCGCCCTCTGCTCTCTCTTCATTACATACTGTCCTCTCCTTTTGGTATCCAGTTTCGTTGCTGCAGATTCATCTCAGACATCCTTCCTTTCTGTCACTCTGTTTATTTTGAGGCAGACGTTTTGAAGATTAGCGGTAGCTGCACATTCTCTTAAAAACTGCTGTTATGGAGGCTTGATTCGAGAAGCCAGACATGGCCTGTGCGATGTGTAGGGAAGGGACTAAATGATTGTTTATCATGAAGAAACAACAACCAAAAAAAACCCCTAGACGATTAATTTTAAATAAAACATTTGCTGAGCCTTTTATTCCTCATTTCCACTGTTAATAAGCGGACTATTCTTTGTTACCATCGCTAGCAGATTCAGTGCGTATTGATCGCAACAGAATAAAGAGTGGCTGGTTTTGATTAGTTGGATGAGATTCCATGTTCTTGAACCGATGTAAAGTTGGCCCAATAGAACAATCTTTGACTTCGCTTCTAGGATACACGACACCTATCTTTTTATACATGTATTGTGAGGATTTGGTTTTCTGTGTGTTTATTTAATTCCTGTGTTGTCCCGTCTTCCCCTTGATTATCCTCTTATCAATGTCACCTGTGTCTTCTCACTGTTGGGTCCTAGTCTAAAGTCGAGTGTCATCGGTGCCTGCGTCTGCCTTCCCTGTGCTACCAGTGTCCGAGTCCCTTGTCTCACAGCTCACCTGTGCTGCCTAGGCTTTGTACTCACCTGTGATCTGCTTTAAAACCATCATTTTGCACCTCAACCTCGTGTCCATCCTCACCACCAACCCTCAAATCATGACGGGTATACTTGAGTTGAGCTGCTCTGTCATCACTGTTTCTCCATCCGTATCTGTTCATTGTTATTGCTTTTGGCCTCCCCCCAAAAATATCAAGATTGCTTATTTTTTGGAAAAGTTTGTGCTTCTGCAATTTAATAGTGTTATTCTGAAAACATTCCTCTTCTCTTGACTATGGTTCTGATTCCTGTTTTGGGCATTAGAGCTTGGGACCCCTGATGAAACTCTAATTACTGGAAGTGATATAATGTTGGTAAATGTATTTACCAGAGTCAACACATCTCTGTGCACTAAGCTATAAGCAGAGCATTATAAAGTTAGCTAAAATCGTTAGCTAAAAAAAGAGAATTTAGTTAGTTAACTCTAAGTGACCTTCTGTCTGTAGATACATTTTCTGGAATGAAAAACATTTTTTGTGCACTAATGAACAGGGCGCAAGAAAGTTAGAAAGTTGATTAAAATCATTGGTTGTTAATGGATTGAAATCTAGAATTAACTAAAAGATTTTTGTGCTTTTCTGAATTTGATAGACCCGGATTATATTTAAAATAGGTCATCAATATCAAACAGAGTTGTGATCACAGTCAGGTAACCATGGCAATCTTTGGAAACACTGTGTTGGGTTTTTTTGTGAAATTGCCACTTTATTCCAAAAGATATAGAGCTGCTTTATTCTTTATTAACTTAGTATTTTAATGCCAGCTTACAAAAGTGAACATGAAACAGATTAGGCTACCTTCTTTCCATAAAGCTGCATCTGCAGAGCACATATATAAATATAATTTGCAACAAGATAAATGTGAACAGTCAGGTTTATGAGGTTTATGTCTACAAAATAAAACCCACGTTTACAGAATTTCATTCTGCGTTGAGCTAAAAAAATAATGAGTTCACCTTAACTTCATCACTGTACTATTGTTTACAGCTCCGTATTCCGGCTGCCTTCCAAATACCACCCAAAGTGATTGGGTGTCTCCTTCATCTACATGATATCAACGCTTGTCTGCGCCAAAAAAAATGTAATTGCATCACTCAACAAGCAGGTTAAGAGATGGGGTTGAAGAAATTAACTTTTTTTTTTAATAGCGCAGATTTCCCTAGTTGTTTTAATAACCCATCTCAAACCTGTGATCTAATCTACGGGAACAGTGGAAGTAATTAAAGTTGAAATTAATTACTGCCTGCGCCTGATATTCTAATAATGGCTTTGAGTTTTGTAGCAGGAAGTTGATATTTTGTCGCTCGTGTTTTATCTCTCTTGGCCGTGCGTGATTCTCTGCTCTTACAGATTATTAATATAGTCAGGAAGGGAGCAGGAAATGGCAGATAAAGGCGGGCAGACTTTCCTTTCCAGCACTCCTCCTGACCACACTGCCCCCTCTTGACAGCTCCGAAGCCCCTCCCCCCCGCCGCCACCCCCCTTCGCTCTTCTTTTAACAGTCACTTTATCGTGACAGTATTTAGAGGAGATACAGCGGTAGAAAGCGTGGGCCTTATGGCTGCTTTTGATAGAAATTACACAATTGTTCATTAGTGGTTAAGATAATGCCCCTCACCCCTTCTGCCCCCTACACCACCACCCACCCACTCATACTCCCCCCCCCCTCTGTTTTCCCATTGGGATCTCATTTAGGAAGCCCAGCATGCAGCAGTGCATACTGTCGGGGTTACGGATGTGACACCCACAGGACCAGCCTCAGACAGTGCAGCAGGAAATGTCAAGTTAAGTGAAGGAAGCAGTTCGGCCTGCACACTCTGTTGAGCAGGGTACGTACCTCCCTGTGTGCATGAGGCGGGCTGTGGTGGTGTGCGGAGGGGGGGTAACGTGTGAGCTCGTGCTCCCTCTGCCCGAGTCTGTCACTCTTACAGTGGCTATCATGTTTTTAATGGAAAATGGTCAACTAAAATCAAATATTAAGCTTTGATAACCATGGTGGAGGAGCAGTGCCCTCTGAAGTGGAAAAAGCTTTCAGCTTTCTTTACACCGTATCACTTTTCACCAACTCGGGAGCTCCGGGTCGACTCCAAGAGTCGTGTTTGCTCCAATTCACGTGGAGATAATTCAGTCCTCGGACACCTCCTTTGTTAGATCTCATCAGTTTGTTTTATTCATCCCATCTCGGCGGCTGCTCGCCGCGTCCGCAGAGCGCCAACTTATTAATTAAGATTTCATCCTGGCGCCTACTTTCCTTTACTGCGTGTTCCGCTGCAGGAGGAAGCAGCTGTTCATATTTTCATCCATTTACATACTTAAAGGGATAGTTCGACTACTACTGAGCGACAGGCCTGATTTCAGCGTTGAGGCCACGCATAGACCTCTTTCAGATATGATGAAAGAGGTCTATGCGCTGTTGCTGGGTTCCCATTACAAAACGTCAAAGGTTTTTTTGATATTCTGCAAATGTGGAAAAAAAAAACACAATTTAGCAATCACAAATTTCCATTGAATGAGAAATGCAATTAAAACACATGTGAAACAACTGGTACGTCATTAGAAATGGCGGCAGCAGATGTAAACGGTTACGTGAGATATATTCATATCAACACTTTCCAATCACAAACTCAACTTTTGATGAGCTCTGCAGTGAGAGCTCTGCGTAAGACCTGCCGCAGCCTTTTGCAGTCTCTTTCCTCACTTAACTTCATAATTAAGTAATTCAATAATGCCTCTAAACTCTAAGCATAGTGATGTTTTTCTATTAAAGAGAGAGTAGCTTCTTTCTAGTTATGGAGTATTACAATTGGCTTCTTGACATTGAGTGTCTTTTGCAGTGGAATTTGGATGTACAATAATAATAATAATAAACAATCACATTCGAAATAAATACATACTTTTTACAAAGAGTTTCCAGCAAACTTCCATCAAGTTCCACAAGCTTGGATTATCTTCTGCCAGCTAATCCTAAAATTACCAACAAATTTGAGATGATCCACATCTTGGTAAATGCCAATGTAATGTTTCAATGGTTCACGCTGATAAAATGGGGACGGTATTCCACATAACCAATCGAAAATATCCCACAAAGTATTTTTTTTCATCAGGAATGTCGTGTTTCACGTAGGCAAGCCTCATCACAAAGGAACAGGAAAAACTCACATTCAGGCAAAGAGAAAAAAAAAAGTATGGCCAACTGGCCGGCAGTCGCATTAACAAGAAAAGAAGAAGAAATATCAGAGCAGAACTTCCTTGCCAAAACTGAAGTCGGGTGACAAACACCCTCTTTCCCCCTGTCTCCTGGATCAGCTATAAGACGATTTCAATGACATGCAGAAGATCAACTGTTGGGAGAGTGAGGACTGGGAAGACAGCGGCTTAGAATCGCGGCCGGATCAGAATGAGATGAACATACAATCAGAGGCAGCGCCACACGGGCTTATCTGCCCTTTCACGATGGCTGTCATCATCTGAGAGTTCACTCAGCTTCTCCTCTGCCAAGATGAGAAGGCTTTTTTCTGGCAGAAAGTTTCCCCCATTTTTTTTTCCTTTTTTTTTTTGCTTCAGGAGAAACTTCTGGAGGAAACTTGCAGTGCCCGACAAAAAGAACACATGAAAGTCATCAGGAAAGGGATGGTGGATGGGGGGAAGGTGGGAACGGCGCAGCAAAAATGAGAAGTCAGAAGATGTCAACCTGGGTGAATATAACAGAATCAAATACACGGAGGGCGAGATACCAAGCTGCAGGGCATACAGAATAAGATTAAATAATGCATGGATGTGGGCAGGATTAGCTGTCGAACACACACAGGGCTTGAAATAAAGTTAGCTTCCGCCCCTCTCTCTCTTTTTCCCGCTCAGCTCGATCTATATTACTGATCTCCTCTAACACGGAGACACGCTTTCTGTTCCAAGGCCCCCCGCTGTGATATGTTATGCATACATACGTAACGCTCCATAATGCCCACTCTGCCACGTCCCTCCAAAGAACACAGTCCCCCCTCCGACCCTCCCATGAGTGTCATTTTGATGCGAGCTACTGATGGACTGCCGGCGTACTTGGCATATGTTGCATATACTTCATACAAAACCCCGTTTGGCATCGGTCTTGTCGGGGCTGTGTGGGAGATCCCGTGACATAAAATGGCTCCATTTCAGTGCACATCACTGAACATATCCCATACAAGGCTGCGGCCAGTGTTTGTAGCTTACCCCCTGTGAGGTATTGGCATCCAGTAAGCAGCTCTATATCTGAGGCAGCATTGTGGCTGGTGTAGCCGTCTCCCATGCGAGCCTCGCGACGCGAGGTGATTAGAGCGTCTCTGTCAGCGGCTGAGGGGGGGACAGATGGAGCAACAGAGGACTTTCTTGAGAGGCTATGGTAATTAGGAGTGAAAGGAGAGAAAATGGCGGCTTCAGAGCGACCGGGTTCAGGGACGGGCTTTAAACAACGCCTTCCGAGCGGCACAGGGAGTTGTAGGCCTTTTGGCCAGTCAATGTGGCATTGTTGGGTTCGTGTTAACATGTTTGCGCATGCTGTGATGTTCTCGCTGCAGGATCACTGCTCTGGTGGAAGCGCCGTTCGTGGAACGGAGAAGTGGGGATTTCATTTTAAAGCATTAGCAAACGTATAAACAAACTGCTTATATTCGGCAACTGTGTCTGAAAGTTTGAGTTTTATAGTATCCCATCTCTGCCACAATGTAAAATATGCCACGTTGGTATTAAATAATAATCAGCATTTTTTAATGGCTTTAGCTTTGATAAGTTTCGATTGTTTTAGAACAGAGATTGACTTTAATAAGGGACATAGTTTCAAGCTGACACAATTCTGAATGTTTATACAAGGATGGAAGTGGATTGAAGTTATGGTAGAAAATAGATTTTGTAAATACTGTAGATGTAGTAAAATTTTGTTAATATTACCCTAACGAAAAACATTCACGATTTAGCATTTGCAGTGTTTCCATTAAATAAAAGATGAAAAGAGTCAAGATTTTAGATAACTAAAAAAGAATCCCTATTTGGAGTGAAATTATTCAGGTTTGGTGAATCCAAGTGTTTTTGTGTTTTGAACAACATATCAAATGCAGTTCAAACACAAGAAGTGAAGAATGCTAAGTTCAGTGTTAGTAGCTAAATGTTAGCTGGTCATAGTATTCTCTGAGAGAACACAATAGCTTAGCTTAGCTCAGTTGTATTTTGTCTGTCACTTAGTCATGGTTTCTTTTTTCTGTCAAATACCCAAAAAATACTGCAACATAAAAGTGGTTGAGACATACGATGTTTTTCTTATGAGCTGCTATATACATGCCCAACAAGAAGTTAAAAAGTACATTTAGCTTAATTTAAATCTCAAAGCTAATGCTAACCTGAGTGTTATCAGCTAACGGTTAGCTGGTCATCAACATGCCAGCTAACACGAGCCAAAGTACAAGGCACTTCAAAAACTACTTCCGTTTTGCTTCAAAATAAGAGCGCGAAAAGCTAGCTTCAGGATGTCGAGCTAATAGCGCCCCACCTTTACGTGGGTATCATTATAGAATAAGCTTACTTCACCAGGTTAAGAGCAACTACACAGTGTTGTAGTACTCGAGACCAAGATTACAAAACTTACAGCATACCGTCCAGTTTATTTGTGAACATGTTTGTTTTCACTGGATGCAAAACATACCGATTAAAGTCCAAGCAATAACGTGACTTACCAATGAAGTGTTTCTGTTATTCTCACCCACGCCCCATCTTTCACTGGCACGCGGCGCTCCAAGACACGCGCAGTGGTTTTCCTCGAGAGGCAGATGACGTTTGTCTAGTCGTCAGTAACAGAATTGCGCTGCATACGTAAGAAATCCGATGGCGACGTCTAACTCAGCAGTGCTTCGCTTTCACAGACGGTGGGGACGTCGTCTAACTTTTTGTCACTTAGAAAAGAAGCTCAAAGAAAGGTAAGCTCCGTTGACGTGATGTTAGCAAAGCTAACTGTACAGAGACACATAAGCATTTGTGATGAAGAATAGTTGTTACTCACTGCGCTGAATTATTGTGCGGACGTGTTAACTAACGTGTCGCCTATATGGGTCAGCGCTGTGACCAAAAGTCTGCAAGATAGTGATGTGACATTCACGAACGATCCGATTCTTCTGAACGGTTCTTTACTAAGAAGATAGGACTGGACCCTCACTGAGAGCGGTTCTTTGTTCTTGTGATGCTCTGCGTCACTACAGTAGCTATTATTTTATTTAATTATATACATTGATATTTATTGAGCAAATAAATAAAACACAAGAACGAAAGAGCATGCACATTGCTCTTTGATTATTTTTGTCACCTGTCATGTGACAGACATTACAGCACTGTGTGCTGCCTGGCTTCATGCAGCAGAGAGAGGGTGAGAACAGTCAGTGTGCGCCTTGTGCTGGGTTACTTCTTGCTTGTTGCTCAATGGTCAGTGTTTATAGTTGAGTGTTGTTTACAATTAGTGCATTGCCTTAATGGCTATATTTAATGGTGCAGATGAGTGGGTTCTGACATGAATAATATGGGCAAACGCTCAGGGCGTTATCTTTTTAGGGATGGCATGAGACCACCGCGGATTGTAACACAGAGATGGAAGCAAAGCAGAACAAAGAGTTTGTTTTTATGGGAATCTTTCAGATCAATTTGAGGAGCAATCTTGATCAAATTTCACATTTTATTGTGTAGAGCGGGGCACTGGTCTTAGTCTTGACTTCCCTCAGTCTTGGTCTTGACTTGGTCTCGGACCCTAAAAGTTTTGGTCTTGTCTCGGTGTCGATACACTCCGGTGTTGGTCTTTGTCTTGGTCTTGGGCTAGGTGGTCTTGACTACAACACTGCAACTAAATACTAGAGAATAAAAACTTTTCTAATACTATGAGGTCTGCACAGGTTTCAGAAATTTAAATCTAATCTGTTTTATCTCAGTACAAAATGATAAAACTTGGAAAGATAATCTGGCCTTAATGAAAAGCTGTAAACATTTTTTTGAGAATTGCCTGCACTAATGCATAATAAAAACCCTGATCTCTTTGAAGCTCGCAGAACTGACATTCATTCTTTCTTTTGTCCCCCTTTCTAGTAAATAAAACCCAGCTTCACCTCATCAGTGTTAAAAATTCAAACGACTCCCCCCTTATCCCCCTTTCACAAAGGGGATGATTTGTCCACACTGTGATTAATTGCTTTGTCAACCATCAATCTCAAACAGCATGAAATAGCCACAGGACCTGCAGCCAGCAGGTTGCTGGTGAAACAATGGCAGTAAAGTCCCCAAGGGGCCCCATATTAATGAGGCTATAGCCACACTTAATAATTCAGCATTAAACTGTAATGCATTCTTTAATTAATTAAGTCTTGTTTATAAACACTCCCATGCCTATTCCTCTCGCTCCTCTTATTTGACATTACCAGGAAGTATTTAAGGTTTTCTAGTGGTGCCTCAACATATTTACATAGAGTAAATATGTCACGATGTCCTGATCTGGATTTTTTTTTTTCCTTCTAATGGAGATTGGGTTGTTTGAATATACCAAGATGCAGCCAGATACATTATTAAAATCATTATCATGCATATATTCATACATTTCTTCATTATTACACCAAATAAATCAACGACAGCTAATTTTTCTTTTTTTTCTCCAGATTGAGTTTTTACAGGACAGTCTTTGATTTCTCAACCTCAATCTGATTCTTGTACCTGACTGGACACAAACAAGCATAGTTGCCTGCAGTGGATCCAACGTTCTCGACCTCAACCACCTGAAGGTACCCGAAATCTGCAAATACTCAAAAAATGCTTATAACTCCTTATTTTAATAGCGAAAACAGCAAATATTCCTAAATATGCATTAATACACATATTTAGGTATAGTGGAAACTATTTTCTATCCACAAAAGCACACGCCCTTTTCCACTCTTCGGATGGCATTCATAAAAAAGAATGCCACTCCTGAATTGGCTGCCTTGTGAACAGCAGCCAATAGCGTGTCAAGTTGCATTGTGCCTTTGGATTTGAGTTTCCCTTGCTCTTAATATGCTCTCTGGAAGAATCTGAGAACAGGCGCATTTTCCAATAATAATTTGGAGTTACTTTCCACAAACAAATTCATAAAAGGTACTCATTACGTATTTTACTCCAGTTCTGTTTAATGGGTTATGAGGAAAACTCACAGGAACGGTTCTTATGCCCTTATGACATACTTCAGCTTTAAACACTGCAGAATTGAATGACTTGTGTTTCAGCTGAAAAACTCTCAAAACTGAAAACCAGGGGTTGACGTGCATGGAAAGCAGGTCACGTAACACAAACAGGAAACAATACACTCTCTTTTAATTGTAACCTTCATTGTATGCATATGCATAAGTGTCAAAACTTGGGTTGAGATTTTATTAAGTCAAACATTAAAACTTTGTGTCTTGCTAAGATACATCTTATAACAGTACGACACTTTGAGAAAAGCAGGACTGCAGTTTTTACTAGCTGTAAAGACCAGAATAAGCACGTGAGATAAGAAAAACTGTTCTTCATGATTGGAATATGTCAGGAGAAATTTATACAAGATGCACAATAAGGGCTCAAGGCGCTAATTTCATTTACTAATGGAGAAATATTGATGTCAAATGATACGTGGTGGAAAAATAGTTAGGAGAGGAAGCAAGGAGGAGCAGGATGGCAAAACATTTCATTTGGCATGCTGAGGCAGAATTCCTTATTTACACAGCATTATGAGAAAACACCAAATATCTTCTAAACTGTACAATGAGAAAAATGCATCATATGCAATTTATGAAATGGAGCTATGAATTTTGATAACTTTTAGTGTCTTCAGTGCTTCAAAAAGTGCTTCCAGTGAGGCGCATTCATCAAGACAAACTACCTAGATTTGAGGTCATGATCAGATTCATTCTTGTAGATTATTGAAACTTTCTGCAATAACACATACAATAATCTGTTTTGATACAAACTCTGCTTTCTGGTCTTTACAAAAACTTTGTCAAAAACAGGTTTTCCATTTCTTAAAGTTGGCATCCTTGATTTAAGCATCTCTACTAGGAGAGTAAGATATACTGGCATCAACATTGGTATCGGACAATGTTGGTCATTTTTTGAAATGTTGTTATTGGTACAATAAGTAAAACTGAGCTTATTTTACCAATTGATGTTTATTTCCATCTTGTTGTTCCACTGTGTTGAAAGTGTAGGGAAATACATGAGACTGGCAAATATCAGTTGTCGGCCATGACAGCGGTATTAATACTGGACATCGATATTGATCCAAAATTTCTTATCGGTGCATTCATGATCTTTACATTAATTCAAACACAACAAGATAAATATACAAGTGGATGTTTTTGCAACTGAGGTCTTTCTTACACTCAAACCAGGCAAAATTAAAGGTAGCGAGTTCAGCAGACTAGAACCACTTCAGGTACAGGACACATACCATCAAATGACCACCGTCCAGCCCAGGTACCAACAACCTGAGCATCAAATTTCATGTCACACATGCTGGCTTAAAAAAAAACATTACATTGGTTTCCAAATTGGTTGGTCACTCCAACATTGAAAAATAGGTCAATTTTTTTTCCAATCCAAAGTGTCTGCTAGTCTCTGTGATTTCAGATTGATGTATGCGGTAGATTTTTTTTTTCCACCCCTTTTACCCCTGGCAAGTGAAACTCTAGAGATTCCAGGCACAGTGGGTGCTAAGGTGTGTGTTTCTACCAAACTTCAGAGGGATGTGGGAAATACACATCAAGAAATTGGCAGAATTAATTGTTTTATTCTGATGAGAGATGCAGTGGAACTGAAATCTCATTTCTGGAATAAATAAAAATATTATTTTTAATTCCTCCCTTAGGATGGTGGTGTGTTAAAATTATCCCACTGGAATATTATTTCTCTTTGGAATACGAGCAAAGCTTTCAGGATGCAAAATGCAGAACAGAAACTGCACTCTGAAGTAATTTCGAGTAAAAGGAAGGAAGAGATGCGATGGAGAGTAGTGCTCTATCGCAGGACTTGGTCTGAGTTCATGTTAGCTCACGTTAGCTTGAGCTAATTTGTTCCTCCACGGCCTCTTTAATTTTATTGATGTCTGCAGACTTCGGCGTGACCCCGGTGATTAAATCAAACCTAATCGGGGTCAGTCGGTTTTGGCTGCACCGAAGCACCTCGACATCATCATTCTGCTGAACCCCAATCTCTGCTCTCACTTTGCCTCCCAGGACTCCCCGGGCGAGCCGGCCAAACCGGGCCAAACAGCTGCTCGTCATACGTCTTGTCACAACGCCGTCTCGTACTTGCTTTTTTTTTTTTTTTTTTCTTTATTTGGGAGGGGCGGGGGGACAGCGGGTGCTCTTCCTTTCTCTGGGTTTGAGGTTCGGAATTTCACCGCGATCCAAATCAGAAATGAGACTTTGTGTTTAAGATTTCACTTCCAAGCTGTCTCTGCCTGTGGGACCTGCTCCTTGGGCTTTTCATCAGCTGCCATTTTCGACGGCATGCAGTAATTTCATGGCTCATTGCAAGCGCTGAAAACCTTTGAAACTGCAAATGTTAACTTTGCCTGGCCTGGAGCCATTTAGGAAGCGATTAATTTAGCAAACAGAAGTGAGCCACTTTCTCCTCCTAGCCTGCGCATAATTTTTTTTTTTTTTTTTTTTGGGGCAGGAGGAGAAAACGAGGGAGGCGGGTGTGGGCTTCTATCTGTATTTGAGTACGAGTGAGCAATGTAATGACGGCTGCTGTAATTGTGGCGGGTGTGAAAACGGTTCCTACCTGAGCCCCTGCTATCTGACTCATCTGTGCTGCGCTGAGCTTCCACGGCCCGGCTGACTGAGAAGAGGTGGAATCACTTGCTGCGTGCTTGACCTTATTTCTTGTTGTAAGATGTTAAAGCGTGCTAAAAAAAAAAAAAGAACGTGTTTGTTTTGCGGTTTCGACACCAATGTGTCCCCCACCAAATTTCCTAACTCATCAGGAATTTTTCCATATTGTCACATTCCTAAAATAACCTTTTTTTTTGGACCAAAGTAATTTTGTCAACAAAAAAAAAAAAAAAAAAATTCACCTTCCTTTTCAAAATCACTGTCTTAGGAAAAAAAATAAAAATCCTTTTGGCAAAAAAAAAAAAGGGAAGGTGACGATATATTCTTTGTCTCAACGTGGCAGCGAGTGTTTAATTTGGATAAAAGGAAGGAAGCGACAGTATTGGGAGAGTGATGCGTTTTGGCTGTGGTGCAGTCAGGAAATAGTGTGGATCCCAGTGAGAGGCTCATGGTGTTTGCCCAGTATTCCTGGAGGCTTGTTTTGTCACAGACTCTGTGCAGCAAGGCATGGGAGCGGCAGAAGGCAGCGGGTCGGCCAGCCTTCCCCCACAGCTGTCCTCCTCCGTTCTGGCACCCGTTCTTCACCGAGCCAATATGAAAACAAATTCTCAGCCCTCTTTCGCAATTAATTTTCCCTCGCAGCAGAAAAAAAAAAAGAGAGGAAAAAAAATCAGTCTTGACAACATAACATATAGCAGGTTGTGTACAGAAAATCTGGCTGTACACAGAAGCAGAACAACCTCACAAAAATCTGTTTGTTTCCCGAGAGTAATTTTTCACTCTGCTGGGAGCAGTTGTCTCGCACATATTCCTCCTCATGTGCATGTAGATCAGTGCAGGACCGTTCAAGTGGTAGTAAAGTGAACAAGTGCTCTATGGGTGGGGGGGGGAATGCATTAATACTTTATAAATCCAACATCCATTTTTGTATTTATGGGTAATAGTTGTAGCGTGGGTGTTGCAGGGTAATTCTAGGGAATGTCCATTTCTAAGCTTCGGAAGAAAAAAAAGATCCATTAATGTACATTTGCTACAAGTCCGATTAAGTTTATCCAAGTAAATTGACATTAAGTTGTCACGTTAAACATGCCGAAATACATTAAGTTGGACAAACTTAATTCAATCGAATTCATAAAAAAGAAAAAAGTTGGATCACTTATTTTCTTTTTTTTTTCTTTTCAATGTGGGATCAATTGATTGCTCTCATTGGGTTTTTTAACACTTTTAATAAAGTGTTAAAAAATACCAGCATTCTTGTTGGGGAGGAAAGAAGAAGGGGGGAGGAAGGTTAAAATGCAAAAATAACACAGAAGGACAGCTGGGAACACACCAAATTCCTATTTGGATTCTCACCTCTCCGGCGCGCCTGTGTCGGCCCGCGCTGCGTTTAGGAAACGACTGCTTCCTTTACCTGGATGCCCCCGCAAACTACATCTGCATCCTGTTTTACCACCCAGCTATCTTCCCCCATAAGCCATTAATTTTACAGAAAGCCGTTCACAATAACTATGAGATACCGGGCAGCAGCGTTCAAACGCTTTCTTCCTCCTTTCTTATCATAAAGGTCCCACATGTCTTGGCAATATCCCCAAAATACAAGGGGGAAAAAAAGGAGAGAAGAAGATAAATTTGTCCTAATTACGTCCCTCGAACAATGTTGTTTGACGGCCAAAGGCATCAAATTAAATATTATTTTGATTTCGCAAAAGTGGTGTCAAGGTCTTATATTTTCATTGCAGGTACGCTGCCTGATAAATATGAGGGAGAGAATAGTAATTATAGGGTGGAAATGACATCAGAAATTAAGCAAATTGTGAAAGGGTTTGCCTTTAAATGGGTTTGAGCCAGGAATTAAAAAGACCATTAACTGGGAAAGAGGCAGGTGTTATCCTCACGGCCCAAAACAAAACAAACAGATAGGGAGGAGGAGTACGTGTGCTTGCGTGTGTGTGTGTGTGCTCACGAAGAGAGATGCAGGTGTGTGCTGTTATCTCAGCAATCCCATGTCATTACCCAGTTGAAGGTGTATTTAGCTGATTTACTTCAGTTTACTTTCAGTTTTGTGATAGTTTTTAATATCTTGCTTGTTCTTTTTTTTATGAATACAGAAAAAAGCAGCTGGGTTATTCCATAGCTGCTGTTTTAACAGAAGTTGAAAAGTTCTAACCAAACATTAGGTTAAAAAAAAGGGTGATCCACTATGTGGAGTTAGCAGGAGCCTTGTGGTTCTTCGCAGACATTCAGAACGAAACAAAAAACCTGATCGGACTTTATTGAACCTCTAACGTTATGTTAAACCTGCAGTATGCAACTTTGATTTAGTTTTTTTTACATGTGTTAAAGCGGTTATCATTTCGTGACAGTAATATGAGACAAACAATCCATACGTCAGCTTTAATGTCAGAGTTCACTCTGCAAAACAACAGCTTGTAAATGGTGTTAGCTTGTACTTAGCACAAGCCAGTGCTAAGCCATTGTAGGCCCTTTGTCAGAGTAGGTTAGCTGTGATTGAAATGCTTGAAATAGTTAATAATTAGCTGCTTAAACCAGAGAAAAAGCCTTTCTATGTTTGCAACACAGGTTTTAAAATAAGCTGTTTTTAATCTGCTGCTTCTGAATATGAGCTCAGCAGCTGCATCTAAATAACTGGGCATAAAATTGTTCATTTTTTCCTCTAAAAGGGTTTTTTCAGCTGCGATTTTTGTGGAGCAAACTGACTAACATTCAACAGGTTTTTCTATTGAACCTGCTTGTTTTTGCTCCAGTGCTGTGCTCCAGTGCTGTGTCTGATCAACAATCATACTTCAGCCATTAAGTCAATGTAGTCACGCAGTATTTTGTTATGCATCATATATTGAGTACAAAAACAAAAAATAGACTCCTTGAGATTGTTGTCTTTGGATGGATGGTGTTGTTTTTGTTAGCTTTGTAGCCCAACGAGGTGCTAGCTTGTTGGGCTACAGGTTCTCTCCAGGCATTTGTTTTTTCTCTGGGTTCCTTTTAGGTAAGCATGTCAGTTTGAATAGCTCTTAGTGTATGTGTTCCTCATGGTTATTTGAACAGCACGAAAGCTGTTTGGTTCCCGACTGGGAAAAGAAGTAGCAGGTGAGAATACACCCGTAGTGATCTGGCAGTATCCCTTCTCTAGAATTGCCCAGAAAAGTTGTTCAAATTTATTTTAGAAGTGATTTTCTTTACCTGAGGAGGCAGCGAACTGAGATCAGTTTCTTAACATATGTATGATACCAGAAGGTTCACTGCCAAGCTTTTTGGTATGTATCATAAACAGTTAAAGAACAGTTCTTTTAGTCTTCAAACATTGAATTAATTGACCTAATAAATCTAAATAAGTATTTGTCACTGAGGATT
This sequence comes from Phalloptychus januarius, assembly GCA_902982915.1. NCBI lineage: Eukaryota > Metazoa > Chordata > Actinopteri > Cyprinodontiformes > Poeciliidae > Phalloptychus > Phalloptychus januarius. The sequence continues at coordinate 15,505,015 of CADWAE010000481.1, forward strand.
ATACTCATAAAACGGAGATAAAAAAAAAATTCCTGTAAAATAATAATTTTGTAGCTCGCAATATTGTAAAATTATTAAGCCTGAACAAAGAAGTGTCATTCTGACCTTCATTCATCAAATGTTTTGCTTCATCATTCATCCACTTAAAATTGTATTCTATTAATATTCCAACTATCAATAAAACAAAATTCAACAAAATAGGTAACCTACAGAAGCGAAACAAATTAACTAGCTAGTGTCTGTTAGCTACTTTACAGTTAGCATGGAGGACTCAATAAATATTGAGAAATATTTATTCTCAATATTTCCCAAGACTTTGTTCGATGTGAGTGATACAGTTTAAAGAAAACAGTGATGCTGTCTGACATGGGAGGAAAAAAAAGTCAATTAAAAACGGCAGCCACGCCTTACTAACTCGTGGAACGACTTGTTTAATTCGTGGCAACAACTTAAAATGTCTTGGAAATGACTTATTTATTCCATGGGAGCGACTTAATCATAACCAAGTTTTTTTTTTCGTGTCTCCCATGTTGCCAGAGGGGCTCTGTGATTTTAACACGCTATTTTGAAGTCGCAAATTAAACTTTACGTGTCTCACTTTGTTAGGTGGGGTCTAACAGCAAAGGAGTTCCAAGTCAAGAAAAGGTTTTTAAGTAAAGCTCTACTGGCTAAAGACGTTGTAAAAAACTTTTTAAATATTCATATTTTCACTTAGGCCCGATTTTTTTAAAGATAAGTTATTATCCTAGTAACAGTTGTTCATGCTGCAAACATATTTTTCTGTTGAGCATCGTCTTTATTTTGCACTTCCTCAACGAGCCTGCTGTTTCACGTTCTGCTGAATCCAGTTTTTACTCAGAAGTAAAGTGTTGCACAGTGACTGCACCAGATTTCAAAAGGCAGAGAGGATCAGAGTCTCATTTCACCCCATTTTGTGTTGCCATAGTTTTCTTTCTTTCTTTCTTTCATTTTTTTTTTTTTTTTTATCAAACCCATGCCCGTTCTTTTCGCGAGCCCAGAGAAATTCAAAGGTGATGAGAGGTCTTCTGCCTGATAGGACACGAGGCCAGTGTGGTGATCAGACAAAATTACATGACGTCCCCCCAACCCAACCGCTTCATCCCCCCCTTCCTTCTACACTACACTTGCCTGCTTTTATTCTCTCTTCTCATTTAATCAAAGTTCTTGCCGCCTGATGCTGCCCTCTCTCTTGGCCAGGTGTCAAACACTTTCCATTGATGTCAATGTGGTGATAATCACAAAGTCTATCCACAGATGCCAGCGCGCGCCGGCATTTCACAGGGGCACCGCATTCTCTGCTCAACACCTCTGAGGCATGTAAGATTATTTCTCCCAATCTGAAAGGGAGAATAACCTCCATGAAGGAAGCAAATCACAATATAAAGTAATTAAGCACATTATCAACGTGGAGGTTAATTAGCGAGACCTTACACTGCAGCGCCACTGGTAGCATTGCAAACAGACAAAAAAAAAAAAACAGCTTTCGGGTTCTCGTCCGCTTCCGACCGTGCGCGTCCACGCCCGTCCGCGCGCCGCACGCTCACAGGCGGGTTGATTGTCACCGTTTGGTGCTCTGAAATTGATTAAACAACTCGCGATCCAGCTTAATTAATAGGAACTATCAGCAGTTCAGAGCGACTTAGCCGAACGTCTCGGCGCTGCCCTCCTGTCCTGTTTTTGCTTAAACAATAGTAGAAATTAATTAAACTCTATCCTGCACAGCATGCAGCAAACCCCCTTTTCAAACCATCTTTGATGCCACAGTTTACACTGAAAGGTATCCGCGTCCAGTGAAGGTAATATGCCGCTAGCCGGTGTTTTCTGCCATGACAGAGAACGGACCGAGCCCAGCCGCGGTATCGCAATGCCGGGGATGACAACATGCTCAGTCTCTGTATCTCTGAAGTGCAGCCGAGTCCAAAATGGCACGCTGACAACAACATACATAGTTGCTGCATAGAAACAAAAGACGAAGCATTCCTAATTATTGACAAGCAACATATATTTACTTTTCCTCATTTGAAAGCGATAAGCCCTTGAAGCTCCACTCAGTGTCTGCAGTGTGAAGATGTCCCTATCAAAAAACAACAGGCATACCTGTTTATTCAGGAAGACTTGGCAAGAAAACAGCGGCCCCTCTGCTGCAGCTCCGGGTGAAGCCATTAACTAACTTAACTTTTCTCTTTTTTTTTTTTTTTTTCCTTCACACATAAAATTTTTTGATTGGTCCTTTTGTGCTTCATATCTCCCTTCACTAGAAGGGGAGGAAACACACACAGGGGTTCAGGCTTCAAACTTACATGTACATTTCATTATCCTTGTTTCAGTAGTTTTAAAAGGCCTGGCTCTCTAAAGCGGCGATTCATGAGAACTCGCACCCTGAGGCTTTGGGCTACAGGAGCAGTTACAGTTAAACGTGCAGCCAGCCTGTTTTTTATATACTGTATCTCAACTCAGTTTCACTACAAGGGAAACTCTTTGGGGAAAAATACATGTCCACATATTAGTCTATCTGGGTTGCAAGAGACTCCTAAATTGGATTGTGAATTAGCATTGTGAAGAAAAAAAGCCAACGGAAACTTTCACTTTTTACTTTTTGCTTATTTAAATTTGTTTTTACAAAAATAACCAGAGCTAATCGTGATTTGGTTGTTTATTAAGACTACGTTCACACAGCACGCCACCTAAAAATTCAGGTTTGAGCGTACCACTTCTTATCCGACTTTTCTGTCATCGATGTGAGACATGGATTGTGGTTCTGCTTCAGAGGATGCGATTTGTGGAAAATCCAGATTCACACTGAAGTCTGCTTTTGGTCACTTTTAATTAGCAGAAAGAATGACGACGTAAAAACTAAAACAAATATCAAAATTAAGCAATAACACCTGCTTTGAGAATATAGCCTAAAACTACAGGAAAGCTAACAAAACCAACCTGAATATGTGTGAAAAATTCATTTTCTCCTCTGTTAAAGTACGAAACAACTTTTTCAGAAAGCTAAGCTGAGTTAGCCACACCCAACACAGATTAGCATCCGTTATGTGCTTTGGAACAGCTTTGTAGCAGTGTTTCCATTTTAAAAGTGCTCAAATCTAAGTCATTAAAAAACATTTCAGCAACAGATGCAAACAGTTAAATCAGATATATTCATCATTTAATGAATAGCGCTAGTCATGGTGCTAGCGCTCGTCATCTATCAGCCAATCAGAGGAGACGTCTGCATCAAACTGAGGTGTTGGACAGACAAGCTTCTTATACTTATACACCTCATGTGTGCTGCGTTTTGAGGAAACTGTAGTCTGCAATTTTACCGGAGTTACGGCTTCAACACGGTCGAATGACACAACATTTTATGAACTGTGCAATGCTGCACATGGGAACCGTCATCCTCTTGTTGCTTCCTGTCTGTCGCAATTTTGCGCGAAAATCCTCAGTTTTTCCCCCCGTAAATTCCTGCGTTTCCATTAAGCAAATTTATTTTCGCAACTCCAATTTGCTCAATTTTAGGGTTATGGGAAACACAGCTACTGATGCTAGGCACACAAGCTTCAAAATCTGAAACATATATATATATTATAAAGTAGATTTCCTCTACACTGTGTATCCCACGTGCAGCATAAGAAAGAACAGCTGCTTCTTTGCTGTGAAGCTCAAAAGCCAAACTGGGGAGCATTCCTCACCCCTCCTTCTCCGTTCTGCACCCCCCTCCCTACCTTACCCTACCCCATCCCCATCCCTTTTTTCTTAAATGGCATGAAGGTTGAGATGGCTGGAGTCCAAGATCATCGCGCCTGAGACCACACAGATGGGGAGAGATAAAAGTTCTCTGTGAGCCGCTCACAGTGCTGCCATTTTACACAGAAGGAGAAGGGACATGAAGAGGAGGGGGAAGCAGGAGGAAGACGAGTAAGGGGTGGGGGGAGTGAGGGTGAAGCCACCTGCGGCCGTGACATCACCACCGCCTTATCGCATATCATGTATCACCTGCAGCTCCACGTCAGGCCCAAAGAGACAGATTTCATCTGTCATCTCTGAGAGGATCTCAATATAATTTACTCTGCTGATCTGACATCCAGAGGAGAGGAGTAGAGTTGCCAAACCTAATCTTACAGATGAGCACTCTCCTTTTTCTGCCCAGTCATGTCCTTGTGTGCTGATGTGAAGGTGGGAGAGGAGCTCGGCGGATCAGATTCGACTGTGTTATTTGAAAAGCAGCATCTCGGGTTAAGTGGTGCTCTTGTGGTTTTTCATTTTGCCGCGAACTCGATCCATGTTGGGAGTCCTCCTGATGTTCCAAAGAAACACCCCGTGATTTTTTGCGTTAACTTTCTTTTTTATGTTATATATTTGACAGGAAAACTGACATTTAACTCACTGAATGGAGAAGTTTTCCCACATCTTCGCCGTTACACGCTGCAGGAAAGTGTAAATGGGGGAAAAAAAGGGAAAAAAAAAAAGAGATTGTCGTAAAAGCCAGAAGCTAAAAACAGAATTGGTATCAAAAGCATAACCTAATTAGAAGGGCTAATCAACTTTAATGTCTTATTATTTAAAGGAGAGCAGAAAGATAATTAGTCTTGGGGTTCATACTCCGTTTCTTTTGCAGTCACGCTGCTAACAAGAGTCGATACAGTCTAGAATGGCCGCCCACGTATACGAGTTAATTGCAGGCCTTTGCCCTCCAGCACCCTTCTAGTCATGGAGACAACAGGAAAATTGGCCATTCCAGCCGGGCTGGAAATCGTTAATATTTAACGGCACTTTTTGAGAGTCGAACTGTCTCCGAAAACTTAAGCTGACTTGGCACGACCTGCTTCAGACCGCGACAGCACATACATGTTCCTTTATAGTGCAGAGACTTTTAAATGTCACGTTCTGCTTTCTTTTTTCCTTTCTAAGGAAGTTTTTAGTTGAGAAGATGACTTTAAAAAAAAAAGATGTAGTGGTTGTTACATTCAGCAGTCGCGTTGTAATAAAACATAACCCACATTCCAATTAATTTGAAATTAATTCCAAATTTGAAACTAATTAGCGTCGCTGGGAGAGTTTTAGGGCCACTGGATCCTCTCTGAGACACAAGAAAACATCTTCATTTTAGCTTCTTTTCTTAGATTTTTTTCCCAGTTAAACTTATACTGGCTTACTACAGCCTAGAAATACACATAAGAGACACAATCGACTGTAATTTTGCATAATATTGCAAATGTAATTTCAGTTTTATTCAGTTTTGGATAAAGTATCCAAAAACAGTTCTATCCACAGACTCCCAGAGTAGCCTAAACATTGTCCTGTTCTACCTAATAATTGTTTCTCATTTGTGTAATAAAATTGTTCTTTGCTCATTTTATTTATCTTTATCAAAGCACAGACAGATGTTTTCAACTCTTAATGTTAAATATGTAAAAGATGAAAATGTTAATGAAAAGCATGTTCAATGCCTATTACAAGGTAATAACTTTTTAAACCACATATTCACATGCTCTAAAGAAAAGGCAAAAATCTTTTCTCACGGTCTGAAGTTAAATTAAATCAAGCTTTTTGTTTCTTTGTTTTAGTTTAGTTGGAGTGAATCTATAATGTAACTTTCTTCAGATTCATAAATTTCTACACATTTGGCAACAAACTATTTCAAGATCCTTGTGTAAGGATCAAAAGGTTTGGCAATTATTCCTGACACTGACCAAATTGAGTAAACTTCTGAATTTGAAGAAAATGGCGAAAAAAAAAACTTTAAAAAAAAATTTCTTGCTATTTTTTTCTGGCATTTAGCAAATAGCCTGCTTAAAACCAGAAGTTTGTTCTACACTGACCTCTCGTCTGTTGAGAAACAATCGCTTCCTGGAGGCATGGACTTTGTTGAGGTTTTACATTTTATCCGATTGCTAGCGTCTGCCTGCGACGTATGTAATGGGGCTGTTTGATGCTATGAAGCTTACTGGAAATTTCCTACGCTGTAAACAACAATCCTCCACTGTGAAGAGAGAGGTGGTGGTCCACACGGGGTGGCCGTTAATTTTAATTCAATATCTGGAAGCGTGACCGACCGACACAGACTGACCGGCTTCGATCACCTCCTCCACTGCCATCGCTGAATCTACAGTTACACTAAAGCAGCGCAAAATATAGACGTTATCGTTCACAACTTCTCCTCTGTTCACTGATTGGAAATTCTGCTGGAGAGACTCCAACTCAATGGGAGAGAGTCCAAACTTTACTGTAAGTGAGATTTTATGGAGCAGAATTGCACAAGATGGCAATGCTAAGCTAGCAAGAACATTGGTAACTCTAACGAGAGAAATTTGGTCCGATATAACTTCAGACAGTTGAGTAAATTTGTGTATCTTTTTTATTTAGTCCAAACATGTTTTAACTATTTGTACAGCCCTGGAAAAAATTAAGAGACCACCTAAAGTGACCAGTTTCTCTGATTTAACTTTTTATAGGTATATGTTGGAGTAAAACGTAACATTGTTCTTCTATTCCATGAACTACTGACAACATGCCTCAAAATGTCCAAGCAAAACTGTAATATTTATTTACAGAAAATGAGACATGGTCAAAAATAATTAAAAAGATGTAGTGATTTGAGACCTCAAATAATGCAAAGAAAACAAGTTCATATTCATTTAGAAACAACAATACAAACGTTTTAACTCGGCAAGAGATCGGAAATCAATATTTGGTGGAATAACCATGAGGTTGTCAAAAGGGTTCAGTGCAGTGGGCTCTATATTTTTTCCAGAACTGTATATCCATATGTACAGAATATTGTAAAAGTAGTTCTAAAGGACTTCTTTACACATCGGTCGACGCTTTTTCCTTAGCCCTAGTTGGTTGAACTGAATTTTATTCAGGGTTACAAGAACCAGAAGGGTTGAAAACAAATAAATGCAACAATTTTTAGATTTTTATTGGGGGTGGGAGCTAAAAAAACATTTATCCTTTAGGCTTTTTGTTGTTTTTTCACTTAAAACAACTAAACTAAAACATACCTGACACAGGTGGGGCGTAAAACGGCGAAAAAAGTTCAAGAGGCGAAAACACTTTAGCGAGGAGGCAGCACATTTGATCACGTTTACCTGATACAAGAAGTCTTTCACGGCACCGTTCAAGGGCAACTCCGTCACTGTCTTATGACTTTATTATTCCCTCTTAATCGGTTTATAAATATTTATGAATCGCCAAAGCCACCTTGGCTTGCTTTGGAGATTGAAGCCGCGGTGTGGTACGTTAAGTTCCAAAGCAAGCCTTCGGTCGGGCGCAGGCAGATAGCGTGGGCAGGAGATTTGTGACAGAGCGGAGCATGAAACCCATCACTTGATGAGTGGAAATCCCTACTTTCTAATTAATAGAGGTACACAGGCCAGGAGGATAAGGAGGATCAGGGAAATGAAATCAGCAAAAAGATACCATCACTCATTTCTGAGGTCCATTGTCACACTTCAGAATCTGCTGTAATGAATCACTCAAGCATTCGGCAGATACATTTGAATGGTTGTGGGGGGGATTCATTGTCCAGCGGAGAGCATTCGATAAGGATCTTTCCTCTTGCCTTTGCCTCTCTCCTTCAGCTTCTTCTTTTCCCCTCTATTGTCGGGAAGCCCCCGCCTGATCAAAAAGCAAAATCAAGGCCGGAGCAACAGGTATGCGCTGCCTGAAAGGCGGCCGTAATCTGCGAGGGAACTGGAAAGCTATCTCGGATTTAAGAAGAAAAAGGGGTTGGGGGGCGAAGGGGTGCTTCGAGAAGTTTCAAGGAATTTGTTTCCGGAGATTCGCTCAAGGGTGAGAAGAGGTAAGGTGATGGTGTAGGTTTGCTGGAAATGGGTGTAGTTGTAGAATTGCATGGAAGAAATACACTATCAGTAGAATTTGACTCTTCTTTTATTATATATTTTTTTATCCAGTCCAATTCAGGATTCTCATAGTTTTGAGTTTTTCATTATAGTTTAGTTTTATTCCGTTGTAAGCATATTGACATAATAAATATTTAAATATCTATTAAATACTTAATAGATATTTAAGAATATCTATTAAATATTATAGATTTAATATATTGAGAGTTTTTGTCTTTTATGAGTCTGTTCATTAGACATTCGAACTGGGAAATTGATTCCCCTCACCCCTACAGTTTACGTCACCTGTCGACAAATTTTCTGCTAGTCTGCAAAATGGCGACAGCAAAGGTTGGGAGAAAACACCAGTTATTTGATTATTCAACAATAATTGAATAATCATAATCTTTAAGTCATACCAAATATGACTTAAAAGAAATTTGACTTCGTAACTAAACGGCTTGAAATTGGACCTCTGTCTCTTTAAGAAGCTCCGGCTCTTTCTGAGACTCCGCCTTCAGGAAGTCATCACATTGCTCCTCTATCAACGCTTTAGCAACGTTTTAGCCAGTTTCATAGAATAGATTTTTTTGAAATAGTGTCTTTTGTTGAGTATTCATTACCAATCAGTGCATACATAATCACTGTACAATACTTTGAGCTTTTTGAATTTTATCACCTCAAAATTAACCAAAGAAAAAAACTACTACTATAATGTAAAATTAATAAAAGCTAAACTGGAACTAAACAGTATTTAACTAACAAAAATGAGCAAGCACACTTTATAAACGAATCAAAACTAACTGGGTTAGACAAAGTCACAACGAAATGGAACTAAGCTAAAGTGACAAACCCAAAGTTATTATAACCCATCTGTGAAGAGTCTTTTTCAAGTCCTACCACAATTTCTCGATGGGATTGAGGTCTGGGGTTTGAATAGGACACGCCAGAACATCCACCATCCGTGTATCTCTATGCGCTGCATATCACAGCAGGAACTATTACGCGCTTCGGGTCGTTACCTTGACGGTAAATAAAGCCGTAGTTCTCTTGCACCTATTCAGAAGCATCGCCCGCAGCATGATGCTGCCACCATGCTCCACAGTGGGGACGGTATGTGTGGGTCTTGGTCAACAGCGGTTCTCTACGTCTCCATAAGCTTGAATGTAAGAACTTGACAACATCTGTTGTCTGCAGATTTCTTAGCCCCAGGAGTCATGGTAACTGGTCCTCTTTCTCCGGTTTGCTGCAACATCTTGATAGATTCACACCTGTAGAAGGTGAATCAAAACTGCCTGATATTGGAAACTGTTCATAACTTCCTCCAATTTGATCAAATTTGGTCCAGCTTAAAAAGAAAGAAAGAAAAAAATAGTAAAGCCCCGAGCATGATGCTGCCACCACCATGTTTCACTCTCTGGTGCCAAACAAACTTGAAATTTAAATGTGTTTCAACACTTTGACCAATGAAGTTTTAATAACAATATTGAGAAATAAAAGCGTTGCTTTATTCTATCAATTTAGGGACGACTTTGGAAATTCAACTGTGTAGATTAGAGAAGAATCTTAAATGCTTTTAAAATGTAGAAACACATTAATTTGTTAAAAGAAGGTGAAAAATTTCACAGTTCTTGTCTAGATTTACCCTAAATTGCCAATATAAAATAACATAAATTGGCAAAGGACTTTCAGTATAGTCATATATTTGTTTTAGCTTATTTTATTGTGGTTGTATTCTTAACGAACACTGATTCCGTTTTGTTGTGTCCGGCATTCATTTATTGCATTTCGTAAAACACTTTGGTCAATGGAAGGCGTCGTTGGAAGGTTCTATATAAATAAAGCTTGTTACTTATCATTATTTTAGCATGCTTATTTGAAATAATGCAATAAATAAAAAAATTAATTCCTGTAAACTTCAACTTAAAGCCAGACTGAATAAACACATTTTTAGCTTGTCTTAGAAAAAATATATATAACAGTACCGTAGAGGATTAAAAAATGTGAGTATAGTAATGAGTGTAGTCAGCAGCGTCAAAGTCTGCACTAACATCTTGTTATACTAACGGTTTATTGTGACTAATATTACATCTGAGATCATTCATCTTTATTATGAGAGGTTTTAAATGGAGGCTGGTGTTTTTCTAGGATGTTATGACGGTTCAAATGAGACTGGATGTCGGTCTAAACTCATAGTCATCAAGGTCACTTCTTTCATTTGGGCCTTGATGGTGGCAGCCTTGGAAGGTGGAGACGAATGGAAACCTGGCCAACTTGCAAGATTTATGAAAAGCTGGTGGGTCAGCAATGGCAAAATGATTAGCAAATGAAATTATGAGCTTGTGTTTATTTACGATGTTTTTGTCATCTTACATCTAGTAAATTGTGCAGTATGTTAGATGACAGAATAAATGGGCAGGTGAGCCATATGCATCGTTCCGTTCATATTTACTTTTTAAAGGGGCGGTATTATGATTGTGTCATTTTATAGCACAATCAAAATGCTGCATATATCAAATATGACAAAAGAAATTTGACTCCGTAGCTAAACACCTTGAAATTGGGCTTCCGTCTCTTTAAGAAGCTCCTGCTCTTTCTGAGACTCCGCCTTCAGGAAGTCATCACATTGCTCCTCTATTAACCTTTAGCAACGTTTGTTGCTCTCATAATGAGCTCAGCTGATGCACAGTTCCACCAGGTGTTTGCTAATTGCTGCTTGCTAGTCTGAAGGAGCTGAGTGAGTGCTACACCAGGTCCACCCAGGTGTTTTTTTTCCTTTTCATCTGAATGGTTGCCATGGGAGATTAAACGATTTCTGAAACATGCACGATTGAGTCAAAGCAACACTGTATGTTTTTGATGAGGGAGTAACATCATAGAATGAAATAAAGCTCCAAAAAAGTCCATTTTATATAGGACTGCCCCTTTAACTCTTAGCTTTCGCTGAAGATTCAAAGACAGCAACATAAATACCAAGCACCTCTCCATTAAACAGACCTTAAACACAACAAGAGCTGTTACTGCAGCATCCCGCTCCCCCCGCCCCCGAACGCGTCGTCCTTATATCGCCCGCCTGTAAGTGATGACGACGATAATGAAGATGATTCATCCGCAGCAGAAGATCCAGCATTAACCTCCGACCCGCAAACAGAGTGCGCCCAGGAAGAAGGGAGGCTTTAAACCCGCTTGTCTGCTCGCAGCCGCTGTGCAACATTAACGGTTTAATCTGCTTCCCTTTAAGGAATAAGAGAAATGCAAGCCTAAGCCCCCGAACATATTAGCCGCTCGTCACAAAGCTGGCAGGGACCGCGCGCGCGCAGCTCTTCAACATTTTTTGGGAAACTCAAAAAAAAAAAAGAAAAATGGTGAAATCCGAAGGCAACACGAAACGAGAGACAAAAAAACAAACGCAGCGAACGCCTTCCTGTATCCTGCTTTCACAGGCGAGATTTACCAGAACCGCCGTCTATGTTCCCATAATGCAACGAGAGCACGTTGCGTGTAAATACGCGGAATCCGGTGTCTCCTCCATTTAGCCTTTGTTTTTGTTTTTGCTTTCCACAGATTTGAGTTCTCCCTAAGTGGTTTAATTCGAACCCAGGGGAGCAGAAGACCATGAAGGGAAAAAAAAAACAACTTATTTTTTCCATCCACATTTCTTTACTTACACTCTCACATCGCCGACGCAATTATTTAATGTACTGTACACCCACTCACAGCCTGTGTGTGAGATATGAATATAATTGTATGTTGCTTTTTAATTACGGGGGGGGGGGGATCTAACTTGTAAGATGATGGGGCTGGAAGGTACCACTGCATTGTTATTTTTTTTTTCTGTTTTTTTTTTTTTATCCTCGTTTTTTCTGATTATGTGAGCTGGGCTCCTTTGCGAAGCGATGATAAGCAGAATTTCCATGTTCTCTGCATAATTAATCCATCTTTGCCTCTCTTCATGCCAACTCTGCCGTTATCGCGGGCACATGCCTGAATTGCAAAAGAATCCTCTCTTCAATTGGAACTTATTGATATTCCCCAGAAAAAAAAAAAAAAGAGAGAGAAAAAAAACTGGAAATCCTCAAATTTAAGCCACAGATTGTTAAATGGATTAATTTCGCGGCAATCGCAGGCATCTAACGCGGGGAGACAGGCAAAGCAAATTGAAAGTGTCTCCTGTTTGTGGAGTTTTAGTCCCCAAATGATAGGGGCTTATTGGCATGTTTGTTTTTTTTAGTTTTTTTTTTTACCCCCCCCCCCCATCTTCATAGTGAGAAATTACCATTTATTTGCATGCCATAAAATACTTTTATATGGTTGAAAATTCAGAGGAATTTCTTTCAATGCCTGTCGTTGGCTTCGTGATAACAACTTCGGCTCCCCACATCTGGACGCTTTTGATACTGCCTGAAAGGAATGTTTGAATATTTAATATTTTTATCTGCTCTCATCGATGGTTTCACCATTAAGGATGGCTCTGCTGTTTGCATGGAGCCTGGCAGATGTAGATTTATTTATTTATTTATTATTTATTTTTTTCTGAGCTGTCCGCGGCCTGCCTTTCTGTGAATATATTGAAGCGTTTTTCCATTTTGCTGTGCACTGATGCCGCTGCATATGTAATAAACCAGCAGACACACTTATAAAATACATCAACAGACTGTATTATAATACTGCATTCAGATGTGGCTCCTCAGTCACTCGTGCTCACACAGGGAAATGGGTTAGGGAGGGTGGAGGAATCCACTACATGCATCAAAAATAATTTACTTGACCTCATAAAATCACGAGATGTCAAAACGCTGTTTGTGTGTGTAGAGCAGTTTAAATGTTATTTGGACTCTTTGCTCTGCAATACGTCGAAACGAGGACATGATCAGAGCAGGAAATATGTTTGGAATTTGGTTGAAAGTCGAATTCTATGCATTTCTTCTGCCAAGTACATTTTTAGTTGCACAGAAAACACAGAACACTTAGAAGAAGAAGAAGGAGAAGCAGTAGAACTTGGGTCTACTAAAAAGGAATAACCTTCAAATTGTTCTTCAAATGAGAAAAATCCAACAAATGTTGGCATTAACGTCAACATAAAAGCATTTAGCTTTTCCTTTGCACAGCAGAGAACAGGAACATTGATATGCTGACGCGGCTTTAATCAGAATGAACATAAGAATCGTTAAAAGTAATCATTAGACTGCAATTTTAGCTAGTGTTTTGATAGCGCTAATGCTAAATCTAACCCAGCTGGCAAGCTGAGCTTCTTAGCACCGATTTTCGGCTTTTCCCTCCCGGAACAGTAGAGAAGAAATCCGGTCCTCAACGCAAATAAATCAGAAACAAAAAAAATAATCATCAGCCTGGAATCTCCTTTGCTTACACTCAACAATACGCTGATTTCAGCTTCCGTACATTTGAACTTCATTTAAAGGCTTTCAATTTTATAAGGTTCTGTTCACAAATGGAATCACACGTAAAGACGATAGCTGTGCTGTTCAAGCAACCGAAATGAATTCACACTGTTTGTGTGTCGAATATGAAGTCAAATCATTATCCAAACCAAAGTGACAGAGATGCTGTTTTGGTTTGTTTTTTTGCTGTAAATACTTCCTGTGCTGCGAGCCAATCACGTCACAGCCTCTACAAACGCTCTGATTAGTCTGCATAATCAGCTGTAAGATATTTCATCACAGCTGATGCACACATTCTAAATTATGAACATATATGCAGCTTTGTATTTACATTAGGGTTATGTTATTCCCTTGGTGGAGCTTCGGCTGTAAAATCCCGTCTTTAACTCGATGGCATCTGTGTAATTCCAGAGAAACGACAAAAACTGCAAAGCAAACGCTGGAGCCGCAGTGGGCGTTTGAGATTCCTTACAGCAACCGCAGGTTCCTCATTTGCACATTAAGTAACGACGGAGAAACAGAGAAGTTCTAGTAGGTAATCCAGTTTACTCTATAGCTGTTGTTCCATCCTACACACTGGATGTTTTACAAAATCATGCTTCATAGGGCTGGGAATCATGCTTCGATTCCCGGCCTGGGTCTTTCTGCATGGAGTTTGCATGTTCTCCCTGTGCATTTGTGGGTTCTCTCCGGGTACTCCGGCTTCCTCCCACAGTCCAAAAACATGACTGTCAGGTTAATTGGCCTCTCTAAAGTCTCCCTAGGTGTGAGTGTGTGTGTATGGTTGTTTGTCTTGTCTGTCTCTGTGTTGCCCTGCGACAGACTGGCGACCTGTCCAGGGTGACCCCGCCTCTCGCCCGGAACGTTAGCTGGAGATAGACACCAACCGCTCCTGACCCCACTAAGGGGCAAGGGTGTAAGAAAATGGATGGATGATTCTTGAAACATTTGTTGCCACATAATTAAAACCACAAACACACATGTTGTATTTAGTTTCTTTTGTTTAGTTTGCTTTTGTTTTAATTGTATTTTGTTTGTATTTAACTTTATTTATTCTTTTATTACACTGCATTCAATAGAGTCAAACAAAGCCGTTCATTCATTCATTCATGTATTCATTCGTTAGTTTATTCGTTTTTCGGCCTCGTTTCAAGGGGGCTCATTTCTCCAAAATGAACCCCCTTGAAATTCCGAGGCATATTTGTGATTTGAATCCACAGGAAGCTCGCCGGTTCATCCTCTGGAGGCGTCACAATCGTCTCTTTTGACCACATAGAAAAAGAAAAAAAAGAAGCTGAGATTAGCTGTAAGAATGATCTGCCTCCTATAGTTCTTCCTTCCTCTTCCTCCTCCTCTCAAAAAAAAAAGCTTTTATTTACAGATTTGCTCACTCCCATTGGGAGGAGCGTAGTTTGTTCATCCCGCCCCTCGTTTTAGCATCTTTATCACCTCCCCTTGGACTTTGTTTTGTTTTTTTTTTTTTTTTTGGTGGAATCTTAAGATGCTTTTGGGGTTGTGTGGCTTCTATTGATAGCCTTGTTTTTTATATATAGTTGTTTTGTTTAGCTGCCTGGTAAATGGAAGGGATGGCAAGAGGATAGGAAGTGGCACACACACATGTACACACACACAGAGAGCGGAGCGTCCCTGGAAAGAGCTGGCGCCGAGGCCTTCGGGGCTGCGGGTGGTGCTGGCAGCTCGGCCAGCGGAGTGGGCACTTTCTCAGACATCTGTTTGCTCACTGCTGCTGGAGACGATGCCTGGTTGGCTGGATGTTTAGGGTGGGCTGGGGGAGGTGGGGATATTGCTGAAAAGGTAGCAACTTTCTTCAGTTGCACACTGAAAACTCTTTTTTTTCTTTTTTTTTTTTTTAGTTCTTAGAGGTCAGCAGTTAAAGAAAATGTAATAGCTAGAAATGTAATTGTTATAGCTTTCAAATAATTCTTCTTTAATTGTTTGAGACATCGGAACAAACGGCAAACAGTGGGAATTTATGACTAAATACCCTCTGCTTACTTCATTCATTTACGGTTTGAAATGAAAACGTCACAGGTTGACATACACAAAGGTTTTGACTGAAAACGAGTAGTTTGAAGTTTAAAAGAAGTCTTATGGATCAACCTCGTCTCTCAAAAGTTGATTCACTGAACAGCAACTACTAAACCATTCATATAGATAGGTATATAAACACAAAACAGCCGATGTGTGCTTATGAAGATAATAAAGAAAGAATGTGTTATCTGTGTAATGATACAGCACTGTACTGAATCAATATACTTGATAGAATAGTATATTTTCCTAAGGGTGTACTATGAAGTTCCACCAGATTTCCTCAGTTTTGAGAGATCGTTGATCAGCCGATACGTACATGTGAAGATGATCTGATCAGAGGTCAAAAATCATCCACTGCCCTCCAATGCTCTCCCAGAAGAGAGGATAATAGTCATCCCAATGTCGTCAACTCAGCGACTTTCTTGTTAGATTTCAGACAAAAAAGAAAGGAAAAAAAAAATCAGTTTTGGCAAAGATACAATCGGCAGGTCAGGCTTTCTAAAGATTGGCGATCAGCCAAAGAACTGCAATCGGTGCACTCCTGATGTTTTATCGTTTCCTTCAAAGTAAAAATTTATCATACTGTCTTTGGACAGACTTGCTCCATAAACAGAAATACAGCACTCCATATGTTTAGTTTAGACTTTTTTTTTTTTTAAAACAAATCTGTTAAAAATGTGGTCACCCTGGCGACCTGTCCAGAGTGACCCCGCCTCTCGCCCGGAACGTTGGCTTAAGATTGGCACCAGCAATCCTCCTGACCCCGCTAAGGGACAAGGGTGGATGGATGTTAAAAATTTGTTAAAAAAATTATAAATGTTGTCAAATTATAAATGTTATCTCTTACATTTTTCCCCTCATACAACACCTCTATTATAGATGCAGGAAAAAAATAGTTATATAGGCTAGGTGCCACCCCGAGCCGTTTTCCCTCCTCCTACCTCCCCTGTGCACTCCCACCCTCTTACCACCCCAACCCCCACCCACACACACACCACCCCACTCCCACTTTACTTCCTCAATAGACAAACCAATCCCCAACAGCCAGAGGGTGACATGGCAGCAGGCGAACTTCCACCGCTGCTGCCCCAGCCAGGCGGCTGCTGCTGCTGCTGCTGCTGCTGAGCCGGCTCTTTAAGGAGGCAGCCGCTGTCCGCGCCGTGGCTGTGTCACTTCCAAGAGCCACCGGACATGTTGTGATCCCGTAAAAGAAATCAACCTTGTAATTTGTCACAGCAGAAGCCCACCCCAGTGATATTACTCAGTGAGCGCAGCAACTCAACCCAAATGTAATAAAGAGGAAAGCTGCAGATGCTGCTGCAGGAGAAACATACAGGCTGAATGTAGCCTATTGCAGGGAGTGTGTGTGTGTGTGTGTGTATGTATGTTTTTTTTTGTTTTGTTTTTTGTCGTAGGTGATTTTAGTTGGGAATTTCCATCCCTAAATTCATTTACGGATGGAAATGAATTTGGATAGAAGGAATCCACTGGGGGTAGCTTTGTTTTTCTACACTTAAATTTTAACTTTAAATTCTGTGCTTTCTTTAACTTAATTTGTATATTTTATTATATTATTAGTTATGCCCCAATATCTGTGCACTCCAGGAAACAGGAATCTGAAAATATCTACATCAAAAAAATAAAAGAAGAGCAATCCAGTTCATTTTTTGAAATGAACTGGATTGATATATATATGCTATAAACATGTTAGCAATTTTAGCTTAACAAAAAGCTAATATATAGATTTTATATAGCAAGAAGCTGTATGTTAGCTTTTTGCCAGTTCATCTGCATTGCCGGCTGTTATTATATTATGTATAATTACGTATGTTATTATAGTATCATAAACATCGATTCACCTTTCAGCTGCTGTTTTGTGTGACAAAAAAATCAATCCCTAACATTCTGTGCGATAATTTAACAAGTATATAAATCGTGAGTGTGTGCACAGCATTTATCTACAGTTTTTTGTTTGATTCTGCATTGAAAAGCAAAACTGTTTGCATCTGTAGCACATTTCCTATGAAGTCATAACAGCGCCTGTCTCTGTGCTCCCTCTAAAAAAAATCTAAACTGAATGCATCCATGAAACTTTTTTTTTTTTGGAGTGTTACATTTTTAATGATCAGTCATTAAGTTCCAGTCAGACTGAGGGAGATGCAAGCAGGAGACAGGATAGGACATCCAACGGTGACGGGAGCATCAACCAGCCAAAAACATTGTTTTTAAGAATGAACACAACGAACCGCCCTGACGGCGAACGCCGCCGCTCCAAATGTGACTTGGCACTTCTAATCAAATGATTTAGCACATTAAATCAACCTTTACCCCCCACACCCTCCGTAATCAGATTATATGAGAGCGCTGCGCCGCATCTCCGCAGCATACAGTATACCTTAACCTATTAATGTGACCAACCTTGTGTCAGTGATTTCCCCTGCGATGGAATCAGTATCATGTTAATTATCACAACCATCTGGTCTGAGCAGTGAGGGAAAAAAAATAAAAAAATGAGACAGAGAGAGAGAGAGAGAGAGCTTTCTGTTCCTCTTGCAGATTTGTAGCTGCCAATCAAAAGTCGGCTTCAAACAAGCCACTGGGGCTCAGGAGCAGCACAGGAGAAGCGCGCTCCGGTCTCAGAGGATTTAGGAGTGGCGTTAAATTAATCTGGAGCTGGCAATTTGACTCCACTCTCTCACTGTGTTGTCGCTCTCGCCACAAATCATTATTGATTTTGGCGCAGTGTGCCTTAATATACCCCCAGATAGGCTATTTATGGGTGGTTAACATGGCCGTTTTTACTGAGTCCTGCTTGGGTTTCACCGAGTTTCTACTTGAGTTTTTTTTGTTTTTTTTCTTCGCGTGTGTGGGGAGTGTTTAAAGTAGAAATACGTGTAAATATCACAACATTTCCACCGGTCTGACTTTGAATTGCTACTGCTACAAGATTGGCAACTGCAACAATTCTTTTATTTTTGACTGCGTGCCACGACATCCAGCATGACTGGAGCAGGACCAAAAGACGAGGGAGGAGAAAAAAAAAAAAAAGAAATGATATATGCTTCAAACTTCAACGTGGGAACAATAGGAAAAGCCAGCCCACCCTACATGTCAAGGTGAACCGCCGCTGACCCCTCGTGCCACGTAAATTATTCCGCAGTTT
Organism: Phalloptychus januarius; assembly: GCA_902982915.1. NCBI lineage: Eukaryota > Metazoa > Chordata > Actinopteri > Cyprinodontiformes > Poeciliidae > Phalloptychus > Phalloptychus januarius. The sequence goes on from CADWAE010000481.1 coordinate 15,523,482, forward strand.
CAGACTCCATCCCAAAGTTGTGGAACTGGGTTACGAGATAATTTCACAGGCCACTTGCTTGCCTTCCTTGGCAGTCCAACTGGCTAATTGAAGAGAGTGATTTCCAGTTTGGGCAGCTATTCAGAACATGGCAGTCAAAATCTGAACCATTCAAAGACTCTTCTTTTCTCAGCCTCTCTTTTTTTTCATTTAACCAAATATTTTAAATGTTTTCATCTCGCACAGAAGAGACTAATTAAGAACACTCAGGTTTCGACTGACGGTTTATCAAATAAAACCAAATGCAGGAAAGCAATCCATTCCTTCAGCTGAAAATTGTCATTTAGTTTACAAGCAAAGCGCACTGATAAACAGAATTTAACTCATCAAACCGGTGCAGTTGTTTTGATCATGAATTTAAATACATTTTTGCACTTTCTTACTGAAGAATTTGAGTACAATTCTTTTTTTTTTTTAGATAAAAAAAATCCCAATAACTTAGATTTGTTATATTTTGACTTCAGCACTAAACATAACGGCAAACATCTGGGAACAAAGTACAAAACACTTTCTAACTATTATCGCAGCATACAGCAAATATCCAGAGTCATCTTTTAAAATATGCATTTGAAATCGATCAATGCAGAATAAATCTAATTATTGAGGACCCAGTCTCATTAGTGCTAAAGTAAATTTATGTATTCAGAAGATCCATAAAAAAATAATCTGCTGAGTCCTCCTGGGCAACAGAACCATGACAGTTTGTTTTATGAGGTCATCTGCTTTGTCGTTTTTATGTGCAAAAATGTAAATGGATCCTTTCTCTAAAACAAGCCTTTCTCAATCATAAGTCTTATGAAATTCACTCTGTGTAATACTTCATAAAACAAGCCATGCAAGGATGTCAGCCTTTGCAAATCTCTGCTGGATTATTCACATGATGAATGGATGAGTCAACACCTTCACTTAAATTCCAGTCTGAATGTTTGCATAAAATTTGGTATCAAAAACCAAAAGTTCATGTTCCTAAAATGAGTCTTTTCGTCAACATTACTAAAAAAAAAAAAAGAAAAAAAAATCTTAATGACTAATATGTAATACCCTCCAAAATTCTTTTTTTTACAGTTTAGCAGTCACAATCTCTCATTTTTCTTCTGAATATACTAAATATTTTTCTTTCACCCTCCAACTATAATAAAAGGAAATGTGAATGTTTTCATTGTTTATCATGTAAGAGTAGAATAGGAAACAAATTCCCGCTTTTGCAAAAAATTAAATAAAATGTCCCGTAGACATTTTTAATATTTTGCAGCCAAACTGGACACACACTGTAAACACAGTTTGTTGTCTCTGCAACAGTCCAGTGTGAAAAGCGTGCAATGTGTTACTTTGGATTTCGCGGTGTTTTACTGCTTTCTCGGTTCTGTACCGTAACGTCTGTTTTCATCATGTTGCAGACGCTGCTTTCTGCATCCTACTCCATAAATGGAGCTGAATGAATTATAGCAGTTATGCATTTTCAGTTGTAATGTATTTTGTGTAGTTTTGTTTTTTTTAGAACTTTTTTTTGGTTATGTTTGCAGTACTGATTCCTTTCTATATGTTAGTTTAGCATTGATTTTACAGTAGAGCTAAATACAGAAGCTACTGGAATCACTGAACATTTTGTAAACAAACAGTTTACAGTGCATCTTCAGGGTGATATGGGGTCAAAGTTCAGAGAAATAGTCAAAGAAATAGTATGACTGTCAGATGCATCTTGCCATTATGAAGTCCTTCTTCACGCACACGCTTGTGGGGGTGGGTGTGTGTGTGTGTGTGTGTGCGCGCAGAAATGACCTGGTCAGCGATATAAACAGAGCCCTGTATTAATTACAATGCTGCAGTAAAAAGGGTCGACCTAAAATAAACTCCCTGCTTTGTTCAGCATTACAATAAATAAAGTAAAATGATATATTTTTTTTTTTACTCTACATCAAAGTTATGAAAAAAACAAAAGTATTTCCACCAAAAAAAAAGGAAAGTAAAAAACAAGTAAACAAAGGGACTAATTAGCGGAGGCGCCCCTAATTAATAAGAGGGGAGCGAACGTGATTGCGGATCACATGAAAGTTCACGACGCCGCGCGGCTACAGTGCCCGGGGAGGAACAAACCTTATCTTCAAACAAAAGCGCGAAACGTTTTCACCTCCCCAGTCAGTCCGTGCGGATCGCGGCGAAGCGCAGGAGAGGGGAGAAAAGAGGAAGAGTGCGGGAGAGAGCGACAGGGAGAGGGAGGGAGGGAGGGTGTGCACGCGCGTTTGTGTGTTAGAGCGAGCGCGAGAGAAAAAGAGAGAGAGAGAGAGGACGCGCGTGCGTGTGTGTGTGTTACTGTGTGTGCGCGAGGGAGAGAAAGTCAGAGCCGGAGCCAGAGAGACGAGAAAGATAAAGGAAAAGACAGACGGAACGATAGACTTGTGCGTTAAAAAAAAAAGTGCCGGTTCCCCCTTCTTCTTCTTGTTCTTCTTCTTCTTCTGCCTTTATAGTTTCCAGCAGACAACAACAACAAAACCCCCTAAAAAAAAAAACCCAACCCAAAACACCCCCTCACTACCACCAAAACCCCTCCAAAGAATCGCCTGCTTGGATGAAGCAAAACCTATCGATCTGTCAGTACTACACCTGGATTCACTGAGCAGCCGCACAGCAGGCATGTCCCGAAGGAAGCAGAGCAACCCGCGGCAGATCAAACGTAAGTTTCCTCTTTTGCTTCTTATTAAACGAGGATGTTTTAGCGGAACAGTGGAAATGATTCTGACGCTGATTCCAGGAGCGCTCCACTGTACTGCCGCCGTGTTCCGCTTGCCCGTCACGGCGCTTCCTTCGCTCGACCTCCGCGCTGCGTTTGTCGTTTTTTATATGTTAGTATTATTATTAATAATTCAGAAAAAAAAACGACCACAGCTGAATCTGATTGTTTGACTGAGAACTTCCTGCAAAGTTGCAAAGGGGAGGAAAAAAAAAAACCCCGGACTTATTTACTTAATTTATAGTTGCGTTAATTCTGAAGTGTGGGGAAAGTGCATCACTTTGAGTCCTTATAATAAAGCGACTGGAATTGAAATTGTAGGCCTAAAATAAGGAGACTAACTTGAAAAGAGTCATTGTTTTCCCACATGGATATAAAGTGTTTATGTTTGCAACACACAATCTTTTTACAGTTTTCAGCTGTTTTTTTTCTCCTTTCCTGCACACACACCGCCTGTCAGGTGTGTGTGCATGAATGCATGAGTGCATGCAGCATGTGGTGGAAAAGCCTTTTGGAGGTGGAAAACCCTGCTCATGTAAATGTGGCATTTGTAGTTTATCTTAAATATATTTAAAATATACTGCATAGAAATGCTGCACGCAGTTTTAGATTACACACTTTCTTGAAATTGTTTTAAAAATGGATGCATCTTCATTTTATAGTCTTCCTTTTCATAATTTTTCATGCAGTTTAAAGGAATTAGAGCATAGGATTACGACCTGCACGGCCATGTTCAGGTTAGTTTTTTCTGATTTTTCTGCCGCTGCAGATGAGACAGAAATATATGATGTTGTAAAAACACACTTAGCTGTCATCTTGCGTGTGGGGGTGGGTGTGTGGATGTGCTATGTGTGTGTTCGGTGTGACAACTGTTTGTTGGTTCTGAAGCAGGTTAGAAAGGGCAGAGTGTGTGTTGTGTTTGTAATGTGCAAGAGCGTTTTGATGATCTGTGGAACTTAAAAAGTTTATTGAACGAAATGTTTTATTATACATATTTAGGTGTCTTTGCGTGTGTGTGTGTGTCTGTGTGTGTCTGCATAAATGAAGTAATGTGCCTGTTGATGCACAAGAGTGGTTTTCCTTACTTATTTTGGGCCAATTACAATTTTGTGCTGCTTGGTTTTATTTCATTTGTAAAGCTAATACATGAATTTTTAGAGATTCTAGAAAATTAAAGAATTTGTTTAAATTTTCTTTGTTTTTTGGTCAAATCTATTGTTATAAGTGTTTGACGTACATATATATATATTTAAAATAATTTAAGCATTTTCTTTTTTTTTTTTTTTTAAACTTTTTTTCCTAAGTCTTTTAAATAGCTTTGTACACTTCAAAAACCAAGTAGAGAAAAAAAAAAGACTTGATTCAGTTTTTCTGCTTGGTGTTCATGTTTCCATCAGCATTCACCTTAAAGCCAAAACAATGCGTGACGTGACAGCAGGCCCTCTGGTGTTTAGACCAATCCCGTCGGTGCCTCCAGACGTGTTGTCGTCGTGGTCGCGAAAGCAAACCGAACTCTTGTTTTCTGCTTTCGTCACTTCGACCCGGCCTTTTTCACTACGTTAGCATGTCGTGCGTAAGGTCTTGTTTTATGTGTCGCTGGTGGTGTGCGGCTGGATAACCAAGCAGCACTCGGAAGACGAAAAGGTCACCAGGCGCCTAGATCCTGGTTCCCGCTCTGGGAACTCCGGAGAGGGGAAAAAAAAAATAGAGGAAAGAAAATAAAGGCAGAGGAGGCAATACACAGAAAGTCAGGCACAGACAGTCATTCTAAAGGACAAAAAGGTTGTTGGGCGCAGTACCCACCCTCCCACCCTCCACATCACCTCCACCCTTCTCTTTTTCCTCCCACCATCCTGCATACATTGGACCGTTATCTAAAATTGTGATTTATGCAGTATTTTAATATTTTGCTTATTCTTTCCCCTTGGGTGCTCTCTGAGCGGCGATAAAAAGGCGATGCTGAAAGAGCGCCATTAATTTGCTCCGATGACTGAGGAGATAAGGCCAGATAATGGGAAAGATAAGCAGAGGAGATATACCATCAGAAACCCGATTATTACCATTAAAATTCCAGCCCAGCAATCTGCAGCTGGCTGATAATTCCTTCTCCGTTTCCACCACTTTGGATGATAAGGCAAAAAATAGTCACTCAGTGCTCCTTGATTAGGCTGCCTGGATATCCCGATAATACAGTGATAAATTATGTATTTTCCTCCTTGTTTCTTTTTTTCCTTTCTTTTTTTCCCCTTTCTGAAATGCTTCATCTGATTTTTATATATATTTATTTATAAATATATATCCCTGTCGCCCCCCTCTCTGGGTGCCCTCCTTGTTGTTGTTTTTTTTTTTCTCGCAGAAAGGAAGAACCCATTCACTTTTATTGTAATAAGAGTTTGATAGAAAGAGGAGATAGCGCTGGAGGTGTTTTTGTGTGGGAGCACATATCAATGTTATCAGCTCATCTCCCCGGGCCAGCTGCTGGCTGCTGTTGTTTTTAGCCTTATCACCTTGTGCCAATATGCCAATAAATTGCCCAGATTGCTAGTCATTTCAAACGTAAGGGAGGGATTCAGGAGAAATTGACAGGAATGATGAAAATATCGCTGATGCTCGGCAGAGTGCGATTAGCTGATGTAATATGATGGGCGAATTCCACCAAGCTCCCCTCTATCCCCTCTTTGCTCCCCCTCGCTCCTCCCCTCGGCCGCCCCCACTCGCTTCGCCTCAGCTTCTGGTGGAGTCCATACCTCCACTCGCAGTGAGAGGAGGAACATTTTGATGCTTAATAGGAAGGAAAGATACGGGCGGGCTGAATTGAAACCGGGACCCCTCGGAGTAATTTTTCTGTAAAATTGCCCCCCAAAGTTTCGCGCCGTGCAAAGGGGGGTGTGCGAGGAAAGGGGTGGGGGGGCTTATTGATGATGTAGGGGGGGAGCGCGCCTTGGCCAGTGTTTATGGCGACACATTGAAGCGCCCCCCTCGGAGGCTGGGCGCCGACATCCGATGTCAAATGTGCTTATTAAACTGACTTAGTGCTCTCCCCCTTTTACTGTTGTCTTCGCTTTATAGACCATCTGAGAATTCATGTTGCATCCTGCGGTTCTTTTACCCGCCATTGTGGAAAATCAAGCACCAGACTGTGGTGATTACTGTAAGTTAGTATTGGGCCTGGGCGGCTAGGTGTCTGTTCCCACAGCTAACCGCCGGGTCGCATTGTCAAAATGCCAAGTCTTACAGCTGCACACACCGCTGTGTACAACAAGGGATGCATCGAACTTAGGTTCTCATCCTGATTCAAAATGATACTTATGTTTGGAAAATTACCAGTCACCATTTTTTATTTTTCCATACATAAAGGAAAATATGGGGATAAAACATGTAAAACCTAGTAGTAGTTTTCTGCTGCCTATTTAATACCATTTAAATACCAGCTGACATTAGCTGGTTGGTTAGTCAGGCTATATGCTCTGGCTGAATCTGCAGTGAGCTACTTGCTAGACAGGCCGCTGCTAGCTGCTAAAAACTAATGAAAAAAAAAAAACAAAACTGAAAAGAACATCTCAATAAATGGCTTCATGTCTTGTTTTGCCACCAGAATGTTTCACGTTTTTTTTCTGTTTTCTAATCGAGGGAGAAATATGATCGCCTTCGTTCAGCGAGCTGACTAGCAGAACTGAGATGTGGCATATTTTGGTAATGATCTGATATAAAGTAAAGAAGTGTCCGTATAGTCAATACTAATATCAAAGCTATTATTTAAGTTTGATATATTCCCAAACTTCTGACCTTTAGGCGTGTTTGTCTAATCTACATACAAAATGTGCTTCACTTGGTGAAGTAAACTAATCAGTAATATTCTAATTGTTTGAATGGTTCTGTAGATGTTGAAGAGGTGCTGATCTACGATCAGATGCCCCCCGCCCCAAAAAAGAAAGCAGTGAAATAGCTCTTTAAAACGCATTGTTAAATAGATGACCAAATATCTGGCTCACGTCGTGTCCAGTGAAACTCTCAGGAGAAAAAAAGTAACACTTCAATTTCATGTTCTGTTTTCCACCTACTGCTAACTTCCTTTGTATGCTTTGACCTTTTAGCTAACACTTCACGTGTGTAACCCTTAAAAAAAAAATGACAACAGAGTGTCTTTTCTTCCCTCATCCAGTCATTGTGAACCTGAACCGCAGCTGAGCAGGGCGCTCTGCTCCAGCTTAATGTCTGCTTTTTATCACGCCAACCATTTTTTCCATCTCTGCTCCACAGTTAATCTCTCCAACTCCTTAGCATACGGCCACTTTATGTAACGTCAGCATACTGTTTATCATATCAGGTGACATTTCTATCTTGGAGGGGCATTTATCAGAGGCAGATTACACTAGTAAGGGATAAGGGGAGTGTTTACAGAATTGACTGCCAACATCCTGTATCTGAAGGGGTGTGTGTGTGTGTGTGTGTTTGCTCGAGTATACATCGGTGCGTGCGAGACGAGCATGTGCTTACGGGTTTTAGCAGAGCCGTCGGAGCTGTTAGCTTGATGTGCTTTACGTGTGTGTTTTTTCTCGCTTTGACTTCTCATCCGCTTTTTTTTCTTCCCTTCTTCCTCCAACTTAGCTCAGCTTTGCTTCGTACGCCGAGGAGCTGCGTACGCGCCGCGTTTCACCCTTGGCCCGCCGAACGCTGGCAGCCCAAAGCAGTCAGATGTTTTGGGGGTGTAGGAATCAAAAAAAAAAAAGAAGGAGGAAAAAAATCAACGTTGTGCGTGCCAGCTTCCCTGTATATTTAAGGGTCCTCCTTTCATTTGGGTGACAATCACGGCGCGTCTCTCGTGTTTCTCTCGTCGATTTCTGTCAGCAGAAGAATGGTCGTTGAATGCCAACTTTCCCTCAAACATCTGTTCCCTGCCAATAACAGCTTGTGCTTTTGCCTCGTCTTAGCTGAAGGATCCCCAATTGCCTCCTCACTTTTGACACAAAACAACAATACAGATGAATGTCATCTCCTTTCATTGTGTTTTTTTTTCTTTTGTGTCTAAAACACAGCAGTTTATTTTGTATTTTTTTGTATATGGTCTTTGTGCCTCCCTGTCTGCGATTGGTTCCTCTATTCCAGACTCCAAAGCTATAGGGGGAGGATTGCACAGCAGCAGCTGCTTCCTTTCTGTTTGAGACGGCGGTGCCTTCACTGAGCTGGGGGCCGCTGTCCCCTCCCACTACTACCCCCCTTCAGCCTGCGGTGCCCTGGGCAGCGGCGGGAGACGTGGGCAGGGGTTGGCACAAAGGTGGAGGTCACTTCCTCTCCCAGGCTTCCTCTTTATCTTCCTCTTTCCTGAATTCCTCTGCTATTATTCCAATAAGCGCCGGTTCAAGTTGCTGCCATTGTGTTTTCATTTCATTCGGGGGGGCTGGATCTGTCACTGCTCTGGATAAAAATGTAAATTTTTGAAATGTGTCTGAAATAAAAGGGAAACCCTGGAAAGGCCTTTTAGTGCAGCTGGGATTAGGCTTGTTACTTGTATGAAGTTTTAAAAAAATCATATTCCGATGGTTTAAAGTCAGTTTGTAATGGCCTCCTGAAGAGTGTGCAGAAAGGCAGGGTGTCCCCCTCCCAACCTGTTGCTGCACACTACCGATCAGCTGGCTCATGAATGCCACTCCATTTTGGAGATATTTCCATCTTATATCCTTGTGTTTTATTGTTGTATCTATTAGTTTGCTTCATTAATTTGCAGTTTAATATGCACATGCAACATGTTGACATGAACAAAGGTTCGAATGTAAAAGAAGTAGAGTGATGATAGAATCAACCCCTTCTCTCTATAGTCAATTGACTTTATAATAAGCAATTAAACATCAATCCACCGTCCATACAGATTCATCCTTAATCACAAAACAGACAATGTGTGTCTATGGAGACACCTAAAATCATGGCATATTTATGCAATATGATCAAATAAGCAGATTCAAAGTCACATTTTGCTAGCGTCCCAGAGAGAGTGCAGAAATGCATGGCGTGCCCCTCCCAACCTGTTGCTGCACACCGCCGATCAGCTGGCCCGCGAACGCGGCTCCGTTTTCTGGAAACGTTTCCGTCTCGTTTCCTGTCTCATTGTAGCATATTCGCCCAATGTTACCAAATCTCACACAGATCTGCCTTTTCAATTTTCCCACAGTTTGTTCCTCAAGCGCGTTCCCCCCTGTGTTTGTTCAGATGTGAGATCGGCGATGCCCACCGAGCCCCAGGAAACAATTGACTTTCAGTCCGCTTTAAGTTAATAGCCTTGTCTCCTCCTCGTTCCGATCAATATTGGTATTAATTAATCAGCACTATCAGGCGCGGGATCTAGTTCCATTTGTTGTTACATCAGCAAAATATCAATAGAGAAAGTGGACTCCCCCGATCGTCATGGCAACTTCATCTCTCAGGTCAAAGAGAGTTTATCTTATCTCCCTGCTGAGAGTGGCAAACTGCTCAGGAATCTAGTTTGGACTCAAAGATCATTGATTTAAGCTTTTTTTTTTCTCTCTCTCTCTCTCTCTCTCTCTTAACCCCACCTTGTTGTGGTAGGAGGGGAAAAGGGATGGGGGCAAAAACAACAACAAAAAAAAAAGAGAGAGAAGACGGTGGCATTCTAATCGCAGCTGAGATGTGAGATTTAAATATTGATGTCTGAAGGCCATTACAGCAAAGAGGGCCTCTGGTCTCGCTGTTGTTCAAGTACGTCCTTTTAAGACCCAGACAAAGCTCTGATTATCAGAGGTGTCACCGTGGAGTATGTCTGTATAGCTGACAGAGTGGGACTGCTGGAGGGGGCGTCAGGGGGGATCAGTTTCCTGTTAACACTCTCTGCATGTTTGCTCCCATGATGGGGTCGTACTTCAGATACTTAAAATGATTCATTTGTGTGGTGTGAGGTTTTGCCAGTTTAGAATATCAAAACAAAACTTTTACATGTAACTTCAGTCATTTTGGAAATTAACAGTAACAAAAAAACTCTTAATGGGGTCAGGGTGCAAGGTGCAACATAACAAAAGTGCAAAGCAAGCATTGTGGAAGACCTGAGAGTCAAAGCTTTGAGCAATGTTTGTGCTGCAAAATGTGTTGCTTGCACCTTTTTAAGATGAAAAAAAAAAGTTTCCGAGGTCACCACCTGCCGCCACATTTTAGTCCCAAAATGAAATGAAACTGGTGGTTTCATATTGCTGTCACTAGAAGCAATAAATCAATTAATCATATGATAAATTAAAACAAACCCAGTAATTTCCATGTGCATGATTTATCGTTCTTCTCTTTTCTCTCTTTCTACGAAGAACTGGAGGAGAAAATCCTTCATTCTGGTGCTTTGGTCTAAACTAGCACCCTTTTTAATTTTTTTATTTTCTGAAGGACAATTGTGTTTACAGAAACTTCTGAATTTTATTTATCGTTTCTGTTCTTTTGCCTATTTACTTTGGATATTTAAAATGTCTTCTGGTTCCAGTGTTAAATGTTCATTAGAATTGAAAGTTTACTGATCTTTGAGAACATCATCGTTTCTTCTGGGACATTTTGTCATCCAGCTTCATCCTAGATATGCTTGTTCACCGGGTTGAATGACCTTCACTGACCTCTGGAAATGTTTATTAATATCTTTAAAAGACAGAGGCACACATGAAGCTTTTTGCTGCACAAATGTTTGACACAAATTTGGTTGGTTTCAAGGTCAACCAACTTCACTTCACTGAGGTTTGAAGGTCGGCACGTCATCTCCAATACGTACCGCAAATTTGCAGGTGGTTGTTAGAATCAGAGCAAGGCATTTAAAAATGCAAAGAGAGATAATTGCAGATCAGAGACGCAGCATAAGAGTCAGAATCATTTGGTATCTTCCGTGCAGTTTGTGAAGTTGTGCGTTTGTCGCCGCTATTTCTGCCTACCGGAAATGCAAATAAGTCCTGCGCTGACCTCCTTTTTGTGTGTGCAGGAGACACAGAGAGTTGATTATAAATTTCCTCGAGCCAAGCCCTATAAATTACAGAGCAGAGTGCCCGGCTCTCATGGGAAGTTAGGCCTGGTGTGAACTACCCAGATGTAGGGGTTGGGATCTACCTCGCCGTACTACGGAATGTTCCTCGGGGCTGGAGCAGAGGGCATGGGTACTGCCTCTGTGTGTGTGTACGTGTCTGTATTTTTTTCTTTCCTCTTCTTTTTTTGCCTCCGGGACACAATTGCCTCATTTAACATTCTCTATTTGGCCTCTGCCAAGAGGGGAAATAGCCAGGGTGTGAGAGAGAGAGAGAGGCCACCACACATCATGAATTCTTCTTTCATTTAACTTGCACGGTCCCTTTTCACCTTGGTGATGCGCAGGGATCAGGAATGAAGATATTGCTCAATTAAAGGGGATTTCTGAGGTGGCTCCTGAGGTATTGCAGTTATTTTTGTGGCACTCCAAGGTTCTGATGTATCATGGATATGGATATTGAGTTCACCGCGTCCGCGTGGCGCTTTGACATCCTCGGCGGCCCAGAAGAGAAACAGCTCGGCGCCCTGCAACAGGAAACTCGCCTTCATGTTCGCGCGAATAAAGTCCAGGGGTGGAAACATGTCAGTCTCCCTCTACAGGCTTATAAATAACTTGCGTGTGTGTGTGTGCACACACGCAATGGGTCTGAATAGTGCGTCTATTCAGACCCATTTTTTGTTTCTTTCAATCGAATTAGCTACAGATGATCAAAACATTTTCATGGAATCTGTCAAAACTGACATTAGGGTTTTGACTGAATCTTGGATGAGAGGAACAAGAGGGACCGTGTTGGGGAAAGATGACTCACAGCTTGCAGCAGGCGTCGTCACATTGCAATGTAAATATCGGCCGATGTTTGACTCAACAAGAAAGGTGAATTTGATCGTATTTTCTGGGGAAAAAAAAGGGCCGGGGTTGGGATGGGGGCTTTCTGAGCTGCATGGTGGCTTGGCACTTCCAGAGAGTGATGGCCTAATAGCTGTTCAGTCTAAATCTCCGGCTTGGCAGGAATTACCGAGGCTGTATTTGTGGGGGCGCGGCGAGATGCAGAACTTTTGCGGCGGGGTTGAGACGCGCCCGGCGTTGCGGTTCAGGGATAGTTGGCAGCCCGAGGATTAAGCAACAAGCCTTTCACTTCGATTTGTTCATCAGCATTTTCCTGCCAGACAAACGCCACAAAACGCACGCCGTCTTAAAGGTTCGCCGGAAAATCACTAATGACAGAGCTTTGTACACAGATAAACAATTTCTGTCAAATGCGTTGGGGAAATTATAAAGCAAACTCGGGAAACACGCTAATGCTTTAAAGAGGCTGTGTTTAGATTTGCACCAGTGCAAAGCCGGCAAAGCTGTTGACAGCACAGCTTACCCCCGTGATGCGATCAGAGGCCGCATCTGCCTGCGTGTGATTAGCGAGAGAGCGAGCGAGCGGCGACGCACATATATACAAACCGAGGCGAAGCTCAAGTGGAAACAGGTTGATGAGGATTGATTATATTTATTGCAAATTGCACAAATCGCTTTGGATTGAGTGAGCGCACCACTGGGCGAGCGACAAAAGGCCGGGACGTGTCGCGCAGAGCACATCTTCTTCTCTTTATTGTCTTAAAGCGGGCTTTGTGAAGTGACACAGTAAACACCAGGAGAGAAATGCAGCCGCTATTATTTCACATTCAGCCCATTTTCTTTGTCTGTGAGCGCACGTGTGTGGGGGTGTGTGTGTGTGTGTGTGTGTGTGTTTGTATTTCAGAGAATGCTTATCTGGTAATTACTAAAAACTGTTGACACTGAGCAAGTGCTGTAGCCAACTAAAATGCCTTTTTGTCTTATGATATCAGATTGGATTTTTATCTAAGGTTCATGCAATCGTGCATCCCTGAAAAGCAAAGATAACCGCCTCAAACTCCTTATTTCCACCATGAGTGTAGAATTAAGAGGCTCGTTTAAAAAAAAAAGGGGGGTGGTGGGAGTCATTACATCTGCTGCTCATATTTTTTCTAAAATACACATAATCTCTCTCTCTCTATACATATATATATTTTTTTGTTTTCTTTCTGGTTGAGTATTAGGATGTGTCTGCAAGTCTTATGTTTGACCATAATCAAGTTCTTTTTAAGCTTCAGAAACAGGATAACAACTGGGTCAGATGATAAGCCTGGGCAAAAACGGAGGGGAGAGGAGGGGTGGAGAAACTCCTGTGATAGACGAAGGGAAAATCTGATTGATTGATGTCTGCTGGATTTGCCACCATCACAAGCCAGCTGACAGTTAGTTTGGGATCGGATGATTTTGCTCTTAAGATTGGGGTTGACGGGGAGCTAGGCAAATATGAAGGACACAAAGGTCAATGGCTTCCCTCCTCCTCTCCGTATCTATCTCTCCCGTGCAATAGCTTGCTTTGACAAACTCTAATATGTTGCTAAGCTTTGTGGCGGCGGGACACATGGTCATAGTTTGTACTGTAATATCCTATAGCGGTAATCTCACAAGGCAATGATTGAAAGTGCTGGAAGAACCGGGTGCTCGCAGGGACCCGTTGACATCATCAGCTGCCGTGGACTGGCACATGTCTGCCGACTTGTTTGAACCGTGTTTTTTCCCCCTCGGGACCGAGTAAGTTAAACAACAGCTCCAACTCGAAGGGAATCTGTTATTGTAAGCAGGATCTGATAAGACGTTGCCACATTACGAGTTTGTGTAGCAAAGAGGGGGCAAAAATGGAATCTCCAGCGAGTGCGGTTTGGGGGAACGTGGAACTGTGACAAAGAGTGATTGGAGGCATATTGTAAATAAACACCCAAGTCTTTTGCGGCTCACTAGTGGTGTCTTAAGAAAGATGTTCCATGCTAGATTTCAGCTGTTCTTGGTGCTGCTCTGGAGTTGACCCTCTCTGGCTAAATAACAGTGTTGCCAGGGTTAAATTAAACCAAAGTAAACTCTTGCAAGATGCTTATTTTCCCTCTCCTTGAGCAGAACAAGCTGTAATATTTCCACTGCTTGCCATTTTGTTCCTATAACCAGTGTTTATATTCAGTAACACAGGGCGTCAGGGGAAGGGGTAGTAATGATACATCCAGCTCACAAGACAGAATTGCGGTTTTCTTGTGATTTCACAACACAATAAAAGCTTCATGAGTTTTGAAGAACCTGTTCATTTCCATCTCTGATAACCTAAAACATTTTGGATGTGGAACTAAACTCAGAGAAATACAACAGTCGTTGCAACTGCTAGGACAATAATCATACGTAGCTTAGTGGCTACCACTGCTGGCTTGCAACAAGAAGGTCTTGGGTTCAAATCCTGTGTTTACCTGTGCATTCGTGGGTTCTCTCAGGGTACTCCGACTTCCACCTGGAGTCCTAAAACAAGACTGTCAGGTTAACTGGTCTCTTAGATTGTGTGTGTGCATGTTTGTCCGGTGTGTTTCCGTGTTGCCCTGTGAAGGTCTGGCAACTTGTCCGTGATGTACACTTTCTACGACACAATGACTGCTGGCACCTTCTCCCCATGACCCTATTTGATGTTTTGATAATAAACTAAATCAAAACTATAGTGTAAACACCTGATACATTCACAGGGATTCCCCTCTGATTCAGAGTTCAGTGTTCTTGGATTCACCTAATAGCAGATTTTTCTGGGACGTTGCGTCAAATTTACCTGTCCACACATTTTTCTTGGAGCTAAAATATTCGAAAGAAAATTCATCTTGGGTGACTGACCTAGGCACAATGGTACTTGACATGCTACTGGCTGGTATTTGCAAAGCTGCCAATCCTGTTGCGGCATTCATTTTCCTTGGCACTGATTGGCTGAACCCTCAATAGATAAGGAAGACCGGGGATGCTAACCTCTGCGGTTATGCTAAGATGGTTTCCATTGTTAGTATTATTGCAAGTATAGGTATATTTGGTGTTTTAACTATTGATATAGTTTGCTATAAGCCTTTTTAGAAAGCGCCTCAAGTATATATGGAACTGTTTGCAAGTGGCTGTGGTCCAAACTTTTAGCCATTTCCAAACAGCAGCTTTTTTTTCTTTTCACTTCCTACTTTAGTGAACTTTACTAGCATTTTCCCTTTAATCTCAATCAAAGGTCTATAAAATGCATTACCCAAACTAAATGTCTAAATCCTCTATATACATTGGTCTTCGATAACTAGTCTGATACATCCTTTCTTGTTATAAAAAAATGACTGTAAATTATCCTTTTAGTTTATTACTGATGGCTAATGGTTAGCTACTTGTCTTTAGCTAACCGGTGTATCTTCTCTGTTGAACTCTGAAAGTGTTTTTTTCTACCAAAAACACAAAATGGTGTCACACAAATGATGTAAAAGCAGTTGAGGCTTCTTCAGTGTTTTTGTACCTAATTACATATTTTTTAATGAATGAAATACTAGCAAATATTGCAAATATAACAGCAGAGCAACTTAAAAGCTATTTCCTTGTTTACTTCAAAATAAGTCTCAAGCACATTTCACAGCACTGTCAGCTTGAAAAGAGACAAAGTCACATGCTGGGCAGCGCTTAGCTAGACAAACAGACTAAACTTTAATGAGACATGTCATTCTGTTTTGATGTCAAAACATTTCATGGAATTGGGCTTGTTAGAAAAAAAAACTATAGAATAAACAACAAGGTGCCCTTACTGATGTCTGATGTTAAATAGGTTTTCCTTTGAGGGCCCATGCCTAACAGACATGTCCATTAGCTTTGTCTGGGAGCTGCTTTAAAGATCAAGGTCTCACTTGTAATGAAGTGGAAATGCAAATGCAAGTCAAATTCAAACTACTGTGGATCGCTTGTTTTAATCAAGTTTTCACAAAAAAAGAAAGAAAAAAGAATTGTAGCCTCCATTTAGAGCCTCTAACCAAACAATAAAAAAAAGGATAATCCGGAGACAATTCCCATCCGCATAGAACCGGACATCATTTAGGGGAAGAGACAACAACTCTTTGTTTGTTTGAAGTGGTTGATATGACAACCTCCTTGTCAAAGACTCGGGGCGAATAAAAGGGATTTGTAATTACCATAATTATCTCTTATATGTTTTCACCTAATGATGTCCATTAAAAATGCCCGGGACTTCATTATAGGCCGCTTCACTGTAGGTTGGCATACACTCATAATACGGCATGTTACATTACACAGAGCACAAGTAATGAACTTCTTTCATCAGAGATGTTTATCGCGCAGCACTTCTGGGGGGAGAAAAAGCCAATGTACTTCAGCTTTTTGTTACAGCTGGATTATAACAATTCTCATAGTTCCCACTTATCTTTCACATTTTCTCCACATGTGATATCAACACAATTGGCTTCATGTCTAAACAGGACGGCTCCCCCTAATCTAGACCGCTGTTCGTTTCATGTAAAACATCTCATTTTGTGGCTTAGGCTGGTGGCGGGCCTTATCGTTACATAATTCACTGCCCTCAACGTGATTTTCTTAGTGGCAATTTATTTAAATTCCCCCATGTTTATATATTTTCTGTCTCCTTTCATTCACAATGATTGCCTTTTTTTTGTAAGTTCAAAAGACTCATCTCGGAGACATTCGGTAACTCCGTAGATACGAGTTGGGAGGGGGACGAGCAGAGCTGTTTTGTTGGAGAGCAGACGAAGGAGGAGTTTTAGCGCGTGTCCATCTGTGACTTGAGGCATTCATCTAAAAGGCTGAACTAACTCCATCTGAGGGACAGATATAGCCCCCTTTTACCATCCTCACCTCACCAGGTACAGCGTTTGGGAGATCTTGGCTGAATAAATGCGTCGCCGTTCTGCTCGTACGCTAAGGCCCCTCGGTCCCTCGCATGTGGCTTCGCTCCCGTGGTCGCTTTTGGTCTTTGTCTGCCACCTATCAGCCTATCAGCAGTGTCTCTGAAGCCCAGTTGTATAATGCACCGTTTATGGCTTTGTGGGAAAGAGATGGCGGTCGGGCAGCGGAATAGCTCCAGGCCTTCCCTTCAGTGAGTGGATTAACGGCGGCCCACTTTAGCGCTCTCAACCGCGGTGTGAAATCAGCCCTGCTTCGGCGCCGCCGATCAGGCTGCCTTTCTCCCTCTCTCTCTTTCCCTTTTCCTTTCCATCTCTCTGTCTCCTCACCTCATGCAAAGCCTCTCCCAGCCATCTGTGAAATGTGGAAACTCTGTGTCTAAGTTGAGTTCAGATCCCATCCCCTCCGTCAAGCTGAGGCCAGCAAGCAAATGGGCAGGCAGTCGGCAGAGGGGCTTTGCAGGGGAGGTGGAGGAAGGGAAGGAGAGAGATGATGAGGCGGAGGAGGGTGGCAGCGGCGGCGACGGTGGTGGTGGGGGATCAGCTCACTGATGTCGTGCCGCGTGTGCAGGAACCCTGCCTGTTCTCCGCGGGCGAGTTGGAGGAGGGTCCAGGCCTGGGTGCCGGCCGAGAGATCTCCGGTTCCTGCTTGCAGGTCCAAATCCCCCCTCTGTGTGTGTGTGTGTCTGTGCGGAGGCGAGGCGGTGGCACAGCTCCCCCTGAGCCCCTGCCCAGTCCTTTGAAGATAAGATGGTGATACAGACTCCCTTTCGGTACGAAGCGAACCGACCGTCTTTGTGCGACACACATGTCTGTCTCCGCCGGAGCCTGCAGCTGAAACACCTATGGTCTTTACTGAAACGAATCGGCTTCATGGCCTCTGGACAAAATTAGATTAAGAATGGGTGACAAAATTCTAGATCATATGTTTAGGATATTCTGGGTTTTTTCCACCATTTTCATGCTGATAACGTGGAGTTGTGCTTTGGCTGGTTCTGTATTTCCATTCAATTTCCCTCCACTGAGAAGAATCAACTCTTCATTTTACACCCGCTACTGACTCCCATTTTCCATGGCAACTAGTTGTCATATTAACTCGACTGATTTCTCTACCATCTCCCCTCTATTGCTCTTAATCATAACAGTTTTTTAAACATGCCTCCCCTCTGCATTTAAAAGCATATTTTGTAGCACTCACAGGCCAATTCTCCCACTTCTGGCTCTCCGCAACAGCTTTTCAAAAGAGTGTCCGTGGTAATCAGGCTTTTGAATTATGAACTCAACATTCCCTCTTCTTTCTTTCTTTTTTTTCTCCCTTTAGCCTGTGGCTTTGGGGGTTCAGATCCGTGCATAATGTCTGGTGATTGCGCGGCATTATGGTGGTTTTGGAAAGCCGGGGGTTTGAGGTCCAGCCACGCATCATCTTTCCATAGACAATGCGGATCTGTGTGTCTCTCTCTGAGCTCATCAGGGATGGGGCGTTGATTGCTTTTTGATACCCCTCCAACGTGGACGAGGTCCTGCATACATCAACTAATTAGAACGTACTTAGAGCATGTGTATGTGACAGACCCCACACTTCTCATCAGATCCTCAGCCCAAGTGCACTAACCGCGCTCACCAGAAGGCTTTACTCGATTCAAAAGAAAAACAGCTCAGTGGTCTGGTGCGGATGTGATGGCTGGGGTGCGTGGGATGAGAATTGAAGTCGGGGAGAAGTAAAACACTATGACTAAAAGGAAAATGGATAAATAACACTAATAAAGACATAGCAAATGCCACCAAACAGATTCTGTTTTTGCTTTGGCTAAACTGCAGAAAGGAAACAAAAATCACTTTATGAAGAAGGTTGAAAGCTCAGTAAAAGTGTTCAATTTTGTCCTGATCCAAAGAAATTCAAGAGTCTCTAAGGTTTTAGGTCCTCAGCTGACCATGTTTTCTTAATGACTTCACATGGAGAAAACATAGAACAGTGGTGAAGCTTCTCAGAAAACTTCAAAAGCACAACAAAGATTCATCCAGGAGGTCACATAAAGACCAAGAACGCATGGAACAGTCAAACAAGGTAATCGAATGAATTTTGCTCCCAAACAGGAAATCTTGAATGAGAATGTCTGGTCTTCAGTTTGCCATCTTAAGTTCACAAACTTTGTTTGGTGCAATAAAAGAATGTTCCAAAGTATGCTAGCAACTCTGCCTGTGGATAGCTAAAGAAAAATAAGTTGCCTTTTCTAACTCTGAACTTCATGCCAACTGATGATCAATGCGCAGCCATTTTCGGGTTATAGCTTCACCACTACTTGCTAAAAGTATCTTATGGAAGTATTTTTGCACAGGACTGTGTCAGGATGCTGCAACTTGTTTGATTATCAATAACATTAAAGTGTGACAAAAAAAGCAACAAAAGAAATGTCTTAAGTTTTTGGGTTCCTTATAGAAACCCAATGCACCAAAACTCTCCAGACCACATTCGGGACTCCTTAAGTGGACGGCTCAGGATTGCTTAGGGAGGTTGTCGCAACTAATTACGCTGCACAAATGGACCATATACCATCAATTCATGCACATTGATGAAATTACAGTGGTGGAACATCCGAGAATATCTCATTTCAGGTCGTTTCAGGATGCCTTCATAAGTCAGCCGCAGGACCTTATTTCTGTTTCTTTGCCTTGCGAACACACACACACAGAAACTCACTGAATGTCCTAGCCTCATGCTATGATCTGTAGAAGGTATTGGGGTGTTGCTATTTATTTCATAAAGGCATTCTATTACACCCCTGTGGCTCGTAGGTAACAGCACACTGTGGTCTGGTCCCCAGGCAGCGGAGAATAAAGTGTAGGACATGGAGCTGGAGCAGGAATCTAACTGCTGTTTCTGCGGCTAATCTTGACTTGGATCTTAATTCCAATAAAGAGTTTTATTTATATATATATATATAGATATATACATTTTTTCTCAAAGCATAAGCCAAACAGGAACACTCTACTCTGTGTTTTCAGCGGGTGTTGCTTTATTCAATATCATTTCAGATAAGAGGCGTAATCCCATGGAGGAGGAGGGCATGGTGATGTATATTGACCAGCTCAGTGATAGCGACGCGGCGCAACCACTGCCGTGCGCAAGTAGTAAATAACGATTTGTGTCATCGGCTCAATCAGGTGCTGAGGATTATGGAATTCCGTCCTCATTGTTGTCAGCTTCCAACTTTATCGGAAGGAGTCGGAATATTTAAATGGGTCACGACTCGGGAAGGGGAAGATACAGCAGCGGAGAAAACTGCAACTGCAAACTTCGGTGTGTTTGATTTTAATTGTATGTATTAAAATGTGACTAGGCCTGTAGTAATGAGCAATAAATCAATTAGTCACATATTAGATAGCTCAATAACCTCCAATTTCATGATTTATCTTAATTTATTTCTGTCTTTCTTCCAAAAACCCAATGGCTAAACTCTTCAGTCTGGTACTTTTGTTTCAGTTAGCCCCCTTTTTTGAAGGACAATTTTGTTTAGAGACTTCGTAATTAATTTCATTTCTTGTTTCTTTTATTTTGTCTATTTATTTTGGAAATTTAAAATGCATTCCGGTTCCAGATTTATCGATCTCTCGGAATGTGTTCTTGTACTATCACTTTAAAGTCGCCTTCATACAACATTCTGGCTTATAGCAATAACCTTTGGGACAATTTATCGTCCAGGAAAATGTATTGCCGGGTCGGGCCTAAGAGTGACAAAGTTGTTGTAAAGTGGAGAGTTTTCCTTTTTCAATGCAAGACTGGAAACATTGGTGCACATTTATATTCATCCCTCGTTGCTTCGATCTCCCGTCTTTAAATCCAGTGGAAACGATTTCCTTCAGAAGTCGCTCAATTAATAAACAGTGAGGATTTTAATGCCAGCATAAACACCGCTGTTGAATGAGGTTCTCAGATGTTTGTTAGGCAAGATTGCCGAGTTAACAGAATCACAAAGAGCAAAGAAAACACCGGACAGGTCAAAGTTGCGATTTTGAAGCTTTAGGAATCTCATTGTTCACAGCTTTGTCTTCCACTGCTCATCTACCAAGTCGGGGCCGTTCTACTTAACTGACTCATAAATAATACATTGTGAAGTTTTGCACCTGAAAACACCATCTCTGCTGTGAAGCACGACGGTGGCAGCATCATTCTGTGCAGTGACAGGGAAGCTGGTCGGAGTTGTTGGCTGGTAAAGGAAAATCAAGTCTGAAAGCAAAACCAGACTTGAAACTATATATAAATCTAAATGGAAACTGATGTTCACAGATGCACCCCACCCAATTAGACTATTATACTATTTCATAATAAATATTGAAGCCTCTGACTAGATACATACTTCAGCTATGAAGCTATTCAACCAGTAATTTGCAAAAGTCAGCCAATCACATGTCAATCTGCAACTAAGTCAGGGGTGACCAAACTTTCTGCCATATAGGCAAAATTCATCAAGTTAAAAGTAGATTTTTTAAGGGCTAACACCATAGAAAAGTTGCCAATGTTCTTTACCAGCTCAGCAATAACAAAAGCATCTAATAGCATTTTGCTAAAAGAAAAGAAATTCAGTTTATTTGTAGAAAATCCATGTTTAAACTTGAAAACCTGGAAAGGAGTTTTGGACATTTACCTCATTAGAAGAAGAGGATCCAGTTTGCTAATTATTTAGGACTTATTTTGGAAAAAAGAAAAACATACAAAGACTTGGTCTGTTTTCAGCAAAGGAAGGGGATTTGGGTCACTCTCGCTCTGAAAACACCGGCTGTATTTGTTCAGGTTTTTTGCATTAATTAAATGCAGATTTGGGTGCATTAAAGTTTGCTGGTTATTAAAAATGTATGTTTTGTGTTAGGCCTGACTTTTGTTTGGTTAAATCATTCCAGGCCACACTTGGAAAGCTGAACTATCCTTGGGCCGAGTAGTTCAGCTTCCAAAGCTACATTTTCTCTCGAATAACTTCAATAGATTCTACAAAAAAAATCAATGAACAGGCAAATTTTTCACTAATTGTCCAGATTTACGTTCCGTAGAAAAATCAATAAATACTGAACTGTGACTAGGCCTGGATCCACTATACTGCGGTTTCTGTAATATTCTTATGCGTTTAAAATATCTGACTTAATAAGTTCTGCCATAAAATAGAAAACAGTAGAGTTACAATATTTCCACTAAGGAGAAACAAATTCGGCTGCTTCCAAAGTTTCTTTTACTTCTTGAGGCAAGCTAATGCATTAGCATTTGGCTAATATTGAAACAGCCCCTAATAATAATTAATTAATTTTGTTTCATTTCACAATCAAAATTTCCCCAATACTTGAAGAACAAACATTGATCAAAGTGTGCAGAATCCACACAAGCTATTGTTTTAACTGCAGCGTTGGGAGGAAGCGATTTGTGTCGGTGCCTCCTCCCTTCTTCTCAGACAGGATTGTTGCAGAGTTGCTGGAGCTCCAGCGGCGAGCCGGGTCGCTCGGGTCAGCACCACGCCGCTAACAGCCTCACCTTTCAGAGTGACTTCCATCAGCCCCTCTTTTGCTCCCACATGCTTCATTTCATCAGGGTTTCTTTTATCTTGACCGACCAGGCCCGCGACCCCTGAGCACTGATAGTCAGACGCGACTGCCACAAAGCGTTACCGGGGCCTGGTGGAGAGTCAGACAGAACCTAACTGGGTTAAGTTTTCTCTTCCATTTTAAGTCTGTGCCGGCGTGTGAGTCAGCCTGACCCGGACGTGTGTTCTGCACAAAAAAACGGTTCGGGTGTGAAACCTTCAGACAGATCTAACCGTAAGCACGACCTGACTCAAAAAGGCATTTTTACATGTTTGAAGTGTGTTTCCTAAAGACATATGGGTTGGCAAAAGGTTCGGCGGAGGCTTTTACATCTAATTCTGAAACACAGAAGCCCTGATTACACTCTGAAATTTCCCATTTCCATAAACCATGAGTGTGTCATGTTTACTTTTCTCTGCATGCCAGAGAAGAAATAAAATGCTCTCGGTTTCCTGTAAAGACGCGCATGAAAGGAAGCATCAAGACTTCTTTTAGCCCTTTCTCCGGTGTCGCCCCTCTCTACCGCTCAGGTAGTCTCTGCCATCTGACTGCTGTTTGAAGTCAGCACAAGTCGGCAATATTTGCTTTTCAGCAATCCTCGCCCACTCTGTGTATCTTTTTGAAAATATGACCCGTTTCGCAGCCTCTATCGGTTCACCCTCCAAGAAAGAAATGGCTCAAATTAGCTGCTTGGTTCAGTCAGGCCTTTTCCGAATGAGGGGTTTCGGTTCATTTGTTGTGACAAGGTGATGGGTGATGGACAGCTCCGGGTGGAGGGGGGCAAAGGGGTGCTGGAGAGTGTGAGAAGCCAGGCGGGGTGCATTAGGGCCCTGGTCAGACCTGCTGGGGTGCGATCTCACCAGAGAAGCAAGGCTTGGCCAATCTTAGGCGCCCTTCCCCTGAAAAGCAAGTGACAGAAGGTGACAGAGAGGGAGATTAGACGGAGCGTTTGTCAGAGACAAAAAACATGGGGGAAAGGAGCCATTTTTCATTGAGTGGATACTTTGAAATCTTTTATGTTTTCTAATTGGAGGTGGACTGAAACATCAATTTGACTGACTCTGATAAGGATGATTAGAAAAAAACATTAATTTTTTTCTGATAAAGGAGCAAACCATCCACGTACACTACCTGGTCATGCTAGCAACAACAATGTTCAGTGTTGAAGTAATTACTGCTGGAGGAAGACACAACTTTTTTTCCAATATTATGGGCAGTGTTATGTGTTTTCCAGCCATACAAGTAACTATGTCAGCTTCTGCTGTTATGAAAATGCTGTATTTTGCTGAACGATAATATTGTTGTTTTGAGATGATTTTCAAGTAGCATAATGGTAATGGCACAATAACTGCAGGTAGATCCTCTCGAAGGTCAATGAACTTTAATTTCTAATGAACATTTAACTCTGGCACTGGATGACATTCTAAATATCCAACATGAATAAACAAAACAATAGAAACAACAAATAAAATGGACACTGAAATCTCTGTAAACAACAGCCTCTTTTCAAAAAATGTCCAGTTGAGACCAATGCACCAGACTGAAGACTTTGGTCATCCAGTCTTTGGTAAATACAGAGACGCAAGAGAAAAACGAATAATCATCCAAATGGAAATGATCAAACAAATATATCACACGATTAATTGATTCATTGCTTAGTGCAACAGAATTAGCTGCATATATTAAAAAATAGCTCTGAAGAAATTTGATTTTGCATCATGGCTGGATATAACACCTCTCTCTCTGAAATTGACCTCTGTCTCTTTAAGAACCTCCTGCCTTCCTACCTCCGTGCCATCCCAACTAACCCTAAGCATGTCATCAGAACAATGCTCCTTCATGATGTTGTTTACAAGCATTCTTAAGAGCTCAGCAGGTGTGAAGTTCCACTAGGTGTTAATTGCTGCTGCCGCTAGTCTGAAGGAGCTGAGTGGAGAAGCGTTTGATCAGGAAATGATGTTATAACACGATATAAAGCTCAAAGAAGTAAATTTTTTGTAAAACTTCCTCGTTAAGAAAACTGTTTTCATAACGGTTGTTCATTGAGGCTGCTACAACAGAGAGCTAACCTTCAGGATATGTTGGGTCTTTTGTTTCTTCTCCATTTTACACTTTCAAAGAATTGTTTCAGAACCAACTTTTGAAGGAACAACAAACCATCGGGACGCAATTTATTCCCCCAATGGGGCCATTTTGTCAGCCTGGCAACTTAAATCTGCATTGACTTAAGCAGCTAACAGGAAATCAACAAAGTTGATCTCTGACAGACAGACAGACAGACAGATAGACCTGTGTCTGTCCTGGAACATGCCACTTTTGGAAATTTTGGCAGCCAGTTAGGAATCTTAAATTTATGGTTAGGATTTGCAATTTGTACAACTGCTTATAGCTGGCAATGCCACTGACGTACTTTTGTGTTCCTGCTAAAACGGGGGAAACCCTTTTTTACAGTCACTTCTCTTTCTCACACACAGTGTGACATCACCTCTGCTCCCAATTTAAATCATTGTTGCCTCCTCACAGCTGGAAGGCTTGGCAAAAAATATTTGAACATTGTTAATCACAGAGAAATTGTACTTGGCATCTGCATTGACGGGTCAAAAATCAGAAACCGAGCACCAAACTCTGATTGGTGCGTCTTTATTTATAATAGATACATAATTAATTTGATGATGCAGAAATTGTTGCACCTCTCTGGATCTGCCACCCCGTTCAGTGCAATGCCGCATGAATTAATGAGGTGACGTTACACCTTCTCCCAAAATACCATCCAGCACCAGTGCATGTTTTGCTGCTTTGGCTGCTATTTTTAATGGCATTATTCAAGAAGGGAGTGCGCCAGAGCTGCTCCTTTTTTCCTCCTGGAGGTGTGCGCGCGTGTGTGTGTGTTTGTGTGTGGGTGGGTTGGAAAGGAGGCTGCGAAGCAGGCTGAGACCCCGGCGTTATCAGCGCCAGATGCACGTTGACTTCAGACTTTCAATGGAAGGTAAAGACAGAGGGGAGGGAAATTAATGAGAGCCATAAAACCAGCAGGATAAATAATTAGCCAACTGGTTCTGAGATCCGTCCCCTCCTTTTCGTTCGCCGCTTCAAATAAATCCTCCTCGCAAAGTTTCTTTGTCAAAACTGCGAGTCGACGCCGGCAGCTGCATCTGTATGCAGCCCCATTTGCACTTTTCTACTTTTCTTTTAGGCTTCAGCTGCTAGTATTTTTGCTGTGTCCACCTGTCTTCCTTTCTTTCTTTCTTTCTTTCTTTTTTTCATTGTGTACACATGAGTGACACGTTTCTCTGTCCTCCCACTGATAATTGACTGGACCGGTGCCTCCTTCCATCCTGTGCAACATAGATCGACACACGCACAAAAAAAAAAAAGACTTTGAAGCTGCTCATAAATCATCTGGAGTGTCACTTTTGTGTCCAAATTTTTCGCTTCGAATAGTAATAATTGTAACGGGGGCTTGTTTACTCAAGACTTTGCTTTGCATAGATAGCCGAACCTACTGTGGCTTAAATTGCACGTTTGTCCGGCAAGTGATGTCACTTCCCTGAACCGTTTACCACTTTCCTTTACCCCCCCATCAACCCCACCGTCAGGATCAAAGCTATTTTTTGCTGCATTAGAGGACACTTTGTGCCAGAGTGCTGATCTGGAGTGTTTACATGCGGTTCAGTCCCTGAGGATTTTGTATTATTGTTGTCACACTGTATGGAGCACAGCCACTCGCATTGTTCTAATACACCAAGCGGTAGATTTGGGGAAAAAAAGAAAAAAAAGAAAAGGGAAAAAACAAGCTGAGCAATCACAGAAAGACTTACCCTATCCTGCAGTCTTTTGATCGCTATTCATATGTCTGCGCTAAGTAATCTTACCCCCTAATCTCATTCACAGATATAAATAAACAAGCAGTGCTCTAAATGACACGGGAGCACATGAGCGAACATCCAGGGGGATTATGGTAATTTTCTGGATAAATAGGAGTGTTTAAAAATGGGGGAAGTAAAATTGTTGTTTTTAAGAAATGGGTTCCGACTCCATGAACCCAGAGACAGCAGATAGTGTACGAATAAACTGACTCAATAATGGATGAAGTGGCAGCTGTCTTTATCTAAAGATGACTTTTTTAAAGGCAGGTTTGGATATATAATCGTGAGGTTGTTACTGGTTACATGGCACACAAAGGTTTCAAAATGTTATTTTAATTGAAAGCCCAAAAAAAGAGCCAGTATGAGTTTTCTCCAGCTCTATGGAACATATAGTAACTATGTCCCTCCCCCACCTGTTGCTGCACCTTGACAGGAAAGAACAAATTTGATGTTTGGAAATATCTGCTGTTGTGACCCTAGTACTCCTATTAAGTTGATGTTTTTTTTAAACTAGTGGTGGTAAGTTTACTATTGCCAACTCATACGGAGCGTCTGGCTGTACCAAACTTTATTTTTATTTTTTATTTCAACCCCTTTTCTTGTGTTTCCTTGTACATCTGACTATAAAGATGCTCTCCTTATAGTTACAAAGTTTTGGTCTGGTTTTGACCCTTCAGTTCCATTGGAGGCCTGCAAGCAAAACCATTAAAACATGGATATTTGTAACATTTTGTATGCAGTAGCTTATGTGGAAGCCAAGTAATTACAGTTTTTTTTTTTACAGACTTTCATACAGAGTTCTAAATAGTTTCTAAACTTAACACTGTCACTCACAATGAGTACATGTAAAGCAGCACACTGCAGGCTAGGTGTTGATTCTAGCCTGCAGATTCAACACCTACTTGTGTTATGAAGAAATGGAAAACTTATTATTGTAAATAAACAAATCAACTTCTGCTATGTACAGATGATTGACGCTTTTTGTTTTAAATGAAACGTATTTGACTGTTGCACATTTTTGTGTAAAATTTCATTCAAGGAATGTAAAACTCCTCGTAGCCCCCGCCTCACAGAGCCGTCTTCCCTACCACCCGGCTCCTTCAGATTAGCAAGCAACAATTAGCAAACACTTGGTGGAACTGCGGACTATACGACTGGCGTGCAACGCTGGTAAAAATGTTGCTATAGATGATGACTTCCTGGAGGCAGATTTTCAAAAAGTCCAATTTCAAGGTGTTAAATTATGAAGTCAAAATTTCTTTAAAGTTATATTTAATACATAAAAGCATTTTTATAACTGAAGGTGACATAGTTGTTTTATTGTGGTGTAAAAGTGGGTGCCTGGAAAACACTGCCCCTTCAAGTTTCCGATACTGTGAGCATCTTATAATAGCAAATGCCTGGTGATACAGACATGGCTTCAGAAACTAACACAATCAACAAAACACCGTCCAGATCAACGCTCCCACAACGCCAATTGGTTCTTCGGGTTTTGGCCTTTTATCTAATCTCCTCTATCTTGACATTTGCTAAGTCAGAAATCAATTATGTCTTCTCTTCAAATGAAAGGCAAAAAAAGAAAAACTAGTATGTGGCTTTAAAGTCAGCCTAGCTCGCCTTTGACACGGTGCATTACAAGGGGAAAGGAAAATCACACTGCATACCTGATCCATAAAAAAAAACAAAAAACCTTTGAAATGGATTGCTGGGTGCGATCCAGTCTGGCACAAGTCATGGCATTGATGGCACAGCCTCTGGGTGTAGGGATGCTTGGCCCTGGACAAGGCGGTTGCTGGGCCCCGTATCAGTGGGCATGGGCCCATCCTCCGGGAGCTCCTAAGCCATGCTGTCTGAAGAAGAACTGATGAGGTTGGCAGCACATGTGGGCAACGTTGCAAGTTTGTTTTTTTCCTTATTTACTTCAGTTAAACGTGGGACCCGATGTTATCATCTTTAGCGGCTGCAGCGACAAACCGGCCGAGACGGCTTTCCGAAACAAAAACTTTTACTCTTTTATTATTCATTCCGTCTACACCAGTTGCGGACCAGGTCACTCTTTAACCCTCGACGTGATGAGCGCACATTCTGCAGGTCAGGAAGCTGACAGCCGGAGGAAGTTTTCAAAAATGGTCGATAATCCACCGGGGTGGGAAGCAAAGAAACTTCCATCTTTGATGAGAAGTTGAAAAGAGCGTGTTCCACTGTTGGCTTGGCAGACGTGGTCTCGGGGCGGGGCGGGTTCCGACCGGGGATCGAGCCGTTTTAATAGGGCTCATCCAGAGTCGACAAGAACGCACTAACCCGCAGGTGTGAGCTGGGGCTGCCGGTACATATCTTTTGTCTTTCATTATCTTTATTTCCTTATTATTTTAAATGGCCGGTGTGTGCATGTCTGAGTGTTTTTTTTTCTTCTTTTTCTTCTCTAGAAGCTTTTTTGATATCCATTTAGATTGGGGCTTCATTAAAAACCTCAGACAATGGAGTGACTTCTAATTAAGAAGCGCCGCATCTGGCCCCTGGCACCCTATCCCGTTGTTCCATCTATTTTGCTGGGGAGAATTCATTTGTTTCTTAATTAAGAAAAACACCAATAGCGTGAAAAATCTGCTTATGGTACCTGAATCCTAATTAGCTAAATAGTGAGGGGAAGGGGAAATCACATTCCAGTAGCCCTAGAAATGAACTCAGAGCTGATAAAAATGAACTAACTAGCCTTGCATAAATCCAAGCTGTGGGAGAAAGTGTACCATCATTATGGCTAAGACAATATGCAAACTATCTTCAAAGAAATCAAATTGCCGGAATGTTTTCATTTGCATGTATTAACCATTAACATAATGAGGAGAAGTGACATTGGACCCGGATTGTGTGTCTGTTCGGATTGATAACTCCGCTGCATCTGCAAATAGTCTCCTCTGCAAAATTATGCTAGCAGTCAAATCAGTGCTGAACTGTGGAGGGAGAGGGAGAATGATGGAGAGAGAGAGAGAGAGTGGAGGCTTTTGCGTTTTTTTTTTTTTTTTGTTTTCTCGTTTTCTCGGGGAGCTCCGTGCAAACCTGCTGCAGTGTTGAATCGGAGCCATCATCCCCTTCACCACGTCCCCCAACAGCAATCCTTAAACAGGAAGGTGCCGCAAGTCATTGTCTCTGAGACTCTGCGGAACGTCGCCATGTGTGTGTCTTTAGAGAGACACACATCCAGCCGGAGACGGACTCTCGAGCGATCACACTTCACGCCCGTATTGGACATAGGCACCCACACACACTCGCCTTCACACACACTCGTACTTTAGATGTGTCAACTCCCTTTCCCAACACATACACACACACACCCACATACTCACATCCGAAGGCTTCCAGGATACCAAAGGCTCACTTATCTGCTCCGTAAAGACTCACCATGGCCCACATTGGCGAGTTGGCGGGCAACCAGCCAAACCTGCTGTGTCGTTCCCCCACTGCAGGCGTCATGCAAAACACCCAACAGTCTTCAAGGTTCAAAATAATATATATTTTTTTCCCAGCATGCTATTTCTCAGGATCAGCCTCTTAGGTCAAATTATTCAATTAAGTGTCTGTTTATTACTGATACCAAAAGCTGGGTGGTGGTTCTACTTATCACCTTTTTTGCAGATTGGTGTTCTCGCGGAATACCACCATAAAGATTGCCTTGGCTGTAATTAAAATGGCACAGGGACAAATTTTGGTGCAGAGCTAAGAAACGAAGGAGGTAGGGCGGAAGGCTGGGGCAAGGGGGGGTGAACCGCTGGGGCTGCATTCAGAGAAATTAAGTTGAGCCCTTAAATCAAAGTTACAAGGTCTGTGTACCTAGCATGCGTAGGAGGAAGGGAAATAATGCCACCTTGTCATCATAGTTAGGTGAGAAATGGTCGGCGAACAGGATTGTTCTTTGTGGTTCCGACTGAAAGAAGCAAACCCGAGTCGGCGATGGGTTGTGCGGCTCTTTAGGCGCTTTCTGAATGCCAGCCGGGCCAGCGTCCATCCAACCAGTCCTGTGTGTTTGATGAGCCGTTGGCAGGCTCCGGTGACACGTGTTCCCTGTTCCTCATGGCAGACGCACCTTTCACCGACTCTGACTCCACCGAGGCAGAGACGACTTCTCAGGAGGGGGAAGAAAAACCAGAAGAAATCAAAGCGCCAATAATCTGGGAATGTTAAGCCAGAGAGTAGTGGGGTGGGGGGTGAGAAAAGAAAGACCTGCGCGACTTTTGGATTTCGACAGAATCTTCTGACAAAAAAAAAAAAGAAAATTAGCATTGTTATCTCAGATAGCTGGTGATGTTTTTACTTGGTTGTACATTTTTTTTCAGGGGGTGAAATATGTAAAAACGTAAACTGAGCCTCTAACGACTCCCTTAATGACGCGGATCTTGCCTTTCCCTCTTCCTCTCTCCCTCTCCCGGAATCGCGTCTTAGCGGGCTTTCTCGGCGCGGAGGATGTCTGATATCTGAATATTAAAAGGGAGTTTCAAGCTCATCTGCAAATGTGATTTGCACATATCACACTCGTGCAGTCGTCAAGCTGCTTCATCGCCAAGCTTTCTGAGCAAAGAAGACATGGGGAGGGGAGGGGAGGAAAAAGAAACAGAAAGATGCACATATGGGTTGCTATTGATGTATTCAGTTTTTGACCTAATTTAAATCCTTGCCAAACGAGCTCATATGCATACTGTACATTTGCTAAATTACCGAGTGTAAACCTCGCCGTCTCACGGAGACAGGTGTAAACATCCGTGTTGTCATAATGCGGCTACCTGTAAATATGATAATTGGGCCACTCTGCAGCAGAGCCGCCCCCAGCAACCCCTCGCCCCCAAAAAATCATTTGGACATCATTTTGACGGCCCTGGGGACGGCCCCCGTCGTCGAAACCAAGGTGGCCCATTGACATGCCGCACACGGCAGGATATAATTACGGCCGCCTGTCTTTGTTCCCGAGTTTGCTCTCAGAACACCAGTAATTATTTGTGATATTTTGGTATTCTTTTACGAGGGAGCTGCTCTCTGTGGACTTGGATCATTACATGGGTGAAAATGAAGTTGCGAATGAGCTCCTCCGCCAAATCCCCAAAGTTCAGTAATTGTGTTAGCAGGGCTGAAAGTTTTATCACAATATTTTGGAGGAGTATTGCGGTAACAATGGAGGCAGGCGTTGATTGTGTCGTTTCATTTATTGTGATAAATTTCTTATCATGATAAGAATTTAGATGGATTTCAATTAATAGTGTTTTAAACCCCCCCACCCCAAAAAATTGTTATTGTTATTGCCAGGATCTATAGTTTTACTATTTTCTCCAGTGTTTGTTCAGTGAAAGTATCCAATAAATATCAATAAATGTAAAATTACAGTTACTGTGTGCAGCTTAGTGACACAAATCCAAGTTCTAGAGAAGAGTAGAGCACATGGGAATGATTTTGGAGAGCAGAATTTATGTTTGTGGGGTTATAAAAGGTGTGACACACAGACAGAGTCATACAGTTACCTAAACAAAATAGTCATAAATATCACAATAATACTTGAAATTATTGTGATGTAACTAGAAGTCCATATTGTCAACCCTGAGATAACGACAGAAGTGATAATATAATAGCTGTCATGCAGTCATTGGCATACAACAAATAAGTAATTAACAGTTCTTATCTTCACTGTTGTTGTTATCTAAGGGTAAGCACTATAGACCTGAAGTTTTGTCATGATAATTTGCGGTACTGTTTTGATAATCATAAAAGTGACAATAAAAACGTTTTATTGCTACTATTTTAGGGTAACTGTAAGACTCTGTGTCACAGCATTTATAGTCCTGCAAACACAAATAATGTTCTTGGAAAACATTACTTGTATTATTACTTGGGTATTACAAAAGTCCCATTTGTAATACCCTTCTTTGGGACACGGGTCACATAAAGAAGTGTGATTTATATCTCTAACTTGGTCACAGTAACTCATATTTTTAATCATATTGCTTTTAGTTGAATAAACAGTGGAGAAAACTAACAATACAGACAGTCGGGGGGTTTTACACCTAATAAATGGGAATTTATTGTGACAACGATAAATCTACATTCATAAGAGAGGTATCGCAATAAATGATAAACGATACGATAAATGCTAAATGCAACATAATGACTCAAATGTTGCTAAGTGGAGGAACTTCCAATAGAAAAAAAAGCCTGATTTGAAATTTTATTTTGGGGGACCTTGACCCACGACGGCTCCCGTTCCTCTCGATTTCCGGTGTCGTCGTCGGCTCTCTGCAGAGGGTCGGGTGGACGGCGCCGATAATAAGGGGGGCAGTGCCAAAATATCTTTAGGGTATGCGGCGTGTCGAGCTGCGGTTTGTTGTCATGATAATCCCCTCATTTGTAATGTCGGGATCAGCGGGTTATGTCTCTCCACTTGCCTCCCGTGTCAAGGCTTGGGACCGGCGAGGTGGATTGTCATTTCTGAAGCAATATTTTGACAGCGTCTTCACTTTACTCGTACGCCGAGGCTCAAAGGTCAGAGCTGTGCCACTTCCATTTACTGTGCATGAACACTCAATCCCCGAGGAGCTCTCTACATCTCCCGCCCTGCCACACACACACTCTCTCTTTCTCTCTTTCTCACACACACCATTCTTTGTGCCTCTCGCTTCTCAACTCGCTTGTTTTAGAAGATAGATGTCAGAGCTGCTCCCCTCGTCCAGCTTTACAGCGAGTTTAAGGCTCCTAAACTGCGGGGGCAATTACAGACTCTGTGTTTGCTATGGAGTAACTAGAAAATAAAAAGCTCAATATGAAGCCTGTTTTCCATTTCTGCCACCATTCCAATTAGTGTATCAGAATCAGTCCTTGCCTACCTCCTATCACTCACAAGCACACCCACACACACACACACACACACAGCCCGTTTTTTATAACGTAATGTGCTGTGATTTTTGCTAAAACGCGACGTCTCAGTGGTGTAGCTGTCATCCGTTTCCCCTGTGTGCTCGGTGCCACCCCTCGCACGCACAGGCGGGTTGTGTCAACCAAATAAGGCACTTGTCAGTAACACAAAAACGACATTGTTGCCGGGCCATTGTTACCTGCTCTGCCAGCTATCATATAGAAAGTGATAGAGTGACGGTGTTTCTGCGAGCTCCAGAGCCCTCCAACCCCGAGCCCCACCACCCACACACCCCAGGGGTATTATGGGTGTAAATCTCCCTCTCACAGTTGCGCTCAGGGCCAGGGAGAGCATCATCATCATTAGCCGCAGCAGATGGAGGGGCTTCAGCGCCGCGTTGTTTCTGCTGTACCAGCTCTGCTGCTGTCAGACTGTTTCTGCTGGAATCTGGTCTGGCACAATGTGAGCAGCAGCAGACAGCTACTGATGAAATGGACATGAAATCAGTTGAAACACACACACACACACATATATTTATATATGGTGTATTACATACACACCCCCACACACCCCCACCAGGAGACTGATTCATCATTTGTGTAGTTGTGATTGTGGTTTGTGTTAATTTTATTTTGTAGACAGAGAAGAAGGTCTGTGATGAGGACTGTGGAAACATGACAAAAAAATATTGCAACTATAAGAAAGTTTGGTTAAAAAAACGTTATATGTTTTTGTGTTATATTACCGTAAAAATGATCTTTTGTGTTTGGTCCTTTTTAACTCACAAGATCTTAAAGGCAATGGATTCTTTCTTTCTTTTAATGACAATTATTGGGTAAAAAAAAAAGGTAAACTCTAAATGAATTGATGTCAAAAAATGACATGTTTTAACTTAGTGTAATATCCAGCTATATTTGTTTCATATCTAGATGCATCCAGGGTTTAAATATTGTCAGATTTTTTTTCAGACTTTGGGTCATTTTGCCCTTTTGTTGATTAATACCCACATTTCAGCAGATTGACTCTTTGATTACATTTCATACCTATAAATGAACCATTTTATAGTCAAGTGCCTAAATCATTGAATATCAGTTTATTTATTTTTGTTGGAATTCAGTATTTTCATAAATTATGGAGATAATACCACAAAATATCAGGTCTAGCTTATCATTTAGCTATATTGTATATTATTTCCCAGATTATTTGTTTTGCTGCACCTTTCTATTTATTTGGCTCTGGTGAGCCCCTGGTCAAACCAAATTAACAGAGCAACCTGTTCTATTGATTATTGTTATTGTATAACTGCTAGACTTTGAGCACGTTGAGGTCACTTCAAAGCATGAAGTGTCAAAGGAAATACGCCATATTTTCCTGAAACATGCTTGATGGATGTCCCGTGGCAGACGGGTCCACTTTATATTGGAGTAGGTCGGTTAGAGAGCTAGCAAAAGTATAAATTACGCAAAATAGTCAAATAAATGGAGATTATATCTTTTTTCTTGTTCATAAAATACATAAAAAGAGAATAACCCCATTTATTTCTTGCCGTAAATGCTCCACCAAACGGCATGTTCATTGCACTTCTGATCAAATTTATAATCAGGTTTGGAGCAAAATTCTTTCCATGGGGGGGTAATCTTGGAATTCTTTCATTTTCCGTCTCATTCCAGGGTTAAATAAAATCTAAACAGAAACAAACGGATTTCATAGCTCTTGAAAGGAAAAGGGGAATTTTCCAACATCGGAATTGGGAGGCGACACCAAGGGTGTAAATCCCATCTCACTAATGAAGGGGGGGACCATAAACGGAAAAATTTTTAAGAGAAATTTTGGGGGAGAGGGCGTCAGCAAAGTTACAGTAAAATGTAACGTAAAATGTGGTTGAAATTTTTTTATTGTGTTCAAGCTGCACCACCAAAAATGACTAGTAAGTAGCAACGGATAACAAAAGTATTTTTCTCAGTAAACAATCTTAAACGTCTTATTTACTTTCTTTGTTTTTATTGCCTTTTTTATATTGATATTGTTTGAATACAAAGGTTTCTTTCATAATTTCTTTGGGGGGACAATTCTAGACTTTTCCAAGATTGGGGAGGGGGGGTCCGTGCCCCCATAACCCCCCTGTGATTTACGCCTATGGCCGCGACGTCAAAGAAGATTTCTTTATCGGCACGAGACGTGAATCGCTGCATCTCAACTTCTTTTGTCACCTATAGAAGCAAAAAGTTTACAGAGATGAGAAACAAGGCCCAGTTTGCCAACAGATGCAGGGACACTTTTAAAACTTCATCATTCTTCATCCGTCACTCGTCGTTTCACCAGGCACACCGACGTCACCATGTACAGTGCAGCAATAGGTGGGATTTCATTGCTAATCACAATAATCGTTTGTCAGCAGGGGAGTATTTATCTCCGGCAGCCACGAGCTGTCCACTGATGCAGCAGCATTTCAGCGTGTATTCGAGGCCCCACTATCCAGGGACCAGGCAGCGTGTGTCCGTGTGTGTTAGGGGGCCTAGTTTTCTCTGAAGCGCTGGCAGAATCCTAATGGTCCGGCGTGAGGCTTTCACATGGCCACGTCAAGAAACACGAGGAAGGCAGAGGACGGAGGGAAGAGGGAGAGAGAGAGAGAAGAAGATCCTTCTCAGTCTGTGTTTTAAAGGACAGTGCTTTGAATGTCATTTGACAATTTCCTTTTAATTAGAACTAATTTACAGAAAGATGCCCAGCAGCTAATCTTTACAGGATAATTAACTTCTATTTTCTTTACTTTTAATTAAAAAGTGGAGGAAAAAAAAAAAGATTTAGCTGATCCATAAAGAATTGTTCTTTTGAAATGTTCATCAGACTTCACACTTCTTTTGGCATTGGTAATATTTAGATCCTATCTGCCGCTCGCCGTCTCTCCACTGAGTTATTGCAGCGGGGTTTTTTTCTCTCCCTCTTATCCGAGGGTATTAAGAAGTAGAACTATCAATAGCAGAAATAGGAACCAGAGGCAAATTAGAATTGAATTAATGAAGAATTTATTGCAAAAAGAAACCACCCCGCACCCGCGTATCCTTTATAACGCTGGGATGAAATTGACATCTTAGATATATCCGTTTCATAGAAATTCCTTGATGGAGAAATGCTGTTTTATCGACATTTTCTGATACAGTAATCGGCTTCCTTGTTCATAAGAAAGCTCTTTAATTCCTTTGAAATGATTCTGGACTAAAAGCTAATTGTTGCAGAGGCTCTGGTTTTTTCTGAGCCCTCCCACCCCTGCAGGCTCGCAGGCCACTCAACATATTTTTTGTTTTCTCCCTTTTTAGATTAAACAGCTGCGTCCTAATAAGTGCTTAAGTCACAGTACGAGCGCCTTGTGGCTCAACAAAATGAAAAGTCCCCTCAGCCTCATCAGAACTGCGTTTCTGGCCACTGTGAG
Source organism: Phalloptychus januarius (assembly GCA_902982915.1). NCBI lineage: Eukaryota > Metazoa > Chordata > Actinopteri > Cyprinodontiformes > Poeciliidae > Phalloptychus > Phalloptychus januarius. The sequence continues at coordinate 15,559,772 of CADWAE010000481.1, forward strand.
CACCTTCCGAATGGACTTTACTTAGTGGAGATAAAGTGAGCCAATATGAGGTGAGCGTGCTGCAGACAGAGCCTCCACTCATCTGCAAACGAGCCAGTGGCTGAAGATGGATGCCCCCACTTAACCATGATAGCTCCCTGGAGGAGCCTCACTCAATGGCTTCATTAAAAGTGAACATTGTCGTGAAAAGCCTGCTTATAAACCAGTAATTAAGAGCACACATATTTTACCTGCTTTGTTTCAGCTGTCACCGTCACACGGTTAACTCACATTTCCTTATAAGTAGCCGGCCGACTCATAAATCACTCGGTTTGACGAGAAGCGACGAGGAACAAGACTTTGTTTGATTCGACGGCATTTTAAGTCCATTATTGTACCTATGCGGATAAAACAAACTGTTAATTTAGTGATGTAGCCACTCGGCAAGACAAGAACAATCCAAGTCATATCCTGAAATACAGAGTCTGAGCAGTCCAATTGAGTCTGATTACACAGACACATTCAGTTCAGTTTACATTCATACCAAATTCAACAGTGAATTACATTGAGTCACTTGGTCTATATCTAACCTGGGCTAATATTAATCAGTGTTTTAAGATGCTTCGGTACATTAGTTTATTAAAATCCATTTCTCAGTTAAATAAGGTTAATTCATAACTCACTGACAATTATTTTATTCAGCTGATTTGCCGTCTCATGTTGGAAAGACAGAAAAGCTACTGGTTTTTCAACAAAAGTGAAATAGTTCTATCTTTTTAAAAATCAGTTCTAATAAGATGCTGTGTGAACCGTTCTTCTGACAGCCACAGCTAATACTCAGTGGCACCAACTGCCTCCGCGTTGGGAAGCTCAGCTTGCTAGCAGGTTTGACGTTAACATTAGCGCTGTTGCTAAGCTAGCTAAATCTAAAATACATTTTCTCAGTCACAAGTTCAAAGATTTAGTTTTTCCTAATACAACTATTAAACTGGCCAAATGTAGTTTCCTAGAGAATTAAAATCACGACTTTGTTTTTAGTTACCATATTTTTATCATAAAAAATTTAAGAGGGTTTAGATTAAAATGTTGGAATGTCAGTATGTGGTGAAAATTGATTGCCTATAATCAATGGTAGTTAAGGTAACATATACACATACACACACACACACACACATATATATATATATAGGATATATATATTTAACTTGCTTAAGATATTATATGTAAGCTACTAGAGAACTTAGTTGATATTTCTAATTTACACAGATGAACATTTTGTCTATCATAATGATCTTGAAAGGTTTTTGAATGTGGTAAACACCTGCATACGCCCTGAAATGATAAACAACGGATACAATATTTAGGCGCTTATGCTACTAGAGATTCACCGATATGTGCCAATATTAATATTGCTGCTATGGCTGATAACCAATATTTTACCAATAGTATTTACATATCACTACTGTTTCCACACCTTTGTAAAATAAAAATGACCAGAAACAGAAGGCAACAGATGGTACTCCACATCGGTTCAGGTTTATTTATTGGACCAATACTGATATGTTAAAAAAAAAAGTATGTATTGTCCAATATCATTATATCATGTATGCTACTTGATAATATAAAAGTATAAAACAAAGTATGTTTAGCATACCCAAACCTTGTTTGGGTATGCTACCCAAACAAAGTATTTCTTGGTAGTAAAATTGAGCTGCTACTGAACTTATAAAGTAGTATACTTTAACAAAATGTTGATCATTTAAAGTAGTAGTTCCAAAATTCAGTTTCTACAGTGTACAAACTGTAAGGTGCAACAGAGGTGTCAGCGAAGCCCTTATTACTTGGAGCACATTGTGTGTCTTCGTTGGACCCGTCGTCACATCGGTCCTCCACTCGGAGGTGCGAGCCTCCTCCTGCGAACTCCGGGCAGGGAGAGGGAAAGTCAGCAGAGTGAAGCGAGGACCCGGCTAACTCCACAGAGAAAGTGGCTGGCATCTGCTGAAGCCCTCGGGCGCGCTCAGAGGTGCCTCCAGCATTTTAATGGCGTAGTCAAATGCCAGCGTGTTTTCATGCTATTCCAATTCAAATTCATTGGATAAAGAAGTGAGAGCGTGGTATTCTCCTTCAGCAGCCCAGACAGAAGCGACAACTGGGCGCGACAACACAGAAACTTAGCAACTCTGGGAAACACGCCGGGATCCAACGCGCCGTCTGATTGGAGTAATGCACTCGACCAGAACTCTGTTCAGCTCCGTTTGTGAAATGCGAGCGAAATAAACTTGTGTCAAGAAGACGTAAATTTATATATTTTTTTTTCCTGTACGTGGGTTGAACAAACCAGGCTTTCATGAGGAGCCAACGGGTGTGTGTTAGTCCTGCTGCACATGGAAACTCCTAAATGAATGATTTCATCACGTTACGTTTCGATGCCGTGTCATCCGTAGCTCTGTAGCCCAACTGAACAGTGTGCATTAATGAGTAGGAATATATTTATAACCCCACCCGCCTCCCGCCTTGTCTTTTTTTTTTTTTCTCTTTTCGCCACACTTTCCAGATGAGTGTCGCTGCTGAGTTTTCAAGCAGTTTGTTGACTGCTGATTGTAAGTGCCCGAATTTAGGAAGGCAGCCATTTCTAATCACGAGAATTACATTGCTTAGCAACCGGAAAATCAAGTTAAACAATACCATTGCTTATTCTTGCTCAACAGACGACAGCTCGCAGAACGCATCAGTCTCCACTGAAGCTGCTCCACGCTCCTCCCAGAACACACACACACACACACACACACACAAAAGCAGCCATTCACAGACAATATAAAAGTGGTTAATTTACTTTTGACTTGTGTTACGCATTTGCTCCACATTTAGCTTGATCACAGACTGTGGAACTCGAGGGTTGGGGGGGGGGGAGGCTCTCGTTTTGTGAAGAAAAATGTTTGAAATGGAATATTTCTTTGAGGTTTCCTATAGCATATTAGGCCATTAACAGTTGCATAAATGGTATCTCTTTCATTACGGCGATCAAGGATTAAATCAGAAGCGTGAGGCCTGTAAGACGCCTCTAAGGCCAAGGGACCCCTCTGCTTCCCAAAGGTCATTAAAGTTGAGGAGAGAGTCTCTTTTTTTATTTAACTCATCCTTCAAGTTAAATCTTCCTTTCCTCCTTCACAAAAGTTTCACTCGGACGTGAGCGAGTGGCCGGCGTCGGCGTTGGCACTGAAAAAGGCCAGAGTTGGCAGGGAGGTTGAGCTGCTGTGTGGCCCTTTGCTGGATTTTCAGGTTCTGCATTATGCATTGGCGTTTAGTCTCAGGTGCTCATGTTTTATCCCCCCCCGGGACACAGCTTGGACACATTTTCAATGGATTTCATTTTTGGAGGGGGAGAAAAAAACAAAAAACCAAAACTGTATAGGTGGGTGTAAAAAAAAAAAAAAAGATTTTCATGCTTATAGAGATCTGCTGCTTTGTTCTGTCAGATTCAATTACCTCACCTCTAATTAGAGAGCTATAGAGGAGGCTGGGTTTGTGATCCTCACATCACACTGTGGAGCCTGCTGATAATGCGCGGTGTCGCTATCACAGCCCGGCCACAAGCTCTTCCCCACATTGCGGACGGTTGGAAAAAGCATTCCATGAAATTAGCAGCCACAGCTACAGTTTTGCACATAGCCACATATTTCTTTAGAGCTCTTCCTTTTTGTGGATGTATGTGTGTGAGAGAGAGAGAGAGAGAGAGGGCTGTGGATGAAAGGTTGACACATTTTTTTTGTCCCCATCATCTGTTTTTATCCACTATAGTGTGGAGTATTTACCTTATAGATATGCTTATTCCTCCACCTGTGTCCGTGCTCCTCTTCCTCTCTTCTCCTCTTCCTCGGTGACTCATTAATCCTCTGTCCATCATATGGTCTCAGAGTATCACCCCATTTTATAGACCCAGCGGGGGCATTACCATATCCCTCTCTGGAGCTCCACTCCGCATGGCCGATCCCTATCAGACAGAGGCCATGCCACGAACAAAAGAGCCTCTGTGATCAAGCCAGCATTGGGCAAGCAACGTCTCTATTAGCACAGGCTGCTCCTGCTCCTGCTGCAGGAGTGTTTGAGTGTTTGATTTCTCCCTGTGGCTGATGGGAGAAGGGTTGCTGGGATACCTCAACAGTAAAAGTACAACATCCATGTACTTTTAAAATATCAGAACGATTAGATGAAATTTTAGTAGGAATTTTGCCATTTCCATTTTTTTGTTCTTTATTTTCCAAGAGAGCGCTACTTTTATGCATGTCTAAGATGGCTTACAATGCCAAAAAGCCCTTCAGTTGTAGTATGTAACTTTTAGAAAAAATACACATTTTTTACACATTGGTCAAAAACAACCAATCAGAGCCAAGAGGAGGGTTTTAGTGGTTAGTCATCCTTGTGTACGCGCTGCTAAATGCGCCAGTGGTGGAGAAACAACTTACCGTTCCATGAAAACCACTTATCTGCAGGTGGCATTCACATCTGGATCTTCTGAAGGGGTGAAGCTGTATCGGGACTGACGGCGCTAAGAACCTCGTCCAGCTCTGATTGGTTGTCTCTAGTTAGCACTGGGAGCACTGGAAGCTGATCTGTGCCATACTATAATGTCATGACATATAGAGTTTCAACAAATATATAAAAAACGAAAAAAAATTCATAAAATTTGCATACTCCAGCTAAAAAGTGTCTTTCTGAAGTGTCGCTTGTAGAATAAATGTTTCACACGCTTATAAAATCACCCAGATTAAGTTTGATCAGTCGACGTATTTGACATTTTGAACCTGAGTGAATAAAATTTAAAACTAGATTTTAGCACCATTCGAAGCTAATGGTTAGTGTCACTTGAAGCTAACAGTTAGCCAGTAACCAATATTCTCACAGCATTAGCCAAATTGCTAGCATTGTGTCTGGTACTTTGTTACTGTTTCTCTGCTCTACCAAGCAGCCAAGTATCTTTTTTTATTTAGAGAAAAAGTGATGGAGGGATTCTTTAATACTATTGTAACGAAGCGTCTCTTTGCTTGGCCTGTCAGTCTTAGTTAGCCACCTATATTTACAATAGGACATAAGAAAATGCAGCTTTGTAAACAGAAACGCCTAAACACGATGGTTGACATCGTTAGCTGGCATTTAGCAAAGCAGCTAACCCAGTTGCACCATTTATTTTCCTTGGTGCTGATTGGCTGTAGCCCCAAGAATGGAAATAAGGCGTACTAATTATAGAAGTCTGCTGTAGTGCTAAGATTGTCTTAGCCCTACAGAAATATGTATAAATTACATATTAAGGTATACTTGATGTTTGAACTCTTAAAGTATCCTGTTTTTAGAGGGACTAGCTGTAGTCCGTAGCCCATGTGAATCTCAGGAATCAGCTGTATTTCCTGTCTTACTTCAGTCTTGTTTCTCAGAGGACAATACTGAATAAAGACATAAAATCTAAGCTAGCATAGCTTAGATTTCCTACACCAGACGAAGTCGTGGTGATAGCAAGAGAACAGTGCTTAGAGAGACAGATTTTAACTGAGAAAAGGTTTTATTGTCCCATCACCCGCCTCCTGTTGAGAGATGGTTTCTAAATGTCGAGTTCAGGGTTCCTCAAATCCAGGCTTCGCAGATGATGTGCCCCTGGTCCAACACACCTGAAGGAAACGTCTGAATGACCTCCTCAGTGTACGGTCAAGTTCACCAGAGTCCCAGCAATGACCTCAATGTTTGACTCGGGTGCGTTGAAGCAGAGACCCATTTAAAAGTTGCAGTACACCTGGCCTTCATATATTTTACATCATCATAATCAACAAAGATCTGTAGTTAGCATGCTTGACAGTCTGTTCTATTTTAAAGAAAAATGAAATAAAAACAGAACTGCAATAACCCACTTCTCCCACCACCTCTCTCTCTCTCAGGTCGGTCACTTGTTTCTCAGGATAGAGGTTGAACTTTTTTCTAAAATATTGTCTTTAATGGCGATACAAAGTAATGTAATGAAATTCAAAGTCGGTTCCCACCGTTTGTTTTGTTCCTGTTTTGCTCTTTTTTCACATATGAAAAAATATGTTTATGATTTATAGAAAAGCATAGGAGGGGTAATATTTAGCTTCATGTAACTTATTTATGCTACTATGTGCTTTGACTTGGGAAACAGAAACACCTACTAGGGCTGGGTGACGTGACTTAAAAAGAAATACCAATCCAAACCCGATTTACGATTTTTATCAATTAAAAAAAGAAAAGAAAACTAATATATATTTTTTATAGAAAAAATGCCCAAGCTATTTAAGTTTACCCATCCATTAATCCAGTTACTCTAATATAAAAATGGAACATTTGAAAAGCTGTTAAAGGTCATCAATTGTCACTAGCTAAACTTTCTTTTTTTTGTTTTCTTGTAAAGAATAGTTATTTACATTTCTTGTCTCGGTTCACATCACAAGTGGCACATGTGAAGTCCGCCGCCACAAACCCACATTCCGTTGTTTTGGACGGTGCAGTGAGATGCAGGCGTCCCCTCTGCGGTGTCGTTGGCCATCTGAACTCCGGAGGAGGCTCGATAAGAGAGGCAGAGGCAGCAAACACATTCCTCTGGCTCAGTTCGTCATCGCCCCCCCCCCCCCCCCCCATCAACCCTCGAGCCCCTCCCCACCCCCTCCTCTATAGAAATGCACCGACGAGCGCGGGTCACACGGAGAATGTGACAGGATTTTAAACAGTACACAACTAAATATAGCAGGGACGCCACTATCAGAAAATGAGTTAGGAGTGTGGTGCTGGTCGTTTAGAAAGTCATTATTCTTATCATTGCTGTCTCTGAAATAATTTCAGGTCTCTCCATGCAATGAATACTGTATAATAAGCTAAACATGTGAGAATGCGGGGCAAACTTTTTCTCAATCTACGTGGCTCTCGAGAAGTAGCCCCCCCCCCAAACCCCTCTCACCCTGCCGGGCCTTTTTAATGTCTGGAATATTTCACTCCTCCTTTCCATATTCAGGAAGGCCCACCAGTATCTCTATCAGTCTGAAAATGCTCCATTTAGTTACTATCTGCTAGAGTGGGGAAGTGAGATGCCCTTATTCTGAGTCTATTAAACCTCAATTCTATCTCATCTTATCTACCTAATCTCTGTGTCTTATTGACCATGAAGTTTATCTGTAATCTCCCTTTGCTCTTATTATCTCGCAAACACTGTAGGTCTATTTTCCGGCGCTGCTGTATTTTTGCGAGCAACAGAGGAGGAATCATTTAGTTGTACACACGGTTCTCATTCAGCTGTGTAATGGAATGTGTACAGACCGCGCAATATAGAAATGTATTTGCCCCCCTACCCTTCCTTCTCTTGCTTTCTCTCACGCCGTCTTCATTTGCCTCGGCAGAAGCTTTTAACGCCAGTCATACAAGCGCCCACCCCACTCAGCGCCCCACCTCGCCTTGATACCGTGATATTTATCTCCTGGTATCATCCTCGGCGATGGTGGACTCATCGAGTCACTTCACGCCTCACTTCACTCCTCTGCAAATCAGCAGAAGGCATGAGATAAGATCATAAAACTGTATCCTCATTTAAAAAAGCGCCACTCGGCCCTCCGCAGCGTCTATTAGAGAGCCGGCCGCTAATTCTTTTTCATGTCCGGGGCTCCTGCCGACGCCGGATTCTACAAAGGAGTAATTTATAAGGCTAATGAAAAGAGCAAGCGGTTTGTGGACATCGGGGGGGTCCCCGCTCTTTTTTTTTTTTTTTTATGAGGGAAGAAAGAGAAACGGGGGGGAGGCCCGCCGGCCTCGTGATTTTCTGAGCTGAAATTATTGCTTTATTAAAGCTGAAGGGTCCAGCTGCCCTCCTGCAACAAGAACAAACACTGAGATGCTCGTAGAGGAGATGAGTGCTCCCTGTTGGAGGGATGAAGACGCAGGACTCAGGTGACAAGTGGGACATGAAATGCATCACTGGTAGACTCTACTGTTGGTGCTTTTCTTTTTTGGCAAGAATTTTAGTGAGGTTCTATTGTAGAAAAAAAAGCTTTCTGGAAAAGTCTGGAATTGGGTTTGGGATTTTATTTACATTTTTAATTTAAATTTGGAAAAAGAAAGTCTAGTACAGTAAAATGTCATTTCTAGACATTGTCTGAAAGTTGTTTCCTTCCTCCCTTCTTTGCTTCACTGTGTCCTTCCTTCCTCCTTCATGTCCCTGTGTGTTTATACCAATTCCATATCCTTTCTTACTTATTTTCTTCCTTTTGTCTCCATTATCAGCCTACTGCCCTGCCTTCCTTTCCTTCATTGTTTCTTTTTCTTTCCATTATTGTTTACTTTCACCTTTACTTCTTGGTTGCATCTTTCCTGATTTAAACTTCCTTCTTGCCCTTTTCTGTCCTTTATGTCCTTTCATTCTCCCTTCCCTGTGACTCTTTTCCAATTTTACTTCCTTCACTTCTTCTTTCTTTTCTTTCTTCCTTGTGTAATTCCTTTCATTCTTCTTCCATTCTTTCCTCACTGGCTTTCCTTCCTTCCTTCTTTGTCTATGTCCTTCCATTTTTCTTTCCTTGTATTTGTCTTTCCTATAGTCTGTCCTTCCCCACTTCCTTTCTTCAATACTAATTTCTTCCTTCCTTGTTTATTTCCACCCTTTCTTGTGTTAGTCTTTTTTCTCAGTTCCTTGTCCTATTCCTTCTTTCATTCCTTTCTTCCTTCCTTCCTTGTGTCCTTCTGTCTGTCGGTCTCTAGTTGGAGCAGGTTCCAAACATGAAACCTTCCTGTAATGTAAAGATTCACAGGAAGTTAATATCTTACAATTTGTGGCAGGAAAGAGAACTATAGAAACTAAGGTCTGGAAAAGTGTTTTTTTTATATAAAATGTGTAGGAACTGTGCTAAAAGGACAGTTTTTAGTTTTTTGGGTGTATAAAAACTCCATTTCTGATACGGTTCCTCCTTTATAAATCTAATAACAAGCTAATTCTGTCCTTTGTCCCTTTTTCTTCCTTTTAGAAACAAACTAAAACTCACCGTGTTTCATCATTTCTCTTTTTTATGGTAATTCCCAGAGAAAAACACACAGCAGACATGTTTTCAAGACACAGAAATGTGTGCAAGATGCACCATTATCTTAATAACATTCAGAAGCTGGGTGAGATGTTTTTTTTCTTCCCCTCTAAGAACTAATACAATTCAGGTAGCCGTACAGTAATTCCATCAACAGCAATTGATTGAAGCCAAAAATTGTAATATGCAAATACCAAAAAGAGATGTACAGCTACGAGCAAAACTCTGAAATCATTTAGATTTAAAAAAATAATATTGCACACAGAAAGAGAGAGAGAGAGAGAGAGAGGGGGGAAAAGAAAAAATTAATCACACGGAAAAGTGTCTCCTTTAAGATTGCACTGGTGTATTACCCGGAGGCATGGAATGTAAATGGAAAATCAACATTGTACCCTGTGATAAGGCTAACAAATTAATAAAAGTATTTTCTTTCCCCCTCCCATGCTGATGCCTGTATGAAAAGTCTAGAAAGGATCTCTCCCTCTCTCCCCACTGCCCCCTCCATCTGTGTGAGGTTTTGTTTTGCGGGTAGAAGGATTAACATCAGGCTCACCTTGGCCGCGTGTCAACTCGCTTCTCTCACCAGTCCGCCGTCACAAAGGGCTTCAGCTGCAGCTATAGTGGAAAGACTTGGGAAATATTGCAGCAAAAAGAAAACCCAACATACTTTTTATTGTTTGCACCTGAACTAAACGCCTGAGCGTAGATGGAGAGCGTAGACAGTCAGGAGTTGCATGTGAATGGGTTGGATTGCAAGAAGCAGAAGTTCTTTATTTGTTCTTGAAAGCCTGAAGGATGTGATGAAACTGCTGAACATTCCCCACCGCGTGTGTGTGTGCGTGTTTGCGTGTGTGTGTTCCCTCAGGTCCTCTGGAGGATGGCCTCGAGGAAGAAGAGGAGGAGTGCGTCTCGGAGGAGAACGAGCTCCTGGCCAAAGATGAGTTCTCGGTGGAGGAGAACTTCACGGCCGAGTTTGAGAGCGAGAACATGAACTGCGAAGACATGGAGTACTTCTGCAACAAAGGTGAGAGGGGGTGGATGCAAAGCGTAACGCTGACTGCAAAACCCCTAAAAGTTAACTTAAAACTTCCTCAAATATTCCTGGCGCAGCTCGCAGGCGTTTGAGAGTCGTTCCTTGAGTCCTGATATTTGCTTCCGAGAGCAACGGTTTGATCCGAGAGGAAGATGGCCGCCCCCCTTCTTTAAAGCTTGTTTGTCAAAAATTGGTTTTGACAGTGATAGCGCTGTGAGGCTCAGCTGTGGCAGACGGCGGACCAATGAGGGGCCTCGCGCACGCTCGCCAGCACCTGCCGCTGCTCCGAGGTCCAGCACTTTAAAGCGCCGCGGCGTCGCCAAGCGCGCTCCGGTCCTCTTTGAACTGCAATTCAATTAGATTGCCTCTTTGTGTGTTTGTTTCATTTCAGTCACACCTTGCCATCACAGGAGCTAATTTGCGGTCTGCTTCGGGTTACAGTGTGAAGATGACAGGCTCCCCCGCCCCACCATCCCGCCCCGTATCCCAGCCGAACCGGCCTCTTCGTACCCTCGGGTTGTGTGGCGCTCGCTGGCCCCAGGTGGGCCCCGCTCCTCCGCTCTCGTTGGCGCACGAAACCCTCAAATTTGACTTTTTAATGAAGAACCGACGCTTTGAATGTCTGCCCCTTTCGTTCGTTTTTCAAAGGAAACATTTTGTTTCGAGCTATTCCTTCCACACTTCTAAACTGATGTGCCTCGTGGAATTACATTAGTCGGGACAAAACACATCTTTCATGTTTTGGGTGGGCTTCGCCCCAGTAATCGTATCAATACCGTTTTCCTTTTGTTCTCGGGGGAGGGCGAAAAAGTTGCAATTGTTTAGAAATTGCAATTACCGGCGACGTCTCGCTTGTTTCGCTCTGTTTCTTTGTCTTCCTCGTATTGAACCCTTCCTTAAACTTCAAAGTACAACGCACTGGGCCTCTAATATACCCAATAGCCATGAAGTAGATGGGTGCCGTATACAACGGCGGCTACAGTGGCTGAGGGGCGGGGCAAAAAAAAAGTGGAAAAGTTACGGAAATCTTCAAAGAAGCTTGAAAGAGCCGCTTGATACTCCCTTTGTTTTGGATAAAACCTCCCGAAACCAGGACTCAAATCTTCTTTCCCTGTTTTTTTTTTTTTTTTTTAAATAAACTCAACACTACACAGCAATCCCAAATGTCAAATACTTCTTTCCATGGGCATTGGTAATCTGTTTCTTGTCACACACAAGCCTTAGCAGTCAGATTTTTTTTGTATTACTTTCCTATCTAAGCTTACAGTAGCTAAGTCCCCCCATTGCCTCCTAAGACCTAAGCGATGTACTATCCGCTGCTCGGTTCTCCTCGTGCCAAACTCTGTGCTATCGTCAGGTGTAGCCGCGCCCTCCCTCCCTTATGATCCCTTCCTCAATTAGATCTGTATAAAACTAATGTCATAGTGGCTTAAATTTACCCCACTTATGTGAAATTGCTGCGAATTAAACAGGATGCAATCCTGGCGGCATTAAATGGTTTAAGTGTGTTATTCCTCGACTATAGGAAGGGAAAAAAAAGAGAAAGAGAGAGAGAGGAGCCCTTGATTAACTAAACCCTCTCAAATGCGATGGCATGCTGTAATTAGCCCTGTGCGGACTTGAACGTGGGTTTTAAGGCAGCCACTCATCCCATGGCCTTTATCTCCGGCTGCTTCCCCGAGAATAAGGTCTCCCGTGTGAGGTTCCTCCACTGAGCAGCGGCTCTCCGGTCTTAGCTTAGCCTTGTATCTGTGTAGTCACTCTCTGAAATGGGCTTGTCAGGGGGACCTAAAACCTCCATTAAAAGTTTCAGTCCATAATAGGTATTAAAAAGCTGTAGGAACACAAAGAGGAGTACCAATTTTCATTAACATATGAAGCACTTATTAACTTTGATCAGAGAGCGGTGAAGAAGCAAAGCCGCTTAAAGGCGCAAAGGTCAGGAAGTTGAATGCCACCAAAGACTCAGCCATTTTGCCTTACCCTTGCAGAAAAAGGGGACTCCCCTAGATAAGTGCGCGCAGCAACTTGACGTCCCGGGTTTGGTCCGAGGCCGGGGAACCTTGAAGTCTCTTCATGGTTCAGTCCTTCATTGTGCCATGTGCTCTCATGGGACTTTTGGGGACTATTGACGTATCAGCGCTCGTTTCTTCCAGACCTTCCCAAAGTCACTTCCAGAAGTTGCATCTTGTTTTTTTGCGACTCTTCTCACCTCGCCGGTTGCTTCGCCTCCGATACATCCACATATGAGATCGTCATTTTTCCCCATTTAACCGCTGTAGAGGGGTTTGCAAAAATATCCATGCTTCTTCAACATTAGGTTTTCACATTTTCTCACGTTGCAAACACAAACGTCAATGCATTTGATTGCCTTCTGATCAGAGATGCACTGGGTGATAATAACTGTATCGACCCCGACATTGACAACAATTACAGAGTGTCAGTGCCTGATCCACAAGGACAGATCTGTTAAGTTATATGCCTTGTGCTCTGAGAGACGTAATGCTTTATTATTTATCTTACATTATATTTAGAATTCGGAATTGAATTTTCTGCACCATTTGAAAGGTTTGTTGCAGTTTAGTTTTTACATGTTTGAACAAGGTAGTCCAAGTTTTTGTCTTAAGTTTTCTGAACATATCAAAGTTGTCTGTTTGTTGCATGTTTGACCAAACTTGTGAAACTGTTGGTGTATTTCAGTGCTCTGTACTGGTGCAGAGTTATCAAATAAGTTCGCAATTCAATACATTTTAAGTGTTTTTTATTGACAGTTTTGAGATAATTTGGCACAGTGTTTCTGCATCTGATCGGTATTGGCCGATGCTAAGCCTCAGATATCGTTGCCTGTGTCAGAAGTGAAAAAAGCAGATCGTGCGTCTGTACTTTATAAGAGAGAGACCAACACAATGTGGAATATTATTGTGAAGCAATTGGAAGGAAAAAAAAGTAAGCATGGTTTTCAGTTTTATTTTTACAAATCAAAATGTGAATAGTGTATATATTCAGTCCCTTTTTTTTTAGCAACAATGAAACATGGTAGTGGCAGCGTGTTGTGGGAATGCTTTTCTTTAGCAGAGACAAGGACACTGGTCAAAGTTGATGGGAAGATGGGTGCAGACTAATACAGTCAGCAAAAACCAGTCGAGATCAGGACATAGGTTCACCTTCTAGTGGTGCATTTGTGTATTTCAATGGTCCAGTTGTCAAAATAACAATTCTGAGGCAAAATCTGAGAGTAAATGCTCTCCCCAAAGGATTTGAAACTGTAATTGCAGCTATAACTCTGTGTCGTTTTTATTGAGTTATGCAATATTTTATGTCAGCCATATTCAGTCCCAATAAAATATGTCAAAGTTTGGGACATTTTTTGATAACAATTGTGGAGCAGTCAAAGGAGTTGCTTCTGTAAATTGGAAAATATTTCAAAAATACATTCACTACCTTTGATTCACTTAAATCGACTTATTTATTTAGCACTTTTTTCATCAAGCCAGGGCAATTAATTGCACTAACTGTGACGCAAACCCACATTTATTAAAGTCCAATCCCAAGAAGTGAAAGTCTTTGTTTGCCTCTGAAGGTGTCTGCTGTGCTTGAAACGCTCTGCTCAAGACAACTGGGGAAAACCGATCAGCACCCCCGTGGAGAGCAAGCAAGTTTTAACGTACATGGCATTTTAAAGAAAGCCTGTCTGCCTCTCAAAGCTGCGAAGACAAATGGACTAACATATAAAGAAATAACCTTTCTTCTCTCAGGTGATTAAACAAGAATCTTACCTGAAATAAGTTCCCCTCAATTTCACATTTATGGGAGCTTTTTCTGTTTGTGGAAAAGCGTGCAGATCAACACACACACGACTCCACGGCTAAGATTTATTCCCCGCTGAAAGCGCCAGGCTCTGGAATTGTGAGAAAGACTCCTTTTCAGTGGCTTTTTTTCTTCTTCTTCTTCTTCTTCTTTTTTTCTTTTACTGAAACTGTGAAATTTCACCTTGCTGGTTCACCCCCGGTTTTATTGCTGGCTATATGTGGAGTTCAGCACAGGATGTTGCCACAAGCTGTTCCCTTTGAGCGGTCCAAGTCTTGTCTGATGACAAATGACTTCCCATCTCGGCTGCGACAGTAAATTTACATGTCACTTCATGTGTCTCATTTCCTCTGTGCGTAAAAAAAAACAAACCTTTTTGGGTAGTCATATTCCATGATTATTTTTTTTCTTTTTGCCCTCAGACTGCCTGATTTTTTATTGTCGCTCCCTGTGTGTCAGGATATATCAATAACAGCTAAACGTGAGCGCTCGCGCTCCCGCGCGCCGTCCCCTACAAACGATAGGAATTCCAATGGGGTGGAAACATTTTATCAGAGCAGAAGCGGTAGGTGAAAGCAAGGGCTGCAGGACTTTTGGCGTAGCGAATGAAAACCCCACCTTGACCCCCTCAATATCCTCTCTGTGAGGAGATTCGCTCGCTTCAGTCGGAGGCATGGAGCGGGGCAGGGAGAGAGTCCCAGAATTAATTAGTCTTTGTGTAATGCAGAAGTAATCAGAATCTCCAGCAACACAGGAGGAAAGATCGCCTTTCACAGCTGCCAGTGCCCGGAATGGTAAATGTGGAATTTTTAATGCACAGTTGATGCTGGAGAATATGGGGAAATGCTAATTTGCGGCGCGATAAGATGAATCGAGTCATCCCTTTAGCCCCATTTGACTCAGTGGAGGAAATTAATCATTAATGTTTGTTAAGTATGACAATCTAACTGGGCCAGATCTACATGCTCAAAGACTGAGGCAGAACGAGATAAAGGCCCGGGCTGCAGACGGGGAGGAAAACTGCCAGATTCTGTAATGATGGGAATTTATTGGCATTTAAAGAGACAGTGCCGAGGCATTTCTCTAATAGCCTCCCTCCGTTGGAGTGCTGTGCCCGCCACAAATTGCACGCAATTCCAAGCCCCCACTTTTTTCTTTTTTTCTTCTTTTTTTTTGTCAGATAGCAGAGAAGTCTTACAGCTATGCTTGACTTTAGCAAAAAAAGGTTGCTTTCTGGAATTGACTTCATCTGTTGCGGCATAATCTGCATCGACATGGCAGCATCCTGTATCAGAGGAGGGGGAACAGCAGTCCTCCAATCAGATGTCCTGAAATCATGGCCCAGCCACAGTGACGGGTTTAGAGAGTCTGGGTAGATTCAAATTTTAAAGCCAAAACTTCCAGAGGACATCCTTTACAGGTACAGCTCAAATTTATTTCATGTAAAGTTCTGTGATATTATCAGTATTAGTAGTATTTTATGTAGGAGTGCTCCAATTGCAGTTTTTGGGCAGATTATTGATTACCAAGCTTTAAAAAGCCTGACCTGCAAATTCAGGTTTTGAAATGCTGCAAGATATAGCAAGGAAGTCACTGGGTTGGTAACAGTGGGGTGGCTATGAGATCGGTAGATGTGACTGGCTTCACATGTAAGCATCGGCCGATCTCCCATCTCTGAAAATGAATGAAATTGGGGACAATTTATCGGTACATCCCTAATCCTATTGCAATGATAGAAAAGTGACAGATGCAGAAATGTTAGCTGGTATCGGTTGATTGTAGATGTTTAAAACAACTCTAAAGCTGTTCATATTCATGTGTAGTCAATGTTACACTGATCCTTTATTTGTAACATTATTAGATGTATTCCTGGTCCAACACACCTGAATCACCTGTCAAGTTATCCAGAGTCCTGCTAATGACCTGAGTGCTTAACTCAGGTGTGTTGAACAAGAGACACAGCTAAAGGTTTGTTACATGTGAACCTGCCGAGGGCAAAGCATGAAGGGATAGTTAGGGACATCTGAAAGTAGCATGAACGACTGAAAATTGGAAATCATACATGTATGATATAAACCCAGTCCGTTCAATGTCCGTCATGCTCTTTCCAACCTCACACCCTTCCCAGGGGAAGGCATCTGCTCATCCCATCCCTTCCTCCTGAAGGTATTTAGTTGCAAAAGTAAAAGTTGGTTCTGTCAGTTTGTGGAAGTTAGGCTAACATAACGTTTCTTTGTCATATGTACAGGAGAAACGAGCTTCTTGGCACTACTTGCAGTTTCCTGGGTTCCCGTTGGAACCCAGGAAACATCCAACCCACTGGAAAATTTGTCACAGTTGCTATTTTCTCAGCCAAATACTGCCTGTATAACATGGCGTCGACAGAGGCTGTGTCAGAATCCCTGTACAAAAATCCAAAGGCTGATCTGCTCTTGACGGACTTGTGCTGTGTTCGATCTGTCTCAACGGATAGAGCTGGGAGCTGGGAAAGTAGCTGGGAGCTAATTGTTGTGGTGCTAAGTATGATTAGCAAAACAAGCCAAGAATACGGTATATGAAACTGAAACACAAACGGAACATATTCACAAAAATGTTTTAAAGCCGTATTTGTACCGCTGAATCAACGAGATAAAAGCTCTTAGAAACTAATCAAAGTCTTATATTAGTCACTTTCACATTCCAAATGTGTGGCAGCCAAAGCAGATGCTAAACTATCTGGGTTAGTTAGGTAGGCATGCTTCGATTTTTGTGGTCAGAATTTCGCCTTAAGCAATCATTTTTGTTGGAATCCAATTTCCAAGTATAAAGAAAAGGCACAATTGGAGAGGACTAGTCATAGATGATGGAGCGGATCGATAACGCAGTCAGTCTTAACCTGAGTAACTTCAGTGAAGCTACATGGACATTGTTCACCTTAGAAAACAAAATCTAACATAAAAACTGTCTCATGTGAAAGAGCAGACATTTAATATATTTAAAATGTCTGTATGCCACATTTTTAGTTTGTATTGAATTAAATCTCTAAAATGATCTAAAGCGGAGACCTCATCTGATTAGCTGTTAGCCTTTTGAAACGTTCTGGGAATCTCTTCATTTTCCTACAAACTTGCTGCAATATGGCCTCTTTTTCTAAGACGCAATAACTCGCGCTACAACTCCAACTTCCAAAATAATTTATTGCGCTGCATTGACGTTGCGGCCGCTCTTTAGATTCCACGGTCGGGATTAGAGAGCTCTGAGCTCCTTAAAGTCACACACGGACAGATTGACATTTTTCAAGGGCTTTTCTGAGCAGAGACAAAGCTAAAAGGGAGAGGAAAAGCCAATATGACTTTGTTGCTACCTTGCTCGAGGAATTGTTTGTGTAAATCGCCTATAAGCTTATTGACCCGAACGCGTGGCCCGCTGCGTGCGGCTGCGATTTGGCTGGAGAGCCGTCCTTTGATGGAGCAGCGATAGGGCTGATTTTAACAGCTCACTGGCTCCTCTTCCATGCCCGCCAACCCAGAACGCAGCGGGCCGCTCGAACTCGCCTCCCCTCCCTGCCCCGTCCCTCCTGCCCTCCTTAGTCTTCCTCCACTCATCCTTAAATGCGCCCATTCGATCCGAATTGCGAAAGGGGTGCGAAAGGGGGCCCGAGCCGCACGTAAATTACAGTCGATAATGTCGAGGAAGATCATTGACAATCTGTCTGTTTTTTGATAACACCGCAGAAGGTTTCATTTCGAATTATGAAACAAGGCTGAGACTCGATTACTGAGAGCAGAAATGAAATGGAGCACCTCAAGCAGTTGGCTCATATCAGACGGATCTTTAAAAAAAAAATCTTAAACTGCAGCTGCGAAACAGTGGAATGCTACTGCAGCGTTTCTTCCACTTCTCTGCTTTTTTTTTCTTCCTTACAGACATTTGTATCCGGAAACTTCATCAAAGCCTTGTGACATTGTTCCCTGCGAGGTTGCCGGGGTGATTGTGTTTAAAATGCACTGCAAACTGCATTAGATAGAAGGCAGAAAATCCTTAATCACTGCTTAATTAAGGAATCATCTTGTAGCTTCATTTCCCGGGCTGTAATTAAACACTTCCAATACGTTTCGTTACAGGGCTTAGCATGTTCGCCTGAGATCAAGGTAGTGCCTTTAATGTTATCTCGCCAGCTCCTTTTTTTTTTTTTTTCCCCTGCAAACTCCGCTCCATTGGAAGGAACTGTTGATACACGCCTTTGTTATGCACGGCGTAATACGAGCCTGGTATGCTAAAGAGGTTCTCCGGGCCCAACAATAAATAGTGGGGGGAATTGAGTTGAGTGGGCTCCTCGTTAATACACTGGGAGGAAGGAGGAGCAGAGGGAGAACTGCCAGCGCAGGCAGACACTTGTATAAGCAAAACTGGGTCATAATGACCTCACGGACTGTAAGTAGGACATTTCTGAAGACTTCCCTTCAGTATCACTTTTTCTTTTTTTTTTCCAGTGCATCTCATATTTTAGTGTGAGGCAGAAAGCTGACATCCTTTTGGCAACATTTGCTGCCTTCTTTGAAGTGAGCCATGTCAGGAAGGAAAAAAAAAAAAAAGCTAAACAAGCACAGTGTGAGTGCTTGATCTGGAGATGAACCAAACTGAGGATGGACAGTGTCCTGTGGGCTGTGGCACAGGAAGTGTGACAAGCACAAAGCTGGAAATCACAAACATAAAGTAAACAACCAAAGATAAGCGTTTTATATAGCAACGGTTGCAGTATATCGAGCTGGTTCTCAGGTTGAAAAGGGTATACATTTTCATCAACCTGGCAGGGTTATGGGCACCACACAGCATTCAAACAAATGTACATTTTGTTGAAGTGACATATTAGCAGTTTAAAAAAAAAAAATTATGTCAGTATTATTCTTCATTGGAAAAAAGTCCCACATGTGGAAATAATTGTCTTAGCCAAAACCACCACTAGCACAACTATTGGTACTCCTGAAAAATACCTTCAACAATAATATTCGGGACTAAAGCCACTCGTGAAAACTGAAAACCCCCCTCTGAAAACACCCAGAACTGCAGATTTTAATACTTCAAACTCTAAATACAACTTAATATGCTGTAATATGTACAGTAAAAGCCATCGTAGCACTACTGAAGAAGCTAACATCTACTATCTAGACGGGGGTCTACTGTTAAATGGAACTGAGACATTTTCTTAATTTGTGCTTTTCTTCTTCATATGATCAGCTACCTATGAACTTATAATTAGTGATCCATGACATTCTGTTCACCTGAGGTATAAAAATGACCACATGACACAGGGGCTTGTTTCTCTTAGCCTCTGGTGTTTCAGCTGGTCACTAATTCAGTTGTTAGGGAAACATAGCGGGAAAAAGCTGTTTCTGTTCACCCATGATAAACAAAAACCTGTTGAGTTTCTTTTCAGTTTGCCGAGACTTTAACTGAACTTGTGTTTTCTGGTCAGATGAGATTCATACTGATCCACTTCTAACAAACAGCTGTGGAGGATTTGGTGTAATCCTCCACAGCCTCCACAAGTGGAGTCACTCACTATTATTTTTGACAGCTCACTGTCAAAAATAATAGACGATGTGAAATACTGCGGTTTTGTTTTATCTGCAACCAGTCTTGGGAACTTTGTGACTGTTCGTGACAGTAGGAGGTCCAAACTACAAACTACCACGAGGGTTCCACCGTTCGCTGTCACCCAAAAGCACTTGCATGCAAGTCAGTGCAGTTCCATGAGGACACCGGGGTTCTCGCGACAGTTAAAGGGCTATAAATGAAAATCCAGTGACCCTAGGTTTACCAGACAACACCACAATCTTCTGAAGGATAAAAAATCCAGCTGTAAGGCCAAATCAACATAGACATTGTTCATGAGACATCAAGTAAGTGTTCTTTATAGTGAACTAAAGAAACCAGGAGACGATCTACAGCGATCGTCTAAAAACGAACGGTCAAAGATCTGTGCATCTGTGCTTTCCCATCTTCTGAAACATGCACAGGACCAAACTAAGTGGACGTTGCACTACTGCAAAAAGACTTCTGTATTTCAAGGCTTTCGACATGTCTTTATCAAGGGTTCCAATAAATGGCACTGCACGCATCCCTTTTTCTGTGGAGAATGCATAACGTAATCCATCGTCTTAATCCTGGCCTGCCTGTCCTTGACCGTTCACTATTGGGTTTAAAACATCAAAGGAGCGAAATAGATCTGGTGACAAAAGTGAGGAAAATGTTCCACTGCAAGCCATCAGGCGCCGCACGCCCCGAGCAGGCTTCGCAGTTCGGAGACACACTGTGCAGCCGCTGTCGGCCACATTGGATTTATTCAGAGCGCCGCACTGGAGGCACCTCCTAAGCGCTGATTTATGTTCCCATAAACTTTGAGCGCAAACTGTGCTTACTGTAGACATGCAAAAATAGATTTTATTTTTACAGTAAGTGTATCAGCGAGCGCTCAACAAGCCCTCCCGTTCGGCGCTGCCGCCGCAGACTGTGTTTAACTCGGCCTTTTAGGTACTTACATCCTGCAGAGAGATACCCAAATATCCTTGAGCAGGGCGTGTGCGAGTATGCGTGTGTGTGTGTGTGAGCCGCGAGACTGTAAGTCAGCCCCCTACATCCTATAACACACATTCTGGCTCATTCCACAATAGATCAAAGGGTAATAAATAGCCACCTCTCTCCCACACATTGCTTTCCTTCCTGTTCCATGGGGCTTCCTCCTGTCCCCGCAAGTCCTCATGGGAAGAAGGCCTTTCACACAGAAGTACGCAGCTGGACCCGGTGAGCTCATCACAAGCGCGCATGTACAAAGCCATACATACGCAAAACGCACAATGGCTCAAATGTTGCAGGAAAGAGTTATAAAAGCGAGTGACTCTTGCTGGGACACGATCCAAAGTCCATAAGAGTGTACCCTTTGGAAGGGCAGCGCAGTCCATAATGCAAGCACTTAATTAAATTAGATCTCTGAACATTAAATTTGTGGAGACGTTCACTCTCGTGTGTGCTTTGTGGGACTTATGGTTTTTTTTTTACCTTTTGTAGGAGAAGAGGACGGCAACCGAGAAGCAGGAGATGTGGAGATGGAGAGCCAACGAGAGAAGAGCAGGAACGCCGCAGCGGGGCCTGAAGAATGGGATGGGCCAAGTAAGAACGGCATCTCTATCACTCTATTGCCCGGCATGGTTTAAAGGACAGATGTTTCGGTGGTGACTGGGGTAAATGAACAAGACGGGGCGGGTGGGTTTTTAAGCAGGACTGCACATTAAATCAGAAATATATCATTCCACCTGATGGCAGATGGAAACCTCCAGGAGGCTAAAGGTCACGGAGAATGTTGGAACCACAGACAAAAAAGAGAGCAGCAAGGAACGTGTTGATTTATCACAACTGATGCCATCATGAGGTTTTCTAATGTAATGCCAATCTAGATTTATGATTAAAATAAGAATCCACATTTTCTTTCGAGAAAATGATTCCTAAATCAGCAACTTAAGTCCAGATTTGACCTGTCGGTTTTTGTTCTTGTCTAGTTTTTCAGATTGCAAATCAAAGATGGGCCGTTTATTAATCGTTATTGTTGGAAAAAATGTCTTAGTTAAAAAAAAAAATCTCATATTCTCTCACAGAGTAACGATAAACTTTTTACTGATAATGTTACAACTCCACATATCATTGTTAGCACCCATGTTAGAGCAATTGTTTGAACATAGCAATAAATTGCTGTTAATGTTTAAAATATGACTGCATGACATGATTTTCTAATGTTTAGCAGTGCAGCTGTTGTGATGATGTTGGACGTTTATCTTTTAGAGCAGTTTATTTTTGTGATGCTCTCACTGTGTAGCTCTGCTAGATTTATAGCCAAAAACACAATTAGGAATTTTAAAAAATTATTTAGTGACACTTTTTTTGACATGTCAGTAAATGCCATAACATTTTAAATCATTTTAAATTTAGCTTAGCACGGAGAGGAAGCTCCAAGAGAAGATGCCAACTTTGGCGTCTTTAGAAGCTAACGTTTAGCTGGACTCTTACAGCGTCTCCAAATTGTTTGCTTAATATTCAAATTTCCACAACACAAATGGTTTAAAAAGTGTTTCTACGATGTTTTTGTGACCAAGTGTTGCTAGCTAGCTGAGCAATATAGCTGTCTTAGCTGCTAACATGATAGGACTATTTCCTGTCTTATTTCAAACTAAGACTCTCAAACATGGACTGAACAGTGTGTTCAGCTTAAGTCACTCAGCTTGATATACAGGGTTTTTAATATTAACTTACAATTATTACACTAACATGCTGACAAATGGTGCTCTCTGAGACAGACTTAGCTTTGGTGTGAAATATTTTGGTGTTTTAATATTGAAAGACCTCTCAAAACCATATCTCATTAAGATCAACTCAAGATTAATAAATAAGTCTCTACTAGAGACGATAAAATGCAATCCAAAAACACGCCGTCAGCTTAGCACAGCTAAAATGCTAACTTTAGCAACTTTAGAGGCTAACATTTAGCTAGATTCTTGCATTGCTTCCAAATTTTTGCAGACTTAGCTTTGATGTGAAATATTTTGATATGTTACCATAAAAAAACCTCATTAAACCATGTACTGTTAAAATGAACTAAAGATTAATAAATAAGTTGGAAGTCGATGCTATTCAGTTACATTGGGTGATTTGAACAAGACGCATTTTAGCGACCGCTCTACTTGAAAGAATCCCATCCTCTATGCACTTTCTCCAAAATGTTTGCAGGAGAGACGGATAATAGAGGGAGCTGGATTGTTGCACGGCAATCACTGTTCAGCCAAAGCCTGCACACACACTGCTGAACAGACAAAATATGACTCCTTTTACTGCATAAAATGACCTCCAGAATTTATTCCAGGTACATGAGTTTGTAAAAAAAAAAAAAAAAAAAAAAAGAACGAGGGAGATGAAAAAGCGAGAGCTGGAAAAAAAAGTGGATTTGGGCAAGTTTCGCTCGCTAGCTCAAAGCCCCCTGGGGTGTGTATTTTATACTGACAGTGAATCAGTGTTATCGCACCTATCAGATAATGCATTTATCATTAAATTTCACATTTGCATTTAAATCTGGGGAAGGAAATGAGCATTGCTGGCTAAAGATAAGAGCGCTGGGACGACAGTAATAAACCATCACTGTGATCAGTCAGGAGACAGGGCTGAGGGGGTCAGCTCAGAACTATGGGGGCCGTGACAAAAAGGAGGCATCACAAGCGGCGGGAAGAGGAAAAAAGAAGAAGAAAAAAAAGTGCTTTTGGGCGAGAAAACGCTGAGCTTAAAAATACTGCTGTGAAAGAGGAGGATGGATGTAGCATGACTGGATGTATGACTGGCTGTAATTATGCTTCCTCGCGTTCACTTGGCCATTAGAATGAGAATTAGGGGCCCAGAACCACAAGGCTGGACAGGCAGCTAGCGGGAGGGAGAGAGAGAGAGAGAGAGAGAAGTTGGGATTTCAGGGAAGAAAAAGTGTCTCTTGTTTTTAGTGAAGGAAGTGAAACTCTGGAGGTAGTGAGATGAGAGTTGATGCATATTTCATGGTTTATAAAAGCACATGTCTGGATCCAAGTGGTCCAAAACATCCTGTGCTCTGTCCTAATCTGTGAAGAAAAAAATGACAACTGGCTGCATGAGTCTTTCTTTCTAGGGGTGCACTGATTGCAGTTTTCTGACTCATCGCCGACTAATGATCTTTAAAAATCCTGAGGATTTTGGCTGATACTGTGTTTTTTTTTTGGTTGTCTATTGGGGTTTTTTTTGTCTGAAATATTGCTAAATACAGCAAGAAATCTCTGAGTTGGCAACAATGGGGGGACTTTTGTTTACTGAAAACATTCAGACTTGACCTGGCTGTTTATTGGACAAATGTCTCTCGGCAGAGCCAAATAGGACAGTGGCTGAGGAAGATGAGATCGATGGGTAAGATCGACTTACCAACAAGCTAGATCAACTCAAAGTTGCACACAATTGTGAACCGGGAGGGAAATGATACATTGTTTTCATAAAGGTGAGTGTCGTGTGTTTGTGTTCAGATATGTCCCACCTCAAATTCATAGAGATTCCCCGTTCATACTAAGCAAAGAGACCCACACAGCATGATGCAGCCGCCACCATGTTTCCCTATGTGGATGGTATGTTCAGGCTGATGTGCAGCGTCGCATGTTGATGTTGTTTGATTTTGGTCTCAAGTCTTATAACTTTTCGTGAATTAGAATTTTGATTTGTCGTTTTCACAATAAATTTCCATTTATGACGTTTAAAAAAAAATTCCAAAACTATCCGTATTGTCGAAATTGCTAATTTTTTTTTTTACTGTTTTCTACACTTTTTCGTTCAATGAGAGCATCAGTAAATATCAATATAGTTGAAAATCTGATTAAAAGCATGTGCTGTTGTGCTGTGATACAAATCATACTTCTTTATGTGGCTGGTGTCCTAAAGAAGTGCATTAAAAATGGTTTTCAGGAGCAGGGTTTGTGGGGCTTTGATTGCTGTGCCATGCAGTCACAGCCACACAGTCACCACAGAAAGAGGTAAACAGTTTGTCTCATCACTCCGCTATCACGACAGTACCACAAAATATTGCAATAAAACTTTAAATCCATCTCTAATAGTTACTGTTTCAACAGTTTCAGTTCATAAACACTGACAAGCTGCTTCTCTGTGACTGAAATATTCACATGTAAAATGTAGGAGTTTCTGGGACTTAATACAATTGTGCACTTTTCATATTTTTATTCGCAAACTTTAAAACTCACGTCTCATCTTCCTTCTGTTTTACCAAAATGCACAACTTTTTGCTTGTCAGTCGCAGAAGATCCCAATAAAATGCACTGGCGTTCACGTAACCTGACGAAACGTGGACAGGTTCAAGGGGTGTGAATACTTTTGCGGCGAGGTTATCGGTTCAAAATCTCCCACTTGTTTGCTTGACATTTGTATTATGTACCGGGCGATTAATGAGCGACGTACACCAAGGCATTCATGGCCCCGCCGCGTTTTCTCAATGGGCCGGCGTAAAGTGGGCCCAAATTAATCTCGGCGCATAATAATGCCATTCACTCTCTCATCACTGCTGCCACGAAAGGTCATTTCCCTTTTTAATTTTTCCCATTGTGCCGGGAAAAGTCAGATGGGCATGTTATAATTTGAATAAAGGGGGGCAGAATCAGACAATCAGATAGGGACATTTGAAATGACATGACTTCCTGTTCAAAGTGATTAAAAGCAAATTTATTTAGTTGGAGACTGTCTCCCCTTTAATCTCTTTGTAAATGTTCCGATAGTTTCAGCATTCAGAAGTTCTTTGTTATTCTTTGGCTTAAGTTTAAGCAGCTGTGATTAGGATCACCAACAGATAATTTTTAATCACAGCGCGCGTGCGTGCATCTGAATGGGCCGTGTTAATGTCCGCCACATTAAAAGCGAGCGGCGCCTTTTAATGAGGTGGGCTGACTCGGAACAAGCCCACCTGCTTTGGTGACTCTATTGAAGCACCTCCATGCCCGTTTTCCCTTTTGCTGAGTAACAACAAAAGCCTTTTACAATCTACATCCTGTAATTGAACGCTCTTTTTTTTGTGTGTGTGTATGTATGTTCGCCGCATTTCATCTCTACTTTAGTAAGTCATGTCAAGTGCTGTCCACGATTGCCTCGCGTTCTCTGATTGTCTTTTCTGTGTGGAACGGTGGAGGAGCGAGCTGAATGAGTCACTATTAATCTGATAGCCGGCTCCTCTCTGTGTTGTTCAGAGAGCCGGGTCTCTGATGTGGAACACCCAGCGAGTTCCCTCTCTCTCTCTTCCTCTGTCTTTCCCTCTCATTCTCTCTTCAAGTATGTCCTTAAGCGAGTCTCCACACTGATCTTCCGTCTTGTGTTCGCTCCTCGTCACGGATGTTTCCCAATCAGCCGCTGATTCCCAAGATAGGGCGTCGAGCCATTGTGTTCGTTTTCAGAGACGGGCGCCGATAGGGATCTGACTCGGTTTTTCTCCCACTTGCTCTCCTCGAGGCTAATTGTGGATGGTGTGCGTTAGTTAGCTAACTGTGCTAATGAACTTGTTCGCCGTCTTATCTAAATGGTTTCTCGTGTAAACCACACCCTCTTATGAAAATCGGGGAACTCCCAGGGTTTGTTAGGGATCCAGGGGTTTTTCATGAATTTCACCGTTGAAATTGTGTCAACTTGTCAGAAGTTTTTTTGTATTTTCTTTGGCTGTTCAGTGCAGTGGCTAGGCCAGCTGCCTTACACCATAAAGGTCCTGAGGCCTGTCTGAGAGCAATTCTTATATTTCCTTTGGTGCATGTGTGAGTTTTCTCTGAGTATTTTGCAATACCCAAACATGGATTACTGGTTCTAAGTTAGCCATTTGTTAGCCATGTGGAAAAGTTCATGGGTGTGACAGATAGATGAATGGATACAAATATGACTTTTATTAAGCCTTTTGTTGCTGATATGAAGAAATGAGTTAGGTTAGTACTTCCTGAGCCAAAGGCTTCGTTCACATAGCAGCCGAATACGATTCAAATCCGCTTCTTTTTGCCCAATTGCAAACCGTATCCGACATTTTCACGGGAGTCTGAGCGGCGCAATTCCAATCTTTTCACTTCCATCCATCCATTTTCCTACACCCTTGTCCCTTACTGGGGTCGGGAGGGTTGCTGGTGTCTATCTCCAGCTATCGTTCCGGGCGAGAGGCGGGGTCACCCTGGACAGGGTCGCCAGTCTGTCGCAGGGCTCTTTTCACTTCCCGCCCTCCTAAAAAAAATATCTAATTTGTACCATTTCCTTATGTGGAGCCAAAACAGATACGTATCCAATTGTTTTCAAAGCATCTTCAGTTGGAACGTTCACGGCGCATTTTTGACTCTTAACGTCATCAATGTGAGATGAGTCATAAATCTGCAACAAAACAAGCCACCAGACACAAACAATGGCTGTAAATTATAATCTATAATTATATAGACTCATGAAAGAACATCACAATCACGTCACAGTCTCACCATTCTCGACTCGTCCAGACAGACTTGTCTACATGAGTCCCAGTCAATGCTCCACAAAAGGCCGTTGCTATTAGTTGTGATTTTTGTTAGCTTCCCTCATTTTGTTATGATCTTGTTACGATACGGTCAGCATTGCTGAGCAAACTTTAAATGATTCCATATCATAAAGTGATCTATTATTACTTGCGTAAACAGTGCACAGCCGTGAGACGTCCACGTTCCTCCTCCTCGGCTCGCTTTGGGATCGACAACCGTCCACACAGGAGTCTGACTGCGGTCGCATTTGATTTCATCAAACGGCATTAAGACCTTCTGTGTGACGGCATCCGGCGCAGCCATCCCACATGGAAGCATCAAGTCATGCAGAGCGTTACCCGACCTGATGTAAAACCTGCTCTTTGGCCGAGGAAAATCACTCTAAAGTCAGGAGAAAATACCGCCCTGTTGATGCTGCCGGGGTTACAGGAGGCACGTTTTCATTAAAAGCTCGCGGTGCCGTACTGAGGCCGTGGAGTTTGAAAGGCACGGGCATTTACAAGGGAGAGAGGATGCAGTAAAAGACACCGATGGTTTGGACACCGGCGTCCAACGAAGCAGCGGACCTGACCTGACATTAAGAGTCAGGATCAGGTTTTGTTAGATGCTTTGATTTTAACCAGCAGTTTCTTCCCTCTTTTAAAAAAAAAAACATGTTAGGTTGGCAGTACAGCTTTTGTACCAGGAAGGATGCAAAACAGCTTGCAGGTTGAAAAACTCGCTATCAGAGCAGAGGGAGAGCTTTAGAAGAAAATAGTGTTGTTTCATTAGCGTAATAAGTGATTTTCTTTTTTGTTTTTTGCTTTTTTTTGAGTCACAAATGAGTGACCCACCACAGAAGGAGGGGCAGATGGAGGAAATAAGTGTGGCCAGAGTGGCAGCAGAAGAAATATGATTACCTTTTTACTCAAATCTCTTCTATCGCTGGACTGATGGCCAGGTTTCTGCAGCCAGCTGGGCGCCTGCCAGGGTGAGGCAGGGGTCATCCTAAGGAGTGGCAATCTGATTCACCCAAAGATCACTCACACACACACACTGAAATACTTAACCAACAGTAAAAAAAAACACAGCCCAGACATTTATTTTACACCTCCTCCCTTCTTTCCCTTTCAAGACATCAAACATGCACATGCTGAAAGCACAGCTTCACTCACATATAAAAAAAAGCCTCTTTTTTTTTTTTTTGACTCCAGCCAACCCAGAAGGGGGATTTGTGGCCAATCCATCTTCTGCCACACTCCAAAGAACAAAAACATGAAAAAAAGAAGAGAGAAATAAAACAATGGCCATTTCAGGTTTAATGCACATATGTCATGCTAGGAGAAAACCAAGGACCAGATGGCCGCGATACCGTGGCAGGTGCCTCGACAAATGTTTGCGGTCACCCGTGCTGCTATTTATATCGAGCCGAAACACAGACGGGCAAATATTTGCGACAGGACAGAGGGGCCCTTTATGTAGGGAGGTCAAAATGATCATCAATACAACCAGACGGGATCAAACGTTCTGGACACCTGTCGGGTAAAAATGAGCAATAACTTAAGGTAAACTAAAAAAAAGAAACAAGAACACAGAACAAAAATCTAAGTGCGTTATTCTATTCCGAAGGATTAGAGCAGGAGTTCTGAAACTTTGTGTTCAAAGTGCAAATCCTGGTAAGAGGTCAAAGGAACATCTAGAGATGAGCAAACTGATGGCAGGCTTAATTAATTTTGACAATAAAGTTTAATGAGTAATCTCATTTTATTAGTGATTTTAACTTCATTGCTTTTCATGTCCTCATTTATGTGTGATAATGAAGGAAATAAAGCGGAGCTAATGTGTAACCAGACACTGTAGCGTCCCCACTGAGGTAAAGCTCCCAGGTACCCAGAGACAGAATACACACGATGCTCATGGAATAATGAATGGTTTCAGTGAACCGGCTCAGCCTGAGACCTTTGACAGTCATTTTGAGCTTTTTCTAGTTCCTTTATTTTCTGTAGCTAAAAATCAAGTAAAAATAGTTGGACACAAAATAATCTACATTTATTGGGAGGTTTTAAATTATGCATTTAAAAAGAATCCTTTTTGAAAGTAAAAAAATATTTACATATAAAATGTTTTGGATATCTATTTTTTTTTTTTTTTGCAGTCTTTGCCGCTCCAACACAGCTTAGCTGGGTTAGAAATGCTCAGACAACAAATCCAACTTGGACGCACAATGCCTTATCAATTATTTCTGATAATTGATATTTCTGACTCAGGTCTTCTGGTTCTGGTCTGCTCTGCATCCTCAGAACAAGAACTAAACATGGAGGAGCAGTATTCAGTTTTCATGCTCCACTAATCTGGAACAAACCTCCAAAAAACTGCAAAGCAATCAAAACACCGAGGTCCTTTAAATCAAAGCTAAAACATCACCTGATTAGAGTAGCTATACTGATCAATGTTCCTAATAACTGGAACATTGATCAATATATTTGACCCATATTTGATGATCATTCTTGATCATTTTGACGATGAGATTTGACAAAGTGTGCTTACTGCTCATTTAGTAATTGGTTATTGTATGATATTTTTATGGAACTGCCCTGTTGCTGAAATGTGCTTTTGCAAATAAACTTGACTTGACTCGACACAAATTGAGAAAGACTAGTGAGAACATGTGAGATGCAAAAAATTGTTAATCTTACTCTGTAGAGGAGAGTCTCTCAAACATATTTACTTGATGCTAAGCTAACATTAGTGTTCTCTGTGCTTTTATAGAACTTGTTGATAAGTCGGTTCACAACAAATTATGAGCGGGAAGACAAAACATATGCAAACTTGTTCTCTTTCTTCCTAAGTCAGGATTCTTGCTTTAAATGCCGTAATTATCAGTGCCTGGTGTGTAGTAGAGTCCTTCTCACACATCTTGCTCCAAAGCTAAGCAGTGGTTCCGATTCACTTTGCTCTTCTGCCTGGATCTTGGTCCAAACCTGGACTTCCATCATTTACAGGTTCTGAGCATGAATAATTCCAGGTACCTTTGCGGCGAGACTTTACTGCGAGCACATTTCAAAAGTCAAGTTGCTCTCAGGGAACGAGAAATTTTCCAACTCATCACCGGAGTCCATTATAAAGTCAGGATGTCGCCGGGGAGGGAGGGGCGAGCCGAAATGAAGCAGAGAGACAAACGGCGCACCCAGATGCAGATTAGGCTGCAGAAGATGAGGGTGTAAAAGGGATTTAATGGTAGGATGGATTAGAGAAATCCTTGTAACAATGTTAAATAATTATGGTTCCAGCCGAGATCAAAGCACCATTGATTGAACCCCTCAAGCCTTCAGCACGCCGAGTCTTGGAAAGCAAAGATTGGTAAACTCGTGCTCAGACCACTCCGGCTGCTCCACTTAAATTGGATTGGAAATATTAGGATATAGATGAATCCTTCAGGAGGCTTTTCGCAAAGCTTTTGTCACCGGAAATGTAGCTTGGGAGCGCTATGAAAGGTTTGATAGTGTACTGTCTCGACAGAATCATAAGAAGAGGGTGTTGCAGCTGTCTCCGCTGATACCTAAGCGTTTTAAGTAGACTTACAGACACACTTGACTGTTATATCAGCAAACCAAAAACTTTCGGCGCAGGCTTTTCGTTCAAGGTTTTATTTATTTATTTATTTTTTTTTTTTATCCCCCCCCCCCCCCTCTCCACCTCACACCCTGCTTCCCCCCACACACACTCCGTCTCTCCTTCGTCATGTAATCAAGAAATTTGGACGTGCATCATTGCAATTCCTCCACAGAAAAGGGAAGGTTTTTATCTCGCTCCTCCAGAGGTTTATTCAAAGTCTTCTGACAAGTCTCACAAAACATGACTGACACTGCGATTGCTGATACAGATGATGAAAGTCCATCAGCCGGCTCCTCGGCGAGTTCTGGGCTCTGGGTGATGTAAAATTAAATTGCAATCAGAGTGCCTGAATGTAAACACCGACTTGCCGCCTTTCTAAATGCGCTTTGTTTCTTAAGCGATTGCCGGCGAAGGCCTCGCGTCGCCTGCGTCACCTGCGTGTGGAAGAAAACACCCCCGCCCCCCCCCAAACCGCACCACATGCAATAAAGAATGATGAAATATGCAACAAAGAGATTAGACAAATCACTGTACTCCTGTGCCGCTTTGCCTCGATGCAAATTTAGCCACTGATCCGCTGTATAAGAGGCTTTATGAGGGAACTTCATGGTTGTTAGTTATATAATCTAAAATAGGGCAAAATGCAATCACCGTTCTTATCATCTGAGGAAGATGTCACTATATTACGCTCCAGTTTTTTTCCTCTTTCTCTTCTTTTTTCCCCGCGCGTCTGTGGGATGATGCGCAGAAGCCGAGAGCACCGTAATAAGATCAGTGACTTCCAGCCATTTTGTCCGCATTTCCGTCCACTCACAATGGAGTCTTTTGACTGTAATTACGATCTTCAGTTGATTCACGCAGAAAGAAGAAGGGGGCAAAAAAACCCCCAGAGCTGCTGCTAAGTATGGCCGAGTTAAAGCACAGCTGGTGGTGATGGTTCTGCCTTGGGGGGGGGGACCTGACACCCGTTGCATCTTTCTTTAGAACGCGTTTGTTCTGCAGCGGTTGCCCTCCGAGGCGCTGTGGCTGCTCAGGTTTTTTTTTTTTTTTTTGAAGAGGTATTGTTGTAATTGGCTGAATATGTGATGTGTGTGTTTAGCATTAGCATGGAGGCTCCCCGTGCAATCGGCGCTGGAGGATACAGCGCTGGGTAAACTCTGGGATTGCTCTGTTGAAACTTACTCGCATGTGGAATGCTTCCATTTCTTGCCGCCTCGTGTTAAATAAAAATTCTAGCTGAGTGAATTTGGGTTAAATGATTAAAGTTTTCTTTTTTTTTCAATCAAAGTCATCAAATTGTGCATAAATTCTTATGTGCATGTTGAGTTTTGCTGTCAGCAGGTTTCCAGTTGGTCCCATCTGAGCTGATTTTCGCTCAATACTCTCAAATCCGTAATACTATTCTGAAAGTATTAATACCCCTAAAAACTCAAGCTCAGACAGATTGAGTAATAAGCAATTTTTAAATCTTTCAACAGAGTCTTAACTGGGTTCAGGTCTGGACTTTGAGTGGACCGTTTGAGCCTGAATGTGTTTTCATCTAAATGTTTTTGTCAAGTCTTTTGCAGCCTCTCACAGGTTTTATTCCTGATTTTCTCTGTATTTGCCATCGTGCTTCACAGCATCTCTTCCTATCGTCCCAACAGAGCGATGCTGCCACCACTGTGTTTCACTGTAGGGTCACGTTAAGGGTTTTGTTAAATTGTTAGTTTTCCTCCATAGCAAAGGCTTTTGGGTGGGTCAACCAAAGCAGGGGCTCCCAAACATTTTGGCCTGTAATTTTCTGAAAGAAATAGGACCAGAGAGTGAGGATTAGTTAATTTCCCGGATAACTCCTTTTATGAAATATATATTTCACTCTTCATTTAAATGATATGTTACATTTCATAATTTAAGTCATATTTAGTAAATTAGTGGATACATTTTTTTGGTACATTTTTGTATTTCATTATGCAAATACATTCAATTATCTGATCGGAGTCTTGTGACCCCCTGGAGAAGTCATGACCTCCACTTTGCCTACTTTCCCAATAAGTTCTGTGCTTAGTCTTTCCGTTTTGATGCTGCACACAGGGAGCACTGATGCCTTGTAGCAGAGGGTGCCGGGTTCGGATCCCAGCTTGGAGTCTTTCTGCATGGAGTTTGCACGTTCTCCCTGTTTCTGCGCTGATTCATCTGGGGCATTCAACGGAAAAATTGTATTTATACTGAGATTGCGCTGCATTTTATTTACTAATTGTGACCTCTGAATTAAAACAAAATCTTTCAGGGTTGCAAGAGCAAAGGGGGCTGAATGCATGTGAGTTTCTTCTTATTAAAAAGTTGAACAGCTAAGCTACATTTTATTGATCTGTCATGAAGTAAAACGAATAAAAAAATGTATATTGAAGCCTGTAGCTGCAACTTAAAGTGCAAGAGGGTAATGCTAATACTTTTGCATGGAGGTGTACTGTATTGTTCCCGTCTGTGTAGTACTGCCTTCACGCTGATTGGTTGACAGGCTTCTGTTGATGATTGTCATGCCAACCCTGCTGCGTCTTTAGAGGTGGGCGTGTGGGCCGGGCCTGTTTGTCGAGGGAATTAAAGTCCCCCACACACACAATAATAGCAATAACCACGATTCTGGAAAGTTAATAGAAAATGGCATGTTCTCCCCCCGATCGTTCGAATGTTGTAGTATTCAATTATGCAATTTTCATTGGCATATTAATCATCTTTTCAACAAACAAGCCACCGTTAATTAAAGCAAAGCATGGATAAAGACGTGTTGCCGGATCATCACTCTGTTTATCGCCGCGCGCACACCCGCAGTTAAGTAAATTCAGGCTGTGAGATGAATTTCAATGGTCTCCCCGTTCCTTCGCTCACTGTGTTTGTGCTCGGCTGTATGGGTAACCTTATACTTATGCACATCATGTTACAGGTGTGGGATTTGGGATGTCTTACAGAAAATAATGCAACTGCTAATTCTTTTAGTTATTTAGCTTTTTTCTCTCTCTCTCTCTCTCTCTCTCTCTCTCACATATTTCCCCAGCAGATCTGAATGACAGTGGTCACTGATTGGGTCTGCTGCAGGTGAATCAATTAAGTGTTTATGACTTCCACACTAAACATGTCGTGGCTCTCAGAGTGTACACAACCTGGCTTCCGGGATTGTATTTCTCAGCATCATTCAACCTTATAACATCAAGATTTTGATATTACTTAGCAAGAGACCAGCACTAAGGCAAATTAGCACATATCATAGAACTGCAATAAAACACTTTTTTTGAGTCATGTGATCAACAGCCGGATGTTTACTTGCACTACTTACTTAATAGAACACTTCATCATGCAAAACTGTCTTCTTTCGACATTAGCAGAACATTGCTAAAGCTTTGCGCACAATTTGTAATGAAAACGAAGCTAATAGGAGCGGATTTCTGCACTTTGGATGAAGCATGTGGGAGCCTTAAAGACATCCAGAAAAGGTTTTACTTTCTTTTTTTCTCTCTGCCGTTTCCCCCTGTGCGCCTCGCTCATTGCTGGCAGGGGACGGAGATTACTGGGGATCTGGGAAGATACGGACTTCTCTCCAATCAAAGCTCTGCTGTCATTCAGTCGCTAAATAGAAGTAGCGAAAATGTCTTGGCGACGGGAGAAACCAGTCAGGCTGTGCAAGTGCCGGCAGAGGAATGGGGGGATGGCGGGTGGAGGAGAATTCAAGGCATCTGCAGACGTGCCGCTTGTCCCCCGTCCCTCATTGTAGAGCAACTTTATCAGCGCCAGCCGCTCACCCACTCGCTAAACTGGAGGGCCAGTCGCCTCTTAACTTAAACATAAGATCTTTGTGGTTTGAAGCACTCGGCTGCTCTGCTCCCAGTGTGGAGCTGAAAGGCAAACACGAGTCCAGTGTCGCCGTCTGCCATCAGGAAATCACACCTCATGGAGAACTTGTTTGTGCTGCGCCAGCTCGAATCTAAATGCACTCAAACAGACTGTTGCACCGGAGCAAGATCCCCCACCTCCACCAGCACCATCCCTCAAAAGAAGAAGAAGAAGAAGAAAAAAAGGGAAAGATGATGGCAAGAGAGAGAGAAAGAGGAAGAGAGATGGAGATGGAGAAAAGAGGCAGAGGAGTGAGAAAGGGGGGAGAGAAAAGTCAAAAACCTCCACATAACAATGCCGGAGAAAAATCAGAACATTTTCCACCGAAAGATGGGCCATTTCCAAATCCTTGTGCCCTATCAGACAAATTAAAGTAAATCAAGCATGAAATGAAGCAGAAGAGCCCGGAGATAAGGCTCCTTTAAGTCGTTTACAGATTAGGACAGAGGGAGAGAGAGAGAGAGGGAGAGGAAGAGAGAGGGAGAGAGGTGCATCTGGTCTCTGGCTGTGAAGGAGGCTAGTTTCTCATTTCACAATAGCAGGCTGTGTATAGGATTACTCTCCCCTGTCACCGACATGAGGAGCGGTGGGGGAATAGACGTCCACAAAAAAACGTGTCTAAATATGCCCCCCCCAACCCCCCACACCACCACCTCAGAAACAGTTCTGGACCCGGGACCTCTCAGCGCCTCTCAGCGCCCGGGGAAGGGGGGGTGGGGTGGCTTCAGATGCCATGATAAGCTAACGTGAGCCGGGCGGCGTACGTCTGAGCCGCTCCATGCCTTCCGTTTGTTTGTCGTTTTGGACGCCCCCTTCACCTTTTTCTTTTTGATCAAGTGGCTTCATCAGACACACACACACACACACACACAAAAAAAAAGCCCCAAAGCGCTCTGGGTATTGGCCGCACCCCGTCATGTGACTGCACGGCTGTCAAGAAGAGTTGGTCTGGGAGGAGGAATGGGGGGGTTTGAGTTGTTAAATTATATCCTCAATATAGTTTTAGGTTGGGTTTTTTTTTTTATTGCTCAGTAAACTGGGTTGTTTAATTTTGTATTTCCTGCCTCTGTTTTCTGCCTGACATCAGCAGATTATTTGCGGTTGTATTTTTAGGCCTCGTTTAATTGCGGAATTAGACTTTACAGTGTTCAACACACACATGACGCCCTCCGTCTCCCACACCAGGCGACAAGGCCTCGTGCCACTCCCGAAACGCCACGCCGGGTTTCGTTTCACTCCTTCCGGGGGTCGAGGTTGCGGGTCTGAAACCCACGACCTTGGCCTTAGCGCGCCTCGGAGTCTTGGGTTTAGCTCCGGTATCGCGCCATCTCAGAGCATTTTGAAAATACTCCTGAAACTCGATGATTTAACCCGCTTTTTTTTACGCTGTTCGCATCAAAACTGGATGAAAAGGAGCTTAATCCATCTTATCTGGTGACTGTCAAACCGCTCGCTCTAAAACCTACTCACAAAAGACAAGTAGGTCACCCAGGAAAGAAATAAACAGAATTCCCTGCTACTCAGGGGAAGTTACAGCCTGGTAATTGACTTGGGAAAAGCAGCATGAGCAGATGCTTTAAACAACAACAAAAAAAAGTCACTTTCTGAATTAACTGCAGAACGTTGAACAAGCAGTTGAAGTGTGGTGATGCATGCACTTGTATTTCTGGATTTCAAACCAACATTAAAGACCTTGTTATGACACCACCTTAATTGTTAACAGACAGGACTCGTCAGGATGTGTGTTTTAGTTTATTGAATGTGACTGGTTGGTGTGATCTGGCTGATTTTATTTAAAACATAAAACCAACATTGATTACTAATGCCGCTAAGTCGGATGGAGATCGGAATAAGGCGATTTTTCTCTTAATCCGATCTTATCAGTGATCACCAAATCAAAAGCGGCATGTATTTTGATGCATATTTTTTGTTTGTTGAATAAAAATCAGATACAACTTAAACACCTACAACACACTTTACTGGGGAAAAAAACAAAACAAAAAAACAAACAATCCCTGAGATCAAACCTCAAAGAGAATCCAAAATTGTTTTAAACCAGGAACAGCCTGATCAATGCATCCATCTCCAAGATTGATTATTCCAGTCATCATCCCAGCCAGCATACCTAGGTGGGACCCCTATGGGGAAAAGGAGGGTAGACAATAAGGGTCCCACATGGATCCTTATTGTTCATAAGGGTCCATGTGGCCATGGCAGTGGCCCATGTAGGGCCCCATGTAGGAGGTGGCCCTACATGGGCAAACCCGTGTGGGGCCACCATGGAAACTGCGGACAAACCCATGTGGTACCCATATTGACTGACCTCCTTTTCCCCATATGGGGCCCACCTGGGTATGCTGGCTGGGATAGCATTATGAGTATTTTTTTAATTGCTGTTTTTACTTCTATATGTAGACTAAAGCAGAAATCTAGAAAAAAAGGGCTAGGTTTTGTGTTTTCCAAGTAGTTATTGTGATTTAGCTCAAAATCTTAACCAATTATACTTAAATGTAACATAGTACAACCAGTTGGTATTAGCTAGTAGTTAGCAGGGCCTATGGAGTGAATGTTGCTTGTAGCTTTAACAGACTGTAACCTTGACACCGATGATCAGATCGCTTTTGGTGTCATCCATATTTTTTGAAAGAAATATAAACAAATGACTTCACATCAAGACTCAAACAGCAACTTCCCTCCTTAGTTTTTTCATCCTGTTGTCACCCAAGCAGCCTGCAGTCCCACTACACATACACACACCAACCATCCCTCACTCATCCTGTCACGCTCAGGTAGAGTAATGTCCTTTTGATGGTTTTGAAATTTGAAAGAAAAGCATTTAAACAGATCAGATTGCTGCGGGAGCGCTTTGTGTCCTCTAGATGTTGTCTGTGATATCTGTGTGTGAGGACAGTCATTCTTTAAGTTTGGCTGTCTCCTCTTACATGCCTTCAGCAGGAACTGCAGTGCCTGGCTCAGAGATGGATGCCTCAGAGATTGTTGTCAGCCGTCCTGCTGCTAACTTCTCCAGGCTTTTTGATGAGACCGAGTGTCTGACAGCTGGTATATCTCAGGTGTTCAATGACGTCCAGCCATAGTTCTGTTGATGTTGTACTGCAGGACTGAGCTGCTGGTCTGTGTGTGGATTTGCAGTAGCAGTTCTGTAAAATGTCCTCGTTTTATACTTTTCCTGGTTTGTCTTTTTAGAGGTCAAGGCTACGAAAAGATCATTCGGTGAAGGTTTATAATTCAATATCAAAACAATTTGCCGTAATTTTTAAAAATATTTAATCAGAGATGTGCAATATATCGGCATTTACATCGGGATCAGCCAATGTTAGTCCTTTTTTAACATATAGGTATCAGGCATAAATATTTCTATATACTGTATATATAGGGAAATATATCAGTAATTATTGGTCATTGGCCATAACGGCAATATCAGTTCTGGTATCGACCCATGTTTCCATATCAGTGCATCCCAGTGTTTAATGACATGTATGATATTCTTGAATCTTCAACTGATTACTTTAGTTAATTATAATCCAATGATCATTGGACTGAACGTATATGGGAATTGAACCCACATCTTCCCAAATGCAGGATGAGAACCTTTCCTACTGGTCTAGAACTGCATCCAGTCATGTGCTGCATTGATGTCTTTATCTTTACATTATCAACCTGGCAGTGATATGTATTCATAAATTACAAGAGCAAATTGTTACGAAACAGCTTTCTATACCCTTTATGTCCGCGATGTGCTGATTTTTATTGTGAACTTAAAATAAAAGTGTAACCACTTGGCTCAGTCTGTAGTTGAATTAATATGTTAGTGACAATATCAAAATGTGAACAAGTGAGTTTGAATCGTCTATCTTCTATCCCCAACCTCCTGCTTAGCCTGTATGTGGAGATTCACAACTGAAATGCAATAATACCTTTGGCTTGTTTTTATTTATCATTTTTTATTTTTCATTTTTATTTATGAATTTTCACTTGTAGTTTGACACATCAGGCTCAACAGACACAAGTCGTATTTAAAAAACCCCAAAACAAATCAGCGTATTTCAAGCCATCGATTTGAAGTAAGGGTGCATCGAAAAATCAGTTTTGATTTTCTTAATTTTAGGAGATCAGTGATTGGCCGACATTTCCACATGAAGCCGATCTTATCCATCGATCTCATCTACCTCGGCAAAGGTCTAAAAGTCAGTCATTGTCCTCCGATCCTCTGCGGTGAGGTTTGACTAACCGACTCACCCACCAGGTCATGTTTGCAGTCACCCCAACTGTTGCCAACCCGGCAACAGCGACATTTCAGACAAAAATATCAGTATCGGCAAAAATCGGAATCGGTCGGGCTTTTTAAAGATTGGAAAAACGATCGGCCAGAAAACTGCCATTGGTGCACCATCAGTTTGAATCATCAGCTTATTACCAATCCCTATGCTAAACAGAGATGAGACAAAACAAAAGGAAGAAAAAAAACCCCATGATACTTATATTTAGCCCCCCACATTAACCTCTTCACCCCCTTTCCAGATGCTCCACCCATTGGGTTGATTTCTGGTTCAAAATGCAGCTCCCTCTAAGTCAGCGTGTTGGACGTAGAGGTAGGTGGAAAGGGGTGAAGCAGGAGGTTTTTTTAGGGTTGGGGAAGAAGGTGGGAGTCCCCCGATGTATTAAAACAAATGCCCTTCTCAAAGATAATAGTGCAGGCTGCAGGTTATAAATGATGCATTTTGCTCACCGAGACCTGATAATAGCAGTTTGGGCACAAGGGGAAGAAAGTTCATCGCTCTCTTATCAAAGCTCTGTGACATTTCTCCTTCAGCTGTAAAATTCCATATCACATATCTGCTTTAAAGATGTGGAACCTTTTGTTGAACCGATAGAGCGCGTTCCATTTCGTTCCAATACGGCTCCCCTCTCATGGTATATTAATTTATAGCCCATTTGCCGGCTCCGTAACGCGGCCTATCGGCAGAGATGACTGGGATTCGGCGGGGCGTCTGCGGATTGCCGCACACAGGTTATTGAAC
Organism: Phalloptychus januarius; assembly: GCA_902982915.1. Taxonomy (NCBI): domain Eukaryota; kingdom Metazoa; phylum Chordata; class Actinopteri; order Cyprinodontiformes; family Poeciliidae; genus Phalloptychus; species Phalloptychus januarius. The sequence continues at coordinate 15,599,211 of CADWAE010000481.1, forward strand.
TTTGAACAGCAGTAATTTATTTGCTTTGATTCAAAGGCGCTGCTTGATATCAAGGAGGACGGTGGTGTGTGTGTGTGTGTGGTGTATGTGTGTGTGCAGCCGGAGCGCGGCGTGCCTCTCTCCACTTGCTCTCACTCATTCTTTGTTTTCCTGCAGCATCCGTCCTTTCTGTTAATACGCCGCCGATAACCAGGGGAAGAGGTGAAATCAACCGCAGGCTGCTAATCAGGCTGTTTCTTTTTCTGCCACCGGCAGCTCCTTTTGGTTGAAGTGGCGTCTTTGAACTAGTTAAGGAAGTTAAATTGGCGTTAAACACACCTTGGTCAGATCTGTTTGCTTTGAGCCTGCTGTCGAGAAAATTTGTCATCCGTCTCCATTAACGCGTCCACTTCAGACTGCACATTAAAAAAAATAAAAAAAGATATCTGCACTTAATGTGCACTGAAAAAAGACACAAGGACATACAGTCTAATATCTGGCTGCTACAAAGTAACATTGTTAACTTTATCAACTGAAATAAAATTGGATATAAATGATGGTATTTTCAACAATCCTCAAAGTTTTCTTGTTTTATTTCCATTTATGTTAGTTGAAGCATTAGCATTTTACCTAAGATTAAGACATTTGCAGTGTTTATCACATTCAAAAATCATGCTACATGTTGTGGTGGCAGCTTCACGCTGCAGAAATGCTTTTCTTCGGTAGGGATGGATTGTTAGATTAAGCTAAAAACAACCTGAAGAAAACCGGATAGAGGCCACAAAAGGCCCTAAACACACCGCCAGAGCTACATGTGGAGCAGTTTAGGTCAAACCATGCTCATTCCATAGAAAGGCACAAGTCAAAGTCCAGCTTGAATTCAAGTTAAGGATCTGGGGAAAGACTAGAAAACTGACATTCACACACACAACAGGTATGACAGAGTTTGAGTTGTTTTGCTAAAAAGGGCAAGAAAAACAATGTGTAGATGTGTAAAATGTTCTCTCATGGAGGATAAAAATAAATGCACACCACACTTTTCAGTCTTTAAAGGGGCAGTATTTGTTTAATTGAATGGGGGCAGATATTATACATTTATACTTCCTTCTGCTCCTTTTCAGTCATGTTTTATTTTAGTTGTTCATTCATATTTATTATTGAGTGAATCAAATGGAAAAACAAAATGCAAAATGAAATAATAGAGGTGTGATGTTGTGATGACTTCCTGAAGGCAGACTTTCAGAAAGAGCAGGAGTTTTTAAAGAGACAGAGACCCAATTTCAAGAGGTTAAGCTACAAAGTCAAACTTCTTTTGAGTCATATTTTATATATATATGTTTTTTTTGTATATGTATATGTATATATATATTTATATATATATATATATATATATATATAATATATATAGCATTTTGTAACGGCTGAAGGCAAATTAATTGGGCTATGAAATGGCACTATGTGTCTGGGAAACATAATACTGCCCCTTTAATTGTGCTAGAAGGATGAATCCCACCATATAATGTTCATAAAGCAAAAAAAACAGTTTTTGGATTGAATGACAACCACTGCAAACCCTTCTAGTCCCTGTTAAGGTTGGGTGAAAAGCGAATGCAGCTTATACTTAGTGACATAAAAATGCTTCTTAATAAATAGCTGGAAATGAAAAGCTGAAGGATTGTTGAAAATCCCTTCATTTTATCTAACGACATCATTCAAAGGTAGAAAGTGGCAGTTCACCTCTCTGCCTGTCAATGGCTCACACCCACTTATTCTTCAGATCGTAGCAGGCTGGCGTCCCGCCACCGACGAACTCATTAGCTCTCGGTTGTGTGACAGTGGAAGGAGAGGGGAACGCCCTGTTTCTCACCGCAGCAGACAAGAGAAAGACAGGACACACATGCACACTTTAAAAAAAAATAAAAACAAAAAAACAAACAGATGCCAGCATGGAGCATCTTGGGTGCTATCTGAGGAGGATCTGCCCACACAAAGGGACATTCATTGGTCTGCCAAGTATCTGTGGAGTGCAGGGACAGACCCTGGAGTCTAGCGACAGATGATGATCTTATCAAAGGGTGGGAGGCGTCGAGGCAGCGGGAGGAGGGGTGAATGTGGTAAAGAAGTTTGGGTGGAGATTCAGACGAGGGAGAGGCGGAGCTCTGGAGCCACATGATGAGCTCATGTACTGTACTGCCAAGTGTGTGGCATTTAGGCATGGGATGGTGAGTTCAGTGTCCTATCAGACCATGACCAGCTTTTGGTTGGTTCTGCCGGCTGTGCACTGCAAAAACACAAAATCTTAAAGTATACACTTGAAATAAGTTAATACTAACAAGTAACTTTTCAGCAACTTATCGTAGCTCGTGGAATATTTATGAGAAAGTACCAGCTTTAGATGAAATACTAGATTGTCTAATGTTTTAAATCAATATGTATGAATCATTTGCTTTAAACAAGCTCATGTATGTTGTTGCTTTTCCGAAAAAGAGTTGGAAGAGAGACGGAAACACATTTGCTGAATAAGTTCTGACATAGCTGGTGTACTGGTGGGTCTGTGCCATACCAGAGGCACAAAACTCTGAGCAATTTCAAAGGGAGTTGATGAAAACTAACTGATCGATGTTGTGAAGAGTCGGGGGAAGCTCGTGTTTTTTTGCCATGGCTGCTATTTTGCGGAGACCCTCCACTTGTATCTGCAACAGATGTGACAAGCCATCTGCTAGCCAAGGTCCTCAGGCAACATTTGGTGTGAGACGCACACAACTGGCACCTAAACATGGCGGACCGCAAATCATATCATACTCTCTTTATTACCCCCTTCTTTTTGCACCTACACATTACCCTCTATGTGCTTTTTTGTTTGTATGTTTTTGTGTCGTCACAAAAAGCCCCTCCCTGGATGTAAAGAGAAGGAGAAAGTGTCAGAGTTGTTGGCTGGGGAAAGGCTTGTGGCGTGTGCGCGTGCATGTGTGTGTGTGTGTGTATGTCAAGCGGGGCTAAACAGGAACTTGCATCCAAGCGGTTAAAGGCCGTGGGTCTTATCTGAGGACAAACAGAATGCATCAAGCGGTGGCTGTTGCTCTCAGTGATGACGGCCAGCTGTGCACCAGTGTTTAATTATTTCTGTGTAATGAGCTTACCCACCTTCCACTGCAGCACCAGGAAGGCAGCATGCAACAGCAGGAGCAGGGGGAGGAGATAGTGGGGGGGTTGAGGGGGCAGCGGATACAAAGGGAGGGGAAGGATGAGATAAAGCTGTCGAAAATATCTAACTTTAAGGCCGATTCCAAAACCACGTAATCTCTTCGAAGCATAAATAAACACTGAGTTCATGAGCTGATGCTTCATTAACTTTGCATCTACATCCATCCACAGACTGTTCAGAAGGGAGCTTTTTTTTTTTTTATGATTTGTAACATTTACCTTTTTATTGTTGCAGAATTGATCGCCACTGATGAGGAATATGATCGGGTCGTTTGTAGCCGGCGGCGTCTTTAGACACGGCCTGGTTTGCGGCTGTACATGCAAAGCAGCGCATAGGCACGCATTTCCATACCAACACAACAGACGGGCAACAATAGCGCGCCCACGAGATACACGGCTGATATTTACAGAGTAGGCCGACGCTGAATAGGCCGTTATGAAGCGGACGCGTCGCAAAGTTCAGCGATCGCTGCGGCTCATTCAGCGCGAGTCGAACCTGGTGGCCTCGCGTGTTAACAAACGCTGTTAACAATGCATGTCTGGTTTGTTAAGGCACAATTTAAAAAACGCTGGGTGGGGAAAAAAAAAAAAAAAGTAAATTTGGGTTATTTTGCCAACTAAGGTTGAGGTCAAATGTGGACGATTTAATGGGGTTGGAATCTGTTTGACCAAACATACTGGGTTAGGCTTTCAGGCTTCTGTGGTTCGGGGGACTAATGTCAAACAAAGATGGGGTGGACTAACCTGGTAAAAACCAACCCCTTGTTCTATTAATTTCATTCAGAGGGTCTGGACTTGGAGCTGTTAAGAAACTATTGCTTCCTATAGATGTGAACTCTGTTGAAGTTTTAAATTTTACCCAGTTGCTAACTTTTGGCTGTGACATATGTAATGCAGCACTTTGATGCTATGAAGCAACTGTAAACAACCATCCTCCACGACAAAGAGAGATATGGCAAGGTGAATGAAATGGCTATCGCTCTTCATTCAATATTTGAAGGCGTGGCCAACACAGACTGAATGCCTTTGCTCACTTCCTCCGCTGCCGATATTCAAACTACAGGCAGACTACAGTTCTAAAACAACGCAGAAAATTGTCGTCATCGTTCACAACTTCTCCTTCTATTTGCTGATTGGTCCAGTTGACATTCTACTGGAGAAATCCACTTCAATGGAAGAAATCCCAGACAAAGCAGTGAAGGGAGATGAGAATCGAACTGAATTATATAGGAAGGCGAAAGAACAAATTTGATTATTAAAAAATAATATTTGGTTAAATTGACCGATTCATCCGTCCATTTCCCATACCTTGTTTTTTTCCGTTTCAAAATAAAACAACACAAAGGATATAGTCTCTTTGTTCACCCAACAAAGACCCAAAGTTAGGCTAAAAATACCCAACTTTTGTCCTTGCAGCATGTTTTACAAATAATCTCACAGAACTGATCTAATCAGATTCCACTAATAATGACAGTCCTGAAACATTTGATAATAGTCGAGCACCAAATGTAAAAGTACGTTTGGTCAGATTTCCCCCGGCTTTACGGCGTTGCCAGAGCAACCGGTTTGAACTCTAGAAGCGCTGCATACTTTCTCACTGCAGCGCACGCTGGAAACATCCTCCTCTGCAAACCACGTCACGGCCCGCCACGAGGTTTATCATAACTATTTGATTAATCGCCTTCCTGGGGAAAAAAAGTACACTGAATCTAAGTGATAAGATAGCCGGGGGTGTCGGGGAGGTGAGCACCGGTAGTACTAACAGTGCTATCCGGTCCCACTGTTAATTAACTGCGGCTCTGCACAGAGCTAACAAGGGATCTTGCTTTCCTGGAACAACAGAAATAGGCCTGCCACCAGCTCCCCTCAGCAGCCAGCGAGCCTGCACTGTCTCACAGAGATTATCTCCACACAAGACACCTTTCAAGTAAGGTTAGGGCTCCCTGCGTCTGAGGAATACCATCAGATGGATGCTCGCTTGATTTGCTAATCCACGCTGAGAATGCCTGGCTTTAACCTTCACAGTTTTTTATTTCATACATATGTGGGGATTTGATGCTTTAAGAATAGTCCATGCGTCAGTTTAGCCGATTTAGGATGAACATGATTGTGATTTGAAAAGCAGAATTCTGACAAGACTCATTTTTAAAAAAAACATTTTGTACCGTTTTGCTTTTAGGAGAGCTGGACGCGTTTCTCAAAGATGGCGAGCGTCGGATCCACAGCCGGCAGCAGCTTCCTGTGGGGACAACATGGGGACCGTTTGAAGGAAAGATTGAGATGAGCACTGACACCACTGCAATGGTATGTCCTGCATACTATATATGTAACACGAGAAAGAAAAAAATGGAAGAAAGGTGGGTTTCACATCAAAATGCAGTGAAATTGTCATTTTAGAAGAGAATCGAGCAGGAATTGATTTGTTTTAAAGTATAACCACTCATGAACTAAACTCTATAGTGGCTTAGAAGCTATTTGGTGAAGTGTAGAAGGCATAGCAGTTTTAACAGAGGATGAGTGTAGATGTGTGATTTGCAGTTTTTCAGCATGAATGTTGTCAAGGCAGACAGAAAAGCAAGCAGATTGTGCAGAATTCACCACATCCTGCCTGAAAACTTTGGAGTCATTTAATTGAAAACACACTGCAGCAGGGAACATTTCAGCAACTTTATTTTTTGCAAACAACTAAACGGAACCTCATTGAAAAAAGGTATCAAAGAGTCATATCAAAACAGAGAGCAGACATGCTAACATTAGCCTAGTCCCCAGCAGTTGGCATTGTAAACATTGTCCACTGAAGTGCTGTCTGAGTTTATCAAAGGGGCCATATTGTGTAAAATATTTTTTTTTTTTAGCTTTACATCATGTCACAATACTATTTCCTCACCATAAACATCCCTGGTGTGTTGATTTGATTCTTTCATGCATGTTTGAGAAGTCCTTTAATCTCCCATGTCCTGGTGGACATAGCTCCACCTTCGAGGCGCAGCTCCTCCTCTGAGCTGCAGTGTCTAAGCTTGAGCTTCCACCTCATAAGGCGCGCCCCTCTCCATGTTACTCCCCCTCTCAGCTCCTTCAGACTAGCCAGCAGCAATTAGCAAACACCTGGTAGAACTGTTCATCAGCTGAGCTCGTTATGCGAGCTACTTGTCAGTGAAAAGCTGTTAATAGAGGACTGATGTTATGATAACTTTCTGAAGGGGGGAGTTCCAGAAAGAACAGGAGTTTTTAAAGAGACAGATGCCAAATTTCAAAGTGGTAAGTTACAAAGTCCAATGTCTTTCTAGTCATATTTGATATACAAGGCATTTTTATAACAATTGAAGGTGACATAGTTACTTGATTGTGCTATGAGATGGCATTATATACCTGGAAAATACGTAATACTGCCCCTTTAAGCGCTGTTGCTAGGCATGTGAAGTCAAACATCTTTGGTCAGAGTTATGCACGCTGTTGGTTGAAGGTTAGTGCCAGATTCTAGAATTTTTCGCAGCCACCGTAACCAGTTTATTGAAGCAGCATATTTGAGGCTAACCTGCAAAAGCTCTAGCAGGGTAGCAGCACGATTTGCATCTGTAGTTAGTCCCTGAACTTCACAGTTTCCAAGTATTTTAAATGGCCTGTGACTATAGCGTCAGATGTGACTTTGTGTTAGCAAACAGATGTTGCTGCAGGACTTGGATTGGTATCCCCTCGTCCTTTTGCATTCCATTAAAGTAAAATGTTATACATATTTTTAGCAACTTTTAACAGCCTGGAAGATAAATGATAACAAGAGCAAACCAAAGAGCAAATTCTTACCATCACCCATGACATTCTGACCTACAGAGTTGACTCCTTTCAGATCAAGCATGAGGTTTTGAATTTGTTTTTGCGACTGAATTTGCACATTTAACGTCAAAACATTTTAATTGGTCGTTTTAAAGCCCGAGCCGTGCTTCAGCTGAACGAAGTAACTATTCATTATTTTCTAGCAGTACCCTGCACACAGAAGCTTCATATCTCTCGTTTCAAAGATCCCAGCTGAGGCTGGCGCTGACCTGCTGCTCTGCTGGAGTGACAAGCCCTTCATGGGGTTTGATCCTTCAGTCTACATTTGGATTAATTAAGAAATTCCCATTAAAGTCATCAGCAAGCCTCGCAATTCATTGTGTTAAAACACATAAGGAAAGTCCACCCGGGTTTCAGACTCAGAGGCCGTTCCTTTCATTTTTTTTTCTTTTTTCTTCCCAAGATTCCTTGAATGCACTGAACTTTTATTAAATCATTTTCGGAGTTTTCGCTGTTTTCTAAGCTCCCCTCGTGGTTTTGAAGTCATCAGTGGCTTTAAATAACTCTGGTCGTATTATAGCCATGAAATGTGGCTTCTCTCGGAGTAAAGCCGGTTATCCTTGAGTGGAAAAGCGATTTGACAGAGCAGCACCTCAAGTTGCCTTCCCAACTGATGCATTCCATCTACGGTCCACAAGTATTCACACCCCTTCAACTTTTTCTGATTTTGTCACATTACATCCACAAAATCCACTGGTTTTTATTGGGACTATGAGTGATTGAACAACACACAACAGATTGATCTGGAAGCTGGAGGAAAATAACATAAAGTTCCAAATTTTAAGTGTTTCTTTTAATTTTTTATTATTTCTGTAAGATATTTCAGGGTTTCCCCCAGAGAACTTGCTACGTCTGGTGGTATGGGTGCGAGGTCAGCCCGTTTTGTGTTAAAAAAATGTTAAAGGTTGGGAGAAAATTATAACTAAATAATTATGTTATCGAAAGATTTTATCAACAATAAATAAGCAACAGCAATAAAGTTTAAGAAAAAGCCAAAAACTAAAAGTTTTAGTGAAAATATATTTTTTTGTTTGTTTTGTTGAACTTCAGTTTAGCAAGTTAAGCCTGGAGGCCCGCCATGCTTAGAAATACATTGTGGGGGAACTTAATAATACACACTATGAACTACTTTTTGCTATGACTTCAGTTCATTAAGCTTGTGTTTTAAAAAAAAATAAAAATAAAAAAATTCATGGGACTGTGTAGCATTTTCAAATCCAGCCCATTGAAATCCAAACTTTAACAGTTTGAAAATCAGTTTCAGAACAGATTTTTCTTTTTAGCTCAATTTATCCTCCAGTCGACTCTTACCAGGTAGAATATTTCCATTTAACTCAATTTCGCACTATTTTTTTTAATGCAGTGTTTATTAATGTAAAGAAGGCGGAATAAAAAAAGAGCATAACTCAGTTTTAGATTTTTTTTTCTTTTTTGAAAAAAAAAACATTCACATTTTTCCATTTTACTCAATTATTATCACATTAACAACAAAAAAAAACATTATCTACATGAAACCCCCAGCAAACCAACCTTCAGCTGCCCCTCAAACTCGTGTTTTCCACCTTTCTGAGTTTCAGTTCTTGAATATTTTCCAAAGATACAAACAAACACATCTCCCCACCTGCGGAACGCCACGCATGCAAACGATTATCGCTCTTGGCGGAGAGCTTGTACATTTGAAACTAACTACCCTCTGGAGAATTCATCACTGTTTCCCACATCCTCCCCAACTTTTCTTTTTCCTCTTTTTTTTTTTCTTTAATGTGAGTGAGCAGGTGCTGGTCATCACCTGTAATAGGCTGTGGAGGGGTTACAGAATATGCCTAACCTCCCTCGCAATTAAAAAGCCGAGGAAGACACTCTGCCTTTGAGGATCTCCTGCGTATCTATTCTCGCGGGGGCTCTTTTCAATGCTTTGCTGCTCGCCCTCCTCCACTCATAAGTTTCATCTCTCAAACGCGGTAGAGGCTGTTAGCAGCTTCTCACCATGTCTTATTAAAGGCTAGGTCAGCCCGGCTGGCGTCTTTTGTATGAGCGACCTTCCTTTTTAGGGTTCATTGTAACTTTTTACTTTGTTTCTTGAGTTTCTGCACATGTCAGAAACTTCACGAGGGACTCCTCATATTTACAGTGGGATAGTTTTTTTTGGGTTTTTTTTGCAAAGCTGTTTTCTCGTTATAGACGCGGCATACTTTCGGGAACATCTTTTTAATATATTGCAGCGTTTATCATCTCAGTTATTTCAGTGGGAGGCGAGGAAGGCGTTCGAATCCCAGAGACGGGAAGAAACCTGGACGGCGCACGTGAAGGATGGAAAAGTTGAGCTAACGAATGCGACCGAAAGGAGGAAAAGGAGGAGGAGGGAGGGGACAGAGAAAGCCTGCCTAAATTTGATGCATGTGAGGGTGACGGGCGCTGCGGAGCGGGGTCAGGAGGTGGCAGAAAGCGGTTTGGGCTAGAAATAAAGCCTCATTGCTTCACGGGCCTTTACCTCACCAAGGAGGCTCGCTCAGTCATTCTTATGAAGTGTGACCTCCACTCACTATTAAATCTCCTTTTTACTCGCTTAGATTTTTTTTTTTTTAAACCTGTAAAGGTGAGTGAATTACCCATCGGCAGTCAGGTAGGTGGCAGGAGCGACGCCTCAAAATACACGACCTGCCAGTGAGATATTGATATGCCCTCTCTCTAGAATCAAACATCGTTTATCCCTCTGTGGAAAAGAGACACGGCGTTTAAGGGGAGGCTTTTTCGAGGTCGAGGTATTTTCGTCGAGCCGCCACGCGAGGCGCACAGGGACACTCCCTGACGTGACCGGGGTTATGATAGATTTAGGGTTTTATTAGAGTTTAGTCGTATTTTGCTGTGACTTTTTGTCTAACTCAGTTAGTTGTGATTAATTTTTAGAGTGTGTTTACCGGTTTTTATATGTTTTTGTTAGCAGTTATAGATTCTTCATGCTTTTTAGGTGCAGAATTCACAAAAAGGTCAAAGTATTGTTTTGTGATTCTGTGTACACGGGTTGGGGAATGAATGCTCAACAGAAGATACAATTTTCAAAAAATATATAAAATTATTGTTGAACAATAACTGACTCTGGAGTTTTATCCCAACGTTTGCTGCCGCCATCGCGCGGACTCGCGTTAGCGCCACCCGGAGGAGAAGGAAGTGCCGTAATTTGTTAACATGCGACTTAAACTGCTTGTGTGTGGAAGAGAGAAATAAAATCTATTTTACATCAGTTGAAAAGGCTAATAAGTACATTCATACACACAAATATGATCTCAGTATGTTTTAATTAGCTTCATAAATGCACAACATAGTTCCAGTTAGTCCTAGTTTTTTTTGTTGTTATTTCAGTTAGAGAAAATGTTTTCTTAAATTGCGTTTGTTTCATGTTAGTTGGGGCGTGATGCTGAAGCACACGTTAAAGCGAGGTGACTTGTTAAAGTGGCTAACGGTAAATAATGAAATTACTGTGAATTTCAGCAGCGTTTGCAGTAAAGCGGACAGCAGAGGAGGCATTCAGGAGGAGAATGTGCTGGGTTAGTGCTGGCGTCTGGGGAGCTGTGCGCTGCGGAGGTGTTTCAGATCCCAGAGGGAAGGTGGGGGGATGGAGTGGGGTATTGGGGGGGATGTTTGGCGACCGCTGTGGGCCCGTTGGGGGTTTGGCTCCAGGTGGACGACGGGCATCGGTGGCAGAGCGGAGTGATGGATGATGCTAAGAAAGTGGGGGGTGTGAGTGGAGCGTTTCATACGGTTGTCCAGGCAGACCTTGAAAGAGAGGTGTGAAGCTTGGAGGAAAAAAAAAAAAGAAGTGAAAAGAGATCGAGAGCGCCGGAGAGAGAAAAAGCAAAGAAAAAAACAGAAGGGAAAGAGCATGACAGGAAATCTGGGCATCTGCAGGACAGAGATAGGGTCACATCTCGACCGTTTATCAAAGAGGAAAGCAGATTTCACAGCTGATGGGTTGCCGTGGCAGGTCTGCAGACCCCAGGGGGCTCTGCTTGGCGTGAGGGAGCGGGGCTGGAGTTATTGCTGCTGCAGACCTGTTAACACAAACACATCGCACTGTCAGCACACGCCTGGCTTCTTCTGCGCAGCTCTTCATCAATTCTTGTATAACTTGAGGACTGAAGGCAGACATGCAGCTGGTTTATGTTTGTTTTGATAAAGAAATGCACAATAGAGCTGCACCGATCCGTCTTTCTGGGGGCCAATTTTTTTGTAAAGCTGATATGGATTTTTGATTCATTTATGGACTTGTATAGATGCTAAAAATATTTTCTGTTTTTTTTTGGATAAAACTGAAAATTTAATTGAAGATGCTCAGTTAATCCATGTGTTCGCTAATTGCTGCTGGCTAGTTTGAAGGAGCCAAGTGACAGCGTCATGGAGGAGTAAAAGTCCCTCAAATGGAGGAGCTTGGTCCACACAGACATTTTTGCCCAGCTTGAATGGTTGCCACGGAGATTAAAGGTTGTCTCAAACATGCATGAAATAATCAAATTAACACCCCAGTTCAGTTTTTGATGGGGGGATAACATCATAACACGAGGTAACACTCAAAAAAGTTGGTTAGCTTACCTTAATTTAGCTTAATTTAGCTTAGCCTAAACTAAGACAAGAGCAGATCAAGAATAAATCAAAGATGGAGGCATCAGCTTGGGTTGGAATTGCTTTTGGTAGTCGAGAAGGTCTGAGTGCAAACAGGTAGCAGACCAAGAAAAACAACAACAAAATAACTCATAAGAGTGTAATGCTGATGCTGTTAGCTGCTTTCCCTGCTCCGTTCCTCTACCTCCTCCGCGCTCCTCTCCGTCTGACTGATGGAGCTGCCAGTGCGCCGTCTCATCCCTCACTTCACTCACTGATCAATCAGACCATTAGACTCCAATTACGAGCTGAGCCCCGGCGCAGGTGAGCGACGAGCACATTCAGCCAGGGCCGCCGCCGCTGCCGCCGCCGACAGAGCACCTCTCCGCCCCGGCTCCGGCGCCCTCTCTCCAAATTAACGCAAATTAATAGTGACACGCCGACATAAATGTCTGCAATCGGCGAGGGCCAAATTAGCAGTCTGGGTCGAAGCTATTGAGTAGCAGGTGTCTTTAAAAGCGGTAATTACCTATGCCGGACGGAACCGGGGAGGAGGAAGGGCCCGGCCCCGCGGTTTGCCTGGAGTAACAGGCCTGGCCCCGGTGAGCCTGGCCCCCATTGTAGGTGTTAATAATTGATTGGGAGGCAAGCTATTAATGAGTAGCAGATTTAGAGCGCTGTTGTAAATGTGTGTTGATGAGGGTGTTGCTGCCGCTCATACAATGTCTTACCAACGCTAATTACCGGGGGGCTTAGTCAAGGTGCAACTGTAATGAGTCTGGATTCAATAGCGATCTGGTGGTTATGTGTTTTGAGGGCCTTTTAGTACAAATTACACAGTAATTGAAATGCATAAAGCTTGCTTAATTCCAGATAGGATCTATCAGGATGTTGTGGATTTTTTTTTCTTGTCTTGTCTTCTGTCTTAATATTATTAAATTAGCTCGGCTTGCTGTTATGACAGATTTAATCGTGCAAGAGCCTTGAAGAAAAGGGCAATAATCTGAAAACGAGCAGGTTAAAAAGGACGTAATGAAGATAATGAAGGAGTTGAGATGACATAATCTAATTGACGTTATTTTAAACAGAAAATGTATTTTCTTGTGTCGCGAAATGATACAGCACATTATAACTGTGTCAGGTATTTATTGTTGTTATGGTCTGAAACCAGCATAAATATAGAACAGCCACTAAATCCAGTAGCTTTTAATGTGTTGGTGAGAATTAGATATGGATAAAAACAACAGGTACCAAGGTCCAGCATGGATTCCATTAGCTTTGGGTTCAAAGATACTAAAGTGCTATTATTTTAGGGGTGCCCTGATGAATCTGCCCCAGTTTCCTTAATTTTGGGAGATCGGCCGACACTGCCGTGTGAACATGATCTTCTCCACTTTGCTGCTTATTTATCGACTTTTCAATGAGCAAGTCAGGCTTTTTAAAGGTCGCGATCGGCCAGAAAATGCTAATCATTGCAGCCCTACCATCTTACAGTCACTTCAATGACCTCCAGAGTGACCGACCAAAGTTTTTTTTCTGGCTCGATGGAGCACAGAGGGACATGGTGAAGCCACTAGGACCTGCCACACAGCTGGCTTAAAGAAGGCCCCGACACGTTCTCCTTTTCCAAATACACTAAAATTTGGCAGTTTGGAAATATTTCTGGTAAACAAAATGGGCTCTACCAATCGCTACCAATTCAAATAAATTGCTTTGGCAACTCCTGGGAAGTTGCATCTGTTACGTTGCTGACTGCATGCCAGCTACCTGAGCATGCTGCTGACTTATCACACAGAAAACCCTACTGCATCAGACAAAAATGATTTTTTAATAGAAATTTTCATTAAATCCTTTACTAAATGTTTCTCCAATATACGCACGTTAGAATACATACTATACATAATTATATAGATTTAAAAATATAGTTTGGTATTGTGTTTTTTTTTTAGTTGGCATAGGAAAATATATTGACCTTCTTTCTGTTAACAATGTGTAGAAACAAGTGGGGGTGGGGTAACGCTGTGTTGTTTGATTCTCCACACAAGCAGAGAAAACACGAGTCCGTAGCCGTGTCTCCTTTGACCATAGAATTGCACATTTTGGCATTTTTTGATTTAGTTCATGGAAACACGGCAATTTCAAAATAATTCTTGTTTTTTGTTGAAAAAGCGTTTGATGATAAAGGTTTTTTCTTTTTGTCGTATTAAAATTGGTTTATTTCACAAAATTCCAATGGAAACATTTTTTTCACGTCACACAAGTCACATGAGCAGCAAACCAAATGTTTCCACTGGCACACACCATGAAGAAGAAGGAAACAGGAAGTAGTTAGAGGACAATGACGCCTCATGTTTATTATGACTTATTGTTAACAATAATAGTAAAGCTTTCTTCTATTTAATGGAAACACCGCAATTGTGATATTGTGTTTTCAAAGATTTTGGAATGTAGACAAAGTTTTGTGCACATTTGTAATGAAAACGCACCTACTTGCTTGTATTTTACTAAAATTAGTGGAAAGGATTTTTTTTTAAATTTTTTTTTTACAGTTGGAAGGTTTCATTCGGCCCACAACTCTCATATAGCCGGAACATCAATTAACCCTTCACAAATTTTTGACAGTAGTGTCCATGATTCACATATCATATCACAAGTAAAATTTTGTAGGGTGAATTTTGACGTAACCTCGAAACATTTGGAGAAATATTCTATTAAAACAGGAATTTGCTTCACCTAAAGAAAAACAAGCCATCGTTTTTTGTTGAAATCTGCCCAGACGTCCGTCTCGCACTGAAGCAGAATCAGGTATTCTGCTGCAATGTGAACCAGAACCAGGTGCAGCTGGTACATTTTCTGCACACACGCAGAAACGCACGCACACACACATGCTGTGTTTTCACATCTTTACACGTGTTTTGGGTCTCAGACGCTCGTGAAAGCGGTGGCGAGTGGGAGGGAAGGAGCGGCGTCTGATGCTCTTGGCTGCGAACAGAGAGCTTCGGCTCTTAGACTACAGAAGAGCAAAAATGTCAAGATACTGTCCCGATTTTCACCTGGGACAGAGCGAGAGAGAGAGGCGCACGCTGTCAAACCAACGGAGGCTTGATTATTGTGTAATTTTGTACAAGCCTAGGAATACGGGCCCGGAAAAAACGCTCCGGAAATTATTCAGCCCCATCACTCAGGCTATTTATCTCGGCCCCCTTGTGCCCACCCTCTCCCTCCGCTATGTTTATTGTTAGCTACCCCTAAACTTTAACAAGTGGTGGCAGATTTTTCTGTTTCAGAAATTATATTTTTCTTCTTGTCACTGCTTCATTAATCAAGAGGAGGCATTCTGAAAAATGTTTTGTTTTGGAGGCTGCAATCTATTTTGTGTATGTGTGCGTGTATATGTGTGTGTGTGTGTGTGTTGTAGTTAATCTGCGCCCGTGGCAGGTTTCCCCTCCGAAACGCAGCGCTAAGCAGCGGTATCGCAGGCCTATTGTTGTAGCCTCTGTCATAGCAAGGAGAGCCTGATGCAGGCCTGGGCTCGCCTGATAAGGAAAAGAGGATTCAACATGGCTGGAAAGGAGAATCAGTGGGACTTGAGAGTGGAGTACGGATGGGGCAGATGTGCTCTCACACACACACACACCCACGCACGCGCACACACACAGAGTACATACAGAGACAGACAAACATGCAGAAAGATTGCATGCACACTCAAACACACACACACACAAATCATAAACCATCATCACATTGGCACATGCCCAGGCAATTATTTACAGTAACATCCAATTACATATGCAAGAAGGCACCCCAGGATAGGACCTCTCTGTAGCATAGCTGCTAAATCATGCACACACACACATTCATCAAATATGCAAAAGAAAATACAAAACAAACATCCAAATAAACTTAGAATAAAAGAAAAGGCTGAGGTATACACATTTCCTTTATATTTGCATTTAAACGTGGCCTTTGCTTTCTTTCGCATGTGAAAGTCATGCCGTCTTGGATGTGGTTTGAAAACGCTCGACATTATCACAACTAACAGGATTTAAATTTTGCTGTGTTGGACACACAAATAATTTTGGCAAGCCGAACGCGGCTCCGTCTAATGAAATAATGGGCCCAAATTTTAGGCGGAGAACCAATTTGTGATTGCATGCATCAATTATTTCTTGGGCTTAAACCAATATCAGAGCCGGGGTCTCTTCAGATGGGTAAAATGGTAATTATCTGGCCCGCGTTCCCGCACTCAGTGGTGTCCCTGAGATTTTTATCGATTGGGCTGTCGATGGCTTTTCGTGACTCCACATGGAAAGAGGAAGGGGATATCAAAGCGCGTTCTGCTGAAGCAGACTTTATGTTTTGAACACATAATATTGATACGAGTGTGTGAGTCAGATGTAAAAGGGAAAAGAAAAAAAATCCTGTTGCCGTTTTTGACTTTTTTTTTTTTTCCCCCAGTCCCACACCTTTAAAGTTTCTGTGTTCATAGCTGGAAGTCACGGCCGCCCACTGCTCCGCACATTAGCCGTGAAACAGTCAGTCAGCCAGCCTGTTCCGGCTGCAGCTGAGCCTCGCTGTTCGACAGATAAAACATGGTTGACTTGATCTACAAGTGAACCTGACATTTTGCTGTCCTTACATCACAACACAACTATCCAAACTGATGTGGCAGGTGCCCTGATAAGCAGAACAGGGCCCGCTGCTTTGCTTTGTGCTCACTGTACAGTAATGGCTGCATGGTTTCCTGAAGACGCCCAGCATGCAGTGACTTTATCACATCACACACACAAAGGAGGCGATCGTTTGTCTTTTCACTTTATAGTTTTTAGATTTAAATACGATGTTATCAAGCTCGATAGAATCGTATTTAGCACATAAGTGATGTCTTCAGTGTACTGTCTTAGGCATTATTAGTACTAATGCTAGTCTCATTGAGCTCCCACAGTTGTGCCGATCATAGCGTGGTTAGCAGAAATCCAATAATTCACTGAAATATAACTCACTAACATCTCTAAGATAACTAAGATGTTCAGATAATGCTGGCAGTGATAATATGATTTGGTTTGTACATTTACATTTTCGCAGTAAATTCAACTTTTTCAGTTATTCAAACATCCATTAATCAACGTGATAATTTTTTCCTGATGTAAAAGTCATAAAACTGCAAGTTCTGATGGTTTGGCAAACTTTCTGAAACATATCTTAGTCTGCTTAATTACTAATAAAACAATATTTCTCTGGGAAGGGTTCAAACTCATGTTGCACACTAGATGTTATGATGCTGGTTATTCATAGTAATTTATGATTTAAGAAACTGGCATTTTGTAGCCTATTACATGTATAATATGCAATCCTATTCCATAAATTTGAAAAATTTTAAAAAGTTTATTATTTTAATAACTCAGTTCACAAGAAACACATAATAGAGATGAGTCACATATGTAAGGATGTTTCCACACTTTTATTTCTGTTAATGTGATGAGTTTTTTGCTTACTGCCATTGAAAACATGACATTTAAGATGAGGATGTTACATCAGACAAATAAAAGAAAAGATAATCATACAGAAAACGTGGGCTTAATGAAGAGTATATGTAAGATCCGGTTCAGGGTTGTTGCATTAAAAAAAACTGATCTTTATCTGAAAAATGACCCTCATCAGAACGCATTTCCTCATTTACTGAATATAGATGTATTTATGTTCTATCCTCCAATAAATAGAGGATAGATATCCTCAGACTTGGTATTGAATCCGCAGACTTGTTCCACTTCCACCCTGTTTATGTTCTATGTTACGCAGAATCTGGACCTTTCTACTTATTGTACAGCTACGTATGTGTTGGAGCTTCTTGAAGCTTCAAGAACGACAACGGCAACGGCCGTTGTCTCGAGAACGACCTGATGTAAACATGAGTGCTCAAGAACATGAGATCTGCTTGGGCTGGCATTACACTCACATATTTATTGCAGGAGTTTTATGAATTCAGACGACTGTTTTGCGGAAGATTTGGTTGAGATACTTCTTTAGCTGCGATCTGCTGAGCTTTATCGCAGCCGACGAGTTAGCAACGTTCTGTCTCAGTCTTGACAGAATGCCTTTAAGGCCACAATAACGAAGCAGAGAAGTCCCCGGCTTCACGCGTATCCGGCTTGTTTTTCAACCACGCAATATGTCTTCCCAAATGAACGATCATCCACCACTTCAGTACACAACAGACCCTCCAGTGCAGCAAAGGTGCAAGAGGAGGGAATAAGAAGGAAGGAGCTAAAAGAAAGGGAAAGAGAAACAAAGTTGAGTGGTGCCAGCTGCTTTGCCATCTGTCACTGTCGTGGCTGTAATTTGGGGTTCTATGTTGAAACAAGTTTCTTGAGGAAGAGCTGGACATAATTCTCCTTGTTTTCATTTACAAGTCCCTGATGGCCGCCTGTTGTGTGCCAGTGCAAAAGTGAAAAGTGAACTGTAGAAAACAATGTTTAAAGGAAGACGAGGACGGCAGACCTTGAAAAACAACCTTCTAATTTGTAGGAAACGGATCTCAGTAAGGCACTCGATGTTTTTTTTTTCCTTTGCATCCAGCCGGTCTCTGCAGGTCACTATAAGAAATTAAAGAGGTTTACTCGACCCTCTCCTTCTGGTCACACTGGCCAAGAGGAAAGTGGAAAATAGCAGAGGCTTAGCTCCCTCTTCCAAAAAGGATAGGCACCCTACAGGGATGCAAACCCCTGCTGGTAGACCTTGATAAGTCCTCCCTGTCCCCTAACCTTGCCTTAACCGCCTTTGATTTTTACGGCCTTGTTGGCTCGGGGTCAACCAAAGACAAAGGGCCCGTCCAAAATGTCTCTAGACGGATGAACAACCAAGCAGAAGAAATCCAGTCTTCTGACAAAAACAAAAAGAAAGAGGAGGTCCGCGACGAAGATAAGAAATCTGATCGCTGCTAAAGCCAGATGAAGGTCTGGAGAGTGTCCGTTCCCTCTCCTTGGTGGTCCAACAGCGCCTCATTAGATGGATTTGTGGGAGGCTGTCGAAGGAGGAATATTATACCGCGGGTTTGTCTGCAAACTAATTGGGTAACAAAGACCGTTTCCAGCTCGAGAAACCCATCTTTTAACGGTGCATGTGCTGAGCCTCTGATAAGAAAGTTCAAGTCTAATTCATTCGGCGAGGGCCAAGTTCACCATCTTTATCTTATTTACTTAACTCGGTGTAAATATTGCGAGGTTTTTTTATGCAGCGGATTTAATAAGACCCCATTTCTCTGAAGTGCACGCAGGGATCAAACTATAGGGAGGCGGCTCGGTGGTGCAGATATCAAACAGCTACTCGCCGGTTCTGTTCGTCGTTAGATCGCAGTTCCAACTTTTTACTCTTCCTCTCTTTTGTCTTCGTCTCCAGTCACGTCTCAATTTGTTGCACTTTAAAACCGCAGTTAACTCTGTGCCATTTTGAACTCGTTGTCACATTGAAATGTATAAACTGGGGGTGAGTCTTCTGTAATATAAAAATCACACACACTAGATGCCTTTCTAAAGCATCCTGAAATTTCTAACTCCGCAAGTGAAGAGCAGGGAGTTCAAAAGAATATTAAAATCCAATACCTAAAGGGGAGCACCAAGGTTTATCTTAAGTCGGAGGCTTTATTCAAGCATCATGCCTTCCACTTTATTGTTTGTCTTTATTTACCGCCTCTGACTGATCCTAGTCTTCCATGCGTGGTTATGAGAGCAGGGATTTGTTGTGACCCCATTGACTGATTGGCTCCTGAGTTTCCATTTCTTCCTCTTTGAAGAAATCCCAAAGCCTGCGTGTTTATTCCAAGCAGGAGGAAAGGGGAAAAAAGAAAAAAAGGGGACGATCTGTCCAGAGAATACGCCACCTGCCACCTTGACCCCCAGGGGCCATGGTAATATCCATGCAGGTGAACATTACCAACTTGGGGTTCTCTATTATGTTCTCCACACGCGGCTTCCTGCCGCTCGGGAGTCAGACTCGACTCGCGCGCCGAAGATCAAACAAGTTCTTTCCAAAAGGAATTGAAATGGGAAATTTGGAGTAATTCAAATAGTGAGTAGTGAAGCGACAGGGCTGTGTTTGGTCCCCCTGACCGAAGCCAAACACACTCTACCTGCATGCGTGTGTGTGTGCGTGTGTGTGTGTGTGTGTGTGTGCTCTTCCTCCAAGACACGATTAAGTCCTGGAGCACATGCATTACAGCTATGGCTTTCACTTGTTTACGACTTCAAATGGTCGTCAGGACATAGGCGCTTTTAGATAGTTACAGCAATACACACGCCTTTGGTTGTAGAGTTTGCTTTCACAAAGGGAGGTGGGTATATTGAAACTGGATGCCTTAGGAAGGTGGAAATAAAATGCAGTGAAAATAAAAAAAGTTTGCACACCTCCGCTTTAGGCCAGGTTTTTGTGGCGGGGAATAAAGGAGGGGCGGACAATAAGATTCCACCATCTAGTCTGACATATGTTCTGTACAATTCAACAGAAAAACTAAATATAAATAAATATTTATATTTATAAATGTAAATATATGAATATAAAAAATATAAATATAAAAAAACATTGTGAAACTTTATTAAACAACTTTCGATTCAATTTCAAGGTTCAGTCTTTGGAAGCATCTAGATCTGGTCGTATTTTCTGCTCTGCCTCCCTAAAGTTCTCCAAATCTGTCAGATCGTGACAACGCTTCCTGTCCTCATATGTTTTCAGGTGTTTTTATGCCCGATTTAGTTCAGGAATCTGCCATGGTTTCTCCAAACCTATACATTTTTGGTGTAGAGAATTTATTTTGACAGATGCTTAGACTTTCTGTGTGGCTGAAAATTGAAATCCAACCTTATCTTTTGCCCACACCCGAAGGTCTATGAACCAAAACTTGCTGACTGTACTGGGTCCACCGGCAAATTATTTTACTTACAATTCTTAAAACAAACTCCTATTTATTCCTGAAAATTTCTTTGTAAGTCTTATTGTCTTATTTTATATATGCTGACATATTTGCACTAACAACTGGACCAAAAGCACTTAGTAAGATTTTGTGTTTTTTTGCAGTGCATCCTCCCACATCAGCTTCCAACCAGGTTTTTTGTCAGCTGTGGAGAAACCTTTTGTTGCTATCTTCTCATATTTTCACCGATTATCAACGACTCTCTTCTCTTCCAGAACGGATATTTTTCCAAGCCTCCCTCCTGACTGATACGTTTGTACAACGAGATAACGTTTATCCTTTACCAATTTCTCTGCAAATACTAGCTCTAGCTAAAGGGTGTGAAAGAACAACTGAGTAATAAAGGCCTTCTAGGACAGCTGGACTTGATTTCAGATTAAGCAAATTTCTCTGTAATTGACGATTGCTGTGTTCCTGAGAATGTGCCGCAGCATATGCAACCAGGTTTTTACATCTTCATTTCTTTTTTGTCTTTTCCCTCCCTAGCAGATGTTTTTCAGTTGAATAATGCATAATTTATGTTTCATTCATTTTTCAAACCCGGCATTCGTAGAGTTTTTATATTGTCTATATAGTCATTTCTATAGTTCAACTTAATAGAATAGAATAGAGAGTGAAGAAAGAAGGGGGTTGATTACCTCTTAAATAAGCTGTTAGGGTTTAAAGTTACTTCTCCAGTTCAGTTGGTGCCTGATTCAAGACAACATAATGTTGGGCTGTGCTACTTACAATTAAGCGCTGCTTCTTAATCAACAACCCAAACAGCCTGTCATCGGTCCGCTTCATTACGCTACAAGGGAAAAAGAAAAAAAAAAAAAACCCGGCCCAACATACATATAGAAACGGCGCCGCGCCACCCGTAGTCGCCACAAATACAAGCACTGTGTGCATTTCAATGGAGCGAAATAAGCAATAGCAAATGCAGCACATGAACTTTGATGCTTACAGTCCAGTCAGCAGGATAAAAGGTGATTTAAATGAGAAAATATTTACCGCTCATAGCGGCACCATGATAGCAGCAGCCAAATAAAGGCACATGTGATGGGTGTCCCTTTAAAGATTCCGGGAACAGCGGTGACTCTCTCTCAGTTTAATCGATTTTAAAATGAAAAGTCAATTTAACAAAGTTGAAAAGGGAAAGATGGGGCTGAGGGAAGAAAGAAAGAGAGAGAGATGGAGGAAGAGAGTAAGAAGGGGAGAAGGGGGGGAGAGAAAAAACACATTCTCTTGCACTCAAGCAGTAAACTAACTGCCGCACAGAGCAGGCAGAGATTTCAGCTGAATTATCTCCCACCTCACATTTGCTCTTAGGCAAGCAGTTTAAAAAGCCAAGCGATTGAGCCAGTGATCCAATTTGAAATGCAGAAATGATTAGAGCAGCTTGCCTCATTTCATATCGAAAATTCTCTGATTTATGACAGGGCACCAGCCAAGATCTATCTCTGAAGGGAATTAGTGTGCGATTCCTGCATATTTCTATTATTTAGTCTCCCCAATAGCAGATGCTCCAGCCTTAGAGAGAGGAAGAGAGGCGGCGAGGGAGGAGCGGGGATGCGGGGGGAGACGGGACGAAGGCGGAGCATAGCTATCTTTTCATTTCGGCAGATGTAACCACTGTTGTTTATAAAAAAAAGAAGAAGAATAAAAGAGGAGGAAGTGACTCAAAGGAAGACTTGAGAAAAACGTAGGCAGGCATTTCGTCCCTGTCGTTAGGATGTCGTTATTTCAGAAACCTAGTTAGGATTTACACACAACTTGGATCGTGGGAGAGCACAGACTGCGGGGTTAGCCTAGCTTTTTTTTTTTTTTTTTATTCAAGAAAAAAAAAGACCTTTGCAATTCATCCATCCTTGAGGCTAAAGAAAATATTAATACGCAGAGCGATAACAAGGGCTAGAGGAAAATCTCCCTTAATGAAATTTCCAGTTGACCACATGCAATTTGTTTCATCGCACTGAACAACTAATTGCAACGGACGTTATCAAGGTGTGAGTGTGCTGTCTGCTGTAAACTGACTGGTAGAACAGGTACAAATCCTTTATCCTCTCTCCCATGTTTAGGAACAGAAAACATAGAAACTAGACATTCCTCATACATCGCTGCGTGTGTGTGTGTGTGTGTGTGGGGGGGGTGTGCGGGTGTGTGTATGTGTGTGGAGCGGTGGTTGTGTGTGTTCTCGTTCATCTCTAAAACAGGACTTGAGTGTCACAACATGGCAACAATAACATCGTTATTAATTTTTACAGTAAAATCACAGACATGACTTTATCATTTTTTGATTTTTGCTAAGTATTGCCGTTTTTTGACATCTTTTACAGCAGTTCATATTAATTAAATGCGCTGTCATACATAAAGTGTAATTCATTTAACAGCATGGACATTTTGTGCCAAGATTATTGTTTGCAAATTCATCTGAGATTATCAGTTTAAGTTCAACAGAATATTATTATTAAGAACATTATTAGTTTCAGTAAGAAACGGTTTTCATCATTTCATAACAGATATTATCAGACATTTGCACACACATATTATCTGAAACATTTTAAGCGGATTTTATTTGAGTAAAGCTCTTATTGTGAAGGTCTGAAGGAAGGCTGGTGTCTCAGTGAAAAATCTATGTTTCTTTGCTTCTGGATTTAAGACGTCCTCGGCTAGATCAAATGGCACTTTTTCAAATAAACAATTGGTGCTAAATCTTGCAACTACGTTTGAGGATCTAGTCATTCTTACTCTTCTGCAAAAGCAGCACGTGTTGCAATGGATGCTAGTTTTACTTAAGCTTTATCTACACACATTATGACCAATTCTCAATTCACTTTAGTGTTGATGTCGTTTAGCAACGTTTGCGGACTTAAGAACAGCCAATAGCTTTTTTTTCCTTACCGACGACGTGCCAACACTCCTGTCAGTCCAGCTGAGTGGTGGAAAACAAGTTAAACTGACAAAGTAAATCATTCTGAAGACTATCGATATCCAGCTAGCTTACTTAGCATTAACCGCTAGGCGGCTAATGGCTGAGTTCCCGTGTCACAAGGAAAACAAATTATCTTCAAAAAGCCTTACTTGAGAAATTGCAAAGTAATTTATATGTCTAAAACCAAGGCATAAGGCTCCCACACTTGAAAACAGTCCCATGTTTTCAAGTGTTTTTAGTATTAGCATTAGCATTTAGTTAGCCTCGTGTAGATGGGGCTTAGTTAAATACCAATGCTAGTGTTGCTCTGATCAGGCTCGCCCCGGCTGATACCAGTTTTTTTTTTTGTCTTTTCAGTTCTGACACGTTAGGTCTATTTCTATTTCTTCTTTTTTTTATTTTACTGCAACACATGAAGTAGACAATTTACTGCATGTAATTTAGCTTTTCTTTAAGCTAAAAATAAAATTGCATGGGGCTGTTTAATGTGTCTATTGTCCCACAATAGACACATTACAGTGAGTGTTCTTAGTTTTGATTCACTTATTAAGCATTGGCTTTTATTAAGTATTAGCTTTGATAAATTGATGAATTTGATAGTAATTCTTACCACTTTAATCTTTAAAACCAGTAACAGGATGTCATGCATTAAAAAAATCTTAAATTTCTGCATCTAAAATTAAGACCTTGAAATGTCTTAAGTTCAAGCTTAGTAGCTAGCTAGCATTTTTTTCAATCTACCATTGAAAAGTTGGTTGGCCCGCTTTTCTTGCCATCCCATGCAATGTTACGTGCTTTCTGCTAAAAAGCAGAAAGCACGTAACATGGAAAACACATATAAATCTGAAGCATGTTAAAACATGAACATAAAACGGTCCCCAAAATGGAACAAATCATACAAACATACATTGTTGTCATCACTGCCAACATTATATGAGTATTTACATTGAGAATAATGTTGTTTACATCACAGAATTAGACTATGAACTTACACGTTTATCTCTGTTTCATAAACAAAATAACAGAATTTCTTATTGAAGAAAAAACATTTTCTAGCCTTTACAAAAGGCAACACAAAACACTTTGACTCTTAGATATAAGAAAAGCATAAGTGAGTAGAAGTACAGAAACTTTGAATTCCAGAGCCTAACACTTAACACTACTATGTAAAATATGTAGCTTTCTTTGCACATTTCTGTCATGATACATGTCCTAAATTGAATTCATAATGGTCTTAAAAAGCCTTAAATGCGAGTTGGTGAAATCCTGAGTTATTAGGTCAACCTTATGAAGGAAAGATATCAAAATAAATCTGATGAGCCACAATACACAGAATGTGTCCTTATGGATGATGCTATGATCTCGATTTTTTCCCCAAAATAAATAACACATTTTAGTGCTTCGCTGTCAAATTTAATCTTATTGCTCTTCCTCTTTCTGAGTCTTAGACTTTCCTACGTCAACACCAGGACACATTTCACGACACGTTTAA
Source organism: Phalloptychus januarius (assembly GCA_902982915.1). NCBI lineage: Eukaryota > Metazoa > Chordata > Actinopteri > Cyprinodontiformes > Poeciliidae > Phalloptychus > Phalloptychus januarius. Next base: position 15,624,189 of record CADWAE010000481.1, read on the forward strand.
ATTCATTTAAGCCGGTCTTGTTTTTTTATTAGAACAGTGCTGCGTTCACACCAGGTGGGAGCCATAAGAATTCAGGGAATGTCTTGATATATTCAGACTGAGTGGTTTTGATCTCTCAGTTGTCTAAATCCTGCAGCTGTGGGATCAAGACGGATACAGTGCCAGGCGGTGACCTTGTTGGAGGGAGCGAACGGGGGGCTTGGAGGAGAGGGCTTGTGATGAGGAAAATAATCATTCCCCGACCGAGGTCCGTATCGATTTCACCTGCCCTGACCGGGAAGCGGTTTAAGAGTAGCCGGTGGTGGTGAAATGGTCAGCCGTGATATCATTAGCTTGTTGTTTACACGGGGAAACCGGGAGCGAGGGGGAAAAGGCTGAGTGTCACAAGCCACTTTCTTCTTCACCTCCTTCAGCTGATCAGAGGATCATGGTATCAAGGAGGGATTAGTAGCGACTTGGGATTTGTGTGATTGGTTAATTTATTGCAGTGATGGCAGGTCTTTCATCTATGGCAACATTTAATCAGCGCAGCCACAGAGGCTATTACAGGTTAGCTCCTTTCTGGAGTCAGACTGGATGTGCCATCAGCTCTATCACAATTCCCCCTGAAATTTCCAAATTATCTGGAACAGGCTTTAGCTCCTCAGTAATAAAAATTAGAACAGATTCCTGATAGAAGCTTTTTGCTCACACAGGGCCAATTATAAATAGCACAGTCCTGGCTTGGAAGACGGAAAAGAGGAAGGAAAAAAAAGAAAGGAAGAGGGAAAAAAAATCCAGGTCTGAGAGATGTGCGTGGAAACTTATCGTTCAGCCGCTCCGCTCTGATCCAAATCCGTGTGGCTGAAAATTTATATTAGATGTTATCACAGAGGCACCTAAGTCTTGAAAAAAATCAATGAAGGTTATCTTTTATGTTGCAGCAACTTGTGGAAATATTGATTTTCATTTTACAGCGAATTTGGAGCATCAGTTTGTAATCACTTCCTAGCTGACTACACTGTTTGGGCCACTGTATCTCTTACACAGAGGGGTTATGGGGTGGACGGTAACAGAGCTCAGCAGGGAGAAAAAAATACAAGAAGAGTATTGAAACCACTGGAGTGAAGGTGGAAGGTGGATAAACCAGAACAGAGTGCACAGAGAGGGAAGCTTAGAGGCTCCCGCAGTGAGAACTGTTAGTTTGTTAAACTGATACCGAATGATAAGTGCAGCATTCACACAATCCAGTACGAATTAATTGTACTAAGAATACAAATTATTGAATAAGGGCAAAAAAAATCTAATTTGGCTCTCTTTCACTGTGATACAATGTTAAATTTGTAACTGTTTTGCTTAGGTCACATATCAGTATTGCAATATTCATTGAATTTAAAAGTCATTGTTTCAAGACCACTTATATATTTTTATGTTCCGAGGGTTGAAAGTACTTTGTTAAATTGACTGCAATCACCAAATAGGAACTGGGCCAGAAGAACGAGCTGCAATGTTTAAACCTGCAGTTAATTTTGCTTGTGATTTTATCCAATCTGTTGTAGATTACCGTTGTATATTCGCCCCGTAAAGTGGTGACATCTGGTGGTCGGAGGTATGCCTGGTCAGGCCTTATGTAGCTAAAGTGTCTATTAAGCATCTGCATTTATATCTACTGTGTGTAATATACTCAAATTCACAATCAGTAGTTAATGTGGGATTGTTTGACAACAAAGACACATTATGTTTTTTTCATGTAACTTCAAACAGATGGTTAGCACACAGGTTAGACCTGTGTGCAAGCCACAGGTCAGTGGCTTGCACCACTGACCTGTTTGCAAGCTTGTTATACACCTGCTACTTTAGAAAGAGCAGAATAGGCAAAATGAGGCATGTGTGCTACAGTCTGTGTATTCAAATTAAAACAGTAGTATAATGCAACTTGACTTTTTTAAGTTTTATGCCATGTTATGACATCATTCCATCATCAAAAACATGCCAACAACAAGCATAGCTTCATTTACGCATGTTTGAGACATCCTCGATCTCCCATGGCAACCAGTCAGGGATGCCTAAACGCTTGCTAATACAATGCTGCACCTCTTTACCCAAAGTCCCACATTGGAACTGCGGTTCCCATCCAAGTTCCCGTCTCACCCCACACAGCTCCTCCAGACTAGCGGCAGCAGCAATTAGCAAACAACTGGTGGAACTGAACCTCTGTGGACCTCTTAAGAACCATTGTAAACAGAATCATGGACAAGCATCACTCTTTTGATGTGCCGTTGGGGTCGTGTCGGAAATAGTAGGAGGTTCTTAAAGAAACAGTGACCCAATTTCAAGGCATCAGATAAGCCATGTTGAAAAGTCAGTTTTCTTTTAAGCTATTTTTGATATATAAAGCATTTTCATAAAAACTCAAGGTATCATAGTTGATTGTTATGTAAAATGGTACCATAGGGCTGGAAAATACATAATACCGCCAGTTTAATAATTAAATATAGATAACATTATCAATACTGTTATAATAATGTCGGGCTGTTTTTAACAGCTTCTGAACATACATATCACTTGTATGTTTGCATGTTTTTGCACTTAAGTTGTTCAGTTATTCAGCAGATACAATTAGTATAGTTCCCCCCTCAGAACTGTTTTGGACTGAAAACAAGGCGTCCACTTGTGTGACTCCCATCTTGACGAGGAGTCGGTTTCCACAAAGCCAGTTCGTCGTGTGTTACCCTCGCTCTGGACGAATTGCAATTTTCTGTCTGTCAATCTGAGTTTCTCCTGTTTTCAGCCACTTTGGCCAACTCAACGCATTCACCTAAATGTTTCCATTTGCATTTGCAGATGCTTCGACGCCACGTCTTCTTGATCCCAAATATGTCGCGTGCCTTCCACGGTGGCACCTGCATGCGTGCGAGTGCGTGGGCGTGTGTGTGTGTGCATGCGTCGCCCTTTTCAAAAGCACATATTTTAGCTGTTTATTTTTATGTAAATCTGCATTTGGTGTGGAGGCGGAGAAAGGGGAGGTGGGCGTTGGTGCTTGTTGCTGATAAGTTTCCAACAAAATGTAGCCAAAGGAAATAAAAGAAATTGATACTTAAATTGGAGAATTAACAAAAAAAAAGTTTTATAAAAATAGAATTTCTCTCCATAACAAGTGTGAAGATCTCCCATGAATGTAATAGCTGGTGCAAGCAGCTGGAATATCATGAATTCCCGGAAGCGCGCAGAGATGGCAGAAGGGGCCCCTCTCGCTGCCTGAATAAGAGATGGCTCCAGCCTGGAGATCTGAGAAAGGGTTAATCTGATTCCCATTTCAGATAGTCGTCCTGGCAACAATCGGCCGGTCTGCTCTGCTCCTTTGACAGGGGTGTGAGATTTTCAGGTTACAGAGATAGAAGACTTTATTGTGAGGCTAATTTGAAATGTGAAATTGTGGATGACTTAAATTACAGAGCCCCCCCCCCCCCAACACACACACACATCCTCCCTTCTTTCTCTCTCTCTCATCTGCTGCCAGCACAGGATAAGAAGATGCCAGGAGAAGTATTAAGAATATCAACAGACACAATTTACTGTCTGTGTTTGATCAATTTGGCACCATGTCTTGCCAACACACAGGGTTTTATATATATTTATACATATATAGATACAGATATATATATATATTTATACATATATAGATACAGATATATATAGGTCTTGTTTTCTTACTGTTCTTTTTAATTTTGCCCACAGATCAGATCGCTATCAGCTCCAGAAGCGCTATTTTATTTGCTTTTGCTTTATTGGAAAGAAAAAAGAAATCTGTCCTCCAGCCTCCGACTCAACAGAGTTCATAGAAAGAGACACGGGTGGGTGGAGGGGTAGGAGAGGAATGGGGGTGGTGGGGGCACTGTGCTCATCTCTTGTGCATATCTGTGCCAATTCAGACCTTTAACATCCTCAAGTGACATTTGCATTTATCCTTGAAGGTTGTTGCCTTTTGCGGGGGAGAAGTAAGTGAAAATCACCGGAGAGGGCTGGTTTTTTTTCTTTTTTTCTTGCATTAGTCAGATGGACAGTGTCCTGTCCCTGGCTCGCTCAGATGGAAAAAAGAGAAAGAAACAAAGTGTCAAGCTTGCACACCCAACCTATTTTTTTTTCTTAGCTAAACTATTTCTGTAGCGTCTTAATAAAGAGAGGGATGTGAAGGTAACATGGTCGGAAAGTAGTGGCCTGAGAATACTGACACTGTGGCTACCATAGTGAATTACTGTGCCTTGCAAAAGTATTCATACCTCTGCCACATAGTTTTCAATTCAATTCAGCTGTACTTTGTTAATCTCAAAGGGAAATTAAATGTTGTGAATCATATAATTCACATTTTTTATCAAAGCAGGAAGGATCTCCTGTAGCAGTCTTCATTACAGCGGTTCTGAAGAAGCCTGTGACTTTCCAGTCTTATGAAAATGATGCTCAGGGTTTGTTTTCCATCTTTGTACAATAATCTCCATCCAATCTCCATGGATTTACAGCAGATCCCTGGAGATCTGATTTTAAAAGGTGACTTTTTTTAAGTAACTTTCAAAGTTGCGACCAATTCAAGCCGCTTTGCAAATAAAAAAAGCTGAGAAATGTCACGTGAGTTTGGATTCAGTGTCATTCGCTCAGATGTTGGGGCTCAGGGGTATTTGACATGTTGAACACATCTACTTTTAATCAGTGTTTGTTAAATGGACCTTGTCAAAGTCCAGATCTAGATCCACTAATGAACAAAATGTTTACAGACACTCTTGTCCAATATGACTGAGCTTGAGCTGTTTTGGAACAAAAAATGGTCGAAATATCTCTATATTTGTGTCACTTTAATTCTGCACCACTCCATGTTTTTCTGTCACATTGATACCAATAAAACACAAAAGATTTTCTCATTACAATGGGACAACATGCTGAAGTTCAAAAGGTACAAATATGTATGCAAGGCGTTGGGGAAACAGAACAGAGAAAGAATCTGGTGACACTGCACCACGGGAATGTATTACAGTGGACCTTGTTCTCTATCTCTATCGCTGTTTGGGGTTTTTTTTCTCTCTCCTTTTAGAAGAATAAAAGTCCACGTTTGACCTCTGACCAAGAAGAAAAATGACCTTACACATTCAGAATAATTTTCCGGCATATTATAAAAACCCTAACCTCAATCGCCCTTTGAAATGGATACTGATTCTTTAAATTCTTCCACCGCTTGTTTCAGGAAATAGTGAGATCCTGGTGATAGCGCAGCACAATGTGCCCAAAGTTCACCGCAAAACACTCACTTCCTTCTCTCTGAAAGTCACCATCCTATTTATTTTCCTTACGTTTTCTTTTTCTTTTTTTGATTACTGGACACCTGGTGTATTCATCCTAATCTGGACCATCTGATGCTGGATCACCAAGTTCACTTTCTCCTTTTTGCTCTTCCTTTTGCAGTGATTTGTCATCATTCCAACCCTTTCTGCAGCTTTTGTCTGGAGTCAAAAGCTGCACACACACACCAATACGCTTATTTGTGGTTTATGTTACCTTTATGATTTTTGGGGTGTTTATGGGGACGCACCCTGCACACATACAGACATGCAGATAATCATCCATGACTTTTACATTCTCCTGGACTGGACTGAAGTTGCATGCTATTTTAGCTCCTGAAATTGTGTCTTTATGGCCATTCAGGCAAGCCAAAAGCGTAACTCGATGCTTATTAATATTTGTTTAATCACCAAAATAAGCAAATGATTAGTGTCTGTTATCTGTCCTTGACCAGAAGACGAAGAGCACGGTCCCGGTGGTGCTGAGCGCCGGCCCCAGGTGGCTTCTGGATGTGACTTGGCAGGGAGCAGAAGACAACAAAAACAACTGTGTGGTGTACAGCAAAGGTAAGCGAGCATGCTCTGGTGTCCCGTTATCTCCCCTCACCTCGCCACGCCACCATCCTAAACTCCCTCTCTCCTCCCGCTCCTCCTCCCTCTCGGTCTCCTCGCTCCTCAAAGTCGCAAACATTCACACATAATTGCATCAGCACAAGGACACGTGCCGAGCCGCTTTTACCGCCGTATCTGCTTTTCTCATCCAAAAGGTCATTTATAATATCACTAAAACTCTGATTGGGAACTGAGAAACATCACTTGACATACAAAGTTAACGGTCTTTAAGATCTCACAAAGTAATTAATGCCCCTATTTTTTTTTTCCCTCAGTTACACTAGGGTGAATCACTAAGTGAATCACTATCATGGAGTAGATAGCGAGGAAAGCTTAAGAGGAGAAGGGTTCAGTTGCTCCCAGAGCAAAGCTGTATATCCAAGATAAATCAGAGACTTAAAAAGACAGCACTAGTGAACAATTTATATCAATGTGTTGAGACTACCTTTGATTTCTATTTAATTTTTTCTTTTTTTTTTTTTTTACACAAATAGGATGTATAAAATGCAAAAAGTATTTAAATGTAACTCTTTACAACTGTGGAGCAGAGATTAGGATGGAGCAGGTTCCCGCTCTGTGGGTTCGTTTTAACAGTGCTGCTTCAAAACCAGTAAAATGATCCATCATGCTGGTTTAAAGTCCTTCTAATTATAAGGCAGAGAAAGTGACAGCTCCATGAAGGATCGAGTAATGCAGTGCTGCCCCTCCCCTACCTGTTGCTGGGCACCTTCAGGCAGCTGGCCTCTGTGTTTCTCTCATATCTGACTAATTCAGATATGAGAGAAAAACAGAAACACAGAACATTAGCTCGATGGTGCCCGTTTAATGCTTTGCTTTTAATACAAGAGTTACTACAAGCTATTTTAAAAAATCAGTTACATCAGACATTTCTAGTGTAAAATATTTCCCTTAAAGCTGCAGTATGTAGCTTTTGTAAACAATATTTAGTTTTTTTTATTTTTTACATATTTTCATATTGTGACAGTATAACATGTTTTTGACTCTGTGTTTTCAGAAACAACCAATCAGAGCCAGGAGGAGGGTCTTAGTGCTTGTGCATTAGCTAGCTGTAGCTTAGCAGAGAGCGAGGGCATGTGAAACGCATATATGAGCATGACTGACAGTTTGGTTTTTCCTGGCTGGTTAATGGTGAGCTAGATTTTTTTCACAGATTGTGTGTGTCATGCAAAACTGTTGCAACATTGTGACGATTTTAACAACTATGTAAAAAAACCTTGTTTCTAAAAATTATACACTGCAGCTTTAATACTGTAATAAAGTGAAACCATATTACTTTTACTCAATCATATCATACAATGTATTGTGCTGATGTCTTCTGGAAAAATATTAAAATCCTCTAAACCTCACTTCTCATGAAAGTAGGAGACTTCAGCAGATATAGTAAAAGTGAGTCGTGACGGGCACTGAGCAGAAACACAGCACAGTAAATACGTAAATAAAGTTGAGCAACGGATCCCAAAGGGGCGAGGGAGAATAGGGGGCTCCATTTATCACTTTTCAAAAATTATTACCCCGTGACAATACCCCCAAAGCTGAAACGGAGCTTCTTCTCCCTCAAAGTGAATAAGTGGCAGGAGTGGGATTTGCAACCCGGATTTTCGGTCTCCCAATTCTCATCTACTAATCACTAGACTGCACTGGGGAGTTATCCTCTTAACCGGCTACTTAACTTTGTGCTCTTTATCACCAAATCATTAAAGTTTTGATAAGCTGTTAAAGAAGATTACGCACTTCTTTTAAAAATCTTCTAATCTTGGTGCACAGAGGCTGACTGTATGAAACAAAAAAAGAGCAATAACAAGATTTTTCTCTGTTTTTATTTTTTTTTCTCTTCTCCCCCAACAGCAGCAAATTTACAATGGCCAGCCTTCGTACATGTATTCCAGAGATAAGATCACTTACAGTGCGGGCGAGCATCGTCACCTCGGTGGGGTATTGCTGGCAGTTCCTTTGTTTGTCACTTTTAGCTTGACCTTATTAAATTAAACACAATAAGATCTCCAGACGAGAAAGTCGTTCTGTGTTGTACAGTATGAGTTCATTACCCTAAATCCTCCACAAGAATCAGAGCATGCTGGCCGACTGATAAATGCTAAATGATCATGGAGAAAATGTTGAACATAAAAAATTTATTTAAATCTCAGAATAGGGGTTGAAAAGCTTTCGTCATCTTAAAGTATATTTCAGGCAACCATTTATTGTTAATGTAAATGTTTGTACTTATGCCGTGCTACACACCTTTTTCAAGTTTACGACATTATAGTGATTAGAAAATAGGCTGTAAAATAATTTTGACACCATCTGAGATCAAATATTCCCAGAGCTGTAACTCTTTCCTTGACTCGCACAGCTTTGTAGTAATTTTTGCCAATAAGAGTTAGATAAATTGACTTGGCGTCGTTTTTTTTTTTTTTTTCCTCCCAAAGATTGGTCCACCTTTTTGCTCTTGGCTATCATTTTTTTTCCTTACAAGGACTTGGAGTAAGTTCTGAAAGTGTCGAAGTGTTTGATGCCGGCCAGGCGTTTGACTCTTGCATCCAGACTATGACTCGATTTACGCCGCTCATTCTTCTCCATCGGCTGCTTTTAAATATTCCAATCTATATGTCTTGCGCGGCCCCTCCGGAGGTGACATTGAAAAGTGAGTGTTGAAACTCTCAAATCTTTGTCGGGTTCAGTATTGAATTTGGTCCTCCTTTTTTTGCTTCAGTTTTGAAGTTGAGCTGGAATTGGGTTTTTCATATCGAGTGCAGTGTGGCTCAACTTGGGGGGGGGGGAGGATCGCCTTCCCGAAGTCTGACAGGAACTAACTTTATACTTGGATTGTTAATATCTTCACTCTGGTGCCGTTTCCCCTCTGTGGGCTGCTTCATTGCTCCCTGAGATGCGTTATTTATGGAAAACAGTGAATATCTCAATGCACAGTTTGCTTACAGAATGTGTTCTGGCTCACGTTTCACTGGTCGCGGTTTCCTTTAAGGCTGCCTGCAAAGATAGTAGCACTTCACTTTGGATGTTTGCCCGTGTGAATCTTTGGGGAGAGAATATCTAAATAAAGAGCAGTGACTGGTTTGAGTGGCTCTGCCCTTGTGGCGTCCGCTCTATCCTAGGAAGTCCGTATTTCCTCTCAGCCTCTGTTCCAAGAACTTGTTGTATTGTGCAGAGATTTAGTGTGTTTTCACATCAACATTGTGTAAATGATGCATTTTGACATTATTTAGGCGTGAGTCTATGTTAAATCAATCTCTTGCCCTGATTTAAAGCTATAAATGGGCCATACATGTAGACCACCAACTCAAAACTGCATAAGGATCACTGAAAAAGTCTGAGAATCTTGCAGAAATGCCTGGAAACCCATAGAAATCATAACAGTTTTTATGATTTAGGATAAATTAGTTAATTTTGTGCTGTTTCTTTATATTGCATTTATCAATATGTTTTTTCAAAAGAGCATGAATCAGAACTTTCAGCCAGATCCAGTGGCATCACCTTTGTGTCGTCATAGTTACATGATGTCTCAAGGCAGATGAGGAGCAGATTTTGAGCTACATTTGTAAACAAAACAAAAAACAATATGAAAAGCCATTCTAAAGGTAGGAGAATAAAACCATGTCTGGAAAACATGGACCCCTGGTCCTCATCAAATATTAAACTATTAAGCTCATCCGGTAAGTCAACATAATTCTAATGAGAAAGTTCTACATTTAAACCAAGCCCTTTTTTTTACATTGAATAGACGCACAAAACATTTAGAAATCCAAATAGTTTTCACTTTCAGACCCAATCTATCCTAATTTTAGCGAATGGGCAACTGTTTCAATCTTTGGTATTTCCTGTTTTGTGCAGTTTCAACTGTCTGAAAAAGCTTCTTTCAGATGAACAGGCAAAGGCAAAGCATTAAAACAATGTAAAGAATGCCCTAAGAGAGATTTTTTTAAAGTATTTGTACTCTTACTGTTCCCTTTCTTCCAGCAAGGGGCAGTAAGAGCCCTGCAGTGGAAATAAGGAAAGGAGCAATATCTGGTTTTCCCAGGCTGTCAGCATGGCCCTGTTTGTTTTACATTAAACTCCCAGGAAGAGCCTTAGCAGCCAGCCATTACTAAAACTCTCAACTCCACCACTGCGCTAACTCATTATCGAGAAATCCACCTGGAACTCCCACAATGCTCTCTCCTCCACACTCCGACAGTTGCTTTGAACCTCAGAAGTTATAGGAACAGGCGGCAAGTCTGCAGAGTAATTATATGTTACAGTAACACCGGAGACCATGGAGAGAGAGAGTGGGGATGACAGACAGCAAGACGGAGAGAAACGGGTGGGGAATTTTTCTGTACAGATAAACAACAGGAACGATAAACACTGCAGCTGGAGAGGAGGGAAGCCTTAACAGAGAAAACACATTCAGACACATTTTGATTTCTTTTTTTCTTATCGTCTAACTCCTGCTAGTTGAGTACGTTAGCAGTTCAGATGCTGCAAATCTTTATGATTGGAGGTTTTTTTAGCCTATTTAAGCAAAACCCTGATTCTGTTTCAACCAAGCTGGTTTTATTTTAAAATGTAGCTATGGTGCTGTAGCTATGAACCGTCCCGTAGTTAAGCTATCCTCCATAGCCAGCTGCAGTCTAGTTATGATGGGCAACTAGGCTGCTACCCGTGAACTTAGCCCAGTTAAATTATGTAGCCCAACTAAATTTGGGCTAAATTTACAGGTCTTAAACCAGCTGATGATAAGTTGTTATGCTTCTCTTATTCTATGAAGAGCAAAACAACAAAAAACCTTTACAATAAACATGCTTACTTGGGAATTTAGTTCCACATTTTATCTCAAGTTTATGCATGAAAATGAAGACACATATAAAAAATGCTAAGAAAAATAATATTTGAAAACTTGCAAGATTATTTTAGCAGGAGGAAATTTATTTTTTAACTTTTCTGCTTTACTTAATATTATATAGTTTTGGTTGTATCTATATATGGATAATACACCAGGGTGTTTTCACCTAAGATTATCTTCGCATTGTTGAGTACTAAAATAAAACACGTCTCAACTCACTGAGCCTTCATTGTGCCTATTGTTACCTGGTGTCTGGATCCAGTGAAGCTCCATGTTTGTCGACTGTGAGCACATTATGTGGCGTCAGTCAGAGGTCACCCAAACTTTTCAGCTATAAGCCTCTTAAACCAGACCAGCATCCGGATACAGCATGTCCAATACGTCTCCAGAGCAACTCAGTTTATTGTTGCTGCTGAAATTCACCAACATGATGAACGTTTTACACAAATCCAGACAGAGCAGAATTAGCCAACTCAGTCTTTGTGCAATATTATGTTCTCCAACTCGTGCTCCCTCCCTTCGTTCGCTCTGCAGACACGCGGTGAACTAGTGGGATCCATCTGACTCTTGTTTTGGGTGCTAATAATCAGCCCTGCCACATCTGCTGTGAAAATGTCTATATTTTCCTAATTTGTTTCAGCTCTGCTCCCGTGCAACATGCGTGCTGCATCAAACGCTGAGAGGAGGGGGGACTCTTACAGTTCAGCATTTAATTGTTCGGTTGAACCCCGGCTCTGTCGGAACAACTGCGGAGAATAGGAGGAGGTACGCGAGGTTATTATCTGTTATCTGGGAACATAGCGAAATAGTGTGACGGAATAATAACTAAACAACCGACACAATGTCAAAATTTCATTATCAGTGTATTAAAACAAAATTGTACCCTAAAGGAGTACCCCCCCCCCCACCCTCCACCCCAGTCAGCCCCCCTCCGCCACAGCTCCAAGCAGCCGACTAATTATGTTTAATTAAAAGACAACAGAGATCAACAGAATCATTTTCATTTGGAAATTATTAATGATTCCACTGCAACAATAATTGATTGCAGTGAGCCACGCGATAACTTGGTACGGTCAGGCTGGAGTGAGCCGGGGAAAAGTGGGGGGTGATGGGGTGGGAGGAGGCTGCTGCTGATTTAGGCTTTTTGGCACTCACTGCCTGGGAAACGTCTTTGAGCCGAGGTTTCTAAAGCAGGAATTTAGAAGAAGTTTAAAAAACTTTCTGAAATGAGGAGGAGAACTAAAGCCAGTCTTAGTTTCTGAGAGAACCTATCTGTTTATGTGATGCACACGTCATTAAACAACAACGACACACATTTTACTAAATTGTCTCTCTATGCAGTCACAGACAGATGGCTGTTTCCTGTGTGATTTTATTCATTCATATACTTTGATCCACTTACACTACGATTGTAAGTGGACACTGCTTTCTCACTTCACTACATGCATACAGACTCCAGACGCTTCCCCTCCATCAGCCTCCTGTCTGCATTGTGTCCTCCCACCATGCACATCCACTGCAAACATCACAGAAATGCTTTATATTGTTTGCTGACATATATATGCCCATATGCATTCATTTTGTGCTAAAGCCCCCCAACCCCCAGACAAAAACCACAATACAGGGGAAGGAGGGGGAGACATGCTAACCACATGATGGACACTGATGAGGGACAACACTCTTGTTCGCACATATATCTGTTTACCGTGATGTGCTCGCCGTCTCAGCCTGCTATGCAATACGCTCTAGCAGCATGTTAGCAGCATGTTAGCAGCATGTTAGCGATCCAGTCGGTCCTGCAGTGGCATGTGCCGCTGAGGGTGCGGCGCTAATGAGCGTGGGCCGTCCTCAGAGCAGGAGGGTTTGGGGTGTGCCATTCACTCTGCATATTTAAATGCCTTGTAGAGCTTAAGTAGGCCCACTTTTCCATGTCAGGGCAGCGTTCAATCCTGCTGCGACCATTAATTATGATACCATTGTGCTCCAGTGTGGCTAATAAGAGTGATGTATTGCACCCTCGTGGCATTATAATCATCTGAGTGAAGTACCTGGACTTCACGGCGCTCGTTTTAAGCACATAAAGAAGAAAGGAGCCGGAGTGAAGTGGGAGCGTTTCTTCCCTCGGCGCTGACCACTGGCGTTCTTCTTGATTTGACAGCAAGTGAATATCTAATCAATAATACAAAAACAAAAAATAATAGCAATTCTTTTTAATTTAGTAATGCCAGACAAATGAGTGACAATAACCCGCATGAGGCTCTCATGAAGTTTTTCATACGTTCTCATATTACAACCACAAATATTTACTAGAATTTTTTAGGGGGTTTTCTGTGACCGACATGAAGCACAGAATGAATTTAAAGCAGTGGGGTTGACTTTTTCTTTTTCTGAATGAAGATTTAAGAAGTGTTCTCTCCATTTTTGTTCAGCCATCCTGAGTCAGTACCACAACAAGATCTTTTGCTTCCTTTTGCTTTTGACTGCGTTTCTACTATGAGCGCACCGATCGCCCTTTTCTGGCCGATCACCAATCTTTTAAAAGCTCGACCTGCCGATTCTGATTTTGGCTTCTGCCATTTTGCTTTGTGTCTGGAAAGCAAACAAACCACATTTAAGCATCGGCCAATCACCCAAAGAGGGAATAAAACTGGGCCCAGTAGAGACTAGGCCCAGTAGAGCCCAGTCTCTACTGCGCTCTACTCTAGTGGGCTACTGTAGAGCCCACTAGGCACACCTGGTCTCTACTAGTTATTTATCTAGGGATTAGAATTTTGCTTCTTCTTCTTTGCAAAACAAGCTCAGCTAGATTGGATGCAGGGCACTTATAAGATACTCAATTAAATTTAGGTCAGGACTTTGACTAGGCCATCTTGTGATAGTACCACCTCTTATATAGCAGCTCTGGATGTATTAAACATTGACATTGTGGTGAAAGATGAACCTCCTTCTCAACTCTTGTTCAGTCTCTAACAGATTCTCTAGTGCCATTAACCCTGACCAGCTTACCCACAGCATGATGTTGCCACCACCAGGTTTTGTGGTGAGAAACATACTTTTTATGTTGTCTGAAAGCAGCTGGTGTCACCGGAGTTTATTTTGTGGTGCCAGATTTCATTTTGTACATTTTTCTTTATTGTCGCTCTTTCTCATCAAATCTCAGCATTGTAATCGGTGGTTGCAGCGTGACAACACGGGAAGCGGCTGAAGGGGGGGTGAGGATTTGTGTCTGCACAGGTCTTACAGGACGTCTTTCCCTCACAGAGCTGGCTAAGTGGGTTTTAAGAAGCTTCCTCTTAATATTTTGGTGCGCGTCTCCTCAGCAAGCCTTCGGTACTGCTGGAGGGAAAAGAAAAAGAAAAAAAGATCACATTCCATTACATTAATCACTGCAAGTTAATGTGATTATATGTACTTTATATTTCCCTTCTTAACGTCCCTTCCCTTAACGGCATAATCAATGACCGTTTTATATTCATTGAAAAAAGTTCAGCGGATATGAAAATAAGCCCCTCGCGACTCTCCCTTTTTTAATCTACTCTGGGATCTGGGATCGGTAATTAAAGAGTCCATCCTCCCTGTGTGTCTCCTAAAAGAGGGCCCTTAGCCTGCTTTTTGGGGCATGGGCACCCAAAAAGCCCCAGCCCAGGAGGTGGTTGGGCCCCCCCAACCATCTCCACCCCTCGGTCTCTGCCGCGCTTAAGTAGGTGTGAAAAGCATTGTCAGTGTGCGTTGGGATAAAGTTCCGCTGTTGGACGCCATTGGTCAGAGTCGACCCCTGCTCTCCCTTCAAATGCGCATAGGCACACATAGATAAAAGATCCAGGGGAAGGTTGGTTGGAATAATCAGGGACAAAAGTTGAGAGAGGAGGCCTTTCTGCACATCCATTTTTTTTCTTCTTCTTCGAGAAGTGTGGAGGGGGGGCTGTTTCCATCTCTGAGGACGAGAGAGATGGAGGGACAGAGATAGAGGGAATCGCTGAGGTGGAGGGTTGTTTAAAGCGTCAGTCAGCGTGATGGAAAGCCACATGGTTAAAGTCTCTGTGAGGGCTGAGACAGGACTGTGGCGAGAGGGAGGGGGGGCAAACACCCCAAAGTGACGCTCCGACGTACTACGAAATGACGGAGAAAGGAAACGCACAAAAAACCCCTGTGAATCCCAGAGAGAGAGATAGAAAACACACTGCTTTAGCTGTAAATGTGATAAGCTAGTGCTGAGAATACGGAATTAAATAAAAATCTACTCTAGCTACATAGCACTGCATGGATAAGCAGCTGTTTGTTGTTGTTTTTTCTTTTTTCTTTTGATAATGTACACTCCTGGAAATCAATTTTTAGCTATGACCAAAAAAAAACCGTAATCAGATGTTCCTCTGAAGAAATACCTGCAGATATTACTAAATTGTTTTGTGGGGGTCGCCACTGTGTTCATAGAGGAGCGCTTCGGCGATAACCTTTCATACGAACCTTCGCAGCTAATCCATTTTATCGATCGTGTACCCACCTGTGTGAAAAACAGCGCAGCGGCCGAGGTGTTTAGAAGCCATGTATCGGGGGCCATATCGCGCCTCTTTCCTTTCTTATTGCGCGACACAGAGCAGCACAAGCAAAAAAAGCCGCCTCTAACACACACACCTTATCGGCCGGTTGCTTTATCTTGTGATCTGGTCCAGCGATCTTAACTGCTCTGGACCTCGGGGCAACGATGAACCATAAATAGCTCAGCAGCCGTTCTGCAGGAAGAGATCCGCCAGACGATGTGTGGGAAAGTAAAATTCTGGAGAAATTTTGGGAGATAAGATGGGACATTTCCATTTTAATATTAATGTTCATCAACTATAATTATCTGCCGATATATCTGCATCTTTCTATCGGTTGCTGTCTTTTTATCTGTCTAGCGTTCTGTCCATCTATCTGTCTTTCTTCCTTTATATCGTCTATCTTTCTATCTAACCACTTCTTAGTACATTGATTTCTAAGGCTTTTTTCTCGATGTCTCATGTGTTATAATTTTGTGTTTTATAATGCATCAGGTGAAAACTAGTATAATATCAGGTTGACATTCCTAGTAGCCGGACATTATGTCATACTCTTACAAATTCAATCAGTTTTGTACCATCACATTACATTTGATGATATGAAATACACATCATTCACTGGAGCCTGTCGGTTTAACCCCCAGCTGTTTTGTCCAAGGCTGTTGACCGTTTTGAAGCACTGCTGTCCACACCATGACAATCACCTCTTCAAACGGGCCACACTTTTTCCTTTCCCTCAATTCTCCAACTTCTTTTACCAACACACACTGAAACTCTCTTCGTTTCTGGTTTAGATTCCTGACCCTTATAGCATTTAAGCTCTATTAGTTGACTCTATTCATTCAGAATCACAACTTTCTGGTGGGAGTCCAGATTGCTTGTTACACAGAAGGCTTTTGAGCATAGCGTAGCATCTGCAGTCATGCAGATCTATGCAAGACCTCTCTCAGGAAGATGAAAATCTACCGGAGATGACCTCCGCCGTTTGGACTGGAGGTGTTGGAACAACTGCGTGCCGGGACCGACGGCGGCTATCAGGTTAGCTGCGGAGGCAAAAACATTCACCAAGCCCCCCTCCTTACTTCCCCCCCTGTTGACACAAACACTGGTTTTCCCACATGCAAGTCTGATGCATTCCATCTTCGGCGCCCTACGCGACCCGCTGCACTCCGCATCATCACTCACACGCCGCACCGTGGGCGCGTCATGCAGAGGGAAGTCGGACGTAGATGTGAGTCGAAGAGCAGTTCAACATGGCCGTAGCTCTCACAGATGCTAGGGCGCCATCGGCTCTGCTTACTGTAGCACCCTGTTTTTTTTTTTTGTTTTTTTTTTACATATTTAACAACGCCACGCCTAAAGCCTTGACCGTGAAATTTTCTGCTTATGAGGTGAACCCTGAGGCTTCACCCCCTGAGCTTTGCTGACCCGTGCCTGTCGCCGATGCTTGACAGAGACGGGTGCCTCCTGTTCTCGCCGAGCGAGCGAGCAAACGCGCGTGTGAGAAGAAGAAGAAGAGACGAGCAGACAGCAGTGCTGTAGGTACAGTAGCGTGGCTGAGCAGACATCGGTGTCGTCCAGGTCAGACAGGGCCATCCATCCTCTAAAGCTCCAGGGAAGAGAGAGAGAGTGAGAAAAGAGAATGAGAGAGCGCGTGGAGGAAAGATGTAGCGTGCGCATGAGGAGGAAGAGAGAGAGATGAGGGGGTGGAAAGGGTGGAAGGGGTGGGGGGGCTACTGATGCACTGTTTCTCTTAACTCTGTCAAAGCCACTCCATTGTGCTCCCCTGTGCAGTGAGTGGAAACCAATCTGTCATCGCTCCACTAGCCAGCACACTGGAAGAGGGCTAGACTGCTGGAAACACAAGTCTATTCAATGTGAAATGTAACTGAAATCTGAGCCGTTGGATAGCTGGAAAACCTTGATGTTAGATTTTTTTTTTTTTGAACCCCGCTCTCCCACACACTGTGAAATGAGGGCTGAGTACAGTATTTGAGTCGAAGCGAGATAGGTTTCTCTCATATCTTGCCCCCTTTTCTTCCCCACAGAGAGGAGATTGACATGTTTTGTTGATAGAACTCTATCCAAAACAACGTGTGGTTTGCATAGGCATGAAGGGCTTCAGTTAAAACCTCCTTGTGCGGCATCACCCCGCAAGAGTCGGACTGCTTTTGTTTAAATTTCTCTTTCTGGCACCGAAGGTATTTAGACAGTCGCAGTGACGCGACAAAGCCTTCCGGCGCTACTGTACGGGTCTCAGCTTAGCTTCCTCATTCCCCTTCACATCCCCATCTTACTCACACCTGTCACCTGCTGTTCGCGAACTCCGGCGTCAACATGGCCGCCCCCTCTCAGCTGCCCTGATCTTGCTAAGCCTGCATACCGTTGAATAGCGGCCACTAATGCTGTGTTCCAATGCCGTTCGGAGTCATCGCTCCCCCTCTCCCTTTTGCACCGTTTTCCCCTGTAATCTCCCCACACCTCGCTGTTGTGGGGTGGCATGCCTGCTGCTCCCGCCACTATTTTCCATCCCCTCTCCTTCACAGAATCAACACCTCCACCATTTTAATCCTTTTGACCCGAGCCCTGTGTGTTTCCCTGTATCAACAGCTTCTGGAGATTACATCCTGCTTGCCTCCTTAGAGCCGCAGGCTTCAGTCAGACGGGCTGCAGCTGCCCGGCACATGCTAGGGTCTTAGTCAGACACTGCTGGGTGTGATAGCCACTGTGGCTAGTTAGCTCGGTCAGGGTCAAGCCAGAGAGTGGGCAGGTTTGAAGAGCAGTGGGAGAAACATGGTAGGGGGTTATGAAGTAACAGAGGCTTTTGGAGACTCAAAGTGGACTCTGCGAGTTTGGACTGACCCAATCAGGAATTTTACACTGAAACACTAAAGGGATGGTGTATTTTGAAGTATTAATTTCCTCACCTGTTGTAGATAGATGGCGTATCACGGTGAGTTTGTAGAATAGTCAAGAAATCTTCACAGTAAGTCCAATGAAACCCAGATTTAGCTCATTTTAGCTAGTTAGCTTCATCCAAAGTGAACAGATTCACAGATCTTTATTGGCAGATATTATCACATTTTAAAGTTACATTGTTGGAGGTTGCTGTCTGAAATCATCCATTATATGTAAGTCTGCCTGCTGGGAGATGAATGGAGATTCACCAGTGAATCAATTGGCAACTTTTTCCTTGATTATCTCTGATCTAAATGATGTTTCCTTGTTCAATAAACACATCAGAACTGGGAAATGGGATGTATTCCATGTCTCTAAATACATCAACCAACAGTACGTAGGATGATTTGGCATTTTTTTATGCCATCACTGCTTATACATATGGCTCATAGTTACAGGCCAAAATTAACTAACAAACATTTTGATGAAATGTGGCCAACACTGTCATGTAGCATTACCAACATGATTGACTCTAAATCATACCTGTAGCTAGCTGCTTTTAGCTCAAATTAGCTAGAATACCTAGCTGGTATGATTGCTAGCACACTGCTAGCTGTTAGCTGTTTCCATCACTTTGAAGTTTCCTTCCATTTTCCACAATTTCATTGTGACATGATGACATATTCCTAATAAAATAAACAATATTATTGATCATTATATCACAGGATCTACCTTCAAAACCTGTCCCTTTAAATTCAATTGTTCTTTCATGGAAAGTGTATTTCTGATGTTTGCAGCCACCGTTCTCGGGGAACTTTATGCTCAAGACCTTCGAGTGCTACAGAAAGAAACCCAGTGATTTTCCTGCCGGAATTTGGCAACAGTGAAGACATGAAACTCCCTTTTTAACAGGAGGATAGCCATCTGCCAGGCCCCGCTGGAACGAAGGGAGAGCAAAGACAGAAAGGCCAGGGTTCAAAGGTCACATTGAGAAAAACGAAACAAATCAATTCATCTACTTATTGCAGAAGACATTTTCAGAATATTACATGCCCGAGAAGAGCTATTGCAGCTAACATAGAATCAGTTTTCTGTTTTACGTGAAGCTAGAACTGATGTTGAAACCAGGCGTCGTTCCATAGTTTGGTCCTCAAGTGAACGCTCCTCCTTTCTCTTAATATGGGTTCGCCTCTTTATTGACGCAAACTTATGCGATCGCTTCATTTCTTCCTCATGCTCGCTTCTCCTGTGAGCCACATTAAACCGAGCCTCCCGACCCAGGCTCTATACCTAAATGAAGCCTATCAGCATGTTGCCCCCTCCTATCACAGAGCAGGCCCTTTCGTACGCTGATTAGTGAGCATTTCGATTAAAATTCAAACACGTGCGATCCTCTGGTGGAGTCAATCGCCTCCTCCTACGCCTCCGTTCCTTGTTGCGTCTGTGCACGAACATACAGTGAGACGTACATTAACACACACACACACACACACCATTCCTCCCCTCCCTGCCTCTGTCTCGCCGTACCGTTCTCATGCCTCAGCAGAGTGCAAGGCTGATTTAAGGGGGCCCTTACAAATGGGAAGGTTGCGAGCGAAGACAAAAAAGCCAGAGACAAATCACGGCGCGGCCGCCTTCAAGGTTCCACCGCCAGAGCCGCACGACTGCGGGGGGCGGGTGAAAAGTGGGCAGAACGGTGAAAAATACACACACACTCCATCCTGTCACAACGCTTTTGGCTTATCTTGAGTGACTGTCAAGGCTGCAAATATCAGGGAACGGACAGAAATATATAAAATTAATAAGCCGCTGGATGTTGTCGGGAGTTACGACGCTTCATAAATCCCGGTCTGATCGTGGCGGACAAGGCTTAAACCCGTCGCTTCCTAATGCGCACAGCAAGTGTTTTGGACTGGATTTTCTTCTGTTTCGGAGATAGAAGCCCTTAGCTGGCAAAAGTAAGATTTCTCATCCACCCCCCCCCCTTTCTTTCCGTTTCCCTTTCATGAGTGACAAATATTAAAAAAGAAGGCCTGAGGGAAGTTGGCAACCGTTTCCACCTCTAATAGAAGGGCACAGGCGGAGCAAGGTGAAACCGGGGCCAAAGGCAGAGAAACGCTGTTCAAAGAGAAGCGAGCGGGGAGAAGGAGAAGAGGGAGGAAACGCTCTGAACTTATCAGTTGTACTTCCTTCGTCGGGTCAGGGGGTCCTGGAGCTTTTGTTTGTTTGTTTCTCACGCTGAGGGGATGGATGCTATCTCTCCCGCCATCCAAGCAGGTCTGCTCTGTCCAGAGCCGCCGGTAATATTTCATGTCAAGAATTAAGCCCGGCTGCCCACCAACTCCTTTCAACAGTTACAGAGCCACCGCATCCATCACCGTCCCCAGTCCTCTCTTTAGGATTGGCAGTGAAATGGGGCTAAGAATCCACTCAGGAACCGTTTTTTATGTATAGGTTTAACGCATGTGTTGTCAATTCGTTTATTTCAGTCTGCATTTTATTTTATGGAACTGATTTTTTGAACAGCTGATGGGTTTTCACATTGTAATCATAGAAGAATTCTCATTTTACTGAATGGTTTAGTCTGTTTTTAAAGGAAGTCTGAGAAGACTTAAAGATGCAATTTAAGACCACTTACATGTCTTGAGGACACATTTTGGATAACGTGAACTTTTTGGAGGTGACAGTTAAAGGGTTAAAATAACAACTTCTCTTTTTGTTTTAATAGATTGCCACATTTTGTTTCTTCAATTTGAAAATGAAAATCCAAGAGATGTTGGAGGAACGTTCATTCTGAAAAGTCCCTGCTTCCCTCAAAAATCTGTTTTAGGAAAACACATTTCTCTGTTTCAGAGACGGATCTATTTTTATAGACACAACCAAGATATGACTGACTGAGACTAAAATATGGCTCATTTTGACTGGATCAGAATGACGACAGAAAATGTCAATGTGTTCATTATGTCAGATGAGTAACCAGTTATCTCAATGTGTGTGTTTAGATATGTAGTAATAGGATTCACCCAAAAACTGTTTAAAAAAAATCTCTAGTCTGTGGAGAAGATTTCAGGCTAGGTTGGACTAATCTATACATTGTAATTTTCATGTTTTCATCTATTGGTTAATGCCAAATAAAACCATTAAAGTGCAACATTTTTCTACTCTCTCAATTAGAATACATATTTCACGAATGTAAAACTCTATTTGAAAGTGTAGAATCAACCATTTTTATTCAATCAGATTTGCAAATGTAGTAAAAATTCCAGAAAATCTGTAAATAGTTTTACACCAAAAGGTAAATTCGAAGCAGAAGCTAGCATTAGCCGGATTAGCAGCTAACAGGAAGTCACTGATTATCAGTGTTTACAAATGGTTTTCATCATGTCTGTAACTCCTTCACAGTTTTCTAACGTGTATCTAGACTACTGACGCACTAACTATTTGAAAGGAATACAGGCGTCTTTAGTGATTATTTAGTCAAATGTTGTCACTCAGTCCATCAAAGCTAATGGGAAACTCAAGAACTACTTCCTGTCTGTCATCAAAATAATAGGGTTGCACATTGATCCAGCAGGGCTTTGAGTTTAATACAAGCTGCTGTGAGGAGCAGAAGAACAAACCATTGCCCTCTAAGTGTAAGGGGATTATACAGTAAAACAGGGTTCCCAAACAGTGTCCTGTGTTTTTATGTCCACAATTAACAGCAAAGTATCTTTTTGGCAAGATGCAAAGGACAAAAACATTTCTTTCTGTTCATCTGGCCGTGTGCACTTTAACCACAGGCAAACTAAAAGCCAGCATAGAACTGAATGATTTTCCCTAGTGTGAAAATTCTAATTAAATGTAATGTTAAGCATCCATCACTCACCTGGTGTGACACTGCTTGAATGCCAGGTGGTACGTTTAAAGTGCCAGGTGGCATTTCTCCTGTATGCGTGTGTGTGGGGGTGTTTGTGCCATGTTGGTTTATTAAACATAGCAGCTACCAAATGCTTCGCCGAAAAAGATGCAAACTGTGATTTTTATTTATCCTTTTTTGCATCCCATATGTCCACTGCCAACTCTCCAATGTCGAATAACCAGAAACCAGAAACTCTTTCACCGGTCAGACTAAAGACAAGCGGGGACGTCCTGAAGCTGTCCGAAAACATCATTATCCTTTAAGTCAGTCCTGCATTGCGTTGCTGTGGGGTGCTTTTAGGCAGGACGATGGGACTAGGATGGGATTAGGGACCACAGCCGCTTCTGAGTACTTGAGATCCTCTGTAAAAATGCTTGGAAGGACCTATTTTAATGACTCAAACACCAAATATCGCTTAAAATGCGATATTAATATGCACATTAGAAACCATCTTGCTACAACCACCGAAGGCAACATCTGCAGTCTTCCTTGTTTCCATTCTTATGGTTTTGCAGTCAGTCAGCAGTAAGGGAAAGTCAACGGTGAAACGATATTGGCTGCTTTTCAAACACATGCCAATAGCATGTCAAGTAGCATTGTGGCTGGGTATTTCAGCTTCCTATGACGCATTTTTTAAATATCTGCTTTATAAAAAGATCCATAGAGAAGTTTCACACAAAAATCAATGACTACCGAGTCCATTTTACCTTCATCTTTCCTGCTTTATGGTGTGCCACAATGCCAATGACATTGTTGAACTCCTGTTCTTCTTTTTTGGCGGGGGCCTTCGATTGTGGAAGCACGACAGCAGAGGAATCCTCCAATTAGACGACTTCGCCCATCCTCCGAGGTTTCGCTTGTCAATAAAGCGTTGCCGATGACAACGACGCCCCTCCGAATGAAAGACTCGACGTTTTTGAAGTGCAAAACGCGCGTCACGTCGCCTCACTCAGCGACATCCAGATGAGACGAGTTGTCGGCAGAAGTGAAGTGACAACAAAAACATCTCCGGTGGACCAATTCGGCATAATGACGCCCCCCCCCCTCAGCCCCTTTCCCTCCTCCTTCCCTTGTTCTATTTGGGAGAGGTCATGCTTTTTGAACACAAGCTGTAGTAAAGTAAATTTATTCCACTTATTTCTTGTAACAGCACCAAAAAAAAAAGTAATGAGGTGTCGGAGATAAATATATGAAGACAATAAGCCATGCAGTTGTTCTCCTGTAGCCTGCTTTTTTGAGTCAATGAGCACGTTTTAGAGACTTCGAAGAACATCACCAGCTTTTCAATATGCCTCATCTGACTTTTTCTTATTTTTTTTTATTCACTTACATTATGGGAGTTCTGCAGGGGATTCAAGGCATAACATCCATAATAGAGGGGTGCCATCGTTGTTGCAATACTCTCCGACAGTTTTTTTTTTTTTTTTCCCCACTGCACACGCCGGTGGCGGTCGCCATGAATAATTCAATGGCTTCGTCCAACACAGCTCGGCTATAAACAGATTTTCTGTTCGCCGTCCTCATGGATTTAAAGTACAGGACAGCGTGAGAGCCAAAGCGTCACACGAGCGGCCCCGTTTGACCTTTTCTGGCATTGAGGTCACCTTAACTCAGAAAATCGTCGCTGTTTTCGGTTTATTGTTGAGCCCCTTAAAAGTGGATAAGCGTCGTCTCGTTGCTCAGTTCCCTCATTTGTTTATTTCGTCATTTGGTTTAAAACGTAGTCGATGATTTAGAGTTGATTTATTAAAGTCTAATAGAAATAGAGTTGGACTCCGGCTATGGATAATCACTTTAGTTCCTCACTGACTATTGTGCCCTGAAATAGAAGATATGAATATAACATGGACTTCAAATCCCTGAAAAACGTTTTTTTTTTTTTCTAGAACAAGAACATTGACACATCCACTGCCATTACTGCTGCTCCCACATTTGGCTAATGGAGATTTCACATTATAGCACCATGAAATACACTCAGCATTTAACAAAAAAGAAAAACTTTTTAAGCATCTCCCAGAAGAAGAAACGAGAGAAAGAATGGAATCTACCAGATTGGTTCTCTTCTTCTCTGTCTTTCTTTTCGCGCCTCGTCATTTCCGCTGCTGCACCGATGCGCCCTGACCTTGAACTGCTCCTATCGACCCGTGCAGATCTGTGGCAGTGACACATGTCGCGTGTCGGGGGAAAGGGGGGAAGCAGGAAGCGGAGGAGACGAGAGAGAGCGATCTTGGTCCGTCGCCCGGTCGGAGTCGGAGTCCGGCCCCCGTGTCAGAGGACCGCCATGTTTGGCCCCAAACACAAGCAGCACCTCATCCACTGATCTCAGCAAGAGGACACCTTTTGGGTGGCGGATGGAAGGGGTGGAGAGAGGGGTGGCGGGCAGAGAACAGTAAGAGGGTTCAAAGCTGCCCTTAAAGTCGTGTGCGTGTGGAGGAGAAGATGAAGAGTGGAAGGGAAGAGAAGAAGAGCCCGTCTCCAGATCCCGCTCTTGTAAAGCTGACCTGGCTGAAGCAGAGCCAAGCTTCCCTTCCCTCCTTCCTGTTGCGCCGCACTTGCTCTCTCGCACAAACTACAAAAGGCAAGATGCTCCTCGCAAAGAGACGTTCTTAGAACTGCCCTCGTCTTGCCTTTCAAATCGCAGGTTTGCCATCCTGAGGCTGAAAGCACGAGGATGAGGGCCACTGAGAAAAAAACAAAAATTCTGACTTTTTTCTTTGTATTTTGACTCTGATTCCATAATTCTGACTTTAATCTCAAAATTCTGACCTTCTCCACAGAAATTCTGACTTTTTTCTCAGAAATCTCTCAGAATTTTGACATTCTGAGATTCTGAATTGTTTAGATTGTTTTTGCACCATCAGGAAAATCTTGTCTTAAAACTCTGATTTGTAAGTAAATTTGGGACAGGCTTTCGGTGTTGATAAATTGCAGGCTTACAAATTCTATAGATTGTTTTCCACATGCTCACAACATGATTGACACATACCTAAGAATGTCTAGCTTTTTATTTGGATGTGGACAATGGACACAGAATTAGACTTCTGGGTTTAATTTTGAGTTGAGGGTCAGATTTCTGAAGGGAAAAGGTATCATGCTGAAACAAAATTCGGAAATGCATGAAGAATTACAGAATTCTAAGAGTCAAAAGTTTTAGCGAAAAGGTCAGAATTTTCACAAAGAAGTTAGAATTCTTAGAGAAAAGTCAAAAATCTGACAAAAAATCTGAATTTTGATAAAAAGTCAGATTTCTGAGAAAAACATCAAAATTTACAGAAAAAAAAGTCACATTTCTTAGACAAAAAAGTCAGAATTCTGAGTTTAAAGTGAGAATTCTTCCTCTTGTTTGTCAGTGGCCGTAATCCTCTTTTGAACATCGCCACACGTTGGATGACATTACCACACAAATCGACCTGATGTTTCTGCACAACAGCGTAACGCCTCACTGGACTTTTTTTTTCTTCCCTCGCCCTGATAGATTGCGCCGCACCGGTGGAATAATGTGTAATTGACTCACAAAGGCTCTGAAATTGAGATCAAAAAGCTCACTGAGCAAGATTAATATCGTTATTTTACAAAGATGGCTATTGTCACTCAGAAGACAAGCGCTATTGTGTCCCGGGGTTCTTGTGAAAGTATTTATCTTGGAGCATCAAAAGGCTGCCTTTCACCTCCAGTCGTAAGCTAATTGATAGACTGAGACCTCGTTTCTGTGCGCCGCATCAAGCAGAGACGCTGGGACTCTAAACGCGTCTGTAAATAAATAAATCATAAAGTTTGTTTGTTTTGTTGTTTTATTCTCCCGAGTCAAAAGGAGTCCCTTTTTTTTCTTTTCTCTTTGTCTTTGTCTTTGTCTTTTTTTTCTTTTTTTTTTGCTTTTGCACCAACCAGGAGGCTAAAACCCCCCAAAGACTGGAACGTTTAAGGAAAGCTCCTAAATAGTGGCTCTGAAGCCGGGTCTGAGCTTTTGTCATCACGCTTCAAGAATTTTCCTTTTAATGTACTGTAATGTGAAATTCAGTGGGGACACGTTTAATTGAGTTTTACACAAACCAGTTGGGAGTAGCGCTGGAAGGTAGGTGATGTTGAGGTTTTTAATCTCTGGCTCCGGAGAGGCTTGTTGACGGAGTGGTTCTTTCTCTTTGTGGGGGGAAAAAAAAAGACGAGGAAGCCTAAGAAATGATACATCCGTGGATAAAACCAATTGGCAACCCTCAAAGGGACGAGGGGAGGGGGTTGAAGGGGGGTTGATAAGGCAAATCCAGCACTTGTAGAGAAATAAAAGAATCCAACTGTTCATTAAAATGGGAAACAAAACAGGCGATTGAGAAGGAAGGCAGCCGGCTCGGTGGAGGAGCGAGCGCAACAGACAAACAGAGCCAGAGATATCAGAGGAAAGGATTGGAAAATAATCAAGGATTTGTGAGGAGAATTAATAAGAAAGATAGACACAAATAAGGACTTTTTTTTTGTTTGTTTCAGATGCTCTGGAAAATTAGGAAGGATGGACGGCAATAATTAAACAGTTGAAACGGCGTAAGCTACATGGACACCGATTAGAAGGAATGATTTAGATATGAAGGTTGCTTCCTTTTTGTTTTTATTGCTTTGGGCTGTAAGGCAGAGGGGCTTTTTGTAACCAGAAGGACAAGATATTCACTGCATGGAAAATAGTCAGAAACAGATTAATGAAGAGCTTTACGCTGACTGTAAGTCGGCCGCCTATTTCCTGTAACTCGAATAGAATCTGTCGAGAAAATGAAGGACCTTTAACCTTCGATGAAAAGCTTCTTTCAACATTGAAAACATTTTTGTAGCATAAATGTTTTTAGGAGACCAGACAAAAGCCAATCAAATCAAATAGAAAGTAAATGCTTAGTGCTCGCCATGAGATTAATGTTATTTAACATGAACAAGATTAGTGTTATTTATGGGTCTACCTCCGTTTGTCGGACTTTCTATAATTGATTAGAATTTAGCGGTCTGACCTAACGACCATTTTTGACCGATTCTGATGAAAGAACATTTCCAAAACAAACGTTCCATCACAAATATTGAAGGCTCAAAGGATAAACGGAGCTACTTCGCTGCAACCTGTTTAGCCTTCCTGTTCTTTACTAAAAGTCTTGCTCTCTCTCAGCACAAATGAAACGGCTGAATTATTTTCCTCCTTCTTTTGCTTCTGTATTTGTCATATTAAGTGAAGATTTTTACATTTTTACTCGAGAATAAAAAATGTTTGCTTCAAGTTGGGAAAATAAACAGAAATGTCCTTCGAAGTTGGAATTCCGAAATGGGACCAACCTCAAAATCCGTCATGGATGAACCACCTCTGCTTTGCTACTGGCTTAATGTTGCCAATATCAATGAATACAATAACCAGTTTGTGGCTTAGCTATTCATCTTTTTGTATTGTTTGGCTACACTAAAGCAAATGTTCCTTGTACTAAGACAAAGTTCAGAAACTTTTCCAAATATCTTTAGCTTCTGGGGAGGAAACCCCTTTTCAAACAATGCTGCAAAATATGCAAAGAAACACATTTTTACAATGTTTTTTGTCCCGCATACCTCCTGATTAGATGGGCTGCTGGACCGTTTCTTAAGTGTTTTTCTTGTCTGAAATGTTTCCGTTCTATGCTTGCTATTTGTGCTAACTTGAGGAACAAAGCGGCTTGATGAATTTGACTGGCAGCCAATCGGAGAAATGAGCATTTCAATAAATTATTCCAACTTATATTTTATAATCCATCCATCCATTTTCTGTTACATCCTTGTTCCTAGCTGGGTGCTGGTGCCCCGCGAACGTTTCCGGCGAGAGGCGGGCCTCTCTCCCGTCTGTTGCAGATACTTTATAATAGCAATTGGAAAATAGATTCAATGTTATGATCAAAAAATGTATTCCTTTTTTTATTCTTTGCTTTTTTTCTTCTTATCTTCCCTCCAGCCTTCTGAGGCCCGCACTAGCAGCCTCCACTGTGAAGAACATTGTACTAACAGATGCAGGCCACGTCCCGTTAGTGGCACTTGTACCACAGATTGAGAAGCGCAGATCTGGCATAAATCAGCCAAACCGTGACATTTTTGCGGGCCGCCGTAACACCTAGCGCTCAGCGAGTTTTGAAATGTCTGCGCTTGCTCTGAGCTCTGTGCCGGATATCTCTGTGCGCCGTGGCCAGACGTCGGCGCGCTCTTGCTGTCGGACATTTCTGACAGTGATTCACCTCCCGGAGGTTAGCTGTCTCCCACACCGTGACCCCGCTCTCTGTAATGAGGTTTGGAGTCAGGGACTTAAGGTGATGCAAACAAAGGGCTAATGAAAGCCTGAAGAGGAGAGACTGGAGGTAAGGTGAAGCAGAGGGAGGTGGGGGGTAAAAGGAAAGCAGCGGTGAAATAATCAGCACCACTTGTTTGATCGGCCGCTGAGACATTCCGTTGGTGTTTTGTGTGAAAGAGAGCAATTCATCAACATATCAATAAATATAAGGAGCAGATTATTATTGCGTTTGCTTACCATGACCCTCCCCCCACCTGCCTCACCTGCACCCCCTCGTAGCCCAACATAAATAATGTTCCTGCCGCTGCTGCTTGTATTAATTATAATTAGAATGCTGATAATGCTCTTTTATTGCAGGAGCTGAATCCGTTTTACAGTATTATTAAGACCCACAAGGTCACAGAAAATGACTGGGGCGAGAGATGGCTCCTTGTAAAGCCGGAGCCCAACCTGAGAGAGGGGAGAACGAGGCAGTGGGCCAGGCAAGACAGGAGGCTTTGGGCCAAGGAAGTTTCTTTATTTCATTTACGTGAAAATATATCGATCGCCAGGTCTTCTCAGTGTGAACTTTGAGTGTTTTCAAGGAGGCTTTGTTTTTGTTTTTTTCCCTTTCAAGGAAATGATCCAAGATGTTAAAGTAGCTGTGTCACTCTGGCAGTGGAGGAGGTGCACCATGTAAGAAGCTGGTTTCGTCCTTGACCTTAGACTGTTTGCTGCATGTTGCCCTCTTTGAAATTTCAAAAATAAATTGGCTTAATGGTAACACGCCAATTTCGGGAAAAAAACTCTACTTTTCTGATACATTGCAGTATTTTGCAAAACTGCAATGGAAATACTTGTTTTTCTCATCACGCGAGTCACATGATCAACAACTGCATAAAGTATTTGTAGGATAATGACGCAGAATAATTTTTTTTCATAACT
The DNA here is from genome assembly GCA_902982915.1 of Phalloptychus januarius. Lineage (NCBI taxonomy): Eukaryota > Metazoa > Chordata > Actinopteri > Cyprinodontiformes > Poeciliidae > Phalloptychus > Phalloptychus januarius. The sequence continues at coordinate 15,653,494 of CADWAE010000481.1, forward strand.
TATTGCATGAACAAACTTACTCACGTCATCGTAACTGCTTTTTATTGAATGGAAACACCTCAATTACAAAATTGTGTTGTCGTTTACTCGGCTAGTGGCGATGTAAAGCAACCAATAGAATGCATCCAAAGTTGAAAATGGGTTATCAGAAATGCCAACAAAGAACAAAATGTTGCTATGGCCTCAAACGTTTCTTAGATTTTCTTTTTTATATATATATCCTAATTTTCATCTATTTACAAATCAGAGAAGATTAATTAATAGTTTTTTGGGGCCCTCCCCTGGCCATGGCCCTGGCTAGGCGTTGGCTCAGCTCCGGCCCTGTAAATAGGAACATGATCTCCATGTAACAAGTTGATTTTCAGCAGTCACATGAATCTGTTTTTGAGCACTTTAAAAGCGAAGCCGCACGTTGTCCAAGCAAACCCCCGTGACAGATTACAAAGATGGGCCGGTTGCCTCACTTCCTCGCTTCTCTTCGGCTCTCGTTTGCATTTCTTGACAGTTCACAGGGCAGAGTGTGTGTGTGTGGTTTTTTTTTTTACCCAAATGTCGAATCTCAACTTACTCTAAATTCATAAGGCACCCCACTGGCCCGTTCCTCTGTTTCCCCCCTCCCGCCTTCCTCGTGGGTTCGACTGTCAGATGGCCCCACAACAATGGATCTCACCAGCCTATCAGCCGGCTCCGACCTTTGTAGCTTGCTGCGTTCCTTTAAAGAGTGGATTTAGCATTGCTTGGCGAGGTTCAAACCACCAACCCACGACACAGATTTTCTTTTTCTTTTTTTTTTTCTCCCTGCTCCAAATCTACATATCTGTTCAGTCCATTTTCACATTTAAAATGCATCACCACACGTTAAATTGGTCTCCTCCCAATGCAGGGGGGGGCAGAGGGCTGCAAGACCACAGTGGTTTGTCTCTGGTGTGTCTTCTCAGTGCATCACCTGTTAGAATGACTAAGCCTGTAATCTTTATAGTCAACATGATCCTAATTAGTGCTGTGCATACACAGGGATTTGACCAAATTAGAGATGCATATTTACTTCCATGTTTCTAAATAACAACGTTGTGGTTTCACAACTGTAACTCTCGCGCGCTCAGTATTTTCGCAGCGTTAATAATCAGTAGTTTATTCCCTTTCTTGTGTAAGTATGTAGAGTTTTGGGGGTTTTTTTGCCTTTGTGTTAAAATGACCCAGCATTCCCTTGTGAATGCGTGCATCTGTCATGAAATCATACAATCCATCAGCCCTCATTGAACTGGGCGTTGACTCCGAGCCAGTCGGTGGGGAATCTTGATTATGGACTCTGTGATATTGTAAACAACTTGAGATTCCTCTGAATGTTTTTTGGATTAATCGGTTCGTGCAGATGTGCACCCTCTCCCACCCCCCTCCAATCCCTCCCCGCCACCCATTCTTTTTCGGCGCGCGCCATCTTGAAAGCTCATTTCCATTTCACCATCCCATTCTGCATACAAAGCAGATTTGCAGATAGGTAATCCTTGTAAGTTTTTTTTAGTTTCTAAAGACAGGTTATTAGAGGATTGAGTGTGTCTCTCTGAGTGTGTGTGTGTGTGGAAGAAAATGATGTACTGTTTTTTTTTTTAGTTGGTGACAATGAGCTGCGTCTCAAGGCGAGAGACACGGTAAATGTCTGTCTTCACCTCTCACCCAACAACATCCAACCTCCTAAAAAAATGAGCATACACCAGGTACCCTAGCAACCACATCAGAACCCCCCTTACACACACACACACCCATCCTCTCCAGCACTGCCGCCCAGATTTCTTTGAAACGCCTGAGGCTAGAAAGCTGGTTACTCTCCCCCTTGGCTTCCAGCTCCAGATTATTTGCCAGAGCTAGCTTGCACCCATCATTTCGCAAGACCAACTACCAGTGCCCCCCCACCATCATCACCCACCCAACACTGTCTCAAACATCCGTGCCCCCCACACACACACACCCTCTCCACCTGTCACCTGTCAAATGCACCCCACCCTTAAGTGGCCGGTTATTTTCCACTGGTCTAAGATGTCTTTCATATCATGGCTCATTAAAGCGCAGCGCAGCAGGCAGCATATTTACATAGGCTATACCGGGGGAGGTTTTAATTTGCGTCGGTACAGAGCATGACCGGAACTGAGCAATGCATCGCCAAAATGACTTCTTCACACGCCGGCCCACCTCCTTCCCCTGCACCATCTGAAAACATGTAGCCGGGTATAATTGCTTGAACCAGGGCACAAAGTCTGAGACAGAGCCCGTCGTCGAGGGGAGGCCGAGGTTTCTCCCCCGGCGACAGAGCGGGTAGGCCAATCAAAGCCGGGCAAGCGAGCGAGCGGTTGTGATCATTCGACTGAATATATAAAAACCATTAGTCTCTTCAGAAAGTCCAAACTCTTTCAAGCGGTTTACAACTTTCTGATGTTTACTCACTCCGACTGGCTTTCGTTTTCATGGCCCAGCGCAGAGTCCAGCCGTACTGCCAAACGCAGCCCCGCTCTCGCCGCGGTAATGGCCGTTTTTATGCTTATTTAGCAATTGAGAGGCTTTTTTTTCTCTCTTATCCAACACTTTAATTGGTATCGCAGAGCTTCTGTAGTTTTCTCTGTTTATTGGTTGTGTTATATATTCAGATGGGACTTTTTTCTCTTTGCGTGTGATTAGTTTTTTAAGTTTCTTAGTTTGGCATTATTAAATATTCCAAAACACACTGCTTTGTCACATCTCAACCAAAAACCATACAGAGTAGCATGTAATTGTAAATTGTAAGCCAAGGTGCATAGTTTTCTAAATTAAAAAAAAAGCTTAAGTGTGTCATACATGGTTTTCACCACCGGTTAACCCAAAATAAAAGTCAGTGTATTTTCTAGAAGGCATCTTATAAGTAATCATATTACATTGGTTTGTGAAAACTAACACTGTGAATTACTCTGGGCAATGAAACAAAGTGGCAGCAGCATCAATCTTTTTAGCAGAGGAAGGAAAAGTTGGTCAGAGCCAATGGGACTCCTGGAAGAAAAGCTGTAGAAGACGTGAATGGGGTGAAGGTTCACCTTCCAGCAGGTCAGCGACCCAAAACATACAGCCAGATCTACAATGGAATGGTTTACATCAAGCATGTTCAGGTGTAGCAATGGCCCAGTCAAAGTCCAATTGAGAATACTTGAAAATCAATGTTCACAGACGTCCTCCTTCCAAACTGATTGAGATTGCGCTCAAAAAGAGATTTTATGTGCCAAAAATAGTTCACACATAAACCTGCAGCAAATGTAAACTTCTTCTGTAATTTCTGCAATCTTTTCATGTTTCAAATTTCAAATGGATTTATTTGTCAAGGAACAGGGCTTATTAACAAATTAACCAATATCATATCATTTAAGAGTGCCTGAGAGCGCAATTAGCTAAGATGAGCTAATCGTCATTGCCAGTCCATTTGGTAGTTGTTAAAACCAACCTAAAAAATAACTAATTTCATAGTATTGATTCCATTCAATTCACTTAAGATTTTTTTTTACCAGCAAAATGGTTTCAAAACTACCTATCATTTTTCATCCCAATCCATCGAAGTTTGTGTGAGAAAATACTGGAAACTTCAAGAGGCCAAAGTACATGTATGAGACACTGTCAAGCTTTGGGGGTGTTTTTACTTGCTTTTAGAATGCTAATTATGTATCTGACAAAACAGTCAAGCTGCCAACCCTGTGAATTTTCTATCACAAACTGCATCCTCAGATAGGATCTCCGCCGAGATTCACCTAAACCCAGCCGTCCCAGGAGCGGAGACTCCCGTATAAGTTGAAGATACCGCTATCAGCTGCCAGTTCAGCAATCTATTCAAAAAGACAAGGAGCCACAGAGGCTAATATTGTCACAAGAGGCTCCGTGTCACTCCCAAACGACGCAGAACTCTGGGATTTTCAGCAGTCGCAGAGTCTGCTCCTCAAACATTTGTTCTCCTCCCACATCTCTCTATGGACTTGTCGCTACAAACTGGCTCCTGCACACGCACTCCAAATAGCAGGCTGTTCATCATGCATTGTCATAGAGCGCCCCCCCCCCATCCTCCATCCCACCCTTACACAACGACCCCCTCTTCTGTCTAGTCCAACCGATGCTCCTGTTGGCCCTACATCCCACTGCACAGCTCCGATATCAATCAACGGCAATGAGGCTGGCTTGGGTTTCCCTCATCACAGCGGACCCGCGCTGCCTCGCCCCACGCCCAGGCACCACACCCAAGTGGGGACGGGTGCCGCGCCACGCCATGTGGGACCGGGCAGATAGGTGGGAGAAGTGGCCGGACAGACAATCGAGCAGACAAGACACGCAGCCGTGTGATTTCAGAGTAATTTTGGAAAGCATATTGTCTAATTTTGCCATCTGTCTGGGAGGGAGTGATGGCAGCGCGGAGCTCATTTGCCGTCTGCTTGCTTTATTGCGGCTATACGGAACAAGTTTTTTGGAGCGGGACGCGGGGCCTGGGTGCATCGCCCAGCGCAGCCGAGAGGCGTGTCCATTCAGGCACCGGGCTCCCGGTACTCCATCACCAGCTACTGTTTGTCTCTCACCGAGAAGCACATCCAAAATAACATACTTACTTATTAAAGCTTTGATCATTCGCTGGCTTGTGATTAAAAAATATACAACAAAGAGCTTGACAAACGCCATCTGAGCTCGAGAATTTGCTCAGATTTCTGAGGACAAGTTGTGGGGAAGAATTGTTTTGCACCCAGCGTCCGTTTTGAGCGGTGCCTCCTTCCACCAGGCCATAATGAACTGGGTCCAGTTTGCTCTCGCACACATACATCGCTGTCACACATTGTGGATCACGTCTGGTTCAGCTGCTCCTTGGCTCTGACATTAATACAGAGCAGATTGGTGGAGATCTGCAGCCCTTGTTGTTTGATCTTTCCTCCTCTTGCCACATTTTCTGGCACTGCCCCCCTGCCACACTGCGTGGCGCAGGCAGGACTGGCATGGCCTCAACGTGCCTGCCAGGTTTGTTCTCTGTCTTCTTCGCCTTCCAACTTATTCCCTTATGCCCGCTCCATGGATTCGGCTCTGCAAATTACAAGAGCTCCCCTACCCCCAGCGACAGCCTGGATTCAAGAGACCTTCAATCTATCAGTTTGTCTTCTTCAGAGAGTAGCGGTGCTACCTCGGCCTATGATGTGTCACTCACCTTCCTTTTTTCCATCGTAATTGTCCTCTACATTAAATTAGGTTATCTTCGTCATACTCCTTTCCAAGTTGAACTGAAAACGGTGTTCTGTGAAGATTCGGTGTTGGCACAAATTACATAAACTATCACATATTAGAAGTATTAAGCTGTAAGGCCATGACTAAACATAGGATACAAGCCAAGGAGAACAAAAGACTTCCCTGAGCCAGCAGAAGACTCAAGTTGAACAAACACCGTGCTTTATTATCAACCCATCCCCTTCCATTCTCCATTTGTTCAAGACCATCATTTAGCTCGTTATGGCGTCCCTGTCAATGGAGGAATTGAAATCGAGCCTAAATAGAGGAAAATTTTAAATGTCACATTATGGAATGTATGAATTAAAAGCAAACACGTTTCGGAGGCAAAGAAAGCATCAGCATCTCCCGAAGTGTTTGTTCAAAGGAATGACGTTTGCCACACAGAAGTGTCCTTCCTCTCACGGTTCTCCCTTGAGGCTTTGATCGGAAAGTTGGCAAAAAAAGAGGAAGAAAAAAACATCTAATTGTGTGTCGACACTCAATTTGTGCAGTCTATCTTTTTGCTTCCCCCTGCTCCCAACTCACCCTCCCGTTTATGAGTAAGCATCAGATCTCGGCCTTATCTTCCCCCCTTTTCTGCATTAAGCACTTCATTTGCGACTAATGGCACGCGCGCGATCGTTATCGTCCTAATTTATTCCAAGTTTAAGATGAAGCGGTGGATAAGGTGCGCGAGACAATAAGTTGAAAAAGCCAGCGTGATGCCTCAGTTAATGAGGCACATCTTTTTCCTTTCTTTTTTTTATTCTTTTTTTTTCTGTGCCGTCGGGGTCAAAAGCAGAAGGAACGCTGATTGAGAGCGAAGCGAGGGAAAACTGAGATGGCAATTCAGAAAAGAGAGGGTGAAGGAGACTGAACCGTGGTTTTCTTTGCTCTAAATGAGCGTTTGAATGAAATGTGAGATCAAACCTTGAAATGGAAGCTTGCAGATCAGCTGGAGTTGAAGACTGGCTAAGGGCCTTGAGAACCTATGAAGAAGAAACTGATAGAGTAAGAAACGGATGCTATGGACTGCACTGAATCTCCACCATTGTAACCGTTCTGCACAAAGTAGCTCCAGTTGTAAATTTAGAACATGTTATGTTTGGAGAAAAGGTCATGTTTTATGTCCGACATCATAAAGCTGTAATAATATTCTAACCTGGATGGAAAGTTAACAAACTAGTTTTTAGGAAACTAAACTTAATAAATATATTTGCAGTGCATTGCCAGGGACATTACACATTTCATCATGTTGCAATCACACATTGCTACATTTTTATAGGGAAATACTCTTTCTGTTTTCAAAGTTTTCCTTTACAAAGTTTTCCTTTACTGTGAAATTCCTCACTAAAAATCAGTGCAACCAGTTGCCTTCAGAAATCAGCCGGAGTGTACTAACCTAAATCCAGTTGTTGTGTGATAGAATCATTGGTTTGTTAGAGATCATTAATGAATGAACAGCATCATAAAGACAAGAAAACACAACATAGGTCAGAAATAAAGTTGTAAATTACGTTTAAAGCTGTGTTACTTGATATAACATCTGTCATTTGGCAGCAAAAATGGAAAGATTTACCAGAATCCACTTGGAAGCAAATCAACTTCAAAGACATGACCTTCCACTAGATCTGATAAAACAACAGCAATATCAACATAATTTACCATGACTCCCACGCTCAACTCCTTTAAACTAGCCAGCAGCAATTAGCAAACACCTGGTGGAACTGTGCATCTGCTGAGCGCAGTAAACGGCTGGTAAACACGTTGCTGAGGGCTTAATGGTTGTTGTGATGACTTCCTGAAGGCGGAGTTTCAGAAAGACCAGGAGCTTCTTAAAGAGACAGGAGCCCAATTTATATGCGTTACATTGCCAAGTTAAATTTCCTTGAAATCATGTTTGACATGTACACATTTCTACAACAACTGAATGTGTCATAGTTACTTAATTGTGCTGTAAATTGGCGCTACGGATCTGGAAGATTCATAATGTAGCCCCTTTAAAACACTAAATATTTGTAACTGCAGATGTTCTCCAAAATATTGACTGCTTTGTTTAGTTCATCTTCACAGAAACTTGCAGTATTCTTTGACGTTTGTCGATGGCCATGAAAGTAAACCGCTGTCATCCCTGCACATTTTCCCAAACCGTAGGTGCTCTGCTCACAAAGAAGGCATTGTCTCTACCATGAAGCTCTCAGATGCCACTTCTTCTGCTGCACTGTGCTGGTTTCTTACATGGCTCCGGCTTCATGTATCAAATTCTTTATTTTTGACCAAAGGCGGCCCAAAGACACAGAGCAGAACAAGAGATGAGCTCCATTCATTGGTTTGGCAACTACTCCCTCTTCCATCCACAAAAGAAATGAAAAGCCTCTCTCAGGAGCGAACACAACGTCTCCTAATGTGAACACAGGACCAATGTGTCTCTCAGGCCTCCTGGGCAACATATGGAGCCCTCCAAGTTAGCGTTCAAACTTCCTAGCGGCTATTGTGGAGAGTGGCGCTCTGAACGGGGCCCTCTGAGAGCTAATTAGAAACCCTGGTGCATAAACCTTGCCTGAGAGTTGCTGTGGGCTGCAACAGGGCCTAAAACAAGGCAGGATCTGTGCTGCCTGCAAGATAATAAACACGATTTGCATATAATTGTCGACGTCTGGCATCCTCTGACGGTGGCCAAGCCGCTCTTCTGAGACACGTTGATCAAAAAAAAAAAAAAACAAGTTTGGGCAGAGCGTTTGTTTACCGTCTTCTGTAATGTGAGAAAGATGTTTGGACTCGTTCGGGTTTTTTTTCCGTAAGAGTCCTGAATCCCAGTAAATCTCCCCCCTCCCCTCCGCTAATTATTCCTCTCACCCGCCGCCGCCTCAAACTTATGATTGGTTACAGATAATAAGGAATCCCTACAAAACATATTTAGCTGCAGAGTAATTAAGCTGTATTAGACTTCATTCATACCTGCCAGAGTGTAATACTGCACTGTTACACGGTGACGCTTTCAATTAATGAAAATGTCTAAAGCGGCATACATCTGGGATCAGCGCGCAGGCTTCCAGCTCCACTGTATTTGTCATGCGCTGTAAGCCAACACAATTACACAGACCTAACTGTAATTGCAAAAGTAGCAGCTCTCACAATGGCGGAAATAGAATTATCTCGACAGGGGGAAAGCGCTTGCAGGTCCAGTGGGTCATGAGAAAGAGGGGCAGAACAGACGGGGCGAGAAAGAAAGAGAGAGAGAAAAACGGAGAAACAGAAGGAAAAAAAAGTGCAACCTTTTACCAACCTGTAAATCATGTTTCACTTTTAAGCGGAGGGGAAATAAATAAAGTCGGAAAGTGCAATGATTTTGGTGATTTAGTGGAGCTTTTTGAGAAGCGTATTACTAGAGGTGACAGCTGGTGGGAGATAGGCAGGTTGTGTTAAGAGGAAAGGATAAGAGGCTATGACATTATGTCTGCGGGGTTACGGTGTCAGAGTCAAAGCGTGAGCCACTATTACTGGATCAATACTCCTCAGTTTTGCACTTATCTCTGGGCTGATGGTTAGCAGCAGCTTCTCTGGGTAAACACAGGTACTAAATGCCACTACTGAGAGACCCTCACCCACCCCCCTCCTCATTTCTCTACTGAGAGAGAGAATTATTGGATCAGAAAATAATAAACATCTTAACGTTCTCTTTTCCCCTTTATTTTGCAAGCAGGAAATTCTATAAAAAATGTATTTTGACTATTCTTCCTCTATTCTTAAGAGGATCGTTTTTGAATTGAGACTCTGTGGAAAGGTTTTAATAAACAGACAACATCTTATTAAACCTGCAGTATGTAACTTTTACAAAAATATGTTTCTTTGCATATTTATTACATCTATCACCATATCCTGACAGTATGAGATAATCTGTGAAAATATCAAACTCTTCCACCTCCTCCTTGTCAGACATCTGCAGAAATGCTTTATTTTTGACCAAAGGCAGCCCCGATATGACTGTCAGAAACAACCAATCAGACCCAAGAGAAGGATCGTAGCGCTGTCAATCAACTCTGTGTATGCACCACTAAACGTGTTAATGGCGGTGAAACAGCTTACTGGTGCAGGAAAATTGTTGATATGCAGTCGTCTGTGGACGTTAGCTATGGCTAGGTAGGCAGGTTAGACAGATTGGATCGTCAACTAAAACAAGTCACAAACTAGTGGTTATTAAACTTTACATGACTACAGCTCTATGTACTTTATGAGCAATACAGGAATGGCTGTGTTACCAAGAAAGTAAAAACAAAATATTGGCACTATGTTTAGAGACCAATCACAAAAAACAAGAGCAGAAAACATGGTTTGCTATGATGGTAGGTACTGAGACTTTAGAGTCGGCAACCCTGTAAATATATTTACTTGGCATCAATTTTTGGTATGAATCCAGATTAGCTTGACCCAGATGCTAAAGCTAATAGTTCAACGTCTGCACCTTGTTATTCCTCAGGAATGCCATGACATTTTATGCTAGTACTGTTTCATGAACCTTTAAACTGTTTCTAGACTAGCTTTTCATGAAGATTTTTACATATTTGAGTATTATTGGTTCTGAAAGTTGAGATTAGAGGGAATGTGCCACCAATTACCTTTTTGTGTGAATGCAAAGCATTTCCCTGTTGAAGTAAAGTGGTGTAAAATTAAAGTCTGTATTTTCTATATGACTTTCTACTATAAAAAAGTGATGTAAAGAACAAAGTGTTAGTCTTTTAAGCTGGTGCTATTTTATTGATTTCTCTCTTGAGGCAGTTACACTTCAGATAATCTTCTATTCTGTGTACAAGTTTCACACAAGAACATCATTGGTGGTGCACGGCCTGCTTCCTCCATTTACTGTCTCAATAGTTGTTAAATTTTCTAAAATAATAATCCAATGCTAACATGACAGTAGTTAAAAGTTGTTCTAGTACAGTAAAAGTCACCTGAGTGATAACGGTAACAGCTAGCTGTTACCTTTAGCCTCTGGGTCCAGCTAGTCAGAAATCAGAGATAGCAGGGATACCCACTTTGTATCTTCATTTACCTAACTAAATGAAGATATTAGCTAACTTGAGATTCGTCAATAGGTAGTCCAAGAGCGATTTATATCAATCGTTTAATATCTAATAACAGCTCCGGTCTCAAAAATTCCTTAAACACTCTTTAAGGAACTTCTATTACATTATCACAATATGTAACTTATGTTTATTGAGAAAAATCAATATAGCAGTCTAAGCTAACCATATTCTATTCACTTTTACACTACCTTACTTCCCTGCCGGATAGTTACTCTGACCAGAAATGCTTTGTATGTTCTCTGTTAGCGTTTCTGTCAGGAGGATTATTAGTGGTGCACCTGCTCTTAGCTCAATTTCCTCTGTAAATAATCATTGGCTTCTCTCTAAATAGCTGCCCAATAACATAACGTCGGTTTAAGAGGGTCATGAAGTAGAGTTTGCATCAACTGTTATGATGTTTTCAACACTGAAGTTGCTTTAGCGGCTTTAGCAGTTAGCTTTAGCCTCCAGCAACAACTAATCTGGGTTCATACCAAAAGTAATCTGCTGCAGGTGGGGCATTACCAACTTATGACTTTAGCGCATCCCTGTTTAATATATGCTACTAACACATCTATTTCATTTTGGAATAGGTTTTGTATTCTGACCATATGGGTTTTGTTAAGTCCTGTCATTTTTTTTATACCTGAGGCATATAAGAAAAAAAACAATTCCTGCTCACACAGGAAAAAGGAAACACTGTCACAGTGAGAAACAAGAAAAAAGTGTGTACTTTCAAGTCTTTCATTAAAACTTCTGAAGCCTCCGAGTTAATCCTTGCTGTACATAGAACAAAAACTCAGCATTCAACAATTAAAAAAAAGAGCCAAGTAAGAGAGAAGGGAAGAGAGACACAGAAAGAAAGATGAGGAGGGTGGATGGGTTTGTGGGGGTCTGACTACTGGCCCGATCACTACATATTCATATTCCTATGCAGGCGTTATCACTTAAAAGGCTTTCTAATTACAACAACAAGACAAAAACTCCTTGGATTCCTTCCAGACCCGCTAAATGATAAAATAAGCTTGCACTCTCTCTCCTTCTTAATCTCTGCAAAGCACCTTGGAGCCTCATCTTCCAAATACAGGCGAATGAATGTGAAAATGCCATTTGGAGATGCAGGTGTGACATTTGATAAGAAACTTCTGGATTAAATATGTTCTGCTAATGAGGAACCCAGCTACCCCATCAGGGCAAAACTATTGGTCGGGATTGTGCGCGCGCGCTGATAACGTTCGGCACGCAGGGAAAAAAAAAAAAACATCCCAAATTCATTATTAATAAACAGCCGCAGTCTCTATCACATGGAAAGTCTGGATCCTTCAGTGGAGAGACTGGGATGTTGCGTCTCATTAGGAGACGTGGAGGGAAAAAAACTAAGAAGGGGTGGAGGTATTAACTGTTTTCATATTTTGCTGTTTGGGATTTTTTTTTTTTTTGGTGAGGAGTGTGGGGGTGGAAGACACAATTTCAAAGGGTATGTTACTGTTGCATTGAATGTTGGAACAAAAGAGTTGAAAGTTTCAAGGGATCTGGCACCGAGTGTAATACTCTGGCTATAGCTAATACGCAAAAAAAAAAAAAAATGGGGGGGGATAGCAGCAGGCTAAGCCATTGGTGCAGCAGAGTGGGAAGTCCCTGGCCCCGGCTTGACATTTAGAACGATTTGGAGAAGATTAAAGCCGTATTACTGCTGTAGTCCGTAATGTGGGCCTGTAATGAGGTGCGAGTGCATTACCGGCTAACTTCGCCAGGACGGTATCTGCTCTCTTCCTTTTAAAAGCGCGGGGAGAGGATAGAGTTGCCTGTACGACGACAATGACGGAGTTTTGGAAGTGGTATAGAAGGGGAAGGGACTCCAGAGGAAACGCCAGCTAACGGCGAGGTTGCTCCAGCTGAAGACTTGTCAGTCTAAACCAGCTTAGTTCAGCCAGCCAGTAAAGTGTCTCAGACTGACAGGCGGCACTTTGTTATCCGGACCAGGAACTGGAGGTCCATGTCATGGCAGGCTGGAAAAAAATTGTGTATTCAAATAGAAATTAGAAAAGGAATGCAGCATTGCAGTAATTCTGGCAGTTGTGCTGTGACTGTAATTATTTTTGGCCTTTGTTTTTTTTTTCTTCTTCTTCTTCTTCATTTACACACAATGGAAAGAGCTAAATCTGAAGCCGGAACTGCTAAGCAAACAAACAAACAAACAAACAAAAAAATGCAAGTGTTATCTGCAAAAGTAAAAATGGAGGTAATTTCACATTTAGCGCGTGCAAATGAAGGTCGCAGGTGTCGTCCGTCTGCTAAAAAACGTTCTTTATGATGTTAATTAGCTGTTAGCGTCACTTTCCTGCAGTCAAACCATGAGAAGTTCAGAGACCCCCACTGTTAGCAGGGGAGTCGTTGCCAAGAGCTCCACAAACAGGACGGTGCCGGGGCCGATAATGAACAGGTGACGGGGCCCGATGCCTATGGCGACGGGGATGTTGCCGAGACAATTGAATTGGGTCAGGAGAAATGAATCTTCCGGACAGCGTATCTCATGTTAAAACAACACACATTGCATGCAATTTGCTCATGCGGGAGGGTGATAAAGTGTGCTTATTTAAAAGATAAACAAAGGGGGGGGGGGATCTAGTGCAGTAAATTGTGCATGTGTGTTTATTCCCGATGAGTAACGCCAGAGGTTTATAGTCCAAGACACAGCAGCCGTACTTTATGGCGGCTCTGCGGGGGTGATAGCAGTATTTATGGTGCTGGAATTTATGCTGTACTGTATTCACACTGTACTCTGTATTTAAATGTACTTAAGAAGATTTGGCGTTTGCTCTCGTTGTTTGAATAAATGCCTTTAGAATGGTGCTGCCCTTTTTTTTTTCTTTTACAAGAGGTCTGATTTATTTTTCCGGCGGGATCCGGACTCCCAAGGTAAAATTCAAACATTCCAAGTTTTACTCGAGCCGTTCACAAATAGAGAGGAGGGTGCTGGGTGCTGGGGGGGGGGGGGATTCACCTCCTCTCTATCCCCCCCCCCTCACCCACTGCCACTGCTAATCTTAACCCCCCTCGCAATAACATTTCCACTCCGCTTCCTTCGACTCCAGACATATTTGCTCTCCCTCGCTGCTTGTGTCCTGTTAAGATTTAAACAGCAAACACAAAAACGCAGGAAGATAACCTACGAAAAAAGAGTGTTGTGGGAGAAGAAGGGTGGGGGGAGCTTTGGAGAGACTTGACTCCAAACATTATTTTAAAGACGGGGATCTGAGAGCTCGCAGCGCAGCAGTGGAAGGAACGATTATCTACCGTGATCCCCCCCCGCCCCCCCATCTCTCTCTCTCTCTCTCTTTCTCGATGCACCAGAGTCATTCATCTGCCGATCAACCCCCACCCCAACCCCTTATGCAAAGGCGGACCCCCCTAATCATGTCGACACCGCGTGTCAGCGCCGTGGATGAGCAGGGCCTAGAGACGGGGACGGCTCTGTAAACACGAGCAGGCAGCGTTTGGGGGGGGGGGGGAAGGGGCTTCCCGTTCCCACTTGGAATAAGCAAAAAAAAAAAAAAAAGAGGAAGATTTAGGGATTTTCGCGGGTTCCCAACTTTGTAGCATCAGCTCAGCGTGTTTTTCGGAGCTTTCTGGATGCTGCCGATGGGATGTTGTTCTTAGCTTATGAAGTGCCGCCTGCTTGTTATAAGCTATCTCTCTCTGTCTCTCTCTCTCTGTCTCTCTCTCTCTCTTTCTGTCTTTTTCTTTTTTTGTCAATAGAATTAGAATTTCAGAAGCTGAATCTGTTCTGCGGTTTAACTCTTCGGTATCTGCTGACCTTTGCTGCTGGCCTCTAATATTCAGATAACAAGCAGAATCTTTATGAGGAGCTCTTATTATTGCTGCTGGCGCCATTTTTCATTTGACCTCTAGATTTGTAGAACTTTTTTTTTTTTTCTTTTACACCTTTGTCGGTTATGAACAATCCTGACAGAGCAGTAAATCTAGTGTGGGCCAACCGTTCTATAAACAAGCTAGTACAATTGGCTGTATCAATTGGGACGTATATTAAAAACAGTGAGCTGTGCTGCCTCTCTCTCTCTCTCTCTCTCTCTGTCAGGATTCTATTATGGAGCGTGCTCCCGCCCCTTGTTTTGATACAGCGGTAATTTAAAGAGCGATCTTAATTGACTTATTTTTTTCCGCATGTCTGTCGGAGAGCTTGCGCATGCACTCCCAATAAGAGTCTTGTTTCTTTATTGGGCCACACACAATGTACTGAGTTCAATTTTACCATTCATAATGAATGCAGCCTGGCCATTCAAATGCAGCCATAAGCACACAGCAGATAAGAATTTAATTAAATGTAGATTAAAACCAAACAGGAAAACACACTAGCTGATAATTTTTTATCACGTCCCCTGGTCATATTTTTTTTTTTCCCTTCTGCCCCCACCACCTTCTCTCCCCCCTGGCACCCCCCACCCCCACCCCTCCGTTCATACTTTCGACTTGTTCTTCCTTGGGCTACATCTTTTCAGCTTGCCAAAAGTGGCGCCACGTCTCACCGTGGCGCCATGAGATTGTGGCAAAATGCAAAAAAAAAAAAAGAAAAACGAGGGGCGGTCACACGATTAATCAGAATCCGTGTGTCTGGGGGAAGATGGAGGCTGGCGGAGGATTGAAATGGGGAGAGGGTGGGGGGGCAAGGAAGGAATTAGTTGCTTCATCCCAAATTTGCATCATATTTCCAAAAGGACGATCCCAGCACTGTAGGCAAGGGGAAACATATCTTGCTCTCTGCAGGAACAATTAAATGTTTTGCCACAATGGGGAATAAATGTCACCTTCAGTATCAAATTGTCCATACTTGCTAAACATGTTGTTGCACCGAGTGGCTCGAAAGCATGCCTGAGCAGGGAGAGGGGGGGGGTGGCGGGGGGGAGGAGGTGTGTTTTTTTTTTTTTAAGTGGACCACAGCCTCGGCTAACGCGCTGTGACACACATTCAGGAGCTGCTCACCTCGGGCTGTAATAGTGTGTCGGACTCCACTGGGGATACAGCGAGCAACTCCAAGGCTTGTCAGGGATTTCCTCCGCCGCTGAAACCTTCCACCCGGGCGCTCGCTTACATATTCAGCCACTCGTAATTTCAGACTTTCACACGGTTAGGACTTTCCACCATGTTGTACAGTTTAATTATTATGAAAACTTGACAGGCTTAGTGTTAATTTTTTATTTTAATTTTTAATTTTTTTTTTCTTGCTCCCTATATACCGATGAACGTTTATTTATCACCATCTGGCATATTCACACTAGTTCATTTCGATTTTTTTTTTGTTTTTACACACTTGGACAAAACTTAAACAGTTACCTGAATGGCTTTTATAATTAATTCCTCAACAATGAGAAAAAAAACTTTTTCATTAGAGTTCAGGTGTGGGCGATACGGACATAAAGATTTATCGCAGTATTTTGCGGTGCTGTTGTGATGACGATAAAAGTGATGAGAACTAGTTCTAATGGCGTTTCTGGGTAACTATACGACTGTGACTGCATGACACAGTGAGAACAGGGCCACCAATACAAATACTGCTCTTGAAAAACATTTCTAATACACTTCAAGACACCTGCCACATAAAGAAGTATGACTTATATCACTAAACTGCTCGCAGTAACTGCTTTTAACCACGTTTTCAAATTTATTTATTGATACTTTCATTGAGGAAAATAGTAAAACTAACAATCTCGACAATGCGAATAGTTTTGGTTTGCAAACTTTATCAGTTGCAATGTATTATGACAATAATGAATTAAAATACCTACCATGATACCAAATTTATCACAAATGATACAATAAATATCTCTCAGGAGTGGATGATATGGACTTAAGGATTTGTCATAATATTTTGCGGCTCTATTTTGATAGCGGTCATAATAACTATTTATTATGACTTATTTCTTAGGTAACTGCATAACACAGCAATGATACCGCTCATGGAAAACATTTTTAATAAACTTCTTTAGGACAGTATTTTTATCACTAAGCCAAACACAATAACTGCTTTCAATCATATTTTCAAATTTGGAGAAAATAGTAAAACTAACAATCCCAACAATACAGTTTTACTAGGGAGTTTTAAATGTCATTAATTGGAATTTATCAAAATAACAATAAATGACATGAAATTTATCATGATAAATGACATGACAAATTCCCAGCCCTGTTGAGGGTTGGGCCATTTTCCTTTGCGTGTTCATGTGCAAGATTGTAAAGCCTGATTTCAGAAGACGTTGTTGAAGACGTCCTGCTGGTGCGTCAGCAGAGAGGGTTAGAGACCTGGCTGTAGCCGGTGCCCGCCCTGGCTGCCCGGCACCCGCTCTCCCCACCACCGCATCTCAGTTCCACTCTATTACCCTCACGCAGGCCGATTGGCCTTTTCTGTGGGGAAAAGAGCAATTTCCTGTCGCAGTCTGTTTGATCAAGTGCTAAACCCTTGTGATCAATAGAGAGACAGATGTCGGCTCCAGATGGCCGCGTGGCGATACCTGGGGCAGCGTGGGGGGGCTTGCCAGGACGACAGAATGGCAATGAGCGAGGGCAGCGGCTGCGCTCCCCGATGCACCAGCCGCCGAGGCACGGTGTGACAAACGCAATTAGGCCTTTTAGCCGCAGATTATTTATTTCCTCTCGCAAAGCCACTGAAAATTTAATTAGCACGTACTTTAAGCAATATGTAGAGTTACAGGGGTGCAGAGACAGAGGGCACGCCGAGGTGGGGTACCACCAACTCCACTGTGTGTGCTGTGAATACCGAATCAGCATCCACGCAAACAAGTCGGGAGGAAGAAATCCACATGTTACGGTGGAAATTTGGTGAGCATTCAGCACTTGAACACACGACTTCAGCAAATCGATAAACGCCGCCTTCCAAAATGGACGACAGGTGCATCTTTCTGGCTCTCCGTGGTTCTGGAGAGGAGAGGAAATAACTGCCAGCACCAGAAGGCCAGAATAGACTTTTTCCAAAGAAGAGAGGCAGAGGAGGAGAGAGCCTTCCATGTTTTAAAAGGCAAGCATTTGCATTAGGGCTGGCATTCACTGTCCACCCCCCACCCCAAACCTCTTCCTCAAATACATACACACACACACACTCTCTCTCATACACCCACACACTCGCAGACTGGCCAGCCAGCCCATGTGGCGTAGGGCCGGAGCCATGTTGGAGGAACCACTGAGGCGAGCGGCGGTGGATCGCTGCTCTCCCAGGAAAAAAAGAAAAAAAAAAACGAGCTTGCCGCCATTGGCTCGGCGCCGTTCACCTGCTCCCACCGAGGCATGATGGGAAGAGGCTGGGGAGGGGGACACGGGCCACAAGGCCACAGCTGGAGAAGAGTCGGAGGTGCAGGGGGGGAAGTGAGAGGGAGGGAGAGTTAGCTAGGCCGTCCTGTCACGAGGGGTCTTCTGGTCCCATTAGCAGGGCTTGGTCAGGACGGACCCCAAACCCCCCACACACCCCGACCAGCCTGCCGCCGCAGCGGGGGCCGCAGTAAACACATGTCGACTGGCCACAAGCAGGACACAGGCAAGTACTTACCCGCAGAGAGGGAGAGCTAATAGAGATCTCAGTGGGACAAACCTGTCCAAATAAAGAATAAAAGCCGAGCGGAGAGCAGTCAGTCAGGGCTGCGCTTTAATAGTCTCCTCCGCTTTGCTGCGGGACGGGGAGGAGCCGACGTCTTAACGGGGGACAGCGGCATTCCAACTGAAGGAATGTCGCTGTTGTCTGTTTTGAAAGCGGACAGCACTGCCTAAACTTACTAGAACATGCTGAAAACCATTGTGTTTCTCTTAGGGCGGGAAAAATAAAATGGACCTTTTTATAGAATTGAAAGCATCTTATTAAAGGAGGTATTGAAGGAATACATTTCTAATTGAAATACTGTGATTTCCGAAGCATTGCAGAGCAGAAATAGCTGCTAATTCACGTTTGTTTCCCCGTCTCCTCCCCCCCTCCTCACCACCTCTTATAAAATGATTACAGCAGCATTACCAGCCGGAGAAACGTCTTTCCATTTCAAAGCAAAAACATTTTAGTTTTAGTTTTTTATCCCTGTGTGAAATAAAAAATCGCTTACTCAGTCACATCTCTGCGCCGTTTGGGTCAAAACTGTTTGTTCTAATGTCCTCAAACGGCTCCTAATTGAGAGGCTGGGTGACATTGTTCGGTGCAGCCGCTGAATGTATACAGTAGAGGGGGGGGCGAGCAGTGCGCCAGGCTCCCCCGGGACGACGCTTTAATTTGTGCATTCTGACCCACGTGCCATTCGCTCAAGGCCACGATCTCTGGGTAACTGAATGCATCTGCAAAAAAAACAAAAAAAACACTTGATACTAAAATTAGTCTGGATACTCCAGTGTGAAATGAGAGATATTTGGGATGATGGGAGGAGAAATCACGTAATGCAAGATGTTGCCCTGAAATACAGTAAAGCCTGCCATATTTGTGACATTCTGTCTCAAAAAATTGGGGGGGAAATAAACATAATTAAGCATCTGAGCTCTTATCAGGGGAAATGGTTTATTTTTAAAATGTTCCTTTTTGATCAAAATCTGCTTCTCGCAAGACTAGAAGAGTCAGAACCGAGCTGCAGAAGACGTGTATGCAGACAGGCGTCTGTGCTGGCCTGCTATGTCTGAGGCATCTCTGCATCATCACAGCAGGTCAGCCACCGGCCTGCAGCTAAAGCATGAGAAGAGTGCCTCCTAGTGGCTGAGAGGACACAGTGACACAATCTGTCAGAGCTGTGTTGATAAGAGTCAGCTACATCTTAGTTTATTGTGCCATCGCTAATAATAATAATAATCATAACATTTGGCTTATTTGACCTTATATGTGACGCTTGCAGTGGGTTCTAACTGTGGACTAGTGGAGCTGTGAGTCTTTCTAATGTGTTCATCTCTGCTGATCCAGAAACAATCCAAATATTTACTGGTGTCCATGAGCAGGATTTGTTCGGTGTTTGTCCGCTCCGCTGTCAGGTGCAGATGCAGACATTATCCAGCCTCGTTCGGCAACTTGATTTTTTATTTTTTTTGCCACAGACATTGGGAAGCCCTGGTTGTGTCACGGTTGTGAATTCCTCCTGCGATGAAGCTTTGTTTAAGAACAGGGAGGCGACTGTTTCTGGCACTCGGCTACTTGATATTCGGAGGTGCAAGCGGCTTGTTCCCATTTGACCAGGAGGAGCCGGAGCTGATTTGAAGACAAGAGGAGTAGAGGTCTTTAATTACAACCCTCTCTGTAGCTTCAGGCACCACTGGCCTCACTTCACAATTAAGACCAGCAGTTAGTGCAGAGCCAATAGACGGAGATGAGAAATGTAAGTAGCCGTGGAATAAAAAAAAAGAGGGAGAGAGAGAGAGAGGGGTTCGCATTAATAATCAGCTTCACAAAGGAGATTTGAGTTCCACTCTGAATCTGGAATCACATATTAAAAACTTCCGCTGTTTTAAAGTAGAAAATAAAAGGCCAGAAGCATTTTCATACGAGAAAATCCAACACATCTTTCGCTCAAGCGGTGCTGGTAAAACTGAACCACTAAAAGTGATGCAGCAGTTGATAGTTTAGAGGTTGGTTTTAATTGCTGAGTGCAGTTTCTGAATGTTTGACAGCTCAGGTAAATTAGCTTGTTATAACCAAGAACAGTTAGTTCAGTTTGAACTATTTATTTGTTTTATTTGACCTGGATTTAATCAGGAAACCAGAGATTAAAGATCTGTTTTGTAAGATCGCTCGAGCCAAAACAGTACATCCTTAATGATAATTATCTGGGTTACCTGGTCTGTTTACCTGCCTTAAGAATAAACAAAAACTAAAAATAACTCAGAGACTAAAAGATGAATAGGGGGTGAAAAATTCATACATTTGGTTGTGACAATAAGCCTAACTCACAAAGTGAGAAAAACAAACAATACTGAGATTTTTTGCAATATTTTTGGAAAAACAGAATTTTTCTTTTTTACTCTTTCAAACAATGCAAATATTTTAAAAATTATATCCTAAACTGATTCCAACTTTGTTATCAGTTTAGGTAAGTCTCCATATTTTAGGAGTTTTGATCTTGAGTTTGAAACTCCTACAGATGCTATTGTTAGCTTCGTTAGCATCTCTCAGTCAGTTGCTGTTTTCTCACAACATTTTTATCTCGTCTGTATGTAGAAATAGTTACCAAACAAACAATCTAAACGCTCTTAACTGCTTCAGTGCTCTTGTGTAAGTACTCTTGTTCCAACTTGTGGGTTTTGTTAGCTAACTCTTTCACACAACCAACAACTGAAAAAGCGCTTCCTTTCTTTGTACCTTTTATTTTTGGTGCTAGTTGCCTTTCTAGACAGGAAATGGGCAGAGGGGGAACGGGTGAAGATATGCAGCGAAGGTCTCAAGTTTGGGAATTGAACCGTTCAGGACTGCAGACTCTGTGTGTCTGGAGAGCGCCAACGTCCTGACACACAGTTTGAGACTTTGAATAAGAGTCTCCAACATAGACTGGAGCGTACAACAACAGCTTGGGCTAAACGAGCTGAGCATTAGCATTATCTCTCTTGCTAAGCTAGCACAAACTCTCCCAACCGCAGTTCTTATGACAATTCTCAGCCTTTACTAAGCTCATGTAGTCATTCGTAATACAACCCATATAAACATAGCCGCCTCGCTGTTCCCTACTGAACATATTTAGTTCTACTAAATTTGTCCATGGAATTTGTTCTTAGTTCAGTAAAATGCTTGATTATTATTATTATTTTTTTTTATTTTTTAGAATTTTGATGACTAATATTTAACACCCTCCAGAATTCATTCTTTTATATCGGATGATGCAATGAGATAATGCCAACGGGCCCCTTTTTAGTGCTCCCAGAAGCCCCATTCAACCCTTCCTATAATATGTGGCTGCAGTGCAGGGAGCCTGTACTCCAGAGCCATAATGGCCTCAGCCACAGTAATGTGTTTGGACAGATGGGAGAGGCAAGTGCTGATGTGCTTAACTACGCATTTTACAGCTAAACTATTAAAGAGTTGTGCTGTTTACACACCAACATTTGAATACCTGTCTTCAGGCCAGTTTAATTATCCGGGCCCTTCTGTTATTTCTGCTGCTTTGTTGTCTCTCAGCTTTTTTTTTTTCCTTGCACGAGGCATGAGAGATTTGTTTGCAGCTTCATTAAGATATGGTGTTGGTAGCGGTTTGCAGGAAGCAGAAAATATATATATATATATATATATATGTATAAATAAATAAAAATTGCTCAAGTATCTCATACTCCATTCTCTCTGCCTTCTCCATGCAAACACAGATACTGTACACATCCATTCTCTTATAAAGTCATTTAAAGTGAGAAAATTAAAAAAAAAGAAGAAGAAAAAAAGAATGCCCTGTGATGCCTGCTCTTTGAAATCTCTCGGGGCTTTAGGCGAAGGGGAGGAGACACACGCGGCCCCTGGTCCCTCCGATTCATCCTGAGACGTTTGATTAGCTCACGAGTGCTTATGCTGGGGGGTGAGGAGGGTGGGGGGAGAAGGGTTTGCATTATAATTTTGCTTCATGAATTCCTTCATATGTTCATCTTCAGCTGCATGTTCAAATAAACCATTAATCAAAGAGGAAGAGAGGGACGAGGGCATTCAGCCAGCGGAGCCAGCGAGTCTCGGGGCCTCGGCGAGCCGATGGATGTGGTGTGTTGAGAGGCGGTCGGAAGCGGCGCTTTTTAATTATCTGGACTACATACAGGATGCCGTTTTTGATTGTTTTAATGAGGCAGCTGGCCTATTGTCTCCCCCTTAATTCCTCCATTGTTTTTAGAATATGTCATAGTTCTTTATTCTTTTATCAGGTGCTCTGCAGGAGGATTTAGACAATAGCCTTCTTTCCAACTGCATTGGCCACTGCACAAAGGCAGCTCACACTGCAGACAGTTAGCAGGCAAAACCAGAGCACTTTCCTTCAGCCTTTTCCCCAGTTTCTAAACTTAATGCGTTTGGTTGTTTGCTCTAACTCTTGACCCCTCCCGGCCCCCGGGGCCCTGGCGGCTCACCTGGATTTCTCAGATTTGAATCACCTGTCACGAAAAGGCAAACAGCTATGACAAATCTTCCTAAAAGAGCTCCTTTGGCGGAACGTTTGTTTTTGTCCGTTGCCCGGCCGACGCCTCCACTCAGGCGGATTTCAGCGCTCTGCTTTTTGACGCAACGCCTTGCAAAAGTATCCATGATTCACCGGAGTTTCATGATAAACTCCTGTGCTCTGTGTTTCAGCTGCGTTTTTTGTGACAAACCACGGCGACGTAGAATTCAAAATGATTAAAAAATGAAAGTCGGGACGTTTGTGACGTGTCTGACGCCCTTAAATAAAAGCTCAGCGCAACAAATTGCCTTCAGAAGTTAATTTGTTTAACTTGCAAAACTTTGGCCATATTCTGCTAATGTCAAAAAAAAGCACAATATCATTTTCCTTCTACTACTTCCTGTCGTTTTCTACTTCGTGGTTTGGACCAGTGGTAACATCTGGTTGTTGATTCTTGCGACTTGTGAAAAAAGTGTTTCTATGGCAGTTTTGCCAAATAAACTGAAAGAAGAAAAAAAAACTCCAGCTGATCCTGGTGCAAAATATTTTCATGGAAAACTATTTTTTTTTAAATTGCCGTGTTTCCATTAAGCAAATTTATTTTCAAAACGTCCGATTGCGCAATTGTACGACCAATGGAAACGCAGCTATTAGGTGTGCTGACTTTAATCTCAGTATAAAGCCAGTCACCCTGTGAAGGTCTCAGAGGATTTTTAGAGAGCATTAGTGAACAAACAGCATCATGAAGACTAATTAACGCACCTGATGAAAGATTCAGACTAGAAGGATTCTCTGAAATCAAGAAAATCACAAACCTTGAGCCGTCTCTTTAGAGGAGGATGCTCCTTCACTCAAACGCACCTTTTGAGTGAGATAAAGGAGATTGTTTTAGGTCAATATGAATATTCATAAAAAATACTAGCTCCACGAGTATTTTTCAGTCAGTTTTTTCCCCCATCACAAGTAACTTGAAAGTTACTTGTGAGAACTTGTGAGTTCATTTTGACTTATTTCAACATTTTTGAACTAGAAACTAGAAAAAAAAAACCTGGTACAATTTTGTGTGTTTGTGTCTTCATTCAGAGGCCCTTATCAGATTTGCTGGAATACTGACTGCTACAGGCGATGCTTTCCTGTCCACAGCCATCAGCATTTTGCAACAACTCTAAAGAAAACTGTAATATGAGTTTCAGCTTGTTATTTCCCTCCGAGATTAATGAAGTGTTGAACTGAACTAAATTGATTTGGCAGGTCAGAGAGGAAAGATTTGAAGCAGGGTAAAACTTTTTTTTTTCTTTTTTTAAAAGTCAAAATAAATCCCATTGTCAATTCAAACAAAAATGACCCAGAGAACAGTGGGTGGGTGTCAGTGGCAGCATCATGCTGTGTGGAAGCTTCTCTTCAGCAGACGGTGCATCTGGTGAGAGTTGATGGCAAACATGATTCTAAATACCAGATAACTGTGGTAGAAAACCCACAAAGAACTCGAAACCTTTCAGATTTTTATTTTTTAAAAATGTTCAAAATATTTATCTTCCACTTCACAATTATGCACAACTTTGCTCCAAAATGATGTCATAAAATTAGAAGTTGTGACATGGGTAAAGAATGAAGCAGATCTCAGACTTTGTGTGTTGCTGCGTTTCACCTGTGAGGATGCAGCTGCAGCTGGGGCGCCATCTTCATTCTGCAGATAGGTCCTATTTCAAAATCCTGCTAACCTGAGCAATTGTTTCCCCAGTTCCAGTTTAGACGACCCTAACGGTGCAGTTCAAACAGTTTTCCTGCCCCCTGCAGCGAGTCACTGTAACGAACTCAGCGCTGCCTCGGTGAAACTAAGACACACAGTCCTGAAACTCTCTTCCAGCCTGCTCTCACACACACACACACACACACACACACGCACACACACACAACAGATGGATGCGCAGCAATCTTGGCCAGAGGGGAAGCATTCGGAGCTCGAGTTTTGTTAAAACGCAGTGAGATGTTTTCATCAGACGTCACGTGAGGACGCCATCTCAGCTTCTGGGTTGATTCAAACAAACCCGACCGGTATCTGAGCGTCAGGATCTTGTTCCTGATTCTCTTTGTAAACTAAGAGCATTTGAGAAACTCTGAACTTTTTATGCCTGGTGCAGCGATACACTCCTCGCCATTGTCAGCGGCAGTTCTGTATCTACCTTGACGGTGACTCGGGCAGACAGTGGAGAGGAGTTTTGTTATTTTAATTAGGAGATAAAAATTCAAAGGGTCTCTCCAGGCGGTGTGCGGTATGACAGAATCAAGAAACGATGAAGCAGAGGGGGCCTGAAGTGCGCGTGTCGTCGCAGCAGATTGGCCGACAGATAGGCGCTGCTCTCTAAAGTGGTGCTGGCGCATGGCAGCGGAGGGGAAGCGCGCGCGCGCAGACGGGATTGAGATAGCGTGTTTTAATAGCGTGTCACCGCTCTAATGTGTTTGTGCTGCTCTCATTTTCAGGGAGTCACAAGCAGGAAGTCCCGGGAATGTTTTAATCAGGAAAACTGACGGTAAATCTGATGCTTTGTGTTTTAATTAACATAAAGGAAGTATTTACCTCAGAGGTTTAACACTGGTTCACACATAATCTATCTGCAGCTGGGTTTTGCGTATCCAGGAAACAGAAATGTTGGTTTATTGCCACCCGTTCAAGGGCGGCCCCAGAAAACCTTATAAGGGTGTCCAGACTGGGCCAGTGATTATTTTTAAAAAAAAGTACATTTTGTTTCAAATGTAATTTAGAAATGCTAATTTTAAGCTGGTTGTGCTTCGTTGAATGATAATTAATCTTTGCAATAAGTGCATGCTGCTTTGGTTTTCATCCAAAAGTCCATCACTGTGAAAAGTGAACATGACCAGTCTGACTCCCAGTGTTCATATGGTTGACCACTGGACAAGACTGTGAGCTAAGTAATAGACAGGCTTCTAGGTCAGTTAATTTGTGTTATGCAAATTTAACATGTTAAGCATTTTAGATGAATCACATGCATTAACAGGTTAATGTAGACTGTCCTAATGTATATATTAAAGGTGCAGTATGCAACTTTAAAAAATGTTTTCCCCCACATTTAATAAAACTGTCACCATGTTGTGACAGAATCATATGAGACAGGTAATCTGTGAAAAAAATCAAGCTCCTCTGCTTCCTCCCAGTGCTGCTATTGTGCTCTGCAAAAATTTACTGCTCCCGGTCAAAAACAACCAATCAGAGCCAGCAGGACGTTCTTAGTGCTGCCAATCAACTTCATGTATGTGGTACTAAGTGTGCTAATGGTGGAGATGGGAAAATTGTCATTTTCCCATCTGCTAGCCATGCTAGCTAGCATTAACATTCATGGCAGGCTGTCTTGTGGTAAACCAGTTATAGCTTATCAGAAAGCAAGGGAGAGCGGGTGAGCAGGAGAGTTGATTGGCAGCACTAAGACCCACCTCCTAGCTCTGATTGGTTATTTCTGCACTTTGGTACTAGGAGCACTGAGAGACAGCAGATTATCCATCTTATACTGTCAGCACATAATGATAATGTAAACAAATATATAAAACATTTTTTTAAATAAAAGTTATGTACTGCTGCTGTTTTATTTGACTTTTAATTTTATGAATTTACTCTTTTTTTATTGGCTTTTACATTTATGCCCTTCCATGACCTGAATATAATTGGGCCAGTGGGGTGGCCAACATTTTTCACAGTGGGCTGTTAGCCCCTGCTGCCCCCCTTTTGGGGTCGCCACTGCTAGTTCACCTTCATCCACTCCACAGTGCTGTTTTAAACCTGGAGACTCACTGATGTTGTGCAGACATGAGTTATCAGCCCTGCAGACATGTGGGGGCTCCTCTAGCAGCCCCCGCCCCCTTCACGCTCTCCTCAGGACTCTCTTTATTCCACAGCAGCCAGACCTCACGCCGCGTCCCCTCTCAGCCTGACGCTTTGTCGGTATGTTTGCACATCTTTGAAAGCCAACAGCGCGCTCTAATTAATTGTCCATCCTCCCTCAGAAACAATGTCCTAATTCTGCCATTTAGCGGGAGCGTATCATAGTTTGTTGTTATCTCCGCAGCCAGATTTCTGTAAATAGTCATATTAAAAACTTTAATCTCTTCAATGGGAAAATGAAGTGCAGCTGAAAAGCCTGTCATGTGCTGAGATAAATTTTTATCAGAGCTAAAACCTTCATTCTCTCCTTTTTGCCCCCTCAAAACTCCCCCACGAACACACACACCCTCCTCTGCCTCTGACTTAATGAATATGTTCAGAAGATTTCAGAGGAATGCTTAATCCCAAAACACAACAATCTAATAATGTGGAGGACCTGTCTCAGCGCTGCAGCTGACAACAACTCTGGGCATCAGTGTTTCCCAGCTGAGGTCGACTCGGCACACTGTGAAAACACTAAATCCTACCAAGGATCTTTGGTCTAGTCTCTAGAGCAAATATCTTATTACACTTGAAATGACAAAAACTAACTTACAAGAACATTTTCAGCAAAATATAGGAGCTTACTTTAAGTCAATAATTGTTTAATACTTATAAAAGAAGTACTAGTTCCACTGGCACATTTTTTCACTTATGACAATATTTTTTTCCCATGTGATGAGTGAAAAAATGTCAGCGAAGCCAGAACTTTTTATCAATTTTCAAAAATTATTGACCTAAACAAACTCCTATAACTTCCTGAAAAGTTAATTTTAAGTTAGTTTTAATTAAACTTAGATATTTGGACTAAAATGTAGACCAAAATGCTTATAATATTTTGTGTCTCTGCAGTTCAGTAGTATGGAAACTGCTACAATTTAGCTTTTTTGCGTGTTGAAAAGCCTTTGTTTTCATTGGCAACCATGCCTATTATGGCACACGGTGGTGGCAGCGTCATGCTTAGAGAAAGCTCTGCTTTAGCAGGGTTAGGAATCTGGTCGGTTGATGGGAAAAGGATGAAGCTAAATCTTGAGAAAACCTATCAGAGGCTGCAAAACACTCGAGTCTGTTGTGAAGGTTTGTTTATACAGGAATGATTCTATCAGATCAGTGTAATGCAGAACACAAAGAAAGCTTGTAAATAAGGTAAATTCATCAGAGTTGCAGTCGGGTCACCATGTTTACTGTGCAAAAATCAGAAAAATACAGTTAATAATTAAAATCCTGATAGAGTTGAACAAACTCCATGTTTCCTGAGATGCCTCAGAAACAACCACTTGGAATGTAGACAGTGTCTAATAGTTGCTATGGAAACTTGCTGACAGTGAGATACCATTTTTTACATTTTATTTACCTCCTTTACCTTCCTGTTCACCACTCGTAGTTGTACAGTCCAGGATAGAGCTAGTGGTAAAAGGAAACGTGTGATGCCATTTTTATTCCAAAGTGAAACAGAAAGTCAGTGATCACTAATAAGAAGGAAATGAAAACTCTAACGACCTGACTTTTCAGGAATACCAGTAACTGTCCCACCTGCTATATGTTAAATTCAATCAATTTTATATCATAGAAAAGCCATTTCATGTATTTTTTCTACCATCTCATTGCGTGACATCCTGCACTAAGGAGCGTTACCATAGATTCTTCCTTCCAGCAGCTGTCAGACTCCAGAGCCATCAGACAAACATCAGACACTAAGCCGCCTGTCTGTGTTTCCTGCAGGTGGTCAGCTGTGGTGCACCACCACCAAGAACATGATGGAGGGCGAGGAGCTGGTGGCGTTCGCCGTGGACTTCGACTCGCGCCTGCAGGCCGTCAACCACATGTCTCTGAGCGAGGGCATGTACCCGGCCCGGCTGCTGGACAGCATCCAGCTCCTGCCGCAGCAGGCCGCCATGGCCTCCATCCTGCCCACCGCCATCGTCAACAGTAAGCGCCCAAACACTCTCCACTCCCTCCACCTTCTCCGGTCCGCTCTGCACCCGCCCGGTCACCTGCTTTTAACGAGCGGGCATCGTCTCCGGCGGGTCGTAGATTAACCCAGATGAGTCTCTGCGCCTCAGATAAGAGCCGTCGACCTTGGAAGTTTTTTTTGGGGGGGGGGGGCGGGTTCGCGTAAACACGCGCTGAGGCTCCGAAGCGAACGTGTTAATTGCAGAACGCTCGCCTCATGCAAATAGTGTGTTTGTTTACTCAGCAGAGGGCTATCTGGGTTCAGCTCGACAGGGAGGCTGCTGGAAGCAGATGGTCCAGTGTTCTTGTTTGCCCTTGAGAAAGGGCTAGCGACCTCGTGCTAGCTGCGCAGCGATAGGCTGCAGCCCAGGATTTGGTGGGAAAAGCCTTTTAATGCAGGCTTTGAGAGTCACAACTGGAGAAGAGGAGTGTTTATGTTCAAGCTTTTTTTTTTTTATCTTCATACTCAAACTTGAAAGCATTGTTTGTGTCCTCATATCATGTCCCCCGGGTTGTCCCTCCTCTCT
This sequence comes from Phalloptychus januarius, assembly GCA_902982915.1. Classification (NCBI taxonomy): domain Eukaryota; kingdom Metazoa; phylum Chordata; class Actinopteri; order Cyprinodontiformes; family Poeciliidae; genus Phalloptychus; species Phalloptychus januarius. Next base: position 15,682,319 of record CADWAE010000481.1, read on the forward strand.
TTAGAAGACATTTTCCCCTGCAAAGCGTGTGGAATCTGGTTCCGGAGCGAGAGGAACCTGCAGGCCCATCTGATGTACTACTGCAGCGGGCGGCAGCGGGAGACGGAGACAGTGGTGGAGGACGGTGACGGCGGGTCCCACCAGGCCCCCAGCGTCTGCCCCTTCCCTCAGTGCAACAAGAGCTTCTCTGGAGCCAGGGCCCTGGAGATCCATCTCAGCACCTCGCACAGCGGTGAGCGGCAAAGGCACGCTGTGTACATACAGATCTGGGGAAAAGCAGTAGCTCACTTCATTTGGGCTTATGAGTTTTAAATATTATGTACATATTCATAAAAAAAAAAGAAGAAAGGAAAACATTCAGGCACGCCCCAAACATTGAGGCCCTGGGCTACTGCCCTTGTAAGTCCTTTATAAAGTCTGGCCCAGGATCCGAGTTGCTGTGATGCTTCAGCAAATAACGAAGCAGTAATGGATTTACTGGGACAGGTTGGTTCAGCTTTTATCTCTTCAAAAATAATTTGAAAACATATCTTATTAAAATTTGAGGATTTTAATATATAAAGGAGAAAAAGAAACAAGATGGACTTATTTATTTTATATAGAATATATATAGACTATATAAAATGTATATGAGATATACATTTTGTTCATGTATTTTAAATATGAAATGAAAATGCTTTAGAAAATTGGACAGTTCCTAACAGGAATATGAAAAAAAGTGTCACTTCTTTTAAGGAATATACTTATCCGGCTGTCCCAAAGCACACCTGACAGTTTATCATTGTGTAAAAAAAAAAAAAAAAAAATCAAGTGAATGGGAATAAGCTTGGCATAAGGCGCGAGCGTTTGATGCCGTCTGCAGTTAACTCTAAAGGAGAAAAGTGGGAGACGAGATTCTGAGCAATTCTCATCTTTTATCTCCCTCACAGGTGTCAAAATGGAAGAGAGCCTCCCTCCTGGCACCAGCTTGAAATGCACAATCTGTAACTACACGGCGGATTCTCTTATTACATTCCAGCATCACATCATGTCTCACCTGTCACAGGCGGCCTTCAGATGCAATCACTGCCATATCAGCTTCCAGAGCCACAGGGAACTCTTACAGCATCAGGACTTACATGGGCACGGCGGCAAACTTCACAGGGAAGGCGACGGCACCGAGCATTCCCCGAGGGGTCCGGAGGACAGCCTCCAGCAGCAGCAGCAGGGCCGTGCGGAGCTGGCCAACAAGAAGGACGCTCTGATGGGAAGTCCCAAAGGGGCCCTCAGCAAGGAGTCGGCCACAGACGGAGAGGCTGACAAGGCTGAGAAGAAGCCCATGCTGTCTGCTCAGAAGGGAGAGACCCATCCGGGCAGCAAAGCCAGTTTTTCTTACACCAGGATCAAGTCAGAGCCCTCCAGCCCCCGACTGGCCTCCTCCCCTGTGCAACATAACATGCCTACGTTTCCCATGGGCCCCTTCTTGTCTCAGTTTGCCTTCTCCCAGGACATTTCCGTCGTCCCACAGGCTTCGGAGATTCTGGCGAAGATGTCAGAGCTGGTCCATCGGAGACTGCGCCATGGCGGGAACAGCTACCCACCTGTCATCTACAGTCCCCTGATGCCCAAGGGGGCCACCTGTTTCGAATGCAACATCACCTTCAGCAACCTGGACAACTACCTTGTCCACAAAAAGCACTACTGCAACAGCCGCTGGCAGCACATGACCAAGTCGCCGGACTTCTCTGCGCTTTCCGAGAAGGTTCCAGAAGCGGTGAGCCCCAACAGCGGTCACAGTTCTGTGAGCTTGCTGGCCGGCTGCCACCCGACGGAGGCCGACAGCCACCTCATGCAGTCCGCGTGTATGAACTCCAACGTGTTGGACATGATCAACGTGGGGGGCAAAGCCCCCGACAAGGATCTAGCAGGGCAGGTGAAAAAGGTGTCGACTCCAACCGGAGCAGAGGAGCGGCTCAACGGGAAGCAACTGGAAGGGAAGAGCCCAAGCACAGGGTTGGTGGAAAGTGACAATGATCCCAACAAGACCACCTGCGAAGCCTGCAACATCACCTTCAGCCGTCACGAGACTTACATGGTCCACAAGCAGTACTACTGCGCCACCCGCCACGACCCCCCCATGAAACGGATGTCCGCTAACAAGGTGCCCTCCATGCAGAGGACCATGAGAACCCGCAAGCGCAGGAAGATGTACGAGATGTGTCTCCCGGATCAGGACCCCCAGAGGATCCCCATGGGGCAGCCGGGTTTCCTCGGCGTTCCTCCGATGAACCCTTGCACATCTCAGGAGGCCGTGGAGAGTCTGGCCGACCGCTTTCACCCCCGCTGCGACATCTTCCCCGGCATGGTACCCAAACACCTGGAGGCCTCTCTGACTGTCACTAAACCCATTCTGCCTCCCAAATGCAACGCTGCGGAGCAGCAGGAGCTGGACGCGCCCATTGATCTCAGCAAAAAGTGTTCACCGGTCCCCGACAAGACATGTAGCTCTCCCAAAAGACTCTTGGACTATCACGAATGTGCAGTGTGCAAGATAAGTTTCAACAAAGTGGAGAACTACCTGGCACACAAACAGAACTTTTGCCCTGCGACAGCTGCTGCCACGGCTGCTGCTGCTGCTGCGGCTCAACAGCAGCAGCAGCAGCACAATGAGAGCGGCGCCTTGGAGTCTGCTCTGTTCCCAGATGTGAAGAGCGAAGGGAATAACAGCCCAGATGACGGGTACGATAAGAGCCCTGGCAAATGCGAGAAGAACGGGAATGGGAAGGTGGTGGTGCAGAATGGAGGCATGTTCCCCCCTCACCTGGCACCCGTGCCGGGACTTAAGCCTTTCACTGAGCCTCAGCTCATCCCATCAAAAGATGAGAACAAGAATATGTTTCTGCCCCACTGCCTTTATCCAGGAGCAATAAAGAAGGTGAAAGGTCCCGAGCAAATATCGCCGTATTTTGGGATAAAGCCGACAGATTACGTGGCAGGGGGGCCAGTGATGCAGGGAGAGGTGCCCGAACAGGAACAGAGCGTCAACGGAGGAGGAGGAGAGACGGTCACAACCAGAGAGCAGGCTCCACAACCTACAGCAAACGGCTGCCCCCACCCAGGCAAAGAACCCCTTCCCCTCCTGCCCAAAAACCGGGGCATGGTCATCGTCAACGGTGGGCACAAGCCGGAGGAACGGTCCGGCACGGCGCCACAGCAGCAGCAGGAGAACCAGCCGCAGTCAGACAACCAGCCTTCCAATCCCTCGCCCACGTGGGGCGTGGAAAACCAGGCCGACTCCAACGAGAACATGTCCCCGTCCTCCAAGTCCCCCGGCGAGGAGGCGGCGGCGCCGGTGGCCAACAAAGGCGTGAACGGCTCCGGGAGCGGCAAATACTGCCGCCTGTGTGACATCCAGTTCAACAACCTATCAAACTTTATTACCCATAAGAAGTTTTACTGTTCATCACATGCTGCAGAGCATGTAAAATAAGTTGGAAAGAGACCCAAGACTCGTTCTTCCATCCCTCTCTGCTCCCCAACCTCCCTCCCTTTAAACCAGACTTTTCCTCCTTTGTTTTTGGTACACTGTTGTGTCTGGAATAGTGCATCACGCAGTGCTGAAACGCTGCTTGTGGACAATCAAGAGAAGCTTCTTCTTTCATTGTTTCAAGACTTAAAAATGCAAAACCCATTGGTTTAAAAAAAAAAAAAAAAAAAAAGAGAAAAAGAAAACGAGAATCGAGAATAATATTGGTGCCACGTTCACATTAATTTATTTTACAATCAGTATTATTAGGAGTAGTGATCTTAATTTAAATTCAAAATAAAATTTATATCAGAGTTGTTTGTAATGTTATTGTATAGTCATTCTTGTGTAGCACACATATTGTTTACACTGTAATGTAGGCTCAAACGAAACAATAAACAAAAACGAGATGCATTTTAGACTCAAAAATAGCTACTGAGGCACTTGTGTATTCTTATTTGCTGTACCAGTTTCCGTATGCTCAAAATGTCTCCTGCAGATTACTGCTAGTGACTTACAGACCACCGTTTGGAGGCGAGTGCCAGGCTCAACGCTGCATCTCACATTTTGGCATACATACATGGCTTTGCATACATACGTGGCTGTTTGTCCTTGTCTCTTTCGTTCAACTCGGATGTGGATGTTTTCATGAGGATGACGACATTCTTGTATAGTACTCGTATTTCTGTTTGATGATACACTTTGGTCTCCCTTTTTGAAATTTTGCTCTCAATGCAATACTTTGTAAATGAGGGAATGTTACTGAAAGCAGTATTATGACATGGGGACTGTGCATATAATTATTTGTTGCCCCATTAAAAAACAAAAACAAGACAAAAAAAAAAAAGACGCTGTACGAGAATTAAGTTTATTGCTGAAGAACAAGCCGGGTGGGAGGTCAGTGGGGAATACTGATGTAAAATGATCATTCCAATGTCCTGATTATGGGAGAAAATGTTTCTTAAAACGTTGTTGCTATGCATGTATATGGATGGAATTAAATTCCAGATCTGTTGGAAATTTTTATTTTGATGTGGTGTCATAATTAAACTTAAATCCTCAGGATAAACCAGTGGTCTTTGCTCTTTATTGTGATTTTTTCTTTAGCACATCTGGATTAATAAAGATTTGGATTTCAAAAGAACATATTCAAAGTCCAGGTTTAATGAGTGTCAATATGAACTCTGATATAAAAGAACTGAAGCTACTGTTGCTTTGTGGCCTTAAAGAGACAGAACATGAAGACGTGACTAAGTTGAGTTGGACGGTGTCGTGGTGCATGTGTGACCTCTCACCTCCATAAGATTATTTTTGTTTGTTTTTTTGGCACTGGCCGATCTTGCAAAGAGACTGAAGTAATAAGTTGGGAAGATTTGATGAATCCAAGACAGAAAATGCTCCATCATTTTCATTTATCATAAAAAAAAGCTTCCAGTGAAGCAGAAATATGGTCTGAAATTGACTTTCTGATGAACCTTAGCAGCGTGTAGACAGTCTCCACGAAGCCTGAAAAACGGCAACATGAGCCCACCGAACTTTTTAGTGAGTATCTAAAACCTATTGAGGCATTGCTCGGCCCCCGTATCCACGGCGATGGCTTCCTCTCTGGCGGGTCACTCGCTCTGTGGACCGGCCTGTCGCTGGCTGACGAGCTTCCACAGGTGCTGGCTGATGGCAGATGGCTTCTTGTAGATCATTCGCCGGTCTGCTCCTTTTATGTGGACGTGATTGGCCGATGGGTAGGACTCCTTCAGGAACCTCTTTTGATGTTTGGCGACCATCTGGTGCGGGAGGAATGCGATTTAGCGTGAGCGTTGTTGGTTTACAGCTGGAGGAAGTGGAACTCACTTGGTTTAGGTGTTGAGGCATTTGCTCATCAAAGCAATCTGCAGTGAGCATGCTCACTGCTATCCGGCTGGAGAGTGGCTTAAACTTTGTGATGTCCCTTAAAACACAAAAACTATTTTTTTTTAAAAAGCGTCTTCTGGTTCTAACATCCAAAAAGTTCAAATGTTGGACGTGTTTGTCTTACCTGACTTGAGCGACGCTTTCGTTCATAAAGTAATGCTCGTCCACAGCGCTGCTCTGGTGGGCTGGGTTACTGAGGAGGTACTTCTGTCAGGAGGAGAGGAAATTTAGCCTGACTTCAAAATAAATTAGGCCAAGAAATTCTGCCTACGAAGATTTGATGATGTGTTTGAAAAGGCGACGCATTCATCTTTAAAACCAACAAGATCAAGAGTTTCATTTTAAAGAAAAGCACCAAAATGTACCAAACTTTCAGGTTTAAAAGAAAAAGAAAAATAAGACACATCCCTGTGTCCTTAAACTGAGCAATCATCTACTGTCTATGAATAAAAACTGGGTCTCATCTGATAAACATTTTGCACTGATTGAACTGTTCTGGCTCATCACCGATATTTAAAGGGGTATCATTGTGTAAAATTGTCTTTTCTTAGCTTTAAATCATCTTATAATGTTATTCCCTCATCAAAAACATATCTGGAGTGTTGCTTTCATCTTTTCATGCATCTTTGAGAAATCCTTTTATCTCTAGATGTGCAAAACCCCTGATTGGACCTAGCTCTGCCTTCAAGGACAAAGCTCTGAGAATGTGTTCCTGCACTACCCTGCAATTATATTACTTCATACTGGTTACAAAGCAATATTATCTTTTATTGCGATAACTTCTGGGACAATTTATTGTCCAGTAAAATTAGCTATTGTGACAGGCCTAGTCACCAAATCCCAATATTCTGTCCTTTTGTGAATTCCATCTAAAAATAAAAAACCTTTATACCTCAGAGTTGATCATAACATGGACCAAAAAAAACTCCTAATAATCTCATTCTCCAGCGGCCGAGTGGAGCAGAAACCCTCCTGTGACTGCGGACCGGGTCGGATAGAGCTGACGGACTTCAGAGACGAGCTGAACTCCATGAAACTGAGTCGATTTCTCTTTACCTCCATTCATCATCCAGATGTTATTGGACCGGCGGCTTTAGAAGTTATTAACATGGTAGCAAACATCTGCTCTTTCTCTGCTGGGCTCTGTGTGCACATCATAACCTTCTCTGGCCTGACGACAAGGTCCTTGGAGGATTCAAGCACAATGATGTTCTTATCTCCTTGGCAACAACTGTAATACTTGAAAAGCTGAAATACCCCCTCCCCATCGCTGCTGCCATCAAATGGTGGGCGGCTGCCAGCAGGCATTTTAACGAACCGCTAAAATCCTTCACTTCAGAAAATGGCAGAAATGCAGAATCAGAAGGGCAAATATCAAGCTAATAAATTTTGATTTTTTTATTTGTATTTTTTATATCAAATGCCAGCATCCAGCAAAAAGCTCGTAGCTCATATTAATGTGTGTGACCTATGAGGAAGCTTTCCAACCAGCAGACAGAGAGGGAGCATCAGCGGCACCGTGTCAGTCCCCGACCGACCCGGCCTCGCTTTTCATTTATTAAAAATAAAAAGAAAGAAAAAATAAAACCGTCAGACACACCGAATCACTGCAGGAGGCAGTGATTCAATGTGTCTGACGGTTTGGAGACAGAAATGCTCCTGCAACAGTCGCCCACTCTGCTTCTGAGCAGAGGGGGGAGGCGGCGATTGCTCCCGCGCTAGCACCACCCTGTGGCTGAAACAGGAAACGTTCTGCACTGTGCACTGCAAAAACACAAAATATCACCAGGTATTTTTTTTTCTAGTTTGTAGAGCACATGTCTTGTTTCAGGTGTACTAACCTACAAGTTACTTTTCAGCAAGATATGGGAGCTTGTTTAAAGCAAATAATTCCTTAATATTGATGAAGAAAGTACTAGTTCCACTGGGAAATTATTTCACTTACAACATGGGAAATTGTCTTGTTGTAAGTTAAATAATCAGCATATAGAACTACTACCGTTTCATCAATATTAAAGAATTATTGACTTAAAACAAGCTCCTATATCTTGCTGAAAAGTTACTTGCAAGTTAGTACATTTGGAATATGATAAAACTAAGATATTTGCACTAGAAACTAGAAATCTCTGGTGAGAGTTTGTGTTTTTGCAGTGCACAGGAGACCACAGCCCCTAAAAACCACCTAGAAGATATTTCTTTCATGACTTTAACAATTCCCAAAAAGTTTGAGATATATATTTTTTTTAGTCTGCAGCTGTGAATGCAGTCCTGACCTGACGCTGGATGACTTCCTCCGAGACATTTTCTCCTTTCAGCATCGGCTCAATGGCGCCCAGGATGATCAGCAGGCGGCTCAGCCCGGTGGCGGCCGAGAACTGCCGGGCTTGGAGTGACGGCAGCAGCTTCCCGTACCTGAGGAGGAAGAAAAGCAGTTAAAAAAAACAACAGAAACACAATTTAGAGAAACGGGTTTCTGTTCATTTAGCTGATTTAGCTGAATTTGTAGAAAAAAGTTTGGCTTAAGACACTTTGGGATCTGTAGAGGCAAATGAAATCTGTTTATTAATGACAAAAATGCAGATTTGAATTATATATGGTATTTTCAACTTGGAAAAGTGTCAAAATCGTCTGATTCACCGAAACAATCCAGTAAATCGACAAAAGAAACATCAGTAAATTGACGATAAACTCAAGTGACTTCAAGTTTTATCACATTATTGAGTGGTACTATTGCAATAATTAAAGTTGCAATTTACTTCTTTTTTAGATATTTATGACCTTGACAACCATAGCCCCACAAACACATGTAAAGAAATGTGATTTGTATCACTGAACAGCACACAGTGACTCCATTTACATTTTCTAATTTATTGATGCTGTCATTAAAGAAACATAGGAGAAAATAGTAATAGTTTAAAATAGTTTTGGGGGGAATTTAAACAGTGTTAGTTGGAAGTTATTGCGACAACAATAAAATTCCCATCATGAAACTAAATTAATCACGATAACTGATAAACGATACGATAAATACCCCATCAGTGCAACGTTACCTTTCTCGTATCGTTTCAGTTGAAAAAAATTGCCCAACGTTCTTAAAAACAGAAAACATTTGCCTGGGAATGAAAAAAAAAACTCCCTTTTTTTGGCAGATGAGAGAAGAGGAGCTGCAGGATTTTGTAAGTCAGGAGGCCCAATCGGTTTCGGCTCACTGGTGCTCTGAATTGGCTGGTCTCAGCCTGTGGAACCCAATCAATAGCGTGGCGCAGCAGCTGCCGACATCGCCGTGCCGACACGCAGCCGGCGCCGAGCGCGTCGTCGCCCCGCGCGTCTCTGGTTCTGCCTTATCTGGATCTCAGATGCTCTCAGTTTAAACATCTGATGGATCACTTTCTGCTCCCTTTCTGCATTTAGAGGCTGCAGTCCTGTAAGGCACGATGACAGCGAGGCTGATATTACTTTAGCACAGCCCAAAAACAGGAAAAATAAATGGAACTACCGTCTCATACAGTTTTAGGCTTTAAGTTTAGAAAAGATTAGAACAGAATAGAATAGAAAATAGAATAGAATAGAAATGTCCTTTATTGCTCCACAGTAGGGAAATTCAGACATAAAGAAACCAATCTGCTCCTTCATGGGTCCAAACCATTAAAATCCAATGTAAATTTGACAAAAACATGTTTGTATGGAAAAAGGTAGCAGCACTTGCTTAACTGATGATCAACAGACTGACTTTTATTCATCAACAGAGTGAATAAAGGCGATAGTTTGTTGCTCTGGAGCATGAAGGTGTGTGTTAAGATGATGCCACGATCAAAAGACACAGAAGCAGTCCAGGAGGGCTGGATTCAGAAAATATTAAGACTTTTATGTAGGTCTGCACAGACAGACTGGTCCCAATTTCCTTAATTTGTGAAGATCTGCAAACGCTCTATACTGTCATGAGAAACTGATCTTATCAAATGATCCATAAAGGACTGAAAATCAACGATAGTCCCGTTTCTGTGAGAGAGACTGACAGACACGGCCATGCGGTTAACGATAGTCGTCTCAGGAAATTTGTTGCTGGATTTAGCAACTTTTCACACAACAACAAAAGACAGATCAGCAGGTCAAGCTTTAAAAAATATATATATTGATGATCGACAAGAAGACTTAGCGTACTCCTTGATTTCCTTGTTAAGTACTCAAACAAGTGGACTTCCAAACATGATCATCCAAACCATTCAATGCTCAATTGCCAAAAAAAAAAGACTAATCAAAGAGCTCCACCATGTACAAAACCAGTACATGGTTTTATACTGAAACCATGTACAAACAAGTTTCAATTTGTACATGAAATGATTACAAACTGGAACTGACTAAAACAACAGACTGACTATGTTAGTCAAATATGTCAAAAAATAAACTGCAACAAATGTTTTTTTCAAATGGCTCAGAAAGTGCAATTAGGAATTCCAACTATAATATAAAATAAATAAATAAAACGTGATATCACTCAGAGCACAAAGCATAGAATTAGACTGAATGGATCTGCCCTCATGGATCAGGGACATTGTCACTGAAAGCAGATCTAGAATTGTTTTCAATATCAGGACCGATATTAATATCATATCGGTGCATCGCTGCAGAAAGGCAAGGAAATTATGGACAAACTGAGAATCTGCTGCATAAAATTGCCATAGAAAAACAACATCTTCAGTCAGAGGTTTCTTCAAATTTGTCGTAATGCAGACTGCTACAGGAGGTCTTTCCTGCCCACAGTCATCACCACCCCCAATAACTTTAATTAAATTAGATTCGACATTTAGGCTCCCTTTCGGATCAATAAAGTATTTCTATTTGACAGGTGGGTTGTTCTTTTTCTTTGTTCTTTTTTTTTTTATCCAAAAGCTCTGCGGTTAAAGTCGCTGAGTTTTTACCTCAAGGATTCACATTCTTCAGCACTTCGTTATTCAGCCCTTATCGCGCTGCTATCATCACCATGTGCCTGTCAGGTGTAAAATAAGCCATTCCACCTGGGCTTGATACGACACATTTCTACATAAACCTCAGCAGGACCCATCAGGCATTTCTCCGACAAAGTGTGTCAGCTGTGATTGGTCAGATAAAGCCCCAAACAAACCGCGGAGAATATTTTCAACTGTTACACACTGAGGGAACATGTCTGCCATATTCATGGAAAGAAAAAAAAAACAGCAGTTCTTTCTGGACAGGCACCAGGGGGGGAAAAAAAATGAAACAAGTGGGATGTAATAATTCCCCGTCTTCGCGAAACAGAGAAAACTTTGTGTATCAGACGTCTCAAGAGTGACGTTTTGACATTTTCATCTCTTTTTCCACAGTTTTCCTCTGAAGTCATTCTGGCACCACAATTTCGAGCCGACTCTTCGACCCGGCTCTTAAGAGACATCTCAGTCTCTGCACATTTTCCACCTGTCACCCTTCTTCGTACCACTTGGTTCCAAAAATATAAAAAAAAAGTAAAAAAGATTGGGGAAAAAAACAGACAGAGGAAAGTCTGTCCCTATCAGGCAGCCAGTTCCAATCTAGTCAAATCATCCCCGGGTCTGGCATTCAAACATTATTTCAAGGATTCTCCAGCCACCTGTCCCATTCCTGCCTCTTTTTTTTTCCCCATTTTTAATTCTGCCCCTGAGTGAGGATTATGCGAAGCAAGGCATGCGTGTCAAAGGGAAATTTAGTGGGTAAAGACAGCCAAGATTGGTGGGATGAATTAAACAGATAACGGGAGGAGACGAAGTGGGGGAACCATGTAGAGCAAAACGCCTCACCGATGTTGGTCATTTCATTTTTTTTTCTTTTTCTTTTTTTTTTTCTCCTCCCCACAGGAGCGAGGAGGCAATATCTAAATTAATAAAGTGATGAAATGAGTTTGTGCCGTGGACTTTCTGCTGTTTGACTTTCCCATCTGGATTAGTGCAGGCTGAATGGACGCTCTGTTACTTTTGTTACAACTACGCAATTCACTGTCGGAATTTGGCCCCGTAGCGATAAGACCCCCTAGCCCCCCGTCTTCCTCTCTTCGTCCTCCTCTTCCTCCTCCTCATTACCATCTCATTCCTTATGCAGGGCCTCTGTTACCTGAGAGTGCACTCACACACAAAATACCAACCATTACACAGGCGTTTGCCAACTATTACAGCGAACGTGGAACATTTAAACACCAGGCTCTGCTGTTACGTCAAAACGTTCAGTTTTTTTTTGGTCCTCTTATTGGACCTGCACAGTGTGGTCCTTCTTACTGTTTGTGGAATATAACAATGTCGTGTGACTCAGATCAAAGTTTAGGTGCTTCAAAGAGCATGAAATTATTCAGATTCAGTTTCGATTAATCGTCGATTAGTGTGACGATTAATCGGCAATTGATTTTACAGCAAGTCGCAACAAAAACAACAACAGCAACACACCTACAATTAACACTGAACTAAATTCCAGAGACAGAAACACAAAGTGGAAATTAATGATTATTTTAGCAATCAAATATTCTTTCAATTATTGCAACAATTAATCAATTAATTGAATAAAGAAATTGCTCAGTATGCAGATTTCAAGTCTTTTCTTAAACAAAATTAGAAAAACATTAGAAGATGCAAATAAACAAATAATGAAATTCACTTTTTGCATAAGAACTAAAGCAGTATTCCTTTAGGGGTGCGCTTCATCATTTGTAGCAACGGATGTACAGCTGATATTATTTGTACAGTTGTAGCTTAATTAGCACTCTGACTATGTTGGGTTTCTTTCAACAAACTGTCTTTTTTGAGAATGTGTACTTCAGTTGATAATTCTTCGGTTACTAAATTAGTTGACGCTCATTTCAACAATTGATTCATCACAATTAATCTGATTAATCGTTTCATCCCTACATGCAAGGCTGCATAATTTTGTCAAATAATGGCATATCTTTATGAATTCCCCAGTAATGTTTATATTTAGTGCAGCTGTTTGTGACAAATGATAAATGTAGTCAAACACTGTGATATTTAATAGGCAAAAACCTATATAATTACAATATTGTAATCTAATTATATATTAGTACAATTACAATATTGGATGTAAAAATCACATATTTTGGAGCCAAAAAGAGCGCTTGCAACCAGGCCTCTCAGAAATAAGAAGTTCTCCAATCACAGGAGTATGAGTGAGCAAAAATGTTCTCAGAAAGAAAATCTGAGAACATTCTAACTTCTTCTTTAACATATTATTTTAGAACAAAGCACCTCCCTATGTCTAGATATTATGCTTTTAAATAAAATCTAAAACATGAACAGCTTTCTCTAAGAATTTCCTCTGCATATTTTACCACAATAATTAAGCGCACAGCAGACTTCTAGAGCTTGTACGGTGGGACAAGGCCTGGAAGGATTATGTGTTGAAAAGTGAAACTTTCAGATGCTTCTGTTCACAAAATGACTCATGACTTTCTAATGCAAATATCTCTTTGACACAGTTTGAAGGAAGCAAAAATCTGCTGCTTCCAAAAAAAAAAAATCTTTTCCAGACAACTAACATTATAAGTTCATCTTCTAGTTGGAGACTTTATTATTACTACTTTCACCTTGTATGGATATAGTGGGGAAATGGTGCCAGGTCTTTTTTTTTTCATATATATGAAATGATTTAACTTCTGACAGTATTCTCTGCTGATTTTGTTCTTCCTATCTTCCCTTCATACATTTTACATATTGATGGAGCTCAGATGTGGAAAATATGAGCAACAAGCCTGAAAAGTGCAAAAAAGAAAGGAATGAAAAAAATTTTAAATGTACGTCCTTTAAAACACACCTGTTATATACTGTAAACATATTGTTAATCCTTCAAAACAGGACTAAAGCACTCATTAAGGTAGGAGTGCAGAGTTGATTTTCTGGTCTAATTAGCTGAAAAACAGAGCAGCCATGGTGTCGCCTGGTGAAACAGCCCCATTGCCACTGATTTGTTGTATAACAACTAGGCCCCTCATAATTTATTTTTAACATCACATGCAAGACGTCGGGGGTTGGGGGGAAACAAGGAAAATTGCTGCTCTTCTACTGAGTAAATACACTGTTATATTAATACATAAATAAAATCAGGAGTGGATGTTGTTTGTACTTTTAGAAAAAGCTGAACCAAATTATACAGTCATGTTGGGATTACGTTGTTATGAAACTGCATCTGATACTGTCCTGGGGAATGAATGATGCAGAAGAAATGAAAGCAGGCAGCGATGGTGTTCTGTAAAAACTAACAACTTTGTTTACATACACAGCACCTTGGTAGAGACGTGTGAAGAGGTATAAGTAAATAAATTCATGTTTTTCTGCAGAAGCATAATCTCACACTGGGAAACATGCAGGCATTTATTACCAAGCAACCGTGTTTAACAGAATGACCAGAGCCCCACTTATTGGCTCTGGTCATTAAGTGGGGCTTAAAAGATTTTCTTACGCTACAGAAAAAAACAAAAAAACAAAACGAAGTTCGGTTTGATCTGAAAGAGTCTTTACAGTCAGAGGTTACCATAAGATAAATGTAGCTGCTGTTTTCTAGGTCGTACCTTACTACTTAAGTCTAGATGAACCTTTAAATTAGCAGACCATGACTTCCTGTTTCGCAGGAGCACAAACGTGATGCAACGTAAAACGGCCACTTCTTTTAGCCACTTTTTAAATTTAGGAGACGTGTGCAGAGTTTCATTATTTAGGAAATGGCTACTTTAATATTAGAGATGCACCGATCTGATATTTATATATGTATCGATCAGATAGTGAAAGGAATTCTGGATCTGGTATCGGTGACAATGTGTCATGTTTTATTGTTTATTTTACATTTTATGTTTGTGACTGAGCTTAATTAGCTCTTTCCAGATCCCTTTAAGTCAAATCAACCTGGCTGCACCTCCATCTCTCACACAATCAGACGCCGATCAACCAGGAATGTGCGAAGACGCAATCAAACTCACAACCTTCTCATTGCCATCCGAGCCACAGCTGCCCCAATGCAGAGAATGGTTCCAATTACTAAACTTTCTGATTCCTAATCACTACTACTTCAGCTTTCACCACATTCACACAGTCAGACTGAAAGCTGCCACTTCACAAACAACCCAGTCGATTCCAATCAGGCTCCTTTTTCCAGGAGCAGAGCTGCAAAAGTTCAAACTGTTACGCTGAGAGCGAACACAAGGTGTCACTCTTGCACCGCAGCAGACGCCCTCCCCTCCTCTGAACTCTTCCACTCGGCATCGATGCTACAGATTACACGAGGGTAAACACACGGAGGCCGGAGCGGGCCTGCTTCATTAGCGGAGTGTCAGAGCAACAGCTACGCTTACACTGCTTCTAATTACAATCAGCTGCCATTGAGACTCATCTGGGAGCCTTTGGGTGGCTTGGAAGCTGAAGAAGAAGAGGCACAAACACACACAAGGCTCACAGTGCGGACCGCTACAAAATGACCAGACATGGAGAATTTCCAATCACTTCCAATCTCAAAGATAAAGATTGCAGGGTTGTTTTTTTTAAACAAGTACTTCTTGAGTTTTTGCATATAAAACATACAAAACATACTTTCAAACCAACATTGAACATCTTCCACTCCCAATCAATACATGGAGTATAAAATAAAATGCAGTTAAAAAATATTAAGCAAAAGATAAATAAAAAAATGAAAGATGCTGCATAAATACACAGATAAAGACATGGATAAATATACAGGTAAATAAAATAATGTTTCAATCATTCAACTCTAATGTTTAGATAAAGTAACAATATCTTATTAAGGAATATTAGTTATATGAGTTAATATGAATCTGTTCTTTTATTTTAGTCCATTCCACTCATTTGTTTCAGATTGTACTTTCAAAAATGCCCCAGGCAGAGTTTCTACTAGCAGATGCACCGATCCATTTTTTGTCTGATACCGATACCGATATCTGAGCTTTAGTATTACCTGATACCAATCCAATTAAGCCAGAAATACGAGACGGTCTGACAGGAAAGTACAGCTGAGGATGATAGTTGTTAAACTACCCAGGCATTTAGATTTTTCATTTATAAAAATTTTTTACAGCCGAGTAAAGAGCACATCATTTTTGCCATGCAACGCTTTGCAACAGGAAAACTGACATCATGAAGAGCAAAAACAGCTGATCACTTATTTATTTTGGACAGAATTAGGGATCCACTTTATTCCCTTCTGATACTGAGGCTTAGTTTACTGATCTATTACAGAAAAACAGTGCTGAATTGACAGATTTTTTTTTTAAACTTAGACATAAATCTACTGAATTACTAAGTTATTAGTCTGCAGCAGTACAGCACACTAAAATACACCAATAGCTTCACACATTTGGTCAAACATGGAAGAACAACACAACTCTCTAGATATGGAGCACCCAAATGTGACCACAATGTTTAAACGTCAATATGAAGCAACCTTTCTATCTATTATCTAACTAAAATTAACGGCTGTGTCTGTCCTATAGAGCTGGGTAAAAGTGAGCTACAAAACATGTCTATCTGTCTTTCTGGTAACACACGGTGCAACACATACGGATCATACTTTAGTGTTTATGTGAGGTTGACAGGGTGTGTGTTTTCTGAGCAGGTTTTGATGAGAATATTAACGAGGCAGATTGATGAACGAGCTGCAAAGTGTCACTTCTAATCCAGACTCACAAGTCGATCATAATTGCAGCCAGACGCAGACAGCTGTGAGGCTTCGTCACCCGATGGGATTCCTCCGGGTCTGTTTTCAGGTGTACACACACACACACACACACACACACACACACCCACAAAAAACAATGGCTGTTGTCTTTTTTTGTAGTTTTTTTAAAACAGGCTTCCTTGAACGCGGTAGCAGCAACGTTTATATTTTCTGACAGAATTTAGCCCAATTTAAGACAGATAGTTTTCCTCTCCCTGTCTCACGTTGATAGCCGCCGCTTCTTGTTTCAACATGAATAATTAACGATTGATTACAGAAAGCAGTTCAATAAATGTACAAAAGACTTAACAATCTAACAGCTTTTTCTTCTAAACACTAACTTCGACAGCTCGATTTCTCTTTTGAGGGCTGGATCTCGCGGGAATAAACTCATCTGATCCATTCTTCAAAATGAAACCGAGTTACAATTAGTCTCTTTTATGTGATATGTTTCCATTTTATTGAGTTTCTATTAAAAAATATGTGTATTTTTGTTTTTTAAAGTGACTGTTGATGGTATTTCTCACTTGGATGTCTTATCCTTTTATAATAATGATATTTTTTTTTTTACTTTTTACCTTTAATGCAAGAATGAAACTGTATCTCTACAAAATAATGACAATTTAAAACATATTTAACATAACATAAATGAATAATAAAGTAAGTATTATTCAGTCCCATTAACCTCTAGTTGCAAATTAACTTTATTTGTTTTATGTAAATTGTTTTTCAAATAAAAACAATATTAATGTAATTACTTACTTTATGTTAAATATTTTTGATGCAATTTTTATTATTTTGCAGAAATACATTTTTTATTTTCACATTGGGAAAAAAAATATCTTTAAAAAAGCCACATTTCACTGATTGTGACTGATCTGTAACAGCTTTGCAAGTCAGTCACTGCTCTCTCTATGTATTGCAATGGGCAGGTCCCAAAAATACAATAAAAAAAAAAATCTGTTATTTGCAATTCTGTTAAATCCAAATTAAGTCATCAGTTCGTCGATCTAAGAACACAATGTAATGCTCATCACATTTCACAGTCTCTAAAAACTTGTCTGACTGCAGAGAAAGCGCTCTGCAGTAGTAGCGGAAATGTTTTATCAAACATGTCAAAAAAACTTTGTAATAACTGCATGTAAATGCCAGTAGGGGAGTAAACATTTCTTGATTTTGTTGTTTGTTTAACAGCAGAATGGACATTTTGTTTGCACATTATTTTTTGTAATGTTTTAATTTTATTTAAATGAGCCAGAGATGAATTGCGGGCGGGTTCTGGTGAGCATGTGATGTCACATAGTCTGACTTGTCATCAGGGCTTTTGGAAGTTTTGTCAATAAAAGACGAGTTTCTATCCGAATTCTTCCATTTGAAGGGCAAGATGTTGGAGAGATTTCACAGTTTTCATTTCAAAAAAATTGAGTCGAGCTTCACTTTTTCAAGTAAGTATTTATTTAGAAAATATTGAGGCAAAGAAAAAAAAAAAGTAATTTTGTGCGAGAGTTTTCGTGCCAGCTATGTTGCAAATAGTTTAAGCAAGACAAGTTGTTAGTAATCAGTTTTTAGCTCAACATCAAATCATTTTAGTAACTTTTTGATGTAAATATGAAATCACAAATTATATTTGTGATTTTAGCACCTTTTTTTGCATATTTGAGAACTTCATTAAGTATTGAAACAGCAGAAAAATATTAAGGAGTTTTACAAAAACTGTTTTAAAAAATTGTTCTTCCTTCAAGTTTTATAGATGGTTTATGATTTTCAAACATGAAATAATGGATTAATATAATAGGTAACTTGATTAACATTAAATTAAGTTTCAGATGTATTACATCGTTAAATTTACAGTGTTTACTATGAAAATGACTTACTGTAGAGTTGTGTTGTACATGTAAGACTTGCTTTGTGCCAGTAACCGACCACCTTTCCATGACTTTGTGTTTTTTATAGTCATGCTAAGAAGAAGCGAAAGATTGAGGACGAATGGTTACTATGACAGCAATGGACAACCAGTAATTTCATACTGGGAGACACCAGTCAGGTATATTAAATCAGAAATTTTTTTAGCTCTTATGTTTTATACAGTGACCTAGGGAGCGCTGAAGGGGACATGGAGAAAAAAAAAAAGAAAAATCCCGACTTTTTTTCTCAAGATCCCGAGATCCTGACTTATTCTCTCGAGATCCAGAATTTTTTTTGTTTTCGTGGGATCTCGACAAACTATGTCTGGATCTTGAGTAAAAAAAGTCGGGATCTTGAGAAAGTAAGTCGGGATCTCGAGATCTTGACTTAATGTCTCGGGATCTCCAGAAACTAAGTCGGGATTTCTCTTTTTTTTTCCCATGCTCCGTACATCTGTGGAGTCCCTAAGGGGACATGGAGAAAAACAAAAAAAGAAAGAAATCCCGACTTATTTTCTCGAGATCCCGCAAAATGAAAAAAAAAAAGTTGGGATCTCGACTTAATTTCTCGGGATCTCGAGAAAGTAATTGGAGATCTCGGGATCTCCAGAAAGTTTCTTGGGATCTTGAGAAAGTAAATCGGGATTTCCTTTTCTTTATCTTTTTTCTCCATGTCCCCTTCTGGGCTCCGTAGTCATCTGCTGATCAACGGATATCTTTACTCACTTGTCTATTTTCCGTCTTGGTCTGAAGGAGGCGCAGAACGCGTAACCCTTCAAAC
Organism: Phalloptychus januarius; assembly: GCA_902982915.1. Classification (NCBI taxonomy): domain Eukaryota; kingdom Metazoa; phylum Chordata; class Actinopteri; order Cyprinodontiformes; family Poeciliidae; genus Phalloptychus; species Phalloptychus januarius. The sequence continues at coordinate 15,701,130 of CADWAE010000481.1, forward strand.
CTCTCTGTACATAGAGAGATAACATTCACAGAGAGTTACAGAGAGGAGGAGTTAATGACAGAACAAGACAGCGAGACAATACATACTTTGATACAGGAGTATCGTAAAATGTTTGTCGCTGTCTTTTTCATTTTAATCGGTTTTGGTAAGCCCTCTCCTTCTACAAATAGTCAGTTTGGAAGTGTTATAGAAAGTCTGTATTTTAAATGTTATCTCACATCGTCTGCTCTTGTTCATCAGCATGTATCGGGCGGATTATTTCGCTACACTTGCAACCTTCAGAGTTGTCTTTGACACCAACTCCAGAAGACCTGGTAGGTTTTCTCTTCCTAATCTTAACATTGATTTAATCATCCTGAACAAACATGAGAAGAAGCTGTTAACTTTTATGTTGTGCACAGGCAACAATCTCTGGATGTAAGGATGAGGGACAGCTGTCCAAGCTGCATTTGATGGAGGAAAAGCTTCGGTACCTCCTACCACAAATAGATCTGTGGCCCAACTTTGCTCTGGAATCGCAAGGTGAGCCATTACAAATAAGATCATGAACTAGTTTTAATTTTTCAGTCTTCTGATTCACATTATTTCTGTTTTTGTGTTTTGTGAACAGGAGCAGTGATTCTTCACAAAATGACCTCTGAAACGTATCAGAGTCATAAACTGTGCAGATTTTGTGGGACATCGTTCAGGGTACCACCTATTGGCCCAGGAATTGTTATCAAGGTCTGAATGACACTCCGAACATTAAATGAATATTAGGAAAAGTAGTGTTTCTTGTTGATATAACATTAGGCTTTAAGATTGTCTTTTCTCTGAAACCCCACCTAAACGTTTTGTTCTGTTTTCAGGGAAGAACTAAACTGAATCCAGGACAATGCTGGGCCTTTGCAGATTTCCCGGGACGTTTGTCCATTGCACTGTCCCACAAGGCCACCATCACTCACGTGTCACTGGGTCATATCCCCAAGATTGTTTCCCCAACATCCTCAGTCTCTAGTGCGCCTAGAGAATTTTCTGTCTTTGTAAGTCAAGTAGAACGAGTGTCAAAACTGTAAAAAATATATATCCACCTATAGAATATTTTGGCCTTTAAAATGTGATAGCAATGATTCAGTAGGACATCACTTGGTCTCACTCTAAACTATGCAAACTTTCTGTCTGCACTAATGAATTTTCTGCTTATCTCAGGATGTGATATGTTTTTAGATCCACCAACTAACTTTCACATATCTCAAAAGAACAAGATACTGATTTGCATTTCTATCTCATTTTGTCTCAGGGAAAGAAGAAATCACAAGATGAGGAAACACATTTGGGGACTTTTGTGTATAATAAGGGTGGTGACCACATCCAGACCTTCAATGTTCCTGTAAATATGTCAAATTAATGTTTTATTAACCAAATACAGTTCTCGCCCAGAGTGACTGGCCCTGTTATAAATGTTGATCATCTTTCCTAACTTACAACCATAAGGTTCCTCACCGGGTATTAATAGTATTAATAGCATTCAATATAAAAAAACACTTTAAATAAAATGGCAAATACAGGATTATGGTTCCATTCAAAATGCTCCAATGAAAATTTCTATTTAAACCATAAAAAATTATGTTAATTCTGCACTTCCAGAGCTGTTGAGACAGACTGGAACTGATAGCATTGAAAAATGAATCAGTCAAGTTTGTAGCAATTATGTTGTCTAGAAAAAGTGCCTAAATGTGTCGTCATGCTCAACCTGCATACGCAGACACTGAAAGTTTTGTTATTGAACCCAAACTATTCCAAAACACAGAGAGCGATTCATTTGATCAGATGCAAAAAGCTGTTGAACTCTGATTTCTTTTACTGAACATTTCTGTTCAGTTTTCAATGAGGAGAAAACGAAGACAGCTGATGACAACAGCTGTTCGTTGCCTGGCAACCAAATCAACAGAAGACAGTGACAAACTATAGAACCAGATCCTGTTGAGCATTTTTCAAAATAAGACTTCCTCTATCCAAATAAATCATGACTCGCACTTAAATATGCTTCACTTCAGCTTTTGTAATTATATATAATCATGTTCAATTCAATTAATAATAGTCATCATGTAAGCTATGCTTCACATACAATGTAAATAAGTCACTTATAATGCAAATTACACTCAACAACATATAAGTGTAAAAAAGTCACAACATTATCACAAAACAATCATTTTTGTTCTCTCTTAATATTTTGTTTTCTGGTTAGCAAAATATCAGTATAATTGCCTTGCTATCTTGAGAAAAACTATGCAAAATATATTTACAGCAAATCCAGTTGAACTAGCCCTCCATACACTTTAAGATAGACCTCCTTTGTTGCTATTGTCTGTCTATTTGTAACTATGGATTATCAATCTAACCTCCCAAATTTGTATCTGTCTTGGCTTACAGGACGATAAAGTTGGGTCTTTCGATTCAGTGACTCTGAAGGTCAACAGTAACTGGGGTCATCCTAAGTTCACGTGCCTCTATAACTTCAGAGTGCATGGGGAGCGTGCACTCTGAAGTTATAGGGTGAAGATGACGACATAAGAAGACAACCAGGAAGAAAGGGGTAAAAGTTATGAAAGGGAAAAAAAGATTTTTTTCACAGATGCTCTCAGACCATTTATGCAGTAATAATCTAGATTTTCTTCTAATGGATTGAGAACAATGACACAGATGGTAGCACTGTTACCTAGCAGAAAAGAGGTCCAGATGTAATAAAAACGGGATTTGTGGGTTCTCTCCGGGCGCTCCGGCTTCCCGCCACATCTAAAACATAACTATTAGATTGATTGGCCCGAACAAATTCTCCTTAGATGTGACTATGTGCTGCATGGTCCATTGTCCTGCGTGTCACTGTGAATTTAAGTTGTATTTTTATATATATTTTATAATACATACATAAACTGTCTGAGAGCAATAACATGTTTGAATGCTTATTTATTTTTTTTATCAACATTAAAGATTTTCTGTCCAGGATAGTGGAGCACAGCAGCCTGACTTCAGTGAGAGATAAAGGCTCAACCTGCAACAGTCTGGCCACTGTTTTCTGAGCACTGCTTTCCTATATCTCCCTTTTCTTAATGTAAACTAATATTGTAACTAAATCTCTTTCTTCTTTCAGAGGTTTGCCGACATTATTGTGTTTGTTTGTTGTTGTTTTTATTATTTTTGCCCTCTGGAAGCCAGCCGGCCTCGGCAGATGGCTGCTCATCCTGAGCCTGGTTCTGCTGGAGGTTTCTCCTTTTAAAGGGAGTTTTCCTCTCCACTGTTGCCTTGTGCTTGCTCAGGATGGGCGATCCCTTGGATTAAACATCCATCGCGATCTGCTGGTGACCCCTCCGCAGAATCGCCACCTTAACGTGGTGGAGGGGTTTGCGTATCCCTATGAACCAGAGGGAGATTTTGTCTTGGGGTTCAGCCAGTAGTGGGGCTTCCCAGGGCAGGTTCCCATTGGGGAGGGATCAGACTAAGAGCGATTCAAGGTTTTCAATGAAGGACTTCCAAAGGCATCAGGTGTTTCTAGGAAACAGACAGTTATCCCAAGTCTGGTTTTGGAGGAAGTTTCTCCCTTTAAAAAGTCAGTTATCTTCTGCACTGATAAAAATGACAATTAATTCACTTTACTCCAATGCTCTCCTTTGACTGCTTACTGTGCTTCCGTTAAGGTACCAGAATGGGAGGCTCCTAAGGTCACATGTGGCCTTTGGTCTATTTGGACCAGGGGCTTCCGTTCAACATGGCCAACGTGTGAGCAGTGTGAGACAAGTGGAGATTTGAGTCAGATGCAAAGGCGTGGAAGGTTCTGGCTCCATACTTGGAGAGGAGCTGCTCACCTACACTTGAAGGAGGTCGGCACCTTGGAGCAGTCGCCTACAACTGAAGGGGCCAATGGGCCCATGCATGAAGGATGACAGAGGACCAGAAGGAGGCATGCACATGTCAGTTCAGTGGTTCCCAGGCATATGCCAACATGCCTGGGCTTCTGCCCACATACTCTTGGCTTGTATTTAAAAAATAAAGGCCTATAAAGAGGTTAAAATGGCTACTGGTGTTGTATCCACTCATTCTTCTCTTATGGCCTTTGAGGAGGCCCTTAACACTCCAAGTCAGTAAATCTCAGTCCTTTAGAGCACTTTTGGGATGTTGTGAGATAGAAGATTTGTATCACCAATGAGGAGTCGACAAATATGCAGCAATTCCTGATCTGACCAAGATACAACTATTTTATACAGTCCTCCCAACCTGCACACAACTGAATGTGAGAAACTGCAACATTGCATGTGCTGGGTTTCCTTCAGAAAACTTGCTGATCCCGAGGGGCAACAAGGCCGTCCAACGGGGTTTTGAAGATGTTGACAGGAAACATAAGATATTACTGTGTAATTATGTTACTGGAAGACATTGCTGACAATAGTTAAAGCCAAACCTATAGAATCTAAAAAACAACAAATTAAATCTAGAAAATTCCTGAAGAAATTTAACCGGGGCCTGCTAAAGTGTGCCCGTCGGTTTGGACCCAGCGACCACTTTTGCGGGCGGGTACGAGCCGCATTCCGGTTGGCGTAAGAAAAATAAATAAATAAATAAAGAGACATACTATTGGGTGTAGTACAATAGGTGCCTGCCATGCAATGCATAGGCAGAGCATTGCATGGCAAGTCAGTCACTGCAGGCCCCAATAAAAATATGCAAAGGGGGTGAATACTTTTTATAGGAACTGTCTGCCTGGAAATTCAAATTGTCCAAAATCAACCAAAAACTATCAAGTCAGTCAAAGCGTAACGGCTAACACTGAAAGCGACGAGCTGATGAGGAAACCTTCAAGTGGTGCTCTTGTGAAAATTGAGCTGCTCTAAACACAGTGAGGTTCCATTAAAACAGCCAATCAACAATCATTAAAATCTGAGGACCTTTCCATTAGAGAAGAGTATTCCCTGCTGCTCTATGAACAAAGAACTATTGCCATGGTGCTCATTAGTTTTACACTCTTGGCACTCGCAGACTGTGGGTTAAGTGTGGTTATTTGCTTCCTTTTAAATATAAAATGAAGACAAGCGTTATTTTATCGTTTTGTTTGGGCTTGCAGAGGAAATATTGCAAGGTAAGCAGAGTGTGAGCGATTTGGCTGCCTGATCTAGTTCTTTTAAGTCACAGAAATCATTTGTGAAAATGTAACATTAGTAGTACTAATAATACCTTTAATTATAAAGAAAATAAGATGAAAAATAGGACACTGGATGAGCTGCAACAGATTTGAGTTCTTCCAGTCTGATGAAACCAAAACATAGCTTTCCGTACGACAGGGAAAGTGAAGAAATTTGAGAAAAAGACAATAACTCTCATCAACCTCAACATACTGTCCTCATACTTAAACAGGGTGGTGGCAGCATCATGATATGGGGAGTTGGATGAACCAAAACAAAAGGAAAATCCTGGAAGAAATTTGCATTCATTGCTAAAGAAGGCAAGAAAATGTTATGAATTGAATTGAAGTTTGGTTTGCTTGGTTTTAATGGTTTTAGATTACTAACCTGGCTTTTCGCCTGTCCATGATCTTTTGAATAATACTTGATTAAATAAACATGTCCAGAGACTGCAGGTAGAAATTAACTTTTTTCTTTCTTTAACCTGGTAGCATGCAGCTCTTCTTTTAAAGGGTTGATCAAATTTTGTGTAGCTAAATAAGCAGTATAAACAGATACTGCAACATCCATCCTGGGATGGAGGTTCAGCTTCCTATGAGAGACTTTAAACATGCAGCCGATCACATAATGAAACAGTTTCAATCAAAGCTAGAATTTTCTAGACCCAAAAACAATTGATAATCTGACAAGACTTAAAAATTCACATTGTACTTCATCTAATTATGGAAAAGCCTATGTTTTTTTATATATATATATTTCTAGATGTCAAACTTATAGAGGGGAGCACCAATTGAAGTTGTCTGGCCAATCATTGATTTGTAAAAAAAACTTGACCTGACGATTCTGATTTTGATCAAAACCAATTCTTTACCTGAAAAATCACAAAATATAATGATAAACGTTGCTAAGTTGGCAACAGTGACTGTTGTTGACCGCTCAGGTTCAGAGGTGATCTGGTGGGAAGGTCGGTCAGTCAGTACTCGCTCATGCAAAACGGTGCAGCGGCTGATTTTCAGACACTTGCAAAGGTTGATAAGATCTGTGGATAACATCCGATTTTCATAGGTATCGTCCAATCGCCCATCTCCAAAAATTAAGGAGATTTGGATGGATTTATTGGTCTAACAGGAATCTCTGGCTCCATCTTTCAAATTACTCCAAATTTATGGGCCACTTTCACACTTTACAGTGGATTAACAATAATGTTCAAGCAACAATTACAGACGTTCATCAGAAAAAACCTATAGACTTTCGAAGTCCTTATTTCTGAACTTGTCACTTCACAAAGAGGATCTTGTCATACATGCAAGTTTTCCAAACACACACTCGACCCTCTCCTGATCTCTGGCGTGAATTCATCATCAGGCCCAATAATCGCTGCACGAAAAGAGCTGAAACTCCGGCTGTGATGTCTTCAGACCCCCCCAAAACGAAGAAGTGGACCCTTAACAAAACCGGCGCACAGCAGAAAATACCTACACACCTTTTCCCAATCGTTCTGCAGATTGTAACAGGAGTGGCTTCAGGAGCAAGGCGCTTTGTTAATGAGCTGCTCTTCGATGTGGAAATGCTCCAGTCCTAGAGCAGAGCTCGGGTGCCGTCCTGCTCCTTAAGCCTAATGTACCAAACGCTGTCAGACTTTTGACAGCTAATAAACGCTGAGATGGAGAACTTCACACCTTCAGCAGGAAAAGAAAAGAGTTGTTGTGAAATGTATTTTGCTCCCCGAATGGAAATAAAGCAGAGATGATAGAAAGTTGTTTTTTTTCTCTCCCCCTCCAAAAAAACTAAATGCAAGTCTTTGCTTCATTTCATCTCTGCATTGCTTCTGCACGGAGTAATTGGATTGCGGCTGCACTGTCATGTTCTCGTTTAAATAAATGCCTATTAATCAGAGGATAATTGGACACATACCCCTGATAAATGGTGCTGCTCCACTTTGAGTCACGTACAAATTAGGCCATTTTCAGGGATCCATTTCTTATCTGGCTTGACTCGCGCTTACATAAGCCAGAAGCTAATAGTGGTCTTTGGACGTGCAACATCCTCATGGGCATAACTCAATTATTACGCCTTTGCCACTTTCCTCACTGCACGTTTTTTTGTATTGTTGGATTTCACGTATATTAAGTGTTAGTAAGGAATTCTAGCTGAAGCTGCACAATGCAAGACGTAAAACGCATGCAAAACATGGAGTTGGGTTTTAAGAAGGAGAACTACGAATTGATTATTAGAACAGAAGAGGAGCTGCAGTTAACGTAGTTGAAGGGGGTAACCTTTTTGTAAAAGTGACACCAACTTTTTCCTCGTGAGTCACAGTTAGAGCCGTAAGTTTGAATCATTTGTTTTACTTTGGTGTAACCAGTGGCTGGCTAAATAAATGAGATTAAAAAAAATACAAGGGTGTTCTAGAGCCATTGTAGATCGAAAAAAAGAAAGGAGAAGTACATTTTGACCAAAAATCTCAGAAATTTTCTAGAAAAATAAAACAGGAAAAGTTGAAAAAGTTGATAATTTGCCAGAAGAAAACACTGAAACTTTAACATCTCAAACATGTATTTGGAGATTTCTGACTTTGAAAAGTGAAAGTTTGCTAGAAAAAAACATATGAAGTTTCTGATTATTCTCAGAAATTGTCTAGAAAAAACACGGAAACTTCTGAGTTCCAAAAGTTGAAAATTTTACTTTTGAAACTAGGAAACAATATCTCTGAGAAAAACCTCAAAATTTCAGTTTCCTTTTTTTCATAGCAAATGCTCAACTTTTCTACATTTCATCAAATATCTTCATAAATAGCAATCTCTCCAGTAGGAAGGTGTATGTTTATCTACTTCTACAATCAAATTTCTTAATTATCATTATGTGCATAAACAAGGAATTTCTCACAAAGTCTAAAGAGTTTGTGTCCAGGATGTGAGGGGTCTGCTGAGATGTTAGTTGCCCATATTCCCTGGACTTGTGTAAGTCCTTGATGAAAGGACGGTCAGTCCTGATGGTCTGTTTCAGTTGGGACCAGTCCTGTTTTGTGGATGAGCCAAACTATTAGACTACATGTTAAATTGAATGTAGATAACTCAGTAAATAATCATTTAGGAGTCATATCAATGGGCTGCACATCACCAAGAGAAATTGTCAAACACATAATGCTACTTTACAAAACCTTTCCCATTTGCTGTGAGCCAACAAAGTGAAGCACGTGTAAGCACTTCAACGCTGACCTGATAAGACACTTCAACATTTTCCAATGAAGGAACCTGCCTGTGCAAGATAACCATCTGCCGACAGGTTTTCAGGCTGAACATCTGACAACAGAGAACATCCTCAACAATGCGTTTCCCTAAGCGTGTTTATCAGGCGCCCCATTGATGCTTAGGCTGTCAGTGAAATCTAAAAGCTCTCTGCGGTTTGTTAAACTACGCACTCGGAGCAAAAATCTGGAGTGGCGTACCGTTTAACAGCCACGCAGGACAGACTGTGCTTGTTCCCGATCAGAAAGGGACCAAGTGTTGCGTAGCTGGCATTTCAATCAACAGTTCCTCCTCTGCACTCTCATGTATGATAATTACAGAATAATGGAATATGTGCTGTGACAATGACTACCACTCGACATGAATCGTGCCACGCAGATTAAAGCGGTGTTATTACACTTTCCGTAACCCGGTCCCGACAACACTTTGTCCTCCCCCCATCCTTCCACTCGTCTGTTTCAGGCGAGCAGACTGCAGCCGGCTAATGTGCTTCCCTGGCCTCCAATTAATCACATTAATGATCCCCACCAAGCGACGACAGTCACATGCACATGTGAAACATAGCGTCACTTTTGTGTGTTACCCTTAATTCCAACCCTCTTGCTTTGTTTCTGTAACTTTGTGGACTTTGTGCCTTTTTCATCTCAGTTCCTTCTCTTCTTCCTGAGATCTGTTCCAAGCTCCTTCACCCCTCGAACTCTTTCTCCTCTCGCAGACGAAGAAACATGAATGAACTCACCAGTATTCCTTCCATTGGTCCTCTTCAAAAACGTCCTCTGGGATGGGATCTATCAGCACCAGGTCTGACACCTGCCTGAGGACAACAATGACACACACACACACAGATGAGGTAAGACTTTAACTAGGCTCGACCACTTTACGCAGTAATGAGTGTGAAATAGATGGTGCCGTCCCCGCTGTCATGCTGCAGATTTGTCATTTTATGGCAGCCATGTACTTTGAGGTAATATTTTCATTTTGGAAAGGTTTCATCAGCACACTGCCATAGCGTTCTCTCTCTCTCTCTCTCTGAACGACAGGAACATTGTGCCAAATAAATCTTTTCACCCTGGTGCGGAGAAGTTGACGTGTTAATCACGGAGTTGTCTGTGAGTCGGCTGAATTATGCCAGATGATAGAAAGCGGCGTTGGAACGTCTTTAGCTCAAAATCTAAATCTGACCAAATCGGTAAAGCTAACAGACGTTTTTTAGAACAAAAAAAATTCCTTTTAGACATGAACTGGATTTGATAAATATGTGATAACTATTATGAATTTTCAACATCAGAAGCAGAGTTTCAAAATTTGGGGAATTTGCACAGTTGCTGATTTTTAATAGGGAATCAATGGAAATAGTGATCCTAGAATATAAAATAGTAAAGAGCCACAAACAAAGATTTGAAATTTGGGAAACACAAAATTTATCATAATCTTGACTGAAACAATCAGTTGTTGTGCTTATGGTTTAGCATACATATCCGATTGTTCTATAACATGCACACTTGTTAAAAGTAAATAAGTCTAGTCCCTCTAGTCATACTGCCATATGCAGAAATGCACCACTTGGTCAGAAACAACCAATCAGAGCCCAGGAGCGCTGTCAATCATCCTTATGTAAATGCTGTTCAATTCAAATTAAAAATTAAATGTTGTTGCAAGTTAAAGTAATTCAAAATTCTTCAGAGTTATTATAGATGGTGATGGCTGGAGGGAGGAAAAATCTGTAGCGGTCTGTAAACATTTTGCTTTGCCACAGACAAAACTGCATCTCTACCTTAACTATATTGACAACATTGAGGTTAAGTAAGTTTTAATTTTATTATTCCACAAATTCACTTTACTATCCAATTGTTCCTTCACAATTAGAACAATGAGCAGCATGTACATGAGCCTGATTACGTGGTCCTGATTCTGGTTGTTTCTGATTAGGGGAATTGCATTTCTGCAAACGGCTGTAGGACCACAAGAAGACAGTAGAGGAGTTCAAATTTTTCACTGATTATCTGTCTGATGTTATACTGTCAGGACATGGTGACTGTTCTAACAAGTATATAAGAAAGAAAACATATTGTAGGTAAAGTAAAGTTACAAACTGCAGCTCTAAGTCACACATTTGATTACATGAAGGCAAGTTAAGTTTTAATTACATTATACGTTGGTATCTATGGCAGAACAAAATGTTCATATTTTACTTTGGGCTTGATCCAGTCTGTCTAACTTTTGTCTTATTATTTAATTTCAAAAGAAAATCTCTTTAATTCTATAATTGAAAACTTCCAAGCCAAACTTCCCATCACAGATTTCCAGAAATGTACCATTCCTTTGCAAATGTTAATATTTTGTGACGAACAATGTTTGTTTTTTTTAGCAAGTTTTACATACGAAATGTCAAAGAACCACCTTAAATCTGCAAAAGTCTAAATATGTTTAAGTGCAACATCTAGATTCAGTGGCTTCAATCTGACCCAGCAACGCCTGACAGCTTCACAATTTTATCGACTGACAATTTTTTTTCTGAAAGTGGATCCTTGACAGGAAAGTTGTTACGACAGTGATATCTCTCTGACAGCCTTCAACCGGTGAGAAAGCACAAAGTTCTGACATGGTGCAGGAAACATCTCAAGCAGAGAAGTCAATAAAACAAGAGTTGAGACAATATGAGATCGTACAGGGTTACGCCCCAGGAAGGCTCAATATAGTTCAAACCTCAAAGAGTTTTAAGCAAGGCAGAAGATCTATATTAAGAACACACAGGAACAGAGGGGAATGTCTCACACAATCAGCTGGTTTGTGGTTATGGAAAGTTGGTGAATATGGATTCTTTTAGTCTTTTGTGAACCACTCTGCTGCAGCAGGTCAGAAAATCTAACTCCACAGAAAGTTGATTTCAAATCAGCAGGTTAAATTAAACTGTGATTGTATTGTATCAATAATTTAGAATATGCCTTCAGATCAGGCTTGTTTGTCAAATTCAAAGTACCTTTTGAAAATAACAACCTTCTAGCAGGTGTAAAGTATACTTTTTGTTAAGCCCACAATTCTGTTTTAAAAAATGTTTTTTTTCCCCCCTGGCCTGGAAGACGCTTCAGAGTAGGAGATACGCAACATTAGACAGTAAATAGAAAAACTAATGTCAAAAAAAAAAAAAGGACTAACACATTCTTCACGATTTTGTTTAGCATTTTGTGTCAGGGAAAAAATACAGAAAAGACTTAGTGATGAATTACCTTGTAAGGCAATAAAGGCCTTTAGCAGTGACTGGGCATGCATTTAATCGCATGTGAACCACTCTGTTGTAGCAACTGCAAAAAGTTTAGGAAATTACCAGAAATCATCTGGTATGGTTGCAGACCGACTGAAAGTCTTTCCGATTGTTCTCATAACATGAAAGGATTACAGTTTACTGCGAAAAGCTAGGTGCATCTAATACAATTAATTTGTTTGGAGGTTATATAAAGAGAACTACAATCCCCATCCGTCTTCATTAACCTTGTTTGGTGCATAGGCTTTTCTCTGCCCGTGCTGAAACATTCCTCGTGGCAGTGAGCTGCTCCTCTTCCCAACCACAAAACCCAGAATACACTTTTTGCTAGAAAACTGTCCGACTTCTTCAGCTACAACATTTGATTCCACATCAGAAGACTTACGCATCATGAATGTGGCTGTAGAAGCGGCTGTTGAGCGCTCCGAGCTCTGAGCCGGCGAGCACGAAGGGGGTGGCTATCCCCGCAGCCTGCAGCAGTCGGTGCAGGTCATCCACCATCCTGCAACACAACGCGCTCATCAATCTATGTGGTAAAATCAGGGCAAGCTGCAAAGTGGGTTAGGAGGGTTCATATGGAGTCAAGGTTACCAGAATGAAAGATGGACAAGCCAATAACCTGCATCGAAGTAGGTTTAAGACGTCATCATTACTAGGAAAAGAACTAAAATTGCCTATTGCTATTATACGTTATCTGGGGTTGAAGAGGTTTCACATGTGTCAAAGAGCTGAAGATGTCAACACACATTTTTGGTTTTTGAAGATTTGATTTGACACCCAAGGCCACCATCTTGTTTGATAACCAACAAGATGTTTTACAGCTTCTACTTATTTGGACTCAATGGAGGAATATCAGGGCCAAGCTAAGATTTATTTATTTTTAATTACAAGAATAAAGTCACAATATTACAAGAATGCAGACATAGTAAAGCAAGAATATAGCTGAACGACAATAAAGTCTAAATATTACCAGGATAAAGTCGCAGTCCTCCAAATTAAAACATGGAAAAAAAAATTTAAATTAAAAGGAAGAATGTTGAACGTCTTGTAATGTTCGACTTTGTCGTTGGTTTTACAGATAAGGAATTATTTAATCTTTTGTGGTTTTCAAAGGCGTGGGGCCAGCTGAGGCTGGTAGGCAGGGCCTCGGAAAGCTGGAGCAAAGATGAGAACATTTTTTTTTTTAAATAAACTAATTGAATCCAGTACATTTTGAAACCATAACATTTTTTATTAAAAAAATTTGGGGGGAAAAAAATCTAATCTATTTTTCAAGCATTATTACAAAATAGAAGTTAAAATGATTTATTGAAATGTTATTTGCCAAGCTCGTCCTCAGGTTAGCATAGCAAGGCCTTGCAGTGGAAGACACTGCTGCAAAAAAAAAAAAATCTTTCTAAAAGTCAATATTTCTTGACATATTTTGTAGCTTTGCCAGTGGGCTTGCAAAGGGCGTCCCAGACCAGAAGCTAATGCTGCTTGTTTCATGTCGTTTTTGTGATTACAACGTGAGAAAGTGTGTGGATGTGGATACTTTTGCACAGTACAGCATCTGTGTGTTTCTTCTTCTCTGTTGCACAACACTCTAATGCTTTCCAGCACATAACAAGTGTAAAAACAATGAAACAGTCTGAGATGAGGAGAGGAACTGGGAATTATATGATTAATGTGCTTGTTTTGCTTGACAGGATTCTAACAAGCAGCAGTTTGGAGCGCTGATTGATCACAGTCCTTCAGCCTACAATGCTAAACATTCTTTGGTTTTGGCAGCTAAAAGACAAAAGATCTCTGCAGAATCCCTCTGCGATTAATATTTGATCATAAACTGAGAACGGCGGCATGCCATGCTTTGAGCCGCAGAGGAACAAAGCGCCAGTTTCCCCTGTCGTCTCGACACGAGCTTGTTGCTCCGCACATGAACTCTCTGGAACCGGTTGTATCTTCCTGAAGGTTTCCCGCATTACGACTGAAGTTCATTCTGCTTTTGAAGAATCTTGCAGTTCCCTCAGAAAGTTTTTTTCTGATCTTTCAAACCTGAACTTGACCTACTGGTAGGGAAGCCTAAAGGAAAAGACGTCCAACTTTAAACTGCTCTGTGAGCGACATGAAGTCATCGAGCTTCCAAATTGTCAGTTTTGCACAAAAACTGAACAAAAAGTTTTTAAAAGAAAAAATGCTAAAATTATTACATATTTTAAACTTTACCGACTGCAAACCAGGGAAATGTAACACTACACAATGTTCTCAAAACAAGTTAGAAACTAAAAAAGGAATTGTATTCCATAATACAATATCTGGCAGTGGAACTAGAACTTTTGATTAATATTCAACAATTATTGACTTAAAAAAAGCTTCTATATCTTGCTGAAAAGTTAGTTTTGTCTTATTTCAAGTGTAATAAGATATTTGCACTAGAAACTGTAAAAAAAACAACTTTGTAAAAGGATTTTGTGCTTTTGCAGAAAATGTCATCAAGTGAATTTTTCAGAGAAGAAGGATTAAACAAACCAATAAAAAATTTAAACAGTTTGAAATTGTTCTGCATCTTCACATATCAATTTAAAATCTATTTACGGAGATGTGACACGGTGTTTGCCCCACATTCATGTCAATGTCAGTCATAAATGTCATAAAAAAATATTTGTAGTTAATCTTGTTTATTAATGCGGGGGAAAGACATTCAAACCAACTGAAATCTGTGTTTAGAGAAAAAAATGAATGAGTCCCTGGATACCTGCTTGTGTCACTCTTAGCAGTAACGACACTCAGCGTTTGTTTTAACTGGAGCTGATTGGTTCGGCTCCAGTTCTGGTCCCCTGGACCAGAAACCAGGGGATTTCTGGTCCATTCTTCAATTTAGAAGAAATCATTTCTGAATTGAAATTACTTCAATTCAGCCACATTGAAGGATTTTCAACCACAGAGGCCTGTTGAAGGCCAAGCTGTGGCATTTCAATCAAATGTTAAAACCAGACTTTGACAAGGACAGTAGAAAACTTTCATATTTCCTTTGCCATTCAGAAGGGGTCTTGCTTGTACTGCTTAAGGATTCATGATCCCATAAATAACTGCAACTTGTCCACTGTTGCTTGATCATGAACACTGACCTTAAGTGATGCCAGATGATACAGTTCTTCAGATGTTGTTTTGTGACCGTCTAGATGAATTGTCAATGCCTTTTTGGAGTAATATTCACCACTAATGTATGTTTTTGTGATGCTTTCCATCTCTCGCCCAATGGTCATTGGGAAGACGTTTTGACATTAAAATGGGTTTGATTATGTGAAATATTTATTTACCCGACAGGAACAACCTTTTATGTCCAACGGTACAAATGAGATGAAATCAAACGGTTCCTGAGAGCATTCCGACTTCACCTAGGGAACCATTGGCAACTGGACGTAACGTACTCACCGTCCGGTTGTGGACGCCCCCCAGACTTTCTCCGTCCCGGTTGTTTCGTTCTGCATGAGCCGCTTGCTGAACCCCAGCCCCATCCTGTCATAAGTACAAACCTGATGGAAGAAACAAACAGGACCATCCCTGAATGCTTTGCATGGTTTTAATGTATGAGACGCTCCCAACAGCAATCTTTCTTAACAACAAAGACACCCTGTAATGATCTTGACACAGCGGCCAGTGCTGCTCTGCGTCTCACTGCTGTTCTACTTTAGTTGTTTCTGTGTAACTGCACTCCTCCCAACAAGCCAGTGACCTAATTTGGGTCACAGTTTCAGACAAACAACATGGGGCAGGCTGTCAGGCTGAGCGCCGCCGAGCTGAGTGTTGCTGAGCAAAAAGGAACTGACAGAGCGACTGTGAGGGCCGTCTCTGCATGACCCTGACAGCAGCAAACAACATGGCCACAAGAGCAAAGAGATCTAGCTTATACCCTGTGAATCCTTTTTTTCCTTGAGTGTTGTGTAATTTACTTCTTTTTTAATTTTTCACACATCGTAAACATGATGATTTTTCACCTTTGTCAGGGAAGAAAGTTTCTCCTGTACATGGACCCAGATGTCTGAGGACATTCCTGTCGGTGCGTCCAGTATAACTAATAAAAACAAGACTAGTTAGAGTTCGTTTAAAGTGAGCAATCAATCAACACAGAGAATGATATATGAGACAATTTATTACCAGCTGGTTTTCCTCGTCCTTTGCACAAAAGGTGCAACTTTTGGCCCAAACCAACATCAACCATCTGCCCGTCTGGAAGTGCAAAGCAAAATAAATTAATTGAACTTTATTTTTTTCTTTGCTGAACTCTTTTTCAGCAAAATCTTCTCAACAACTTAATAAACCTGCACAGTCGGAGAAACACTGGTAGAGATTCCTTAAAAAAAACGTGCTTCATAGTTCAAAATATTACTGTAAGCATCTTTTAAGTGTGGAAGAAGCTAACAATGTGTATGTTTACCATTAGCAACCTGAATTTCAGATGGTAATTTTTCAAGATGGCCACCATTTATGAATCTTTTAAACCAGTTAATGCATATTTTGTTGACTTGGGTGAAGTTTATGTCACATTATTTGTTCTTGACTTTGGTCATCCTATTCATCTGAAACCAAACATGAAACTTTTTGCAAGTCCCACGCCAGTCGTCTGTCAGTGGGTGTATCTGTAATATTATGAAAATGGTCTCAAATTGACAATATAAAGGTTCATCACAAAAATTCGAAGGACAGTTTATTGTCCAGCAAAATTTGTAATCATGACAGACCTAATTTCTATGGTTCACAAAAATTAGATTTTTACTTGAGAGATTTGGCAGGCACTTTAAGTAACGGCCGCCATCTTTAATTTTTGAGTGCATGAACCTTTTTTTAATTAAATGCAAGCCCCTGGGAACGTCTATATCAAATTAGGTTCCTGCATCCGTATGTGAAAAATTCTGCTGAAATATTCAATTATCTCCTGCACTATTAATATGAATTCGGAAACAGAATCAGTGCATTTTTCAGACTCTGTGTACCTTTCGGCAGGAGCATCTGTCCTTCTCTTTGCAGAGATGCATAGTTGAGGAACGGAGGAACGATCACCATCAGCAGTAAGCACTTTCCGAAGTTAATGAGGATGGAGCTGTAGGACTGCCTGGCCGAGGCTTCAGCCGGCCGCTCCGCTCTCTGTTCCCGACCAAAAAATGATGGAAAAAGGGGAGAAGACAAAGTTAGCTTTAATCAGTGTTTCGCAAATCACAAAATGTGATTTTGAGAATCTGGAGAAGAAAAATTCACTTTTCACGCTTCTCTCAATCTACAATGTACCTGATGCCAAAAACGTAATGAAAAGGCTCCTTTTGAGTGATTTCTCAAAAAGAAAAGAATCCTCCTGCCTTTTTGTTAACCTGACAGGTGAATAGTTCAAACAAGAAACTTAAAAACATATTTTCATTTGAGCATTCTAATGTTAAAGATAGCCGATCGGGGCATCTTCACAGTGCTTAAAAACATCGCTTACTTTTTAAAGACTAGCATGTCAAACCTAAAGCGCTTACCCTAATGTCACAGGATGAGAAAAATTTGTAGTCATGTCTGATGAGTTAATCAGAATTTGTCATTTTTATTTTTAATGACCAAGTGAGCAATTTGTTTGTTGAAAACATTTTGCAACCCGTTTTTTGGGACTAGTAAGAAGTCTAAATGGAGATCACTGAAGAGTGATTAAATAAAAAACAAAAAACTGAGGAAAATATTGAACCTCATCATGGGAACGACACTGAATGTACCAGTAATTTAATTTTAAAACATTTTTTTCTGTGGAATGAAAACAATGCTATATTTTATCTTTAATTTCCACAAATATCAACATAGAAGGAAAGATATCCATCCTTGTTTTCCTTTATTTTAAATAGTGGGAATAAAATAGCAGATCAGTAAAATGACAGTAAATGACCTGTAGCAGGATTTAAGTTGTCTTTTTTTAAAACATTCAAGCGTGATTTAAATGGAATGAGGACAAGTATGGCTGGGTTGTAAAGGTTGCACACCAGGATACTAAATACACAAGTATTATCCTAAGCTGTAGTAAAAAGACTTATTCACACTTTTCCATCCGCCTGTGTCGCACCACGTCGCTGTTTACCATGTTTACCTGACATTTCTTCTCCTCTCTCTGCCTCTTAATAAAAATAAACCTTCACTTTGAGTATCACTGCAGCTTGCCTTTAAAAAGGACACGCAAGAAAATATCAGGAAACTTCGCGGGGTGTATTATAACAATGTTTGAATGTGTTACCTTAACGATGTGGCTCATGAAAGCAACAGCAGTCGGTGGACTGAACTGTCACGCGCTACATGACCGCTAACGATGCGTTACCTTTTTATTCGCGTTGACCGGGTCACTGCTTGCTGCCTGAGGTTCTGGTTTCCGACGCATTTTGAAAAGAACTTCGGAAAAAGTCCATGCAACATCAAGAATGAATGAAACCCAATGACTTCCTGAAGAGACTACGGAGGCCGGCGAGGGAGAATCTTTATGCGAAACAAGTTACATTAATTCATAAGACCAGCAAAATAATAATAATAGTATTAGTAATAATAATAATAATAATAATAATAATAATAATAATAATAATAATAATAATAATAATAATAATAATGCAATAAAAAAATCACTATTGCTATTACTATTGCTACTGCTACTATTATTATTATTATTATTATTATTACTATTATTATTGTTATTATTGCTGTACAGATATAAATTACCATACAATAAAAACATTTATTTTATTCCAGTTTCCAGGCAAGTCTACCCTACCAGTCAGCCGCAGCAGTACCTTTGCTGACCTGCAGGGGTCATTGTATCCCACAAATCCACTCTTGAATTTGCCTCACTACAGTGTCCCGCACACATCAGCATCAAAGGCAAAAGGATTAATCACAATTGTTTTGTTCTCTTCTTTTCAAAAGGGTTTTTAATCCAAATGGAAAAAATAATAAAGGTTAATAAAATAAACAAATAAAATATGCAAATACAATGTCATCATACAACAAAATAGGTTAGACTGGTCTTAAACAGAGCGTGTTTACTGTCTGTCGGTTTTGCTCTTCTGAGAGCTTTACAAGCAATCAAGCCCTCAACAAATATAATAACCTGCTGATTGTGAGCAGGACAGCTGGGTTCACATTAAGCAACTTATGTAAATACATCTCTTTTTTTCTCACAGTCACGTACAGTCATATATTAAGACACTGAAAAATGTGTTGTTTGTTTTTATTGAATCAGGTAAGATGTAAATAATTTTTGAACCTGAAAAGATCAGATCCAGAAAACGACTGCAAGAGAAATCCTGTTTGCAGTTCACAGTCATGTTTCATGACTGAGCATGAATCCTTTGCAAATGGGCACAAAATTCCAGTTGTTAGATGTGGTACGTCACCAAACCTCAAAAGACTAGTAACTGGAATAAAATGTGATTTTATAGTGCACTTACCCATGGAAGCTGAATACTGTAACCATCACTTTTCAGATTTTGAGTGAAATAAATACATTTTAAGAAAATTATTTTTTTCTTTATGCTTCACAATAATGATAGAACATCTCACTAAAATGCATTGTTGTATTTTTGTTGCATTGAGAAATGTAGAAAAAAAAACGGATTGAGACTGTATGAAATATTTACAAGATAAGATGGGGAAACTACAACACCAGACGGCCCCTTGCCATTTTTCCTGAAGAGGAAAAAGCCAAACCTGTTTACTTAACAGGTGACTTTAGCCATACAGGGGATTCATTGCGGTAATTAAAAAGCTCAGCTGGATGATGATGAATGTCAGCTATTTGTGTAGTATCAGGCTGCCTGTGTGCACGCGCTGTTTGTGTGTCGGGGTATCTACAGTTGATTAAAGGTAATGACGCAGAGCCATCATAGCCTCTTGCTTCTGTTCCGGCTCCACATAATTAGAACCGAGAGAAGGATGGTCTCATCACAGAACTGTTGCTTGGCTGATGCTGTGAGGCAGCAGATTGGCTGCTCGCCTCTGTGTGGCCCATCGCAACTCTTGGCTCTATTTTGAATTTTTGTGGGGAAGTGAGAGGCAACTTGTTGCATCAAAGATTTTGTTTTTACCTTCAAAACAAGATTTGCAGCTTAAAAAAATACACTGTGTGCTTGACTTACAAAGAAAGAGAAATTTTGTCCAGTAATATCCGTTTCTACGAGAAAACTATCCCTTCAAATCTTTGAAATGGGCATGTTGGTCTCTCATGTTTACAGTATGAGTTACCTGACATGCCAGTTATCACATGTAAAGTGCCTTTTTTTGTTTATTTTATTTTAATCCTTAAAAAATGGATTCTCATAAAATGCTTTCATGTAAAGCTTTAAACATAAATCAGTTGTGCAGCTCATGCAGCTTTTTGTGACTAAATCACGTTTTTATGTCTTCATAGTGAGAAGAAAGTGTCATTTTCTCTTTGCCTTTTTCTACATTTCACATGTTATTCTAACCGGACTTTGCTCATAAAGAACATCTGCCCTCCGGCTGCCTGCAGAGATGCCAGGTCACCTTGCTGCTGCACCGGGTGTTTTTGGCCATGTCTAGCAGCATCTTTCCCCACCCCTGCCCTGACATTCTGCAGAGGCAAACACAGCGCGTTTTATCCCTTCACCATGGCGCCCATCCAAAACAACACATATACGATGGGACAGCTGCGGAAGTTCAAATAATAACCTGTTATTGTGACATTTTTGCAGTATGTCCTCGTTTCCTCACTTGCAGGGCCTTTTCCGCTATTCTCAGGCCAGATCTACTAGATCTCAAATCGAAGAATTGATTTTTTTTTCTTTTCTTTTTTTATATGAAGGACGGTTATCTTATACCTGTTATGCCTCTTTCTAAGACTTTAGGTTAATCTGAGCTAACTCTGCAGCTACGCTGTATAGCCTTAGGCTGTTGGAGGACCACCTAGCTGGAGGATCACTTTCTTTTTCTATTGCTGTTATCATCCATCCATCCATCCTCCATCCATCCATCCATCCATGTCCTTTAGTAGTGGGGTCAGAAGGTGTTGGTGTCTATCTCCAGCTAACGTTCCAGGCAAGAGGCGGGGTCACCCTGGACAGGTCGCCAGTCTGTTGCAGAGCAACACAGAGACAGACGGGACAAACAACCATACACACACACACACACTCACTCCTAAGGACAATTAACCCGACAGTCATGTTTTTGCACTGTGGGAGGAAGCCGGAGTACCCAGAGAGAACCCACGCATGCATAGGGAGAACATGCAAACTCCATGCAGAAAGACCCCAGGCCGGGAATCGAACCCAGAACCTTCTTGCTGCAAGGCAACAGCTCTACCAACTGCACCACTGTGCAGTCCATTTGCTGTTATTTCAACTGAAAATTTGATGTTTTCTCTCAGTTATCTTTCTCTCCATAGAAGCTACATCGGATCTGCCATTCTGTTTTGGCCTTTCCTGTGTCCCCTCTCCTGCTATTAACTTCTTACTTTTCATTAACATAGAAAGCACTTCTGCATCAGCCCTTCTGTTTCTAGCTTGTGCATTCTTCTCTGTATTCTCAAACTTCCAGTTGGTCGTGGCAGATGCTAACATCTACTGAGCCAGTAGCTATCAGCGGCGCTTGGCTTACGGTTCAGCTGGAGGTTTCTTCTTGTTAAAGAGGAAGTTTTTCTCTCCACTGTCGCTACATACAGTCTCAGTATAAGGAACTGCTGTAAAGTTAGTGACACAATGGAGGTGATTGTCTAGTGTCACTACATGCTCGTTCAGGAGAAGTGAATGTCAAGGACTCAATGCAATCTGCTGGATTTCCTTAGTTTGATAACTTGTTAATGGAGTAGTACTGGAGTTTTCAATTCAATTCAATTTATTTATATAGTTCACAACAAATATCATCTCAAGGAATTTTACAAATCAGCCACATAGTGTTATTTTATAGCACAATCAAGCAACTATGAATCCTTCAGCTGTAATAAAAATGTTGTTTTAAACACAACTTAAGACTTCAAAGATGCCTTGAAATTGGGCCTCTGTCTCTTTAAGAAACTCCTGCTCTTTCTGAACCTTGGCCTTTACATCAACATTCCTCTGTTTGGCATTTGCAGACGTTTCCTCGAGTTCTGGTCTGAGAAATAGTTAATGTAATAGGCCCCACAGTTGCGCAGGTGTTTGCTTATGGCTGCTGCTGCTGCTAGTTTGAAGGAGCTGGAAGACGGTGCTTGACTCCCCCATGCGTTTGCCACGAAGGATTCAACAATTACTCAAACATGAATGATGGGAGAATTACTTTATAGCGGGATGTAAAGCTTAGGAAAAGTAAAATTAATGAACAGTTTGATAACTATGATGTGTGATTGAATGGAAAAGATTGTCTTAGAAGGTGTTTGTTGTGAAACGGCGTTACATAAATAAACTGAAAAGAAAACTGAACTGAATAAACTTTCAAATTGCACGTGTTGAGCCACATGCCTCCTGACTTTCTTCGTGCTCCTGAAATCAAACCGTGTTTGAGATAGCATGGCAGGGGAGCGATGAAAAGCCATTTCCTCTTTGTCTTATCTGTATTGTCACATACGGAGCATGTTAACTGGCTGATATTTCTGCACTCTGCTATCTGTACAACCAAAGGCCATCACTAAATCCTGCAGTGGCGTTCATGTCTCTCTGCATGCCAGTTTGCTTTTATGAACTTCACCCCACTGAATCGGTCTGGTGTTGCTTCTCTGCAACACATCTGCACAACGCAACCTGTTGCACATAAGCAATTGCAAACTAAAACAAAAGCATGCTACATTGAAAAACAAGATTCAAGGCTGTCTGAATCTGCATAACCTTTATTGGCAACCCTGGCAGAGATGTGCCTGAATATGAAATATTATCTGAATTCCTCTAGCTGGTGGCACCTAAAATTCTGCTATTGAAAAGCTTCTATCCTTAAGTAAAATTATTTTAAACAATTATTTTATGGTCTAAAATGAAAGGGACAAAAACAGAAGACGAAACGTTTTCTCTTCTGCCGCTTTTTTAAGCTCATTTCATTCACAAACCATGCCATCCAAGCAAATTTGCACTCACTGCTGGGGAAATTCACATTTTCTCCCCGTCTACCGTTGAGCTAAATTAATCATACCAACATTTGTTGTCGCGTTGACGAATCGTTAGTGTTGCAACCACAGGCCTCCTCGGGTACATCTTATGAACATATTTGACTTTTTAAAAGCAAATATTTAACCGACTGCGCATATTTGTGTAGATCTAGAGCGAGTTCATCAACGTCTTTTTCTCTGGAAATTCCCTGTCTCTTCCATCTATTTATGAGTGAGATCTCGGATGTTCAGGAGGGTATTCTACACAGGCATCAGTCCTCAGCCTCCATGTGGCCTTCATTGATTTCACCCCCTCGCTGCTGAAGTGCACCATCAATCAATACAGTAACAAGTCTTCATTTTTACTTGAGGAATGCAGTCTCTGACTCTGCCAGTGCGGCGTTGGGGTGTTGTCAGTGCAGCCGTACAGGCAGGCCTGCACCTTGCTGCAGATCAGATCGTTTCTGTTATGACTGCCGCTGCACCATGCATGAATCAAAATGCAAACAGAAGCATGAACATAAGAAGATTTTAACATGCAATTTTTAAAACGAGAAGAATATATTTCTGTACATCAGGCATAGTCACGATGAATCTGTTCATTACTGACAATATTAAGGGAATGCTATCGGAAGACCTATGCCTCAATGATCCCCTCTTTTGGTTGAAATTAAGAAAATACCCCAACTTGTTGTTTTGTCTTTTTGTTGTTTTTTTGTCAGACTTTTTTTTCATCTCTTATACCTCAGTTTACACATTTATTGCACTCTGTTGATTAAAAGTTATTCGCAGAGGCAAAACTTTTAACTTCTCAGTACAACAAATTTCAAGGTTTCTCCCAGAAAACTTGCTAAGCCTGGTGGTTGGGTCCCGGGGCAGTCATTCACCCTGCAGCCCATTGTGTTTTTGAGTTACAAAATGTGTATATTTGGTATATTTGACAGGAAATTTAAAAATATCACTTGATTATTATGTGTTAGTGAAAAATTGGAAGGTTAATACCTGTACACCAGCTATAAAGTCTTAGAAAATGCAAACATTTTAAAATAACAAATAAATAAGTAATGCTTAGCCTGTTGGGGGCACAAGTATAAGCCTGGTGGACCACCAGGTTTATAATATACTGGGGGAAACCCTGAAATCTCTTGTGGTAAAAATGGGAAAAGATCCCCCCTATAGATTCATTTCCTTCATTTATCATTCCAAAATGTTTGCCAAAAAACTTTCTCTCCGGTTGGTGTGCCATGATCTGCAGGTGTTCGGACTTTTAGTTTCATTTGTGCTTCTGATTTGAAGAGCCTTTGTTTGAGTTTATCACTTGTGCTAGTTCAGTTAATCTCATTGTTTTTGTTTTGTTAGATTAGTTTTTATTTCTGTTTACTATTCAGGTTTCCAGTCCCCCTTCAGTCTCTTCACTTTGTTTTTATGTTTTACTTTCAGTCAGCCATTCTGCTCCCACTTCCAGCTGTTAATTTTTTTTCCTCGTTTGCCTCCGCCTGCTCCTTTCCCCACTTGCATCCACTCACCTGTCATTAGCTCTTCTGGTCCCTTTGTCATTTCCATCTCTCCCTCAGTAAGCTCCTCTTCCTCTTCCATTCCCTGCTGGATCCTCCATTTTACCTCCCATTACTAAATGGCTCCTGCTCTCTCTTTGGTCTCTGATTCCCAGTTGTTCTATTCTCAACAGTTGTATCTCACCTGGATCCCTTCTTCATTTTTAAAATTTTTATCTTTCCTTCAATGCAGATGGAACAGAACTATCGTTTTGCAGCATTTAAATCAATAATACTAAAAACAAAACAAACAAAAAAAAAACACAAGCACAGATGAAAACAAAACCTAAATACCTAATGTTTGTGACAAAATCTGAATATTTTAAACAATCTGCCAATATCATCCAGGTATTTAACAAGAGTGGTGAACCTAATCTGTTTCCAAAGTTTGGTTACCTTCGTTCTTTCTGAACTAGATCATAATGACATGTCCAGGTGGCTGACAACTGACACTAATCAAGAGACATGTTTTCATTTTCTTGGAGCACAGCAGGTTATATAAGCTTAACTTTATGAAGTAGCTATTATAATAATTGAGGCTCAAGGGAGGGCAGGTGAGTTTGAGTTGACTGGCGAGACATTTCAGCAGAGCTGAACCCGTCACAGGTGAAGTGTCCCCATGAGCCATGCCAGAGTGTCAGCATGTGCTAAAATAAGAATGCAGCCATCACTGATATTCCTGAGATTTCCATACAGTGTGGCGGTATAGCACTTGGCTCAAAGAAAACATCAGGCTGCGGATTTTTGATTTTTCTATGTTTCCACATAATTCAAACGTCAATAGCCAAACTCTGACTATGTTGGTGACACAATTTTGATGTTTTATGTTGTGATGACATGAAGCAAAGGATGCAAATTATTTCTCACTTTTTTTTAAACTGATAATCCCAATATTTTCCAGTCTAGTGAGAATTTGGACCTTTCATTGGAGGTCTGAACATTCAGCTTAATAAATACAATCTGTTTCATAGTGAAAAGAGCTTAAGTCATTTTAGACAGGAAAAACTCTAAAATGATATGCAATGATTTCAGTTAGAAACACTTTATTTTTTCCAGATCCAGCTATAAAGCACACATATGCTAAAATATCAAGAACTATTAAACTACTAAGTATTAAAGTCTAACAGGTGTTAGAGTGTAAATTGTCCCCTCTGTCTCCGGCAGTGGTACATGTACTTATACTTATGTACTTATATTTGTATATAAGGGCAAATCTATGGAAGAATATTATTTTGTCTAAAATCAAAATTGTAACTTTTTAGCCTACTTACCAAATGTGGCCGGAAAACTGTCACTGAACATAACCTCTGAACATACACAGTAAAACATGGTGGTGCTAGCATTATACAGAGAGAAAACACTTTTTTTTCAACAAGGATAGGGAAGGTGGTCACATTTGATGGTGAGATGGACAGAGCTAAATACTGAAGAAGAAAACCTGTTGAAGTGAGAAAAAGGCTTGAGTGAAGCAAACCAGCTGTAGTAAGTTCAAGGAAGAAGTGTAAATTATAACATAGTCATGTTTTAGAATGGTCCAGTCAAAACCCAAATCTAAATTCAATTAAAAATATTTTTATCAAAAATAAAAATTGCAGAGTTGTTGTGGATGGCGATAGAGTTGTGGATCTCCAGTAGCAGTCAGTCTTCCAATGAATCAGAAGAGGCCTCTGCCTGAAGACTGATGCTGTATGATAGTTTTCTGTCATGCTAACAGCTCAATATCCCTGCAGCAGCCTCCATATTGCACATCAGTTGCTGGGAAGAACTGCTAACCTACCTATTTTGCTTTTGCCACTCCTTTTTAAATCTCTGGCTATAGAAAGCCAGGAGAAGGAGACGTTGGAGAGGGAGATGTGATCCAGTCACATCTCCCTGCATATTGTGCATATTGTGATCGACTGAAAAGTCCTTTTTATCTCCTCTGGAATTTGGGGCCAAAATTCAAGTATTATTCTGAACAGAATGTGACCATCAGCACATCTTTGCTCATTTTATAGGCAGAACAGAAGGTGGATATAAAATATATTTGCAGTGATTTTGTGTCAGCATCACCTTAAAACAAAAAAGATGACCCGGCTCATCAGCATGGGCTCTGCCTCTGTTTTAAGCATACAAGCTCCATTAGCGTCTGTTCCTCCTCTGCAGGCTCTGCTGGAGCCCCATCCTTGCTGCTGTTAACATCCCAGGATGACAGCTCTTCTTCCCCCCCCCGCCTTGCTGGGACCTTCCGTTTGGTACGGTCCGCTCCTCCCCTCTCCTACGTTTCACCGATGGTAGTTTCTATTGGGAGAAGGTCAAATGACTCCGCATGTCTGCCTCTGTGTACATTCCCGCTATTGCACACGCCTGCTGAGGAAACATTTCCACCCACAGCCAGTCAGTCGGCCCCGCAGTCCCCCGCCGGGAAGCGTCTCCGAGCATCTCCGACGGGACGTCGCTGTTCCCGGAAAGTAAGTCATCACGCGCTGGTTCCGAAGCTGCCGGGCTAATGCCGGTAATTATTAGCATTTTTCTCTTTCAGGACCGGCCGGTGGTTTCCTTATTAATGTTTAACGTTTTGAAAGAGTTGCGTTTCCATACAGCTGGTGGCCCCATTGGGTTAAAAATAGTTCCAAAAGGGGGGATACAGCGGTGCTGCCAGGGCGGCGCAGGTGATTTAATTTTTTTAAATAAAGGGGTTATGCTTTCTCCCCTCTACTTTGGCTCCCTTTTCTAGGTTAATTAAATGTACGTTTGCTTCCTGACAGTCAGTCATTTCCCTGCGCCAAAGTAAATTAATGAAAAAGTGATTTATGGGGTGCCAGGCGGCTCTTTAGTAGATCAAATTCACTATATTCACTACATACGGTCTTCGAGATGTCGCGGGTTCGAATCCCGGAGCCGGACCGCTTACAGCATCTCATTCTCACTCTGCTGTTATTCTTGTCAGATTACTAATAAACAAACATAATATAGATAAAGATAATATATACTGCAGACAACTAAATCAGGAATTAAAATAAAATTATCCTAAACAAATTAGTTTTATTTAAGAAGATGAAATACAACCAGTTGGCTGATCCTGATGCATTTGCAGAAGTGCTAATTAACGTGCATTGTCCCCTGCCAAATAAATTAATAAAGAAAACAAAACCATATACACCGTGTTCCTATAAGAAGTGTGGAAAGTTCTGCAAGGCTCTGAGGAAGGCAGACTTAATGAAGTGAGTCATCTGAGTGAGGCCAATAGCTCCCCTCCCCTGCAGAGCAGTGTGTAGCTAAGCCTATTACAGCATTGCATAATGCAATAAGGTATAGTCCCATAAGGTGCCGAGTGAGCTGCCTGCAGGGTTCCATAGCCAGAAGGCTCTGTGTGTGTATATATTGTTCAGGTTCCCTTTTAATCTCTCATTATACGTCTCTAATAAAGCGTCTCAGGCCAAAGAGAGGGGTCGAGTTGTTCAGAGCTGACAGGAGGGGAAACTGGATCACTGTTCCCAAACTCACTCTGCTGCAACATCCTGCAAGGTAGTTGGCTCAAGGTCAGTGAGAAGTTAGAGGTTGATGAAAGTGGAAGGCTCTAAAATAGTGAAGTCACTTTGAAGTGTAATGCTTTAGTTTTTTGGGGAAAAATAAGGTAGTTAGTTTTTATGCAGCTTGGGAAGATGCATCCTTCAGAGACTCACTGAGCAGAGGTTCTCTGGTTGATTCCCAGTTGCTGGCCCACCTGTTGATTTTTGCTGTCTGGGGATGTGAATGTAGAAAAACCTGAATGGTACCTATAAATAAAGCCAGGCCACCAAGGATTATAGCATGCAATCTCTTTTATCCATCCATCAGGAGGAGCCAGTTGAGGTGGCTCAGGGATCTGGTTAGGATGCATCCCTGGTGAGGTGTTCTGGGCACGTCCCACCGAAAGGAGACTCAGAGGAAGGTCTAGGACCACTCTGGAGGGACTGCGAGTCTTGGTGGGTCTGTGAACACCTTGGGATTCTCTTGGATGAACTGACCCAAGTGTCTGGGGGGGAAGGAAGTCTGGGTCTCTCCGTTTAGGCTGCTGCCTTAGCAACCTGAGCCCAGATAAGCGAAAGATAATTTATGGGCGGATTTCCAAAAGAATGCCTTCATTTCCAAATCCGGCATGTTCTGTGGCTGACAGGATTGGACTTTCCAAAAGGCTTAAACTGAGTCAGGTTTCTGCATTGTACTTCCAGCTTTCTGTTTTCTGCTGTTGTGGCAGCTTGAATGACCTGTTGACCCTTAAAGGCGTCCAGAAGTCTAGATGCTCACCAGTTTTTGTTTGTACATGATGGTGAGACGTTTTCTCCATGGTTGCTAATGACTAAATGCCTAAACCTTCTCCATGATGCAATATTCGATTTCACCTTACTAATCGTACCTACTTATGAAGTGCATGAACATTAGTTTGCTTACATTGTAAAAAGTATTCGCTGTAAATCGGCGACTAGAGGGCTGCAGGTCCTTATGACTGACGGCAGCTATCCATCATCGTCTTCTCATCAAAAGGTTTATGATAGATGATATGTTTGCATTCTCGTCTGTTTGCACAACTCACTGTGACCATTTTTAGAGTGAAATCGACTTAATAAAAGCGATATCAGCTTGTTTTCATGTCTGTCCTGGTGGAGTGGGCCAATTTCTTAAGAGCGTGATGAGCAAAGGGTCAAAACAAAGAATGACTTTATTTGGCTTTTTGGCTTGATCAGTAAATGGACACAAGAGGAGGAAATGGGATTTTTTTTTTTCATAAGCAGCAGTTTCTCTCAGGATGTTTTTAAGAATCTAGTTTTCACACCCTAGTGGTTACTTTGACTTGACCATGTGATTGAAACTGAAAATAACTTCTTTACTCTGTGACTATTTCCACATTGAAGACTTTTGCTGCCAGTCTGAGCTGGTAGTGGTTGACAAATGATGCATTTACTGACCAGGTAAAAGATGGGATGTCTTGAGTTTCCGGTCAGCTGCTCACAGGTCTTGACTGATTAGGCTGAAAATTGTCTGATTCAGGTCAGTAGATGATTTCTTGGTGCACATGAGGTTATTTATGGCTCAGATTGGATGCAGGATTGATTGGGAACGCCATTTCATCAGAAAATTGGATAAATAACCATTTCTTAAAGGTGATTGGGTAATTTTTTTAAATCCTGGAAAGACAAACTATCTGAGGAAAAGGTAACCATGCATAATGTTTGGCTCTTTAGCTGGAATAATACACTTAATTATTTCAGCTCTGTGAATTTTAGATACACTTGTTGAGTTCTTGTTTGAAATGTCGCAGCTGTAAAGCTTGGAGGTCACACACACAAACACACACCTTGAGTAATAGCTCTCTCGATCAAATTATGCACGGTGCCTGTGGCTTTGATTAATCCCTCCTCTTGCCATCATGAATATATGCTTGCTGTTACCAATTGATTACTGCATACTGCTGATGAAACTCAAGTGTGTTCATGTCGTAGAAACGATTTCAAACGCATTGTTTTGGAGGGAACAAATTCAATTAGTTCCATAGATTTCCTAATCTATATTTTACGGTCATCTTTTTCACCTTTTATTTTTTTTTCCAAGTTTGTTCGATATGCTGAGCTTGTTGAGGTTATCAGACCTTTCCGGTGTGTTAAAAATTCTACAGATGTGCTGGTACAGAAATGTCATTATGGGAAGGTGAGCGAGTCCAAGTGACCCCTTTTGGATTTTTGTAGCTTTTAAACACAACAGCTCCCTGTAAAATAACATAGAGCTAGCAGTGGTTCTGATTTTTTTTTTTTTTTTCTTGAATGTTGATATATGAATACACAGTGGGATTGGATGCATTTGAAATATATGTCTGACTCTCCTTTGTAGTTATTGCATCAGAAAAGAACAACAGCGCTAGGAAAGATCTGCCTCTATCTGTCCGGTTCATCTATACTATAAAGGGACACTTTCATTTAAAATTAAATATGTACTGTTATTAGTAAATAATTTATAGATGCTCTGTGAAATAAAATAAAAAAGTCTCCATGAAATAAAAAAAGTGTAAAAAAAAATCAACAGGTGCTTCATAAGTGTTTTTTATTTTGTGATGTTTATTTTGAAAAGCTTCTTTATGTATTTCAGACTGCTATTCTTCTCATATCAATGTAGCTAACTAGCTCGCTAGCAAAGATTTCCGTTTAACGATGATCAAACTGTTTTGGTTGAATCAAACATGGCGCTTCTTGAGAAAAGAAGTGCAAATGCATTTATCTTTAAAAAGTTGCCTTTAATTCAGACTTTTTAAAAAATAATTAACAATTTAATCATTTCAAATTAACCCACATCAAAGGAGTTTCAGACTGTTTTACAGCAACAGGTTCAGTTTTTAAGCTTTTAACCCCAAAAATTAGAAATCCAAGTCACAACAGGCAAAAGCCTGTTATTTTATTATCACTTTTTTTTTTGTTTGCCTCTAAAAAATACTAACCTGAAAAAACCTCAAATTCCCAAGAGTCCAAGTTACAGCCGTCATATGTTGTGGTAAACATTTGTTATTGCTGTAGTGTAAGAAACAAAAAGTTGCACATTGACGCATGAAACATTCTGGAATGAGAAACACCATCAGCCATGGTTGAAAGGTTTACCTGAAATTAGGGCTGGGACGACTTGATATTAATAAGTTTACTTTGATTAATTACAAAAAAATAAATAAATGGGAGTATTTAATCAATCCGTGTAATGTAAACATTCTGTCTTAACTACAGTTTAAATAAGAAAACAGCAGAAATCTGATGCAAAACTTGTTTAACTTTGTGCTTATTTAACTTTTACTGTGACAAGTATCACTTTTTAACAAAATAAGATTGAAATGAAATGCTGTGATTAAATGATTTAAATCCATTGGATTTTCGGAGGCGCAAAATGCATATATACAGTGCAGCATTGGAGAGGGCGGACGCAAAACATGAGTTTATTGACTTGTGTCCTTATTGGAAGTGAAGGGACCAAAACGTTTGACTCTTTGATACAAGATGCAGTTTCATAGACCAGACTTCCACAGAAGTGCCAAGAAAAGCTTCCAACTGAAAATCCAATGCGGCACGATAAAAAGCGCAGGGATGATGGCCGATTTGTTGTCTCGCTTCTATCTGAGTGATTCTTTTTCACTGCTTTTGTTGGGCTGCCTCTCCATTATCCCGCAGTCTAATCGTGATAATCTCCAAATGGATTTATGGAGGGGATGAACGTCCTCGGCAGTCTTCTCAAAAGAGCAGGCGAAGAATAAGTAAGGTCGGGGGTTGACCCTCCAAAGGACGTGGCTTACACAGCGCTGCGCCTGGTTTCGGTCGGTTACAGCCTTACCTACAAGCAGTAAACAGCTCCGGGGAACTGGTTGGGGGATTACAGGATTTGCGGCACTAAGCTACAGGAACCCAGCCCAGTGACCCCCTGCTCATCTCTCCTCTTCCCTTGTAGCAATCCACTCTCTTCTTTTGCCTCCAGGCTGAGCCATGTGACCAAGATCAGTGTTCATATGGGTGGGGAAAGGAAGTTGGAGACAGACTTTGGAGCGTTCGAAGATTGATTAATCAGTTCACTCTTCGATTGGTTTCACAGTTTTGAGTCTAGAGTTTTGCCATTGGTCCACAAATCTCCCGATTTTCCACGTGTCACAGAATCTCGCATCCCTTGTGTTAATTCGTCGGTGAAACCCATGATGGGAAGACGGTGGAGCTTTCGGCAGCAGACTACAATCTGATTTGGCCCCATCAGCAAAGTTGAGCGAGCGTTGCCTTTGGTTCCACTTGGAGACAGCCTGGAAGCTAATTGAATCCCAGCAAGGGGACGGAGGTCATCGTTGACTGACACTCCATGGGGCGTTTGTCTCTGTCAGCCTAATATCACACTGTGAAGTGAGTCAGCAGAGAGCGAGTCGTCCACCCAGCCAGCCACGCGCCTTTAACTCAAACTGACAGTGCTCCAGCTCCGGTGCATACCTTGCCACCAGCTACTCTGCTGGAAAGCTGAAGTTTTCCTTTTGGTTATTCTGCTATTGTCATCATGGGCAGCTGACAATAATCCCCAAGGACTGAAGTGGAAAAGCAAGCGGTTCATGTTCTGTAAATGGCAAATTCTTTGAACAGGGTCTCAATAGTTCTCTTGTCCACAGCTTCGGGTCTTGTAAGTTGCTAAATCTGATTCCTGATGGTTCTGCTAGCTGGAGAACAAATTTTCTCCTTGGATTACATTGTTGTTGAATTTTTTTAAAAGATGATTATTGCTGGTAATTTAATTTGATAATTGCGCAAATTGGAATTACAAAAAAAAATTTGCTTAATGGAAATTTGACAAAAAAAAACAAACATGTTTTGCAATGAAACTTATTGCGCTGGGATGGAGTGGTTTATTGGCTGTATCGAAATTTGTGTATTTTGAAATTTAGTCGTAGGATGATGGTTTGAAATGTTTTTTAATGTCTTATTGACATTTGTAGTGGAAATGCACCCAGTGTTTGTTCTTTTCTTACTATTAAGAAATAGACATGATTTGGTCTGTTAGAAATTAATTTCTAATTTCTTAATTAGAAACTAAGAAGTTTCTTAATTTCTAATTAAGAAATTAGACAATCTAATTTCTTAAGGGCTCACCCTTCTGTAAGTGCATTAAAAACAAGATACTTAGGGAAGGAAAATGTCTTAAAAGAGAAAGCGTATCATCAGAATCATCCACAGTCAGTGGTTCACTCCCCAGCTTAAAACCCAAACTGTGTGACTAAGAAAATTTCTATTTAGGACTGAGAAACTCAATGACAGGCTGGAAGAAAGTGATTTGCTGAGGCCTGCTAAACAAAGACGTCTTTGTGGTGTTGAAAACAGTGGAATAAAAAGAAGCATGATAAAATATTTGAACCATAAAGGGGACGGTTGTTAAACTGTCCCTCAACTTTAAAATCTGCGCGAGGAAAGAAGGCTGAGCTCTTACCTGATTTTACTTTGCCTATAAGAGGAACGATAGATTTCTTCAAATTCAGCAGTAGGTGGATCATGTGACGAGAATGTTAACCTTCATTATAAACACCAACAACGCTTTAAACCTTTGATTCTTACTGTTCATTTGATCAGAGTTTGAAGAGTTTCTTCAATATTTTGTGTTTTAAAACATCTAAAAAGGCTATAAGCAGCAAGAACAGAGAAATGTGTTCATTTTCTGCATGTGGTAAGGAAAGGAGCACAGTTATGAGTTGGGAAGTTGTTCGAGGGCTCATCCACTGCAGCTTACATCACTGTAGTAACCATGCCAACTTCAATTTTCTGATCAATCGCACAATAGTTGTAGGACACTACTACACCAGTTCCAGCCAGATTGTGGGTGAAGAACAAGCTGCAAGAACAGAACGTCCATTTTTTTTCCTGTGCAAAACCTTAACTCACCTTTTTCAGCGGGATAACAATAGGTTCTGATTCTGAATTCATTCTACTGGAGCAAATATATATTTTTTGATGATGTGTAGCAAAGAATGCTCACCTGATTTCATTGACAACATCCTCTTTACATTTATGATAGCTGTGGATGAATATCATTGATTTAGGGTGTAATGGATCATTTCCAATCTGGAGCCGTGAGGTAAACAACCCTGTCCATTTTAAAGGTGTCTGCAGAACTGTTTCAGAGAAATAAGCTGCCATGAATTAATTTCATTGCATTCTCTAAAGGTCCGACAATCAGACTTGTTTTTAAAAGGAAAAATAAAACATGTCGACCAGTCGGCCATGAGTCTACGTTTCACTAGAGTCTTGTTAAAACTAGGGCTGAGACTTTAAAGGGGCAGTATTGTGTAAAATTGACTCTTGTTAGTTCTACATTATATTATAATATTATCCCCTCATCAAAAACATACCTGAAGTGTAGCTTTGATTCTTTCCTGTGTGTTTGAAAAATCCTTTAATCTCCCATGGCAACCATTCAGTTGTGCAAAATGTCTCAGGGGACCTAACTCCACCCTGGAGCATTAAGCTCCTCTTGGACAGAGGAGCCATCCCCTGCGATTTCCCCACTCAGCTCCTTCAGCCTAGCCAGGAGCAATTAGCAAACACCTGCTGGAACTGCGCGTCTGTGGTGATAATTGTGCAGGCTACTCTTCATGCAAAACTTTAAAAACATTGTGAAAGGGTTTATAGTGAAGCGACGTTGTGATGACTTCCTGAAGTGTCAGAAAGAGCAAGTTTCTTAAAGAGACAGAGGACTGATTTCAAGCCGCTAAATTATGAAGGCAAAATTTTTAAAGCCATATTTGATGTATTCAGCATTTTCATTACAGCTGAAGTTAACATAGTTACTTGATAGTGCTATAAAATGGCATTATACTGTCCCTTTAAAACTAGGGCCAATTATTAAATACAATAATTTTTGTAAAGTAATTTCGGTTAAAGTTTCCAGCCGGAACCATTGTTTTGGTGAGTTTCTGGTATGCTCGCGAATTCGGCGCACAATCGAAATCTGTTAACGACGATAAATTATTTAAAAAAAACTATCAAATTTGAAAAGTCATTAACTTTAAAATTAAGTTTTTATCTGTTGCCATTTAGATCTACAACTGACATTTTAAAGTTAAAGTCAGTGTGATATCACCATCGCTGCCAATTGATGCGTGCACGTTAGATTCCGACAGCCATTGTAGAAAGTTTTATTTGCTCGCAAGTTATTATTCTATCCAAGAATGTATGAACCAACCTGGCACGGCTGGTTTTCCTCCTGGAAGACCAGATGGGATGCCCTCAGGAAGA
This sequence comes from Phalloptychus januarius, assembly GCA_902982915.1. NCBI lineage: Eukaryota > Metazoa > Chordata > Actinopteri > Cyprinodontiformes > Poeciliidae > Phalloptychus > Phalloptychus januarius. The sequence continues at coordinate 15,736,147 of CADWAE010000481.1, forward strand.
TAACAGCCGGCACCAACAGCCCGCCGCAAATCTGAGAGTCAGAAATGGCAGAGGGGGGCTCATTCCTAATCGACTGATCATTACCATAACGGCATTGTGTTTCCTGCCAGGCTGTTGTAACCCTTATTGGTTCAGGAAATGGAGCGCAATAAGGCTCGGTATGAACCATCAGATACAGGCGGAGATATGAATGGAGGAGAGAGGGGCAACTGGGGGATCTGAGAGGGGAGAAACGTGAATGGTGGGGAGGTGCAGACCATGGGACGGACGAGGGACAGCAGAGAGGAACAGAAGGGAAGATGAGTCATATCACTGCAGAAAACCGGGCCCTGATTGAGATGTGAGCGCAGAACCTGCACTAAGACTTTTAGGTTTAGATTTGTCTTGGCAAATGCTCTGCAGTTTCATCCCTGATGGAGGAGTTTGTGCTGAGCTCCAAGAATAAAATGTTCTTGCCCATAAACCTCTCCAGAAAGTGAAAAGGCTACATCATCCTGTTTATGAATAGAGCACAGTTGTTGTTTTTTATGAGTTAAACTCAAAAGGTGGGTGGACCTGCATTGCCTAAAAATACCCAGCCCTGCCTGCTGTGTACATGTGGCCTTTACTTGCCTTTTTTGTTCTGCTGCTCTTCCTTTGTAACAGTTTCCACTCCGACTTCCTGCTGGGCCAGCTAATCCTGCCACAAATCGATCCTCTTCCTCTGCTGCTCCATCTGCTTTCACTCATCTTCATCCACATTGTTGGCTTCTTTAGATTAATGAAGCTCAAGTCAGGCAGCATTACTGTTTACATCTGGAAAGATGAAACATGAGGACATGCTGAACTTTGTAATGTGACAGGATGCAATTATTTTCAATGGCAAAAACAGCAGGATCGCATAGGGACGCACTGATATGAAAATTTGTGTCGATATGAATATCCAATGTTAATATTGCTGTTCTAGTGGATAATCGATCGGTATCACATGACCGACCTCCTTCCCCTCCCCGACAGAAACAAATGACAACAAGATGAAAGTAGATATTTGTTGTCAATATCAGCCCAGTTTTACGTATTGGATCGATATGAATATGTAAAAAAAAAAAGACTCGGCCGATACCGATGTTATGTGATAATCCACCCTCACGCTAGTCATGCGACCACCGTGAGGGTAATCACGAAGCATTTACCGTAAGAATTTTAATTTGTCATTGTCACGATAAATTTCAATTAACGATGTTGAATTAAAAAACAAAGCTGCCGATATTATTGGGAATGTTGTTTTTACTATTTTCTCCACGAGAGAGTCAATAAATGTCAGTAAGTTCGAACATATCCAGTAACTCTTTGCAATTTATTGATTATAAATCGCACATCTTCAAGTAATTGGGGTCCTGATTTAAAATGGGAATGTCAAGAATAGGCCAATAAGGAGGAAATCAAATAATTAAGTTTTTGTGATGGGCCTGGTAAAGAACTACATTTGTGTTTGCGGAGTTATGGTTGCTGTTACTACAAAGCATACAGCCATGCAGGTACCTAAAAAAAAGTAGTAAATAGTTTTGTTTTTTTCAATCATAATTTTATCGCCATCATTATAGTACCACAAAATATTGCAATAAAATTCTGAGTCCACCCTTCCTTTCCATGCTTGCTGTGACTTCAGGCAAATTGCACTTCTTTTAGTAATGACTTATTGCTTTGCAGAAAGGTACTTAACGTGTCGAAACATTTCCCAGCCAAGAGCAGAAATTTCTGCAACTCCCCCAAGTTACAATGAATCTGTTGGCAAAGGCCTTTTGGCAATTTCTATGTGTAAACACTTCTTAAAACAAATTTTTTCCATCCAATTACCCCAAAAATACATCATTACGAGTTGGTCGGTCACATCAGATCCCAAAGAATGCGCTTTAGTGCATACCATGAAGTATACCTCTGACAACTTTGAACGGAACTGTTGTCCTAAACACCGGCGGTACCTCCGGATCCTTCTGCGAGTCTGAGGGATTCGCTTCGATCCATTACACGCTCGGATGCTGATGGTGTTTGTCAGCACGCTCTGCACGGCCAGAGACAATTAAGCCGAACCACAAGGTTGATTTAATGAAGCTTGGCAGGAAAAATATCCTCAAACAAGTTTTGCTTTTGAGACGGAAGCAGACAAGAGTCAATGCTGCCGCAGGGGGTGAGAATGACTGCTTCACTGAGTACTGATGGAATAAAAAGACAGGTGAACAGAACTAACACAATGTTTCTTTGATAAAACCAATATATTCTTTTTTTTTTCTGGGGCTTCTCAAGAGAAGTCAGAAGGAAAGGCAGAAGGAAGTGTTTATTCCCTCCAATTGGAGAGAAGCATTTTGGAACAAATTGTGAAGCATTTTGGTTCAGATGAGCAGCAGGTCTACTCTGTGTTCCTCGCCGTGTCTCTACATCTAAGCCAGGCAGCATTACCAGGAAGCTAAATTCAATCACTCTCAGCTTGATGTTTTCCATGTGATCCTGACAGGTGAGGGTTGGAATGCAGGAAGACCTGTTAATCAAGAGCTTTGACAGAGCCAGCTCTATGAGGGAACTAAAGTTTAAGGATGCACCGATCCACCTTTTTCGCTTCCAATACTGATGCCAGAGGTTTAGCATTGGCCGTTACCAAACCGATTCAGAAAAAGAGTGTTGGATTGACTTAAAATGTTTATTTTTTTAAAAACAAAGACATAAATGTACTGAATTACAAACTTATTTGATAATTCTCCACCAGTACAGCTCACTGAAATACACCAGTAGATTCACAAGCTTGGTCAAACATGTAAAAACAACACAGATTTAATCTGTTCATTAGAACAGCCAATGTAAAAATACATAATAGAGAAACTGAAACTGACCAAAAACAAGAGGTGGACTATTTTTGGTCAAATAAACTGCAACAAAACTTATTTCAAATGATTCCGAGAATGCAATTAGAAATTCAAAATATAATGTGAAATAAATAATAAAGCATGAGGACAAAGTATAGAAATGGACTGAATAGATCTGCACTTATGGATTGAGCACAGTGTCACTGAGACCCGATCTAGAATTTTTTTTTTTTTTTTTATGTTGGGACTGATGCAGATATTAATATTGAATCATTGCATCTCTATTAAAGTTAATGATGCTAGATCATAAAATGTTTTGCTTCGGCAATCATGAACTGCTTTTTTTTTTTTTTTTAAAGGATTTTTTTGGCTCTGGTGGCCTTTATTTGAAAGTAGCTTGACAGGAAAAGGGAAACGAGAGAGGGGGAAGACATGCGGCACATGTCACCAGGCCGGGAATCGAACCTGTGACTGCCGGCATGAGGACTAAGGCCTCAATATGTGGGTTGTGCTTTGCCCCTGCGCCACCACAGCACCCCAATCATGAACTGCTTTAACGGATGTTGTCATCATAAACCAAATAATTTTTAAGAGTATGACATTGTTTAAACATGTTAAAAATATTTAATTGATTTTTCCTGTTTGCTTCAACTTTCTGGGAATCCCTGGTTCCAAAGTAGAAAGGATCATCAGTGTTGACCTTCCCTCCATCCAGGCCTTGTACAGGTGTAGGGCTAGGAAAAAGGGTAGTTAACATCTCTGCAGACCCCTCACATCCTGGACACAAACTGGACTTTTAGGTGGGCGCTTTAGGTGAGTGTAATATTCACACATAAACTCCTGGTTTGTGTGCACAAACTTGCTGAATAAAGTTTAGCTGTAAAACAATAGAAAGTTGCCTCCAGTTACAGGGTGTTTTAGCTGAGAGCACCGTTTGCTTTACTGACCTACATCTTTGACAGAATATTGTGGTTTAGCTTGCCTGGCTTGTTCTTTATTTGAGCATTCAGCAGATCTCCTGCAAAACGGCATGTGAGGCATGAACTCAAGACCAGACTATTGTGTAAAATCAACTTTTTTGAGCTTTGTATCATTTTGTATCACTTGTTAACACAAGAGAATAACAACACTTGGAGTGTTGTTTTGATTCCTTCATGCACATGCAGAAATCTTTTTTTAATCATTGTTTAATCTCGCCTGGCAGCCGTTCTGTCTGCAGAAACGAGTGGTGTAACCAAGCGCTGCCTTTTGCACAAAGCTCCTTACAGAGCATCCCCTCCTCTGACTTCCTCACTCTGCTCCTCCAGACTAGCCAGCACCAATTAGCAAACATCTGCTGCATATGACTTAGACTTGTGTTTATTATCATTGCACAAAGAAACATAAGTAAAATTGGCAATGAAATGTCCTTGCTTGGCCAACTGGAGCACACAAAAACACAATTGTGCCTGTAACTGAATAATATGCAAATAATAGTTACTATTTTCAAACACTCTCAGACGTTCTTCCTGATGGGATTGTTGAGCAATCTGATTGCCAGTGGGAGATAACTATTTCTGAGTCTGGCTGTTCTGCAGCGGATGCTACGGACTCTCCTCCCAGACGACAAGGGGATGAACAGACCCTGCAGAGGACGGGTGGAATCAGAGAGGATCTGGTTTGCTCTGGCTATGCAGCGTCTGTGTGCAATGCTCTGGATAGGGGGGAGTGGAGCCCCAATGATCCTCTCCACTGTCTTCACCACTCTTCGCAGAGACTTCTTGCATCTTCCAGACCAGATGGAGATACTTCAGGCTCTCAATGGTTTCTCCTCCATGTTGTCATGACTTTCTGAAGGCTGAGTTTCAGAAAGAGCAGGAGCTTCTAAAAGAGACAGAGGCTCAATTTTAAAGTGTTGGATCGCAGAGTCAAATTTTACTTTTATATTTGATATATGCAGTATTGAATGCATATATGATATATGCAGTATTAGAATTGAAGTTGTTTGTGCTATAAAATGGTATAGTATATGTTTTTTGTTATTGGTATTCATAGTGTGAATATTCTGTAAGGTCTCATGTCCTGCCAGATGCTGCTATTAAACAGTGACATTGAGCTCATGCTATTTGATATTAGAGTCAGTGCTATTCTGTAGAATAAAAAAAAAAGGTTCTTGACAAAATCCAAGAAATCAAGAAAAAAAAAAAAAAACTGAATCAATGTTAGGCTGCGAACGGATTCGGTTCATTTGTGAAACTCTCGTCGTAGTCAAACCTTTCTGATTGTCTCATCCAAATATTTGCTGTCTGACCACAGAGACGGGCGCCAGGTTTTCTTATATAATGCTCCGTTTCTTTGAATGCAGCATTTTCGTTTTGCCTGCCTCCTGTGCCGTCTCTTTTCTAGCTAGCCTTGAATTAACCCCTGTGATTCCTGTCGGCGTGCTGACAGGACGTCATGTTGAAATCTGACTGAAATTGTTGAAACTGAAGGAGGTGTGGGGGAAAGGAACACTAGATTACACAAGTAGCTTTTGTTTTCCTCAGCAGCTTGTCGGGTGTATCCCTGTCGGTGCTTGATTGGCAGCTGAAAGCTGGCCGAGTCCCAGCTGGGGAAGAAAAGAGGCAAAGTAAACAAACATGCTGAGGTGGTTAGACGGAAGGACGGAGAGGAAGCGAACACAGCAGCATCTCACCAGTGGAAATAAAGAGAAATGTGAATGTGTTTACATGTTGGTCATGTAGCAGAGCAGCTTTGTTTGCTAAGAAACATTATTTTAAATTCAGTGTTTTCAACTATTAGTTTTGATTCCTTACATCAATTTTACAATCCCTTGACTCACCGGGCATGTCTTATTCCTTTACCTCTCTTACACTCAGGACCTGATTGTTTTTGTTTTTAAGCCATTTTTATAATCATTTTCACAATAAAGGGAAGTTGGGGTAAAGTAGTTGACCCACCTTTTGGAAACAATTGTCTAATTACTGTCAGTAGGTCTAAATAAAATAAAAAAAACTGAATTTGAAATTAATCAGTCCTGCTGATTAATTTCTTGTATTTTTAAGGACTTTTAGATATCGTCTTTCTTTGTATGGATTTAAAATCATTAGTGGATATTACTTTGGACATTGCTGTTTTCTAAACTGCATGTTGCTAGATTAGGCAATTTTAACAGATGATTGTTTAATAATTAAAAACATCTTTTAAGAAAGATGCCAAACTCTAAATTGCATCAGAGATTTCTTAGTTTGTAAGAAGAAAAGGTCTGGAGACGATTTGGCTTTTAAGCAAATCTGAAGAGGAGACAATTAGTTAGACATTTTATTGTCATTTTATTTATTTATTGATTATAGTTAGTTAGTTCTTACCATGACCTATTATTACTGAGTTCCCTTACAACCTCTTAGTTCTTAGTTTTACACAGTTAAGGTCACAATCACTCATGATCTTGACAGATTTCAATTTAAAATGCTAATTTAAGAGGATTCCTACTATGTGGAAATGAGACGGGGGGGGAACTCTGGAAAAACGACAAACCATAAAAGTCAATTTGGAAAATAAACAAAAAAAACACTTCCTACAATTGCTGTAGTTTTTTTTTTTTTTTTTTGCATGTTTTCTCTGTTACTTTTTGAGTATTTAATGATGGTAGGCCTCCAGACCATAACCCTAGTCTGGACCTCCCATCACAGATTCTCCATGTGAGTAAAGATTTTTTTCCACCTTTTGCCCTTTTTCTCCCTCTGACACTAAAAGTCAACCAGACCCACCAAAACATTTGACTTAAGCCAACAAACAATCATGCTAGCTGTTAGCTGACCAGCGCAGTGAGGATTTCTTCCTTTTTAACGTCGGAACTAAGCATAAAAAAGCCAAAGCATATACTGAGTGTAATGTATGCAGAATACTTGATGTTGGATATTTCAGACTCTCTTGTGATGAGACGGTGTGGGACGAGTCTCAGTTTTGGGATGAGAGAATGACGGCGCTTCGGTTCCGTCTCTGTCCCTCCACTCATCTCATTACCGACAGCAGAGGGTGAGAAGCGAGGCCCGTGTAGACCGCTGCATTAATTATTGAGTCCTATCTTCTTTTACCTCGGCTCCTCCTCTGCGCTCCCTGATAACCGTTACATAAAACAGCAGAGGCTAACTCCAAGGCTATTTGAAGCGCTGCTAACCGAACCCGCCTTTGACATGTTTGCTTGCTCACACAGACATACAGCCTCCCCGTTTTTAAATGACATTTTTATTGTTCTAGTTGAGATTCAGGCCCAATTAATTTCATTCAGGTATAAATGGCGTGGCAAATGATTATTTGACTCCATTCAGTCTGAGGCCGGCTAATGAAGGCTGTGGAGGTCGCCGTGGACCCGACCTTCAGACAACTTGAGGGCAGCTCAACATCTCTCCTACCACCCATGTTTCCTCTGACCCCTTGCCTTTATGCTGACTGTTTGTGTGTGTTTGCTTTCTGCAGATTTGAAAAGGCAACATCAAACCTCGACCTTCCGGAGCCTCGTAGCAAAAGGAAGAAGACACTGCCAAGATGTTCAGCACCAAAAGGTCAGCACGATGTCACTTTGGCTCAATTCTCATGTACGGATGATGAAAAAACATCAAATAAAATAAAGCTCAGCAGAGATATTTGGGAATTAGAAAGATAAACATGGCAGTGGCTGATATTTTGGCGCGACAAACATGACAAAAATACAAGTTAAGGAGTCTGTGGTGGTAAACCTAAGTTTTAAATGCTGTCCTTGAACCTTTGGAGGAAGCTTTGGTAGGTCTCTGAACACTCCTGTGCATTTTTAATGTGGCCCATGGTTGCATACAGTCCGCATGAATGATTCATCGGTTTAGCTTTTCTGTTTTTGACTGCAAGCTGCAAACGGTCACATTGTGTTAGTAGAGTTTATGCAAAGTGGGACTGGAGGAACCCCCCCCAAAAATCCATGTTGAGCATTACCCAGTGGGTTTCCAAGAAACAGACGTTTTGTGTAAACGTGGACTTTTGAAGTAAAATAAAAGTTGTCCCAAAATTTATTTCATTTAGAAAATGTTTATTTAAAGGTAAAATCTGTATTGTGGTTTTGCAAGCTATTTTAAAATAGGGCACAGAATAATGGCAAAACAAAAAATAAAATGGTTATTTTTTTATCTTCATTTGTGATGGTTTTCAAAAAGAAAAAGTACATTTGCTAAGTTATGGATTAATCCTATGATTATCACTATAGCTGTCCTACTAAGTAGAAAATATCATGCTTGAAAATAAGTGACCAGGGTTTTTGTGTCAACTTGGAAATTTGTCTTTTGATTTGACCTTTTTTTTACTTCAACAGCAAAAAAATCCAAACAGGGCACAAAGTTCTCACATTCTTCACCGATTAAAAAGGTGTAAATTCAGTAGAATTGTGCAGTTTCAGTACTTATAAAATTAACCTAAGAAGAATAAGGTTTACTCCTTTAACTGTTTTTCTTCCCCTACACCACACATGCTCTGAAAAATAAGGAGCTACTGTTATTTTTTGCCTCCGCCCTCTTTCTGAGTGTTTTTAGATTTTTAGTGCAAAAGTGTCATGTTTGATTTTTTTTTTTCAGCTCAAATCTGCGATTAAAGCTGCAGCATGTAACTTTTCCAAACAGGTTTTTTTCTATATTTATTGAAAATATCAGCATGACGGTAAAAGAAATGCACTGCTCCCGACCAAAAACGACCAATAAGAACCAGGAGGAATGTCTTAGCGCTGTCAATCACTCTCGTGTACGTGATCTAAATGTGCTAATGGCGGAAAAACAACTTACCATTTCAGGAAAATCATTTATCCACTGTCATCGTAGGCTGTGCTTGCTAGCATTAGTATTGATAGCAGGCTGTGTTGTGAACCAGCTGTAGCATAACGGAGAGCAAGGCGAACATGAGTGATTTACATCGCTAAGTCCCTCCTCTGGGCTCTAATTGGTTGTGTCTGACTGAGTTGGCACTATGAGAAGGAAGACAGTAGATATTAGCTTCTGTGCTAATGCTAAGATGATTTCCATCTTCAACCAACGTTTCAGAAGTTGGTGTTAGGATCCTGGTTTACACTTTCGCTTCTCGCACAGATCTATCTAACTTTTCCCACCCCTGCTCTGTAAATATCTGACTTACTTTCGAGGTTACCTGTGGACTGGTACCGTATTGATTCCTCATTCTTTCAGCGCTGCACTTTTTCAAAGTAACCCACCAAGTTCAGCACTTGGGTCAGCATTAAAACTTTGCTGCTGTATATACAGTTAAAGAGTTTCCACGGGGAAACTTAAATGTATAATAATGTGATGTTGTCCCAAAGCTGCATCCATTTAGCCGCCTGACGCCGCCGCCGCCGCTGCTGTGTGCAATCATCACCGTACAGCGTGTGTGGAGATGATTAAACCATGCTGGGCCTCCGTCTTTGGGGAGCTGCGTCAGCGCGGTCGATGACATAGATATGCTCAGAATAACAGTGTTTGGGGTGCTATGGTGGCACAGGGGTTTAGCACACCCACATACGGAGGCCCTAGGCCTCGATGCGGCCGTCCCAGGTTCGAATCCCGGCCTGGCGACCTTTGCCGCATGTCTTCCCCCTCTCTCATTTCCCTCATTCCTGTCCACTAACTATTAAATAAAGGCCACTAGAGCCAATAAAACCTTTAAAAAAAAAGAATAACAGTGTTCAGCTGCCATTTTAAAAAAAATTCAAACATTTAAATGCCTGCCTGGTTTTTTTCTGGGTTTTTTTGCTGATCAAGACACAAAGTAACACAGGAAATCTGTCATCCAGAGATTGCTGCTTAGTGGATTTTAAATAAGACCTCCTCTTTTTATCGTTCCCTCGAGTCACAACACTTGCAGGGATTTCAGTGGGAGAGTAATTAAGAGTTTAGTAAAACTCAATGAAATATCTTCATGTTTCTGGTATCTTTAGATTCAGCTTAAAGAAGAGTGTGACTGTTGGTCCTCTCTGTGAGAGCGCAGCGTCTCAATGTGATGGATGAGTTGAGTGTTCAGCTCACTCTGTGATTGATTGTTTATGTCTACCGGTGTTCATCATAAAGAGCCTCATTAATTCAAGTCTTTAATTCTGGATCAGGACATTTATGACACGATGTGACGCAAGTCAGAATTTTTTTTTTCCTAGCTCTATTAAACAGTATATACTGTTGAGTTCATGGGAAAGTAGACGTGTAGTTTTAGGCATTCTGAAGTATATTTGTTATAGGGAGTTGAATAAAAGAAAATGTAGGAACTTCTGATGCACAGATCAGAGATTTTACCTGCCAGTCCTGCTTTAAGTCAGTCCCAATTTCTCTTAGCTTTATTTTTCTTCTACTTTATGAATATTGACATTTCAGAAGTAAAATAAAACCTTCATTTTCAAAATCTGAACAGTTAGAGAGCTGTTTTCCTGCATTACTGAAAACTGTACTGCAGTAACTACAGTACAAACTGCTACAACAAGTAAACACATATCTCATTTACTCCTCTTACAGGACCATTATAGTTGCTTAAGTTTTTTTTTTTTTTATACACCTGGAAATATTATGTCCACTAAGTCAAATCATCTAGGGTTTTTTTTTGTTTTGTTTTTTTACTACAAGACTTATTTAAAACAAATAACAGCTTTGTCCAACTTAAATTGTAAGTTGCTTTAATGTGGTAATATACAGGGTTTTCCTCCGTAAACCTGCTAAGCCTGTTATTTGGGGGCGCCAGGGCAGTCCACCAGTGGCCTACTGTGTTTTTGTGTTAAAAATTTGTAAAGGTTTCAAAAATGCACAAGCAGGCATCAAAATTTGGAAATATTAGCATGTGAGGCAAACGGGCGAGTGCAAAGACTGCGCTATTGGTGCCTCGCGCCCAGTTCAGAACGTCAACCATATACCAGTACAGTTCAGTACATGACCATATAGCTTGATGTGTTTTTACTGCCACGGTTCCTGTTGTATAAAAAACACCATTTAAAACAAACAAAAAATGCTTAGCGTGGCAGGGGGCCAAGTAAGGTCTGGCGGCCCGCCAGGCTAACGTTACACTGGGGGAAACCTTGATGTATTTATTTATTAAATTGTTAAATCATTCATTTTTAAACCAGACAGGAGCTTTGAAAAGCCTCCATATCCTAAGATATTAGTAAAAAGAGCAGAGGTGATGTCCTTTTGTCTGTGTCAGGGAGATGTTGAACAGCGCCGCCAGGTAAAAAGTATTATTTTAAACAAAGACAAAAGGATCACGGAGTTGTACATCTTTAATGACTTAAATTTGTATTTAGCTCGATTATGCCAGTTGGCATTGCTGATGTTGGTCTGTTTATTCCCCTGAGTAATTGGACAGAAATGCGTTTAGCTTTGTGTTATTTGCAGATCTCCTCCTCCCTGGAGTTAGTTTATTGTGGCACCCTGATGGAACATCTCCCATGCCTTTGTAAAATTCCTACTTCCTCTTCTTATTTCAATTTTGAAAGGGCTTCATGATAATAAAACAGCTGATTTTAAGTTGTTGTTTTTTTTGCCATTGTGACCTGCTTATGTAGAGTGCATTCGCTGATTGTTTCCAACCACTGGATGTGGATGAGATTATCAGGAGTCCCTCTCTGCTGCAAGTGTCCCCAGGCGTGGACTCAACCGTACCAATGCTCTCAGAATCAACTTTTAAAACCTTGACCTGAGTATTTCCTTTTGAGACTTGATCTTATCACAAGCAATGAATAAACGGTTCTGAACTGGAGGCAACGTGTACCTCCGCTCTGCCGTATCATCTGAAGGGAGCCATGTTTGATGGTCTGTCTCGCCACTTTACAGAGAAACAGAATAATGGAAGAAGAATCACAGCTGCCTTTTTATCTGTCATATTAAGAGGAGAGTAAGTTCACCTTCAGAATACAGTGCAATAATAAACCTGTAGGTGAGTCTCACCCATCCCTGCTTCTCATGGGAGCGAGAGGTTTTAAGATTACGGCAGGCCTCACATTACCTCTGGGATTTGCTAATTAATTGTCTTTGTTTGAAGCCTAACCTACTGATGGTAATACAAGCTAACGACAAAGGACTGTTCTGGATTGCTTTTTTTTTTTTAGCAGTCTACTAACGTGTACATTGATGAAGGTTGTATAGTATTTTGTATATGAGACACTGAATTGCATATGGATCAGATGTGTGCAAAAATTGTCACCAAGTTATTTATCCAAAGAATTTGAGGCCATTTTGTGGAAAAAAACAGACAGACTTTTCCTGGTAGAATTCCATTTGCAAAGGGAAAGGATTAAGGTGTTTGTTTCTTTGCAAACCCTTATAAAACACCCTTTATTGCTCCCTTTTTGATATCAGTGCTTATATTTTTGAAGGCCGTTTTTTATTTTCAAATTAAAGCTAATCGCCACAAAGCCTTGCTATTCTGTCTGTCATGGTTAACCTAGAATAGCATGAACCGTGACCTAGTGTCATGGTTTAGTTAAATTAAACTCCAGTGAGTTGTCTGCCATGTTACCTAATAAATCTTCCTCCAAGCTGTTTGAGAGGACACAAACTGTGCATATATAAATCGTTGCTAGCAGCTCTGATGAAACATATTTTGTTCCCCTGTGATCAACAAGTCTCTAGGTAGAAAGGAAACTAATGACTCTGTACATTTGTTTCTAGCATAGCGAGAAACAAGTCAGCAGCAGTGTTAAGGTTTTAGTAATGCACCTGGATGATGTTAGCATTACAAAACGTAGCGTAGCAATTTCAAGATATAAAGAAAAAACTTAATTTTGTCTGTTTGTCCTTGCTAAACTTCCCTTGCGACGGTACGGCCACGCCGATCAGAGTCTCGTCGTCGTCGTGGTAGCCAATCTTGCATGTTGGTAGCTCTTTTAACAGAATCTCATATTCAGCGCTAACCCAGTCTCACCTGCATATCCGTCCTTGGCTCCAAGCTGCTGACATCAAGGGGCCTTGTACTTAATTATTTATGTATGCAGAAGAAGGAGAGGATTGTGTCTGGGGAGCATAGTGCATGCTGGGATGCATTAACCCTCCCCAGAAATGTCCGTCAGTCTAATCATGACGGTACAGCCTGCCACTTCGATGCCAAACCCAGACTTCACCTCAAACTCACCCGGAAGGTCAGTGGAGACAGTCTGTGTCCCTAAGTGAATATGTAATGTGATCTACAACAGGTTTGGACTGGCTTGATTGATTCTGTTCAATACTAAGTGAACAGCTTGATTTAATTCTACAGTGACTGTCATTGAACACAAGACTCTCAGTAGCCCAGAGATGTCGATTGTAATGAAATGGCAACATTTTCCAGTTGTGCTGGTCACCATTTTGGCTATCTGGTTCCAGCTACCTGTGGTTTAAATTGCATATTGAACTAGGGATGATTATGCCTCAGCAGTACATCAGTTCTTTATCAACAGCAGAATGATCCTCTGCTGGGGGAAATGATATCTTGTGCTTTTACTTCCCATGATATGAAATTGACAGGATATTTCCTTTCCATGTGAAATCTGTGTCATGAAACACTCTCTAGTTATTGGTGTGCAAGCTAATATGAAGGAGTATTGATATGGTGATATGTGCTGTAAGCTTGATGCCCTTTTGAATGTTTTTAAGGCTAAAGCTCTCATTTATAGCAAGAAAGAAAGCACTTCTGGAATTGCTATGTCGCATTTACAGTCAAGTAATGAAGAGTGCTCGTCAGGCCAGCGGTAAGCATTTGGTTACGTGACCATTGAAGTATACTGAACTATTTTAAAATAGTTTTTATGGCTGCATAAGATGCTAAGAAATGTGTAAACATTCTGATGACATCAGGACTCGCTAACAATTAGCTGCTAAAATTAAACACATTAAAACTGTTCAAATGTAATGTAGACAATTTTGGGTTGAACGGATTCTTTAAAGCATAGTTTCTTTGAACTGTGCATTGCCACCATTTCCGCTCATGAGTAACTTAAATCCACAAACACTTCAGGCATCCTCTAAAAATATTTACAGCTGCGTATTTTAACAGCTAAATACTAATTCTAAAACAATCTGCATTAATATGCACAGTTTACAGTAGAAGCTAATGTCAGGTCTTCCTTATCTTCAGTTTTGAGTGTATAGTCAGAAAATGAATTGTGCACCTGGATTGGATGCATTGTAAATGCCAACCAATTGCACACACACAACGACAAATTTGTATTTCTACCCATATTAGGAATTAATTTTAGTAACTGAATTAATGCTTAACCCAGACATTTTCTCTAATGCTAGCCATTCCTAAACCCAAATACGGGTCCACCGCATTAGGACAGGACATTAGTCCCGAAAAGGCCCATCAGTCTTCAGAAGGTTAATAAATACGCCAGAAATGGTCCTAAAAAGAACAGCTAACCAAATACACACACACACACACAAGCAAATCTAGTCCTTCCATGCTTTGCATATGATCTGTCCCTTGAACTGCTTCGTTCACCTTTTCAAACTGCAGCAGCATTTTGATCAGGCAGGCACCCCCCCAGTAGGGCCGATCGGTGGCAGTAATGTAGCCTAAGCACCGCTAAAGTCTGAGTAATGAGGAGAGGGTTTTCTGCTGACACAGAAAAACGTATGAAATGTCAAGGGATGGGTTCATTCAACTCCCATCACGAGCCTGTGCACAGGAAGACCAAAGAATGGGTCTGATGTCACTTAATGAGCAACATAATATTTACATGTTCACAAATGTAGTAATTGTGCCATGAAAAGCATTCGTGTTCTGATCAAAGGTTAATGTCCAGAGAGATGATATTACAGAGGTCCATATTGTTTAATTGGATTTTCAGTAGACTAAAAGCAACATACTTCAACTTTGATACCAAGGATCCCAAATCCAGACCTTCATTCAATGTCTGATGAAATATTATTTAAAATGTACACTTTTATAAATGGCCAATTAATTATAAACCTTGATAATCCTCAAAATCTGTTGATAGAAGTGATCTTTCCCCATTCTTCTATTCTTCACAAGGGGGAGTGAGTTTGTAATGGAGACTGAATTGAGTTATGACTCTTTTCAGCTGGATTGCTGTGTTTGGTTCAGGTAGAGACTTACAGTTGTATTTCCAAACTGGTCCCTCATTAGGAGGCTCCCCTTAGCCATAAATGTGACACATTTGGAAGCCCAGTAGTTGGCGTCCTGTTAACTTCTCATAGCCTTAGGTAATAGGGGCAACTGATGGGTGAGGAGGATGCCGTTTAGGCCAGTCAGCATCATGAGACGAATGCACTGAATGCATTTTTTGAGCAACTTTGAAATGAATTGGCCTACTGTGGGTGTTTGAATGCACTTTACTCACCCAGCATCAATCTCCTCCTGCTGCAACACCCAAGTAAGCAAGTGCAAGGTCCCATATTGGTGATCTACATCTCAGAGCAGCCGTCTCATATCTAATTACTCCTAATGAGGGTCATCGTTTGGGGAAATGTTCTAAAATTTGCCAGGATTAACCGTTTAAAGTGTCACCAGTGTGTTTTTTGCTTGGCCACATGGGGGCAGCAGTGCTAGTGCAAATTAAAATGTGCTCTCATAATGAGTAGCGGCGCATGTGAAGATGATGAGCATCATCTGCATGTGGTTTAATTTGAGATACCTGATGCATTCAACACAGTTAAGGGCTTGCTGTTCAACTGGTTCGCAACTGGTAGCTATCAAGCGTACCTACACAATAAGAATCCGTTTTTGTAACGGGAAAAGATTTTCCGGCCTGTACAGAAACCTCTGCAAATAAACATTCACACCACTATATTTATCATTATTGCTAGATTTTGATTTCAACCTAAAATACTTTCATCACATACCTGGAGTGTTGCTTTGACTCCTGCATACATGTTTGAGGAACCCTAGAATCTCCAGTGACAGCCATTTGGACGTGCCTTAACACCAGCTAATGCAGTGTGCTGCCTATTCCTCCAAAGCTCCGCCCATTTCCCAAAGCTCCACCTCTGATTGAGCCCCTTCCAAACTCATCCACCAAAAATCATCCCTCCCTGCTGAGCACTTAAAAATGGTTTTAAATGGCATCGATGGACGGCATGGAGAAGCATTGTTCTGATGACGTGCAGAAGACAGCGTGTCAGAAAGAGGAGGAGGTTCTTAAAGAGACAGACTACAATTTCAAGGCATCAGATATGGCTGTTATATGAAGCCAACTTTCTTAAAGGTAGTTTTTGATATATAGAGCATTTTTGAAACAGATGAAGGCAACATAGTTGATTGCGCAATAAAATGACATTATGTGCCTGGTGGCCAACACATAACAGCCCCTTTAAGCAGTGTAAATACCTTGTGACGGTTCTGTGCAGAGGCTTGGTGTAAAAAGAAGAGGTTGCCAGAGATTTGGTGATGTTTTATGGTGAACTTCAAGCAGATGGCCCATTTGTTTTTCTCTTATTTTAATGTCGCCCACCCACCATGCTCTTTCACTGAGTAATCAAACCAAATGCTTGGAAACAAGGCTTTAGTGCCAATTAGAGGTTCCCTTCTCACCTTTATAAATATCAGTGTTGACACCGAAGTTAAACTAAACAATATAAAAGGTCATTATTTCATAGGATCTAATGTACAAGTTTTCTCTTCGAGGCACATTGTGTTATTTGTTCCATCACCTCCTCCTCAGTTTTTCCGCCCCAACACTTGTCAGTCATGTTGATGTCTGTTGTCAGCCAGATGTCTGTTGGAGGCAATAAATCTTCTAGAACAAAAAAACTAAGTTTTTGGGTTTTTTTTTTTGCTTCCATGTTATTTCCTTTTTTTCTTCAGAAGTTGCTGTGACCTTTTAGGTGCTTCACGAACCGCAGGGCATCGGTAAACAGACACCCTTTTTACTTACACCAACCCTCTCTCAAGAACCAAAAGCAGAAAGTTAATGTGGGAGTCGAGAGCTGGTTCAAGTTTTAATTGGAGGAGACAGAGGAAGCGGCTTCACGTCGCATCAGAAGGTTTAATCAGTCGGAATATACCATCGCTCGTATCAAATCTATGTACAGAGGTCGAATGTCAGCCGGTGACACGGGTGAAAGTGAGCCTGTTGGCCTGGGCGCAGGGTGATGAAACTTTGATGCAGCTTTATTTAGAACTATATTTTACAGGATTACGTTGCGGGTCTCCCGTTTCCAACTTGAAAGGTTGAGCTTCCACCACTGCTGGGGGTTGTGTCACTTTACTCCCCCATGATGGTTCCTCGCCATTTTCAGCTCAAGGTAGACGTTTTGTCATGCAGGAGCCTTCCAAAGCTTTATTTGTGTGACCCTTTTTCTTTTTTGCTCTGTTAATCCACCAAGCAAGAATCGCAGTGAGTTTTTGTGTGTTGCTTTCTGAGAGATTAGATTAGCTCTGTATTCACTTGAGGCTGGATGACGGTGAAGGAGAGAGAGATTGGTGGGCTGAGGAGTTCTTGAACTGACTCTCTTTATTTAAAAAGGGTCTCTTTAGCTTATTTTAAGAGGCGCCATTCTATTCTGGGACTCCACTAGAGAAAGAGAACTTTGCACGATATCGCTGTTAAATATTTATGTCTTGCTGCTCCTTTATGCAGGCCAAGGTTTATTCAGTGGATTGTGAAAAATCCACCAAATAAACCTTCACTACTATGACGGGTGGTCAAAATAACCAGTTTAAATATGCAAAACCTTGGTCAGAAGGTTTTTAATTGCTACAGTATAATGCCAGTATAGATTGTTCCATTAATTCAGATTGATGTTAACAATTTTGTCATTTCATTTTTTAATCAAGTCAAACATAGAAAAGAGATTTATTTTTTCTTTTGCTTTGATTTATCCTTTGGACCTGATTCTACCAGGAGTATTAACTGTTTTAGGCTTAACTGATTAAGATTAGTGCTAAATATTGTCAGAGAAAACCCATTTTGTTATGTTTCTAATCAAACAAATATCTGCTGCAGATTTGGCTATTTTTCTTTATTCAGATGTGTTTTCTAAGAACTCTGTTTTTCTTTAAAACATTTTTTAAATTCTTTATTTTTTTCAGTTGGCAATGCAGTTACGTCAGAAAGAGCAGAAACATCCTCTGTTTTCTGTACATTTTATACCAACTACAGTAAGAACAGTATAGGACAAAAAGAGCCAGCATCTTCGCAGATGACTTCGTTTTTTACGGACAGTTGAAAAGAGTCTTTATTAGCAGATGGCAGGAATAAACATGGAAAAACCTTTATTTATCCTGTACACTAATAGGAAACCTAATGTTTTTCTTGGTGGGTTTTCTACCAAAATCACTTTCAGGCTTTTGCAATGTTTATTTCTTTCTTTTGTTAAATAGTGGGGGAAAAAAGAGCCTAAAAAAAGCCAATAAATACCTGTGATCATTTCCCTTCTAATAAGTTTGCCTTTAAGTCTTTAAGGAGGAAGTGATTTGTGAAACGTTGCCCACGTTCTCCCACGTTGCCTTTCGACCTTCGGTCCCATCTTTTCCTCAGGTCGACCCTTCGCCTTTGCTCCCTGCCGTCCCGTCTTCCTCTTCTTGGGGGCGGAGGCGGTGGAGCAGCTGCTGCCACCGGAAGACCAACGACCTATGGTGAACACACAAGAAGATCCAAATAAACATTTATTTCATTACTCACAGTGAACCACCAGCAGCAGATTTCAATGTCATTCCAGGTGCTGAGGAAAGCAACAAGGACACAAACGGCACCGTCATAACTGCGACCTTGCTCCTGGAAGCAAGACACCGGTGTTTGTCTAGAACATATTGACTTAAGGAGACATTTGTAATCCCTGCAGCAGCCATTTTCCTCTTTATTTTGTTTATTATGTTGTTATGCCTTGCAAGCAGACGAAACAAGAGGAGGAGAGAGAGCACCTTCAGGTGGCTGGATGTGTTTGTTAAAGCGCGGCCATTGTCTCTGAAAACGCTAGGAACGTACGCCAGCACTTCTGCAGCAATGTAGCCTTTCATCCCTTTGGCTCTGATTATTCCATGTCTTATTTAAAGACGGATCGAGAATCAATAAATTACATTCTTTGCACAAAAAATAAAAAACAAAAAAAGGCTTCAAACGAGCACCGTTTAGCAGTCAGATAAGCAGCGGGTACTGCTGTCTTCCTCTGCCGTGGGATCTAACTCAATTTGCTGACTGCTGTGACATTTTTGTGATCACTGGGGGAAGAAAAAAAAAGTGCAGTGCCTGGATTTACTGTCACAGAGGCTCAGATTTCCTTTTTCTTTGTCTGGATGAATGCGCCGTGAGCTCACCCTTATCTGGCAGGGAGCGTTTAAACATGACAATGATCATTTGTTTTCCTGCCTTTTTAGAAAACTGTCAGACAAGCAATAAAACCCCCAAAGACGACTTAAAACCAAGTGGGTCAGATGGAGACCTTCATCTGTATAGGTGCTGAGCGGAATTTAAACGAAACACAAAAATGAAAGCTAGTTTCAGTCGTAATGTGATCACATGTGGGGTCTATGTGGAGGGTGAGTGTCTCGTTAAGTGGGTCTGGATTTACAGGTGTGTGTAAGACATAAAGAGCCATGTGAGGTCTCAGACGGCTCTTAAAAGGTAGAAGCCTCCAGATTTACTCCATGGTCGACTAACCCACACTGGAGGTTATTCTAATTCACGGCTTTGCAAAAGATACTCCCGTAAATTTTCAATGTAATTACTCAATCTGATTTCTTGGATGGATGAGACACATTTTTAAGACAACATACAAATGCAAAACAAAATTGTATAAATATATATTTATATATACCTTGAAGCTGATGGGTTGTGTTTGCCCTACAGCTGATGCTGTTTGTCCACGAAAGCAGTGTCAAAGAATGTTTTATTTCCTCCTTAGAGATAATTACTTTTAGTTACACTTAGGCTGGTTTACTCTTAAATATTTAATAGAAAACAGCAATAGAAGTACAAATTGTTGCTCGGTAGTCTGTTGGTACGTCTACCCTATCCGCATGGCAAACTGGGAGTCCGCTTTTGAGATCTTTTGTCCTGCTTCATGTTTGGAAAAGTTCTAAACATGAATAGATCAATGAGTTGTATCATTGCTATACAACTCAAGGAATTATTGAGCCAGCATGGGGATACAAAATTGACCCGACAAAATGAATGGTGATTAATCACAGTTCAGTCACTATTAAACAAGAACAGCGAATATATTTACCAATAAAATTATCTTAAAACTGCTTCTTACCAAGGCGTGACCAAAAGAAAAAGCTAGAAAGTGCCGAAATTTCTGTGAGGAGCCAATACTTTTTATAGTACTGTATCCTGATTGGAGGGTGACGTAAGAAGAGATAGACTTTTCCTGTTCATCCTACCCAGGGTTCACAGGAAGGTAGCGGTGTCAACAGCTTTCTAGTATTCATCAGCCTCCTACATAGACCCAACTGTTTGCTCCTCTCCGCTCCACTGTAGTGTAGCCTTTGGCTAGTTTTCTTTTTCTTTTCTTTTTTCCTTTTTCATGATGTCTCCCTTTTTTGCACTAATGTAGAACAGCTGAAGTGGCCTGGAGGGGAAAGGGATATAATGGACAAAGAACTCCAGTGTGGGTAAAATTTGATGTCTGGTTGGTTTTGCTGGAATGACCAACATTCCAGATATATACAGCATCAATGCTTGGCTTTTGGCAAATTGAACATAAGATGGATAAGAACCTGTGTGACCTATGTACCATCAGCAAGATTTGGGGTGAAGTAGCTAATACATGGTTGTCATTAACACTAGAACATGGACTAATGTGTTTGGACTTACGCGGTGGCTTGGATTGATGATGAGCAGCGTTGCTACTGTAATAAATCATGCATCACCATGAATTTATGTGTGCAGAAGACTCCGTCAAGAAGAGAGGATCAATAATACCAATGTTATGGAGAGACCTTCTTCTCTGTTTCTACAGTTTTAATGGTGTGAAGGCCCTTAGAGTGTGACTTCAGATCACCTTTGGTACCCTCGCTCTCCAGAATACTTCAGTGACATTCTTTGTCTGAAGGTCTTGCCCGTGCTAAGCATCTGGTCTCAGTTTTTCTACAGCTAAACACACAATCAGATAAAGCACAAGTCTGTTAGTGATCAGGTTCACCAGATGACCCGTGTCAGGAGATCTGTGGGGTTTGGAGTGCTAAATTGTGTTGTTGCTAAGAATATTTTAGAAATGTCTTTGGTCACATAAAGTTACATTAGAAGTTGGGAAAAAAATGCTGTTAAACATGAAGCCTTGGTTAACATCTGGCTATCTTTAATTCACGTAAGATGGAGAAATGTTGGGTTTGACGTCACCCCAACATAACGTTCCAGTTAACATTGTAGGAGAACGAGGTCTGTTGAGTATGAACATGGCGATGGCAATAGAATTGTCTGCAATACCTCTTGTGGACATCATTTTAAGCTTTACCTTCCATAGGCAAACAATGCTTAGTTTGTTCAATTTAGAGTCACAAGTTCTACACGGAAAATTAATTTTAGACGCACTCTTACAGGTCTAAGATGTAAAATAAACATATTGATGTGAGGAGTGGCCATGTTGAAATGTGAAATCATCCTTATAAGTTGTAACGGGGGCTCGTCCGAAGTTTATCCCACTTTCCGAGTAGAAGGTCCATCTTCGGAGGACTGATTGTTTTTTTTTTTTTTAACTGGAATGTTGGAATTACTGAGTTCCAACTACAAATTTAATGCAACATTAGTTTAGACTATCAAGCTTTGCCATTTTCAAATAGCTACATTATTTTAGCAGCCCTCTGCAACTTGGTGAAGGTTTTCACCTTTGTGGTGGAATAATGTCTTTTAGATTTATCACCAATAAATATATATATAATATATTTTTTGATTTCTACATGTTCCAACAGAGGCACCAACCAGCTAATTGTAGACCAGTGAAGTAAAAATATGAGTCAGCTGTTTCCAATCGCTATGGGAGTTGTTTTAATCCCCCAGGTGTTTTTTTTAAATATATGCACTTTAGAAACGCTGCATGGTTACGAAATCATTTTTGCTCCCCAAAACTTACACACACACACAAACACACACACAATCTCCTACATATGCATGCACTATATATATTCATGCAGATATCTTCCATTTGTAAGTTCCATTGGAGCATCTCTAAATGATTTCTGACAAACCTACCCCCAGTGGTAGCGAGGCATCTTAAAATAAACTGCCCTTTTTCCCTCTGTCTCCTCCTGGCTGCTGCTGGATTTGACTTGCGTCTCCCTCCCCGTTCCTCCCCAGTGCCGTTGCCTAGGGTTGGGCCCGTGACTCATCAGAAAAGAAGAAGGAGAAGAGAGTTAGATAATGGGCTCAGCATTACTTATATAAAATGCTATATTGTCATAAAGGAGGCAAGGTCGGGTTCAGTAACCAAAGGAACGCTGGGGGGAATTCACATGAGCCGAGCCGTTGGGTTCAGGAGAGATTAGGAGGATAACCTATTAGGAACTGAAAAACAAAAACAAAATGCATACATATTTATTGCAGGAAAGCAAATGAAGTCCTGTTCATAGTTTAAAGGTTAACAATCAAAGAGTCACTCATAAATAAATTACAACTGTCAATTATTAATGTTGTTCTAAATAATGGATGCATCCGGTCTTCAGCTAAATAAATTATCTGACAGAAATGGATATCAGAAAAGCAATAGTAAATTGACTTGCTTAATTATTCAACTTGCTGTGTTTATATTGTGCTCATTTTGATTTGTTATAGTTTCCATCTGGCTGGAACGAAAAAATCTTCAAATAAGCAAGATGCTTTGTTGTTGAATGGGAGCATTTTCACCTTTAAACCAAGAGCTGGATGTAAATGAATTCCCAGCTTTTTTGTAACTACATCTTATGAATTATACAAATCAACCTCCTGGGTGTGTGTGTGTTTTTTAATTATTTTTTTATTCAAATCCCTGAAAAGTAAGTCTTTCATAGCGGACTGTTGTTGAACAAACCTCAGCCGTGACCTCACATTGCGTCTGGCGGATGCTAGCTGTGTTTACCGTGTGGAGGTATGCGGAACACACCCGCCTCCCAGAGACTGGGAGCCCTTTGATGTCTTCATCTCATCAAATGTAAATCACACTTGTGACCCGCTAGCTGCGAGCCGTCTGCAGACTGATTGCAGCCGGTGATGTGTTTACCGTCCGAGGGCCTCTGATTAACTGCCGGAAAGGTTGTTCTTCATCTGCTTGCAGGTAAATTAAAGCGGGGAGGCGAGAGAGGCCCTTGTCGGGAGCAGCTTTAGCACATCACGCTAGAGTAAACTGGATGCAAAGTCAGCAAAAACCACTCTTTTCTTCTTTTTTTTTTTTTATTCTTTACTTGCTATAGTGTATTATCGTTTAAAAAGAAAATGCTGATTTCAGGGAAAACACCCAGGATTTCCTACTTATATGCCAAAAAAGGCTATACTGTGTTAATTTGTCACATTTCTTTCCACTGGAGTCAATCTTATTTACCAGGAGGACTTAAGTTTCTCCTGATGGATAAGGCCATCATGAGTGAAACCTGAGCATTCCGGCATCATTGGTTTGTGAAATTACAACATCCATATTTGATGATTTTTTTTTTCTGGAAGCCATTTCGCCCTTTAATACCTTCTGATCCACCATGCAGATCAGATTATTCCCGACCCATCGGTGGATCCTACACCGTTCTGAAATCAGAAACGTATGATTTAAAATCTTTAAGAAAAGCGTCGGTCATGGGTTGGAACTCAAAACAGTCCCTGTCGTTTTGTCTCTGAACAAACCCTGATTGGTCTCAAGGGCACAAACACGGAGCAGCCACTGATGTTAACATTTGTCAGCGTGGCAACCGGTGAGACGGAGTGCTGCGTGGACATGAATGTTTAATCACATGCACCCTGACACTGCTGCTTTTGCTTTGAATACTCGCATACACCCATCTGTAATTAGCTTTGTTTGTTCAGTTTGGGTGGGGTATGGGGGGGGGACATAGAGGAGAGGTTGAGTTGATATGCTGTTGCAGATGCTATCCATCCAGACAAAGGCTGCCCTAAATGTTAATGATGCCTGAAAAATGAGTGGACATAGCAGGCAGTCTGCACATTTTCACCAAAAGCACCAAACAGTGGGCAGGTCTCAAGGTACGGAAAGTGATTCATCAAAACCTCCTTTATTGTTTTTTTTTTTTCTTACTACATATGTCTCTCAGGGAAAAAAATGCAACTTCAAGGTCTTATAATTTAGGTGCTCCTCCCCGTCTCCCCAATGTGATGAAGTGAGATGACAAAAAACCCAACACAACCTTGAGAGAGGTTTTATTTTTTATGTCCTAATTATTTGAAGCACTTTGGGGTTTTTTTTGCAGTTTTTAGTTATGGTAAGACAAACTGATGAAGGTCAAACATGATGCATGGCTGAGAATAAACTTTCATTAATTCATTTCTCAGTTTGTTTCCAAACTATCCCCTCCTTCAAAAGCAAGACAATTTTTTTTTTTTTTTTTTTACTTTTTCTCTCCACATGTCTGGGTCATTTTAAATCGCTTTTTGAAAACTTACTTTTATTCATTGGCATTTAATTGAAGACTGATGCTGTACATTTTCTGTTATGATGTTTTATTTTATTATTGATATTACTCTTACTACTTTTTTTGTATTATTATTATTATTTTCTCTTTCTCTTTTCATATCATTATTGTTGAACAACCCCCTGACTCTGGAGTTTGTGAGCAGTACCAGGTGAAGAATGCAGTGCTGTAATTTGTAGAAAGCTGACGTAACTGCTTGTTTGTGGCGAAACAAATCTGCTTCGCATCAGTTCCCAATAAATAGATTAATAAACACATTTTATCGATAAATCTAGCATGTTTTAGTTGGTTTCATAAATGTGCAATATAGATTTGGTTAGTTAGCATTTTTCCCCATTAATTACTGTTTTTGTTTATCCTCGTTAACAAAAAAGACTTTCTCAATTTCAATATTCGGTATTTCGTTAGTTTTAGCTAACGATAATAACCTTGTTGCAAATTTACTCAAGCTTGGCTTTAGATCTATGAATGTTTGTCTGTGAAGCCACTAACATTTAACTCCTAAATTTTACGTCTCCAGTTACATTTGCACAACTGAAAAGTGACTCCTTACCTCCTGACCAGGCCACACATTCGGACGTTATACACACATTGCTTATGGTGGCTTTAACTATCTCTGATGGACGATGCATTTCCTTACCGTGTGGAGCCCGGCGTAGGAAGCAGACACTAAAGGCAGCGTGCTGAAAACCGACTGCTCCCATTAACACAGCATTTTCCTTCCAGTTATGTCAATACGTCATGCAATCGATACCATACTGATGAATCAGGGTGCAATTCAGGAGCTTACTGCTAACAAACCTGTGCCAAGCTATAGAACAAGAATCTAAATAAATGATTTGGAGTGACTTGAGAAAACAAAATATGTCAAGTTGCTCAGGTTTCAGAGAATGAATGAATGAATGAATGAAAGAAAGAAGGCGATGTATTCAGAAAGCGGTAAATATTTTTCAGCCGCCCATCAAACGGTTGTCTTTTGTTGCCCCCGGATTAGTGCAGAAGGTGACATGTGACAACTGCTGGCACAGCTGGACCTGGCTGGTGTGTCAAGAAGAAACAATTTGCCATGGAGAGAGTCTACCTGTGAGCTGCACTGCTTATTTTTAGCCAATTAGGCCTTGGCACATCCAGGGTCTTGTTATACCAGGACATGTCTTCCAGGCTGATCACGTGCAAGCATATTTGAAACTGAAAACCAAGACATTTTAGGGATTTTTTTTCTTCTTTTTCATTAATAAGTTCAATTATTTAAGACAAATGTGATTTGTGATGTGATTTCCTCCAGGGACTGTGCTGGCATTCTTCCCATTTGCTTCATGACTCCCAAAAAAGTAATTTTTGGGGGGAATACATTTGAAATAAGTTACACTTATTTCAGAAACACTATTAAATGTTAGTAAATTTGAAATAAGACAAAGCTAACTTATATGTAACTCTTGTATTAAGTAAATAATTTAATGTTGATTAAAAAAGAAGTTCTAGTTCCACTTGCAGATTATTTCACTTAACATGGGAAAAATATCTTGTTATATTTGAACTAATCTGCCAGTGAAAGTAGAAAGTTTTTTTCGATTAATATTAATCAAACCTAGCACTTACAAAGTTTGCCTAATAATGCAGTCTTGAGTGTAGATATTTAAAATGGAATGATTTTCACTTTTCCAGCCATGTAATGCAATGTAACAGTTGTGAAGGATCATATAAGTTCAACTAATATGATTTGTGGTTGGAGAAAGAAATGATCAGTAGTTCTTGAATTCTTTGGGTGATTTCTCTTTTGCCACAATGCTCTAATCATTTTACCAGAGAGAAATTAGCTTTCGGTTCCTGTTGCCTAGGTTATCCCATGCTCTTTGCCAAGTTCCTGCCAGTGGCTCAGATGCTCCTGCTTTACCATAAAACAAGTTTTATTGCAAGTCCAATTTCCTCACTATCCATCTCTGTTTCACCCCGAGTAAAGTGTCATGCAAAACTAATGTTTATTACCCAAACCTGTCAGGCTTCCTGGGATGAGGCTTTATGGTGACGGATCAGCTATTCTTCAAACTCCAAACGTACCAGCAGGAGTTTGGTGAGAAACAGAGGCATGTGGTTCGTTCAGGAAAAGCGTGTTTAACATTTGCATTCTACTCTCATGGAAAAAAAAGAAGAAGAAATATGAACAGACTGCAAAATTTGTCATAATTATAGTCATGTTCGGAATTTGACCCGTCTCAGGAGACAGGTGGGGGCGGCGTTCTTCTGTCACGAGTGCGACAACTAAGAGACTAAACTGCATGTAGAAACAGATGTCTGGCTTTTTTGTTACTGACTACTTGTTATATGGAATTGAATGTGGTCCAGCCAGCAAAGTGAGAATACCAGGGATACGATGTGCTTGGAAATTGAAGAGACGTTTAGAGCTGATTTACAAGACAGGAATATACCGATTGTAGTTTTGTGGCCAATCCTCGGTCCCTTAAAAGATTCACCTGCTGTTTCCGATTTTGGCCAGTGACGATTTTTGGATAAACAGAGCAACAAAGTTGCTAAGTTGGCAAAAGGTGACTATTGTAAAGTCTCTCAGGGCACAGCAAAAAGAGACAAGTAAGACAGGACAGGAATTACTGATGATCAAGAAGTCAGGATGATTTCTCAGGCAACACGTTCCACTGTCTGGGCATAAAGAGACATGACAGATGCTGCTGTTTCCAAGGAGGTATCAAATTTTCCACATCAATAGGAAGACCGCATTGATTTCTCCTTGGGAACAGAAACACTATTTTGTACCCAACATAGTTTTTAAGAAGACTTTGGACACCTCTGGCATGAAATGTTTGTAAGCTACAAGGTAAATAAAACGAATATTACATATAAAAAGAAAGATGAAGGCATTTGTATGTGAGGAACATTTCTGTTTTTTGTGGTAGCAGTAAAAATCCCCCATCCATTTCCAAATCCTAGAGTTTGTTCAAACCTGAGGTTAATCAGCCTCCTATAGCCGCCTCCATGAAAGATGCAACTAAAGCCACACTCCGGACCTCGTCCCTCGTTACGCTTGACATGGCAGCTGAAACCAACATATACTCCAGTGCCGACATCCATCCAGTTGCGTAATATCCCCTCCCAGGCTGAAAGCCCAAGGACGTTGGGCCACAACAATTATTGTGAAAGGTCATTTAGTGTAGCAGAATACGGCGCATCCACTCGGCTGCATGCATAATTCAAGACAACGAGCTCTGGGGTTGAATGTAATGTCTTCGCTGGCCAGTCATTGCACTGCCCAGTGAGGCGTGTTTTTGTTTTTTGTTTATTTTATTTTATTTTTTTTTTGGAGTTGGAATAAAATGCGTTGGAATAAATGAAATCCGTTCCGTTTTTTGTTGTGGAGAAGAAATAATGTAAAAAGTCATATTAGAGAAGGATGAGGCTGGAGCCTTTCTTTGTCTGTATTGCTTTTGTAGCGGTTATGTAACTCCAGTGAACTCTACCTCTGTTTGATGAGTCGGGCATTAGCGGAGGAAAATACATCTGGTATCAAAAAGTCACTTGACTTGGAGTGAAGCACAATCACGGCCAAACGACTCAGATGTCTTTGCAAACTTGCAACTTCGGTTTTTATGTTGACAGTTCTATTACCAACACAAAACATAGTGAATGGTAGTAAAGACTTCAAAATAGGGAGCACCAATTGCAGATTTCTGGCCAATTGCACTTTGTCAATCTATAAAAAGCCTGACCAACCAAATCTGATATTTTTTGTTTTTCTAGAAAGTCATTAAATATATCGACAAAGCTTTCAAGTTGGCAATAGTTGGGTGACTGTCGCACATGTGACGAGATGTGACCTGTCATGATAAAGCAAAAGGGGCAGTGGATTTCAAACTTTTGCAGAGATAGATAAGATCAGTTTCATATGAATTGACCAATTTTGAAACATTAATCAAATCGATGGATCTGTGGTGTGTCATGACTCTTTAATAGTGAATTATCTTCATACACAATCCATGTGTTGGGTTGCTTCTCGTCCAACAGATAATCTATTCCAAGAACCCTGCCTTGACCAAAGATTTGGTTCAAAATGTCTTCCAAAAGCTTATTTCAGCAAGAAATAAATGGTGATGGGACTTTTGAAATGTAAATTTTTTGAGGATATCCTAGAAACATGTAGAAAAGGCTAAACTTGTAATACAAACTTACTGCTTGTACAACTAAATTGGCTCTTGTATAAGAATCAGTGCCTTGCAAATCGTCTTCCTTTGTACTTCCTCAAAGGAGTGAAGAAATTGGATTATTCCTAACATTCGACTGTTTAGTTCTTAGAATTAGTTTTATGGGAAAACATCGTGGCTCAACAGATCATGACAACAAACCCTATGTGATCATTCAGTGAGTTCTGCTGCTAATGTCTGTTTTTCTCTGCTCCTCTGTACCTGTTAGTAGTTCCCTGCAACAAATGTGTGAACATGAGAAAATCACACCAAGAGTTCCTCTCGGCTCTGCATGAAGGTGTGAGTGAAAGGGAATATTCTCTGAGAGGGGAGTTCTATTGAAGCATAGTTTCCATTTTTCTGCTTGTACTACTTTGATCGTCAGCAGAACCACAACAGTTCTGATGGGTCTCCACTGGCCCCTTCACTGTTTGCTGTTGGACTGGGACAAAGACATTGGTGTCAGATTAAGTCCTCCAAATAAATTCAGGATCTGGGTTCACCATGAATCCCACAGATACTTTCATGGCTGGAAGTCTGGGGAATTGGAGTCAAAGCCAACACCTCAGACCATCCTTGAACCATATTTGCTTTGTGACAGGATGCATTATCCTACATTTATCAAGGAATACTGTTTCACTGAAAGGATTGCCTAAATGGTCTGAACTTGTTTAGAAACTTTCCAGTCATCCCCATCTGTGGTTTTACATTTTAAGAGACGTTTCATTCATTGACCTAAGCAATGCCACACATATGCCATTGCTTAGGTCAGAGGCGGGGACTCGAGTCCATGACTTGAACTCGAGTCAGACTCAGTCATTAAAATTAAGACTTGAGACTTGACTTGACTTGACCATCTTTACTTGAGACTTGACCTGAGACTTGAGGACAAAGACTTGAGACTTAATTGAGACTTGCAAAACACTGACTTGGTCCCCCGTCTGGCTTAAGTAGGTGGTATATGGCAAAGTAAGGTCCAAATGGATGGCAGGACCCAGGGTTTCTCAGCACATAGAGTAAAGTAACACTTTTCTACTGATGGTTTGTCTTCCCATAGTGGTTTGGATTCTGATGTCATGTGTTCCCCAGGTAACAGATGTACATATACTCTGCCATCAGACCAGCTCACTTTCTTCCAATCCTCTGTAGTCCACTTCTGATGGCAGGTATGAACGGGATCCACCAGCCACAGCATGGATACTTTTGCTGTGTTTTCACCGAAAGAGCTAGTATTCTTTAGCTGTTTGGTCGTTTTGGGTGCCTTTGAACTTTGGTGGTTTGAGAGCCGACGCCCATTTGGGGGACCAAGCACGCGTCACCAAGAGTGGGAGTTACACAACGTGGTAGGAAAGCATAGTATGAAGATGGCGGAGCTGGTTGAGTGGTGCGTTGCTTCTTTCTTTACATATCTTCCTTTAGGTCATTCTTACTACACATAGCATGAGACTAACTGCGTAAAATAGAGAAGATGAAAGCTTTGAACGGCGGTGCACTGACCAGGCACTAATGCAGATGGTGTTTCTCTGCTTTCCAGCACTCCAGTCAGCCCAAAAGTAAAATCGGCTGCTGGGTTTCCTCAACAGACCAATACATATTCTTCGCTGGCAGGCTTTTTTTTTTGTAGTTGTTGCTTTGTTTAGTTGACCATCTTTTTTTCTCTAGGTTTTGACCGACCCGTGGGTTACATCACGGTTTGCACAGAAAAATGAGCGATTCTGTGGATCCTGAGTGGAACACAGTTCATTTTGTGAAAACATTGTTTTCTGTAGAAACACACGATACTAGCTCGAACGTTGCAGAAGTTGAGATTTAGTCAGATGTAAGAGGCTAATGAGGTATTCACTAAGATTCATATTTCTTCTAATAATTGAATTTCCAAACACAACACTTGCATCATTTATTGAAGTTGATTTCCAAAGTCACTTCAGGTTCTGTTTTGACAGATTTCAACATGGCTGAAAAGAGTTCAGGAGAAATGTGTGGAAAAAAAACAACAGCTTTATAGACTCAGTTGAGCGTCTAGAAAAGTGGGAGAAATACACCCTGAAGATTTGTATGTCTTCACATTACTGGCTGGCTGTCTGATTTTAAATGTCAAATCAGTTTGTTTTATTTTTTTTGGTTAACCCAGTTGGCCCAGGGACACATTCCCCACTGTCACTTATGTGCGCTGTATATGACAAAAAGAGCTGTGTTTTCACTGAACGTCTTCTTTTCAGGCTGCCAAGCAGCCGCAGGGCACACAATGCTTACCGCGCGTGTGTATGTTTGTGTTTCCTGCGCTTTTATGGCTCTTGGTCCAAGGGTGCAATATTTCATAGTAAGTGTGTTTGCATGACTGTGTTTGCTGACACTCTGTTCACACTTAGGAAGTGGTGGAGGATGGTTTAGAATATCACGAATAAACCAGTTTCCACCGTGTCATGGTTTGAGGTCTACGTTTATTTTTAGATTTTGATTTTTAGTTGTCTCCCAGATGATATTTAGGTTTTCCTGATTTGTTAAAGACCAGATGTGCTCCGTAACAAGAGGCTACGTGTTTAAACTGTGGAGATTTGTCTGGCTGCTGTATGTTTCTGTATTTGTACATCAACACTATGATGTGCACCATGATGTAAGCTCTTTCTAAAAATAAATCTGAGAGGATTGTCTGGCCTGATGATGAGTTTTGATACAAGATAAAAGTATTTATGTAATATGCTGCCCACGCCCTGTAGCCTGCAGCTTCCTGTGCTGCAGACTTTGGCCTCTTGGTTTTAAAAATATACCTATTTTTATTAAATGCCCAATCAGTGCCGGTCCCCTGCTAAAGGATTTATTTCATGCATCACAAAGAGAAACATGGTGAGACAAGAACACATTTCTCACTTTGCTGATTGCCACAGTTCTGACAGTCTGGGAAAGTATGGAATTTTGTTTTACAGACCTTTCTTTCTCTCTTTTATTTGTTTCTGTCCTTTCTTTCTTTTATTCTTCAAATCTTTTTCTTTGTTTTGTATTGTTTTCTTTGTTCTTTTTTTCTTTGCTTCATGTTCATTCTTTCCTTATTTGTTTCATTCTCTTTCCTTCTTTCATTCTTTTGTCTTTCCTTTTTTGTTTTTTCTTTCTTGGTTTTTTTCGCTCTTTAGTGCACTGTCGGAAGCACTGCCGTTAATCTGAGGTACAACACTTCGACCGATCATATTTAATCTAATAAAGGTTATTGTCTCGACACCAAATTTATCCTTAATAACTTTTTTTCCTGATTTGGTAAATCCTCTGGCAGAATGTTGTTTTTTTGTTTCCAAGTGTTCCACGTTTTCCTTGGTGTTCTGGTCGGCTTCCTCATTTCCCAGCTGGTTTTACCTACGTATTCTAATGCAGTCGGGCAGATTCAGGGCTTCTTTACAAAGCACAGCCATTTTTCACCCTCTGCTCTGAAGCGTAGTCGTGTGCTGCCCAACTCAAAGCAGACCAAGAAACAGATGGGCTAGGGAGAGTTTCATTACCCAAAATATTTTACGAGGAGAGCAGAATTTCTCATTTCCTTGGATGCTCCTCCTTACTGTGTTTTGAGTTTTACAGTCTTAGAATATCATGCAGAATAGTCCAACGCTGCAAAGCTCTGAGAGACTATCCTGATTATCATGAACATTTCCCTGCTTTAACAAACACACACATTCATCCCTTAATAATGGACTGAATCTATTTAAGTAAAACTACCTTTTTTTTATTTATTTATTTTTGGAATGATTATTATTTGGTAAAAATAAAATGTTCAAGTAGGAATGACTTATGATCAGATTTGATAAAAAGCGTGCACTCAATTTTCTGATTAGTTGACATCTTAACAACTGAAATTGTTGTTAATCGTCACAAAGTAGGGCTGGGACAATTCTTCAAATGATTCGAGTAGCTCAGTTATTAAAATTCCTTGGCTAAGTTATGATTTTTAGTGCACCGTTTTCTGGCCGGGTGATTATTTGTGTTGCGCACCAGTCTCATTTCCCTGTTTGGTATGCGCTAAACACGGGGCAGGGTGTGAGCAGCACGTACACTGGAAAGTTTGACACCACTAAGACCCTCCGCCTGGATCTGATTGGTTGCTTCTGACCGAGTGGGGTAGTGGGAGGAGCCAGAGGAGCTTGATCTTTATTAAAAAATTATTTAAATTTTTTTTCCCCCACACTGATAATCTGTCTCATTACAAAGGAGTATTAGGGATATACAAAGAAAAAATAAAATATGAATAGAGCCATACAATTATGAGAATAAACTTGTACCAGAAAAAAGTCATGATATTGCAAGAATGATGTCATGAGAATGAAGTCGAAAAAAATGCAAGAATAAAGTTGTAATATTACAAGATTAAACCTTTTCTTGCATGACTTTTTCCTCATAATTTTATGATTTTATTTTATTTTCTAAATTTTCCTGGTGGCCTTATTGATCCATCGATGTCTCATATTGCACAGACATAGTCGCTGTTTTAACAAATGTATATTATATATGTGAAAAAATAGATTTTATAAAAGTTGCCTTCTCCGGCTTTCACGATATTGCCACATATTTGACTTTGACCTTAGGATGATGAAACAAAATAAGTGTTGCTTTTATTTCATTGTCAATTGTTTTAACCAAGCCTCAATAAATTACCTCAATTAATTTTTTTCACGCCTGAATTTGAAAAAGCAAAACAAAAAAAAGCACCTTGGGTAAAAAACATAAATTTTTAGATATTTAATGTGCCATAATGTGCCAATAAGACTGACCTTGTATTTTGTAACATCATAAGAATCTACCAACACAGGTTAAATGATTGTAAAATGATCTGAACCTTGTAAGTTCTTGATATAAAAACGGATTTCTGCAGCTCTCGTTTTTCCCCCATACCTACTTTTATTATTGCAGATGCGTTTCTGGAAATGTTGTGAAAGGCGTGAAACTAAAAGAGGGAAGTTGTTACAACTGTAAGGAGCTTAAGGATTTAATGGTAGACCAATTAACTGGGTCTCAATTCAGAATTATGCAGCGATTAGCTTTTAGAACAAAGAGTCCTCTGCAGATACCAGAGCTGCTCTGTACAGTGAAGTAAAGTCGTTTGTTGGCAGATAGGGGGCAGCAGAGATGTACTTGGACAAACCAGCGTCCCCAGCATTCCTGTGTGGAAAGATGCATTGGATTTGGGGAAGAGGGTGAAGAACTGGAAGTGTCAGTGGTTTAAAAAAAACAGGAAAAAGGATTTGGGTCAGATGTGGCCTGGAGTTAAGGAGCTGTCACACTGGAACTGAGCTGTACGATTGTCGCATTTATCTAGGAGGAAGCATGCATGCTGCCATCAGTATGAGGTGGATCACTGTGCAATGCTGGCAGCACATCTATATTCTGTTTTGAGTTCCTTTTGCAGCACAGGGAGGCTTTTCTAAGATCTTCCACTAAGTGGGAAGTTGTTTGCATTTGTCTCCTTTATCAACTCTGATATTTTGTCCGCCTTGTTTTTGGTTCCCAGTCATTCTTATTCCCAGTCAGCAGGGCAGGACTTGTGTGAGTGAGAAGGGGGTTAAATTAAATGAGTTGTAGAGGCTTCTCTCATTGCTTTATCGCTAATGGAATCCAGATAGTGTCAGCTCACTATTGATCTTTTTTTTTTTTTTCCTCCACCGAGTCGCAATCACATAAAACGCAGGCCTTAATGCTTGGGGAAAGGACACATGCGCGCATGCTTGACGGCCTGCG
The DNA here is from genome assembly GCA_902982915.1 of Phalloptychus januarius. Taxonomy (NCBI): domain Eukaryota; kingdom Metazoa; phylum Chordata; class Actinopteri; order Cyprinodontiformes; family Poeciliidae; genus Phalloptychus; species Phalloptychus januarius. Next base: position 15,770,399 of record CADWAE010000481.1, read on the forward strand.
ATCTCATGCCTAGTCAGAGCAAACAGGAACAGAGACGGCGTGACTCATCACCAGATGGCCGAGCCGGAGTGTGGAACATCTCCGCCGCCACCAGGAGCCCTTATGCTTTTACCACCTGGAAAAGAGCCAGATGACACGCTGCTGGAGCCCGGCCGCCTGGGAGGCAGCGCACAGCCAGAACCGGGCGGAACCGGGACAAACAGGCGCCACTGCGCAAAAGTATTCACACTCTACTGGACCTTTTTTCTACATTTTGTCATATTTCAGACGAATTAATTTATTTTGGTTTCATTTTTTGGCTTTGGCTTCAGGTCTGAAGTATGACTGGTGCATTCTAACACAGGAGTCTGTTAGAATCTGACCTTTCCTGTTTTGCCCACAACATTGTTCATAATTTTTGAGCAGTCATGAGGCAAACCTGAAACTGCTGCTGTTGCAAGTTGCTCAACAAGTTGTTGCTAGGTAACAAAAGAGTGAGGGAGCTATTCGATGCCACCAGCCTAGCTTAGTTCGTCATGGGAGGTTGAGCAGCTAAAGTCTTCCCTCTGCCTACGTCTCCCAGAAATATATGTGTATATATTGTTATTTATTATCCTAAATCTCCACATTTTGAACCGATATCCTCCACATCATGCTGCATGCGCCGGGCGTTCAGGGTTACTTGTGTAATGGCAATGAAATAAATGACCAAGTGTCCTACTCTGCTAATGAGGACAGGATCATGTGACAGAGCCACGCTCTAGCAAAGCAGTTTGAGGCATTGATGCCGTTACCTCCTCTGCACCAGAGTCAATGGAACCTCCCAGGTACGTAGCAGCACTTTTTACTGCTATTTGCTCCAGAAGCTGCTTCCCTTTGTAATGGGATGTGAAACCAGCTGAATTTTAAGCAGTTTGTTTTGTAGATGGGGCGCACTGGGGGTGATGTGGGGGGAGAGTAATAGTGCATTTTGCTTTTCAAATGTAGACTTCTGGTGAGCAGACATGGTGGGGAAGGCTTTCTGTTGCATTTAAATGGATCTATCAAGGAAATCAAAGGAGTCTTTTTTTATGACTGGGGCTTATCCTGAAGCTTAGGCTTTCAAAGGTTTTATGGAAAATTCCTTTAGAGCTGCTTGCTTTTCCCTGGAATTGTTTGGTCTTTGGTTTACACTTAAACTCTTTTCTGATTCGGGCTGGTTAGGAACCACTCCCAATCGATTTCGCTGAAATGTTGTGCAAAGCTGAAGAGGGGGGAAAAAAAGGGTTATTTTTGTTCTACAAACTCTTACCCAACAGTATTGACATTTTCTTCTTAGACAACAACAAAAAGAGACTTGTTTCTGTCTTTTTAAAGGAAATGATTAGTTTAAAAGCACTCATCGAAGGTACCGGTCATTTTTCGGCGGTAGCCATGGCACCAGCGCTGGTTTTGCTTCAGACGACGGAACCGTCATTACGCCGCTTTGTGTCATATTGCACACTCGCTTGTCGCCGGCACATCGTTCATTTCCCCGAATCGTTTCTCTCTGCCATTGATCATAAAGTCAGATGACGTTTGGCTATGCCGTCGGAAAGCGTCTGCGTGGAGCAATGATGGAGGAACGGCGTTTTTAAAAAGGCCGCTGTGGCTTAGCAGTCAAGAAACAGATGAATGCTGTGAAATAATTATGGCTAATGGGAATGTTTTATTCAATTTGCTGCAATGTCCAGATTAACACTTTTACTGTAATCATGAAGGAGGAATCTGAGGTCTTCATTCCTCTCCATTTAAGTCTATTTAGTGTTTCATTATAGTAGCTTCAGCTTTTTATTATATTAAAAATAATCAATTTTCGAGACCCGTAAGATATAGAACAGTCTTATGGTACAAGTCCAAGATAGCAGGTTATTGGTTCATTTTACAGTCTTTTTTAATGGCATCAGTATTGAAAATGTACGTCGAAATTTCTTTAGAAATACATAAAAGAAAGGCTAACGAATGACTGACTGGGAGATCTAAACAGAACCAGTTCTTCTGGTGGATTTCGAGGTCGACTGAAGTCTGTCGAGCGCTGCTGGTGTGGACATGTTGCTAACTTGCTTCCAGCAATCCTAGCATGCACAGATGGTGCATCGTTTTGGCCGATTGTGGGGAAAATAAAGCCTAATGGCCCACACGAAATTGCAACAAATCAGCTTCACTGTGTCTGAATGAGTCACAGGAACATGTTTTAGGTGCTCTGGAAGCCAAGGGTGGGGCTGCATGTGAGAATTTGCACATGCAAATTGAATTTAATGGAATTTAAATATAATCACTGCTATGGTTTGCTTGCATTTTTTTACACATTTACATTCCATTTTTACTCCTCTGAATAACTCAATGTCCCTTTCAGATTGTAGTTTTGCTTTTAGAAGTTGAAGACATGGTTGAACAGAGTGAAGCCCTTTGCAGGCCACACCTCTTCGTGAAGTGCTATTAATGCAATAACAACCAAGAGGTGTACAGAAGCGAAACCTTAGTGGACACACAGAAGCCTTGTGTCCGACAAAAATAGGCCGTCTGTGTCTGCGAAGCTAATATTTAAACAGATAGCTTTAGCTTACGTCACATCATTCGTGACGCTAACTACTTCGCTGTAGCTTTACTGACCTTTTTCAGTTGCTCTTTTTCATAGCTGGCTGATGACATGACTTACGACAATCATTAACAGACACACCTCCTTGTTCATCATCTTGGGTTACCATTTAATTGCTTACTCTCAAAATGTTAGTAGTTTTGTGCGCTTGGTGACAGACCTTCAAACACTTCTTCCTTTTCGGGGGTAGATTCAACCATAAATTTGATAAGCTGCACTTTTTCTGAAGCCACTGATTGGCCACTGTTGCCTTGGTTCCTCCATTTAAAGTTGGAGTAACTCGCCGTTTGAAGTTCTCTGAAGCCTTGACCAAGTTCACCCTCGGGGAAGCCAATGCTCAAGGTTTTTGATGACATTTCCATTCCTGAAGGCAGACTGGCCATTTCCCTTTGATCCCTATAAGCACCACCTTATAGGATCTGGGTTTTAATGTCTTAGAAGGGACCTTGTGCCCTAGTAGTGTGCTAAGTAGTTCTATATCTGCAGCGACACACAGGCGCAGGTTGACATGGGCCTTGGCAGAGCGAGCCCAGAGCGAGTGAAAAGAGCACTGCAGGACATGTTTCTAATCTGCACCACTGTCCCTTTAATCGTGGGAGGAAGTGGATTTTGAGCCGACGAGCAGGCAGAAATCCAGTGGCCCAGTTCGACTGACTGACTGAAAGGTCTGAGAGAATGAATGAGAGAGATCATCACTGTGCTTATTTTGTTCTGCTGTTTATCAAGTAAATATGGATGGAACATAGGAAGTGGAGCGTCAAAATATCCTGATTGGACAATTGATGACAGGCAGATTTGGTGTAGAGTTTGGCCCATGAGAGCGTCTGATGTTTGTCTCCTGTTGGAGGACAAACATATAAATTCACCTCATCCTTTAAATGTAAACAAGGCATGTGAGAAGCTTAAAATATTAAGCTGTGTGTCGAATGCATATCTATACATCTTGCCCACATTTTCAAATCCATTATATTCCAAAACAGGAGTTCAAACCTCCAAATTAGAAAACGGTAACTTTTCTGTACTCCCTCCAGCCTTCCTGTTACTTTCTAAAAGACTTGCTCTCTCTCGCTCTCTCACAGTTCAAATGGACCGCCTATGGTTCGAGACATGTCAGAAATTTAAAATTTTACATCTTTGTGGGTCTCCTGACAAATCGAGGTGACTTTTACAGGTTTTGTGAGTTAGTTACATCCAAAAGTGTATTCAAATATTCAGTAGGCATCCTATATATTGTAAAAAAAATAAAACACAATAAAATTCAGGGCTTTCTGGAGTTAAATTTGTGTCCTACCAGCACTTTGTTCTTCTTATTGGTGTAAAACACCCTGGCGATGTTTACAGTAAGAAATGGACATCTGAGTTTAAGATGCTTTGCCTGTTTTATTGAACAGAATATGGGCAGAAAACGCTGAATTATACAGCAAATATTAATATTTTTCTGTAAATGCATCGGGACCAGGTCACATGTGGCTGTATTACCCTTGAATGTTTGTCAGTGTGTGTTTGCGACAGAGATACAGAGCGTCTCACACCTTTTAAAAAAAACGGTGTGTGTGGCAGCTGCTTTGTTCTCTGTCGGTTGTGATTAACATTAAACCCAAGGGCAACAGCGTGCTGCGTGTGTGTGTGTGTGCCTATGTGTGCGTACGCGCGCAGTCAGGCATCCGCATGTGTCTGAAAACATTCCACTGTGACAAATATCCAGCTGCGAGGGTTATGTAAGCTGCAGAAATCCACTGTCCAAAGATTACAAGTTTGTTTGACTGTTAGCCTCCTGCTGGACACATGTTGTCCTCAACAGATATCACCAATAAAGGATCTACTGGAGTCAAAAGATACTATATTTTACTCATTTAAAAAAACTTTTTTATACATGTTTCAATGGTATGCCGACAGATTAAAAGATGTTACGTAAACGTTAAGCTTAATTAAGCAGAACCTTAATAACTATTTTGACCAAAGTGCTTCACAACGGGCACAAGCAACAAAGTTAAAAAGAACATTGAAATCACTAAGAACAAAAACTCAGATGCAAACAGGCCTGAAGGAACTCAAACTGGACTTGAATTGAAGGCCAGTTTAAAGAAATTACTTTTTAGGAGTGATTTTAAAGACAGTACAGACTCTGCAGCAGCAGCATCAAGGGGCATCCTGTTCCAGAGTCGTGGGGCTATAATGGCAAAAGCTCGATCTCCTCTGCGCTTTAATTTGGCCATCGGCTGCTCTAGGAGCATCTGGCTAGAAGATGTCCGTGCTCTTCTTGGACTGTAAAAGTTCAGGGAAACAGTTAAATTAGTTAGTTAACAAACCATTCAAAATTTTACAAGTAAGTAAAAGAATCTTAAAGTCAATGCGAAAATAGAATAGGTAACCAATGTAAATCACATCCTTTCCTTGTTAAAAATGTCAATATGTCAAAATTTATAGGACTTTGTATTGACTTCCATTCATTTTAGGTACTGAATTTATGCCTAACCCTTTCAGACATTTCCCTTACACTAGCAATTCCTGGTATGTTTTTAATCTTATGATAAACCAAGACCCAATTTAAACCTAACCCCTGACCGTAAACAAGACTGTCCACTTTATTAGGACCAGGCTTTGGTCCCCATAAGGCTCGTTGGTCTCCAGAAGTTTAGTAAATATCCCAGAAATTGTATACTAAACAAGTGCACACCAACACATTTGGGCCACTGCCAGAAGTTATTGCCCTGCCTCTAAAGTATGGGACGATCCACTAAATGCCTCTCCCTTACTTTTATTTCCCTACAGCTTTCCTGCAAATACTTGCAGTATTCTCAATAATCCTTACCGTTGCTGTATGATGGCATAGAGCACTCAGAGACAGTTGGCAAGGATTCCTTCATGTGTTACGTAACGAACTGGCCCAGGTTGGTGAAACACCTTACCGCTGATAGAGATGCAGGAGTAACACAGCAGCCAGCTGGTATCATTCTCTTTATTAGATTTCAGTGAGCGAACCTCATCCCTCCACATCCAAATTTGTTTCCTGCTCATTCTTCCTGCTATTTTTGTCGTGGAATGCAGGAGATTTGTTTAAGCAGTGTTTGACTTTTTTGTTCAGGGTAGAGCTTGTGCTTGTTTCCTGAAGGCCTTCTTTGGCTTCCAGGGAGAAAAATGTGCACAGGGGAATCACAGTAAACTCATTAGTAGCTTATCGTTTCACATGTTCCGCAGCTGAACCTCCAATTTCAGAAGGTGTTGAAATGGAAATGAATGCCAGCAGTTATCAGGCTCACGCTGCCTTATTCTGTCCAGCTCATGGAGCTTGCATCTGGGTCTTCTGGATGGCGACCCGGGGAGGGCGCGCTGGATCAGGGGTGGCCCCAGCATGCGAGTCCCGGTCCAGAAGCAGAAGCCAGCACGCTTGTTTGTTCAGGAAGATTGCGGGAGGTTTGTGGTGATGGATTAATGGTGGCAGCGCAGTGGCGCAGAAGATTCTCCTTGGGGTTGGGAGGAGGGTGAGGGAAAGTGATGTAAAAGGGAGAAGTTGTTGCTTCATCCTGCTAAACCATAACTTGGAAATAATGATGAAATAAATAACGGTGCATGTATACTTCACTTCTTTAAAATTTATAGGAATATATTAGGAATTTTGTTATAAAGTAGCTCAAGCGGAGTGACACTAGATCAAGAGGATCTATGACATTTTGAAGTCTTGTCACAAATTTTGAAACAAATTTAGGTCCAGAATTTGACTGGGTCACAGTAGTACCTGAAATTGCCTGCACGTAATTTTTTCTTTTTATTCTTTTTATCTCTTTGGATCATGAAGTCCGGATCAAATACTCTATAGCCCAAAGTTTAATGAAAAAAAAAATTGCTTGTTCATCCCAATAGGACATTACGTGTTGTCGCAACTCATATCATCACAACTCATATCATCCAACCATCTTCTAAGAGTACGTGCAGATGATGCTGTAATTCTCTCGTCGAGGCGAGTTTTGCAACGAATCTGAAAAGGCCTCTCACCGAAGATACTGTTGTTGTATCATGACCTGATGATGGATCAATATCATTAGACTATTTTCCGTCAGAGATGCTAGGTTGGCCTGTGGCCTCTGGTCCACATAAGCCCACATGAGTTTTTAGAAATAATCTCAAGATATTGACCACTTGCCTTATCTAGTACAGCATCTATAAAGAATAACTTCTGAGTGACATTTGATGACGGTCTACCTCTTTAACCTAATGTATAGACTGGTGCTTATTCTGGCTTTTTTCATTTAAGGATCATTGGGCAAGCAAGGTCCAGAATTTCTGATGTTGGGATGGAAAAGGAAATTGATACTTTTGACTATAATTCTGTTTTTTCTTTCTTCAATAAAAGCTCTACGAACCATCTGCAAGGATTCACCCAGAAAACTTGCATCCGGTGGTTGGATGCCAGGGCAGTCATTCATCCAGCAGTCCACTATGTTTTTGAGTTGAGAAATGTTTACCTCCATTTCTTATTTGAAAATATCACTTGATAATTATGTGTTATTGAAATATTGAAGATTAATACCTGAACACTAACTATAAAGTCTTTAAAAAATGCAAATATATATATATATATAAAAAGTAAATTAGCAATGCTTAACTGGGTGGGGGCACAAGTACAGCCTGGTAGCCCGCCAGGCTTATAATGCAGTGAAGGAAAACCTGATCTGGAACTGGTCCTCCAGACGCTCCCATTGTACATCTTTTAATGATCTCGCTTCATTGGCTGCTTGTTCAATACAGAAACCGGTTTAAAGTTCTGATATGGACTTTTAGGGCTACAGGTTTTCCACCAGGACTCTGAGGTTGACAGATCAGACTGCTGTTTGTTCCAAAATGAGTACAGAAACTCAATGCTGACAGAAGTTGTGAACTCAGACTCTGGGTCTGATTGGCCTTCTGTCGCCACTCAGCTTAAAGATTTATTTTTGGCATTTAGTTGTGCTGTTGATTCCTATAAATTTTTTCAATCTTAATTCCATTTTAACTTGTATTAAGCTGCTCTGAGGAATAACCAGATCAGTTAGCATGCACCACATGTAGCTGCACATCTGCACAGCTAGCTTGTTTACCTGCTTTGTCCTGCAGCAGCCGCAGCTCTCAGGTCCACAGTGATGTACTGGAGGCTAAAAACACACGGCAGTCACGTCTGCGTTGTCGATGACTCGGTTCAGCATTAGTGTGGCTAATGCAGCGCAGATTATTACTGTTTGTACGCCCATATTTAGACGCTCAATCCTATGGGTCCGTGTCACATGTGTGAAGCAGACCCCTTGTGTTGGTGTGTTTGTGCACAGGTAGGGCCTCTAATCTGCCTGGCTGGTCACAGACGTGGTTTTGGAGTTTATCGGTGGCTGAAGCAGCTTAGCACTGGGAGTAAGGCAGTTCAAGCAAACATGTTTGTTTAGGTTTTATCCCGAGTTGTCAGGATTTACTAAGGTTTAAATGAAGTATCTGACATTTTTGGTAAAACACAACAGGATTAAAGCATGACTGCTTCCTTTAGCACTTCTGCTCTGCAGCTTGTTTGCGGGGAGGTTACGAAAGTTTATCTCTGAATTTTTCTCATACTTGCCGATGCTGTGACCAGGCATAGGCAAGTAGGAGATAGACTCCATAAATTAAAAACAAAAATGTACATTATCGACTTGCTTTTATATAAAATTGAATTAATTTTAAGATATTAGTTTAACTTGGTAGTTAAAAATGGTTTGTTTCACACTTTCAGATAGCTGAGCCACTACGTAGCTGGGTGTGTCGGTTGCAGTTTTTTGGCCAATCGCTGATCTTTAAAAACCCCGACCTGCCAATTCAGATTTTGGCCAATACAATATTTTTTAAGCTTATTGATCACACATTCTCAATGTCATTATTATGGCATTAGCATTATATTACATCAAAATGGTCTCAAAACAACATTATTACCATTTATTGCAATAACGCCTGGGATAATTTATTGTCTAGCAAACTTTGTTATAGTGGCAGGCTTACAGCTGCAGGTTTTTCAAATTGCAAAATGACAGAACACAAAATAAAATGGATTCACCTGCGTAATTTAGTAGTAAGCTTTAAATGACAGAATGTTCTACCCTTTATAGAATAAAGTTGGAAGTCTAACAAACACAAATTAGCTGGTTAATCATCAGTCTGCTCCTGTAGCCCACCTCCAGGTGGCAGCTGACTGAGTCTGACTGAAGGAACGCACAGACGTCATATAACTTCATCTATGCTTGAGTTAGGGCTGCTACCAGTTTAAAATATTGCCAGAGTTGTACTAAGTGTGGCTATTAGTGTATAATTTCACCCCCTTTTATTTAGCTTTTGTTCAAAAAGGGGAGATTGCTTCTTTCTTATCAAGAACATGGATAAGTGTTTGTTTTATAAAAAAGCTTTTTCATATTTCATACTAGCGGCTTAAATTGAAGTATAATATAAAAGGCGGTGTTTACTAGTGCCTCAATTTAAATGTGCTTTTTCATTTTTTCAAGTTAATGCAAATGTTTTATTGCTAATCTGATTTTGAACATTCATACTTCAAACTAAAAGTGACGCTTGAATCATTTGGTATTTTAAGCAATAACTTGTTTTCTTATTTAAAACAAGGGAACTGACTTGTTTAATAGCATTTTATGTTTGATACGATTATTTTACTAGCTTAAATAAAATACCATTATCTACAGAACTAGCTGCTACAGAACGGGACAGTTTTCTGTATCTGGTTACTCTATTAATCATCTGAATTATTGATAGATCACTCGATTACTTAAGCAATTGTTTACATCAGTGTTATTGTGAATTTATGTTTTCAATTTGACAAAAAAAAGATCTGGAGATCATGTCATTTTTTCCTGTAAATCCAAATTCAAACTTTCAAGGACACGTTTTTCATAATTCTATTTATAAAACATATGAATGACAAGCTTCATGAGCCACTTGAAGCCTTGTGTTGTTTTTTTTTTTCTCTTTTCTGCAGCCGTTTTGTTTAATTTGTCAGAAGATGTTGATTCAGACTAAATTTCATGTTTTTTGTCTGCGCAACATGAAAAACAGTTACCAGGAAACAAAAAGGTTTTACGGCAGAGGTTGCCATTTTCTCCACGCCATTTACTCAATCACTGTAATTTGGAATGATTGGTCATTTAAAAAAAAAAGAACTGTTTGCACATGAATGCTATTTTTCTGTCCACCTCTGTGACCTTCACTCTGCTTGTTTGGAGTTCATCTCTCAAATGAGAATCGCATAGAGCCAAGAGCAGAACGACTAACAGGACAGCGCTGCTTAGGATGAAAGATTTCAGCGTTTCTCAGTATGTCATGCCAGCCGCATCCTCTTCAGACCTGCTCAAACACCAGATGGAAAGTGCGCCACAGCCTCAGGCCAGCCAGCAAATCAAATTCCTCGAATCGTCTTGTACTCCAGGCGGGTCGATTTGTGATCTTTTTCCTTTTAATCCCCCTGCATCTGCAAGCATTTCCTCTGTCCACAATTGGAGTGAAATTCTCAGAAATCCTTGGATAATTACACATTTTTTAACTTTTTCAACTTGATGTACCTTCAGGCTGCCTTTTTTTTTATTTTTGATGATATACTCAAAAGTTACCCAAAATACTGACATGAACTGAAATCCAACACTTTGGAATTGGATGTGAACACAAAAGCAGATGGGCCGTCCATCCACATTCCTCTGGTGACACCTTCTTGTGTGGAAGGTGGTGCATGGAGGCCTTGCTGCAAGAAGTGAACAGATGTCCCATTTGAGCGGAGCTGTGCTGGGAATATCAAGTGTAGCTGCCTGCATCGTGCTAGTTGGCTGCTGTCGCATGGAGACGGGCTGTTCACCAAGTGCTGCCCAGCGGGACAGATCAGCTCCCTCGTACCCTGGCCCTGCCCGGACGCATAAAGACCTGCCTAAAGCATGTCCAGCTCAGGCAGCGCGTTCTCGCTGGAAAATGTGGCATCTCCTCTCTTAATAACAAGGCTGTATTTGAGGAAGAAGTTTGACAACACTAATTTTCAGGGTGTGGTTATTGCCTTGATAGTTGCTGTTGGATCTTAAAAGTCTTAAATACATGTATCTAAAATTAAGGCCTCAGAAAGTCTTACCTTCATGAATTTAAGTTGGCCTTAAATACATTAATCATAGGTCTTGATATTTAATCTTATATATTTTGTCAGGCAAACTTTTAAGTCGTATGCAAACATCTTTACTGTATTCTTTGACTCAGGCTGGTTTAGGCTATTGGTAATTAGTTGCTAATACGCCCAGGCTAGCTATCTAGCTAGTTGGCTAGCTTTTGTGCGTCTGTCATGGGTAAGTGTAAATTTACCCATGACGACACAGAAAACTCTTTCCCTCCCAGTTGGCTGGACAATGTTCGTCTTCACCACTAGCTCACTTCTGTTGCCAAACCATACCATGCTACATGCGTTCTGACAAAAAATAAAAGCTTTCTGTTATGCATGTGTTAAGTTTAATTCACAATGGTCTTAAAAAGTTTTACATTTGAGTTGGTGAAACCTGCAGAAACCCTGATTTTGTAAGGATGCTTGTCACTGACGATCTTTCCTGTAAGCACGTTCTGTACCATTAGCTCATGCGCTAAAGGTTTGTTGCTCCCTTTGTGTTGAGACCATAATGCATTTATTGATGCAATGTTATAACTCACTTAATGAGTTAATGACTAAGAAGTTGATATTTTAAATTGGCTTTATCATGTTTTTGTAGCAGTTAGCATGGATAGCCTGCTTAGCATTGCTGTATCTACGTACGTTAGCTTATTGGCTACCAACCATGACAAACAATGGTTGAAAACTCTACAGATAAAAAGCCACTTTGCTTTTCTCCATTCAGCCTTAGTGTTATCTGCTGAGGGAAAACTCTTTCCCTCCCTTGGTTTCGTACATCTCTTGTGTTTCCTCTGATATTTTAAATGCCTTAATGTTACTGAAAATGCCGAACGGCTGTAACAATCTTCTCACTAGTTTTGTCTGTGCAAACTGTGCTGTGTTCACTGTTTAGAAAAAGATCAGATTTTTTACTTTGCCACCAACTAACATCACATCACAAATATAAGGACATATGAAAGAGGGCCATATTAGCAAAAAAATATTTATTTCATGAGTCATAGAGCTAAAATCCAGCCAGTCACACGGCAGCAGAGTTGCAGTTTTTCTTCTGCTTTCTGTAGCTGTTAACTTAAGAAGAATTAAGAAGCAAAGTCTCAAAGTTGAGCTGTGCAGTGTTCTATTTCCAAAAATAATTGTGGAATATTTTAATAAAATTTTTTTCAGAAGCCTAAGCTCAGTATGCTTCTTTCTCATTTCTTTCTTTAAAATGCCACATTTCAACACTGAATTGTGACCTGCGAAGTTACCATGGCGTCTAATTTGCTTTTGCTCAGCGTGCATAAAAATCGAAGTACAGATGAAGCCGGTTTTGCTAATTGGTATGCAGCAGATGCCAGTTAAGGCACACAGACAAAGAAGAGATTCAGGAACTGTTAAAGGGGTAGATTTAATTCACATACTCAACACACTATATGCAATAAAATATTTTAATAAAATTCTGGGCTGTCTGAGCTCTATACAAGTCTGGATTTTTTTTTTTTACATTCCTCTGTAAGAGTAACAAACTTAAGTCATGTTACACTGATGCAGCCATCAGATGAGGCATTTAGTTTTTTCTGATTTGTTTTTTGGTTTATCTGAAACATTTTTTATCAGGATGAATCACCATTTAGTCGCTCAAGGATGATGTTATCAATAGAGATGCACCGATCCACTTTTTTCATTCCGATACCGATACCTATTAGTATTGGCCGATATCGATCTGATACAGAAAAACAGTGCTGAGTTGACTTGAAATGTTTCTTTTTTTAAACACAGACATAAATGTACTGAATGATGAAAGTATTTAATTACTCTGCACCAGTACAGCACACTTAGGACTATAACCGCCAATAAAGAAACTGGAACTGCCAAAAACAATCGGTTGACTAGTTTGGTCAGACATGTAAAACTGAACTACAATAAACTTTGTTTCAGAAAGTGCAGTTTTCTGCTTTATGCATAATAAAGCATGATGTCGCTCAGATCGCAAAGCATAGAATTATACTGAATAGATCCGCCCACATGGATGGCACATGTTGTCACAAACACATAATCTCACATTTTTTTCAACATCACCATCGATACAGGTATTAATGTCGCTAGAGGTGCACCTCTAGTTATTTACTGCCCAATCCTTCATGCAGTCCAGGACTTATCTCTGTTGATGCTCAGAGAAACTTTTGTGTGGCAGAGCTTCACATTAATACAGGAGGCAAATCATTTGAGATTGACTTAAAGTTGTTGCTGCATATTAAGAAAAAAAACTTTTCCAGATTTGCAAAGCGATTCAAACTCTCTTTGTGCACTTGATTGAACTGAGAACCGTCACTTGCTCCTGCAGGGGACGAGGCTTCAACTTGTCTGCAATGATTTGGTGTAAGAACCAGATCGACATGATTGACAACTGCCCAGAGAGCTCCAGGAGGCTCCGTCTTCATTTGCTAAGCCTGTCTGGACTGTCACTCTCCATGCAGAAGACGTTCTTACTGCTACAATCATAGATTAGATGCTTCTTACTCTTGTTCAGAGTCTCACCTAAACCGTCTCTTGGATCCTAATATTCTTTTGTTCACTTGTGGCAACTTTCTCTTCACGTTCTCTTAGCTTGTACCCGAGTTGAAACGCGCTGCACAACAGTAGGCTAATGTGTTTGCTGGATGGGTTTCAGTGAGCCGCAGAATGTGCCAAGATCTGCCACTGCTGCAGTCTGCAGAGCGCCACCGGGTCGACCGGCTTGAGCCGACGGGCCTGCCAACTGTCGGGGAAGAGGCGGAGGTAGAGAGCGGGCGAATGAAAAGAGAAGGACGCGAGACGAAGGCCTTTGAGGAACAGGTTCGGCGTCCTGAAGTAGAGTTAACCCCACAGATGGATATGACCGCGACTTTCCAACTCGCAGAACAGGCAGATGCTGTCAAAACCAGCAGTGGCAGATGCTGATGCCTCCAGTCAACCAGTCGGTGCTTTCTGTTTTGGTAATGAACAGATGTGTGACTGAGAGAGAGAGAATGCAGGGAAGTTAGTGGATCTCGTGTCTGTCGAAGGGTTGCTGTCCAGGCAGAGACAATGGAGAAAGACTGCTGTTTTGGCAGGAGTGTGGTATTGAAACACACGCCTGAGGAAACATGCAGCACATCATTTCACCTCCTGGTCATCTCCGCTGTGTAAATCAGAACCTCTGTCGGCAGAGTGGCAAAGAAGATGTTTTTAGCTTGTTCTTTTGGATAAATAGACTGACTCGGCTGATGTCACGGTGTGGCTCTCCTTATTGGATTGGGGACTTTTTTATATCAATAGAGATAAAAGCTTTGAGAAGGACTGCACCAAGGAAGGGTCTTGGAACTTCACCCCGAAGCATATTTCCACCTGAGACAGTCTGTCGGAGCCTGGATCTGCTCCTGTCCATCACCAGCTGTAATCCATAAAATTACGCAAATTGAAATTCCGAAAATAAATCTACTTTAATGGAAATGCCGATTTTGAAAGAGCTCAAATATTTGAGATCAAACTTTGATAAAAATGTTTTTGCGTTAGGATGAGGTGGATTTTTGGCCGTTTTGAAATGGATGTATTTAGCAAAACATCCATTTTTTTTCCCGCATCACACGAGTCAGAAGGTCAGACCATCAGAATGTTATTACTGACGAAAACGACAAATAAGTCGAAAGTCATCCTCCTAACCATCATGGTAGGAGGATGAGGGTTTTTCTTTTGACGATGTGCAGCTCGCTCCACCAGAGCTCTCGCAGCATCACGTTGTTCACAAAAAGTTGTGTGTTATTTCAACATGTTGAATCCATAGCTCTCCTGTAAAATCGTCAACTACAGTATCCCCAAAACGCCGCATACGTAGCCGCTCCCATCCGATCCGACGGAAAATTGTGTCCGACGATGTGCACCGCAATGAAAATACGTTAAAATCAATGTGGCTTCACAAACCGCTCCATGTTTGCAGCTATTTATCTTAAAACACGACATATAGCTCCACATACATTAATGCGCACAAACCGTCTTGAGGTTACAACCAATCAGAGCTAAGGAAAATGAAAGGTGCTCTTGAATAGCATGTCAAGTAGCATTTCAGCTTCCTGTTATGTATTTTCTTTCCAATATTTTAGAAATGTTCTACGAAAAAATCTGCGAATAGTCAGATTTTCTACCAATAATTTGGAGTCAAATTCCAAAAAGTTCACGAGTAATGAACCATCAATAGGCGGAGTTCGTCTAAATTCTGTTTAAGATCTGTTGACTGTCATATAAAGTAGTTTCAGTGTCAGTCCTGGGTCAGATAAGACCCTTTTATAGCTTAAAATACTTAGGTTAAAGCCAGTGCTACATATTTTGCACTGCTTGTTAAAAATAATTTAACAATTAAATCAGATCAGTGCCATGTTGCCGGTGGCGACACGTTGTATCCTTCATGTTCAGAGTCAGAATATGTCCACAGTGAGACAGACAGCAGGGCTGCTCCGTGTTATTCCAAGGACACGGCATAAATGAGATAGCTGGAGTCAAGCACTTTATTCTTTTCTTTTTTGTACTAATTAATTTGGGCAGCCAGTCGAAGATCCGTGCTTGAAGAAACGATCCCGGTTTCTTCACCGCCTCTGCTCTGGGGTCAGGTTGGAGGCTTGTTTCACCAACAGTCTTGTTGAAAGTGAAAAGAGGGATTAAGATGATTCTGTGAACTTTCTCTAATGGGGGTTTCTTTCCTCCTTAATGGAGCTTCCATCACAGCAGAGCAGCATGAATCAATGAACTCTCTGCCCACTCTGGTCCCTGCTCTTCCAATAAACTATTCTAAACACTGATCTGCTGAGGTGAATATAAACTATAAAATCTCTCCCTATTTTGAGAAATGTCCATATGGTATGATAATGGCCATATTGATGATTGGCTGTATAAACGTGATTAACTTGGCCAAACTTTTTATATCTGTTTCAGTCGCTTCCTTTAATAAATTGACTTGGAACAACAAATCACCTCGACCAAGATGTTGTATAAAAATTTAACAAATATCAGTAACAAATCTTGAATTTGTATCGAGTTATAATGTTATTCCCTCATCAAAATTACCTCTGGATTGTTGCCTTGATTCTTTAATGCATCTTTGAGAAATCCTTGAATCTCCCATGGCAACCATTCAGCTGTGTAAAACACTTTGGGGAGAGTTTCTTAAAGTGACAGAGGCCCAATTTCAATTACAAAGTCAAATTTGTTATGTCATATTTGACTTCCTATTTTTATGACTGAAGGTAATTGATTGTGCTACGAAACTACACTATGTTCCTGGAAATCACATCATACTGCCCCTTTAATGGAAACAACACAATTGTGAAATTGTATTTTTTTTCTACATCAGCAGAATATAAAATAAATGTGCGTACTTTCGTAATGCGAACACAGCTTTTGACAAAGAATGTTGTGGTTGGCGTTATCTGGTGGCACTGTGCTGCATTCACTGACTGGGAAAATGTAGTTTCGTGAAAGCTGATTACCAAGGAGAGAAAAAAAAAAGGTCTGATTTCCCTCTCCTGCTGATTTCTGAGAGCACATGCCAGTTATTAGTCTGCATCCTGAGCCAGCACTACAACAGATCACTCCATCACTCCTGCAGCCTGTCCTCCCTCTTCAGTTGTAATGATCTGATAGATTCTGCATGCTAAGAGCTACTATCGCTAATTTCTGCACCGCGACAAGACAAGGTTGTGTCACGTCCGAACCAGCATGTACGCTGACCAATTGTTCTCCGTTTATCGTCGGCGCTCTGCCAATCAGATCAGGAGGAAGACCGTAGACTGCAACACTTGAAGGCTGCGTGTGACTGAAGGGCTGAGTCTGACAGAGTGCATTTAGTTCTACACAAAAGGGGCAAAATGTGCAACAGGAAAAACGTCTCCTTCAGTCATAATAAGCCAGTGATATTTTCTCTTCCTTCCCTTCATTTTTTTTTGTTCCAAATCAGCTTTGTGTCAGTGAAATCTGGAGCTGAGGGCTGTTTCAGAGTGATATCAATACACTTTGGAGAAATATCAGTCTTTCCACCAGCTGTGCGCTCAGGCTCAAATGTTGATTTATGGGCTGTTTTCCTTCTTTTTTTTTTTTATCTAAATGGAGATGTTTGATACTCTTGACAGATGCTGCTAAGTGACAGAGAAATCATTGGATGGAGTTCCAGGGTTGGCTGGCTGCTGGGACGCCAACCCTGTTGGGAGCTGGAGGAAAATGTCCAAACTGACTTCAAGAGAAGATTACCTTCATACTTGCGATGAATAACTTTGTCATTAATAAATGGGGAAAATATATATTGGCAATTAATTACCAGCCAGTTTTCCCTGTTACCCATGGGTGGGCATCGGTTATCATTTATTGTGATAAATTTATAATGATAAATGATTTTTTTTGTTTTATGGTGTTAAAATCCTCTTAAAACTCTCTGTATTGTCAAGATTATTTTACTATTTTCTTCATTCTTTGTTCAATGAATGTACTCTTGAAAAATTCTTGAGATCCCCTCTAAAAATGGCTACAGACACTAAGGTATACCGAGCAGGCACAGTGGGAATCGCCTGAGCTCTAACACAGAATCAAACATCTATAGGTTGACGGATCTCTGCAGTTCTCATTTTATCACATGGTAACTAAAACAGATTAGGTGAAGTTTTTCTATCACTGTGATACTTCTAAGTGTTAAGAAGTATTATGTAAAAATGTACCATAGGGATGGGCGATGTAGACATTTGTCACGATATTTTGGGGCACCATTGTGATAAAAAAGTGATAAGAACTATTTAGGACACCAGTCACATAAAGAAGTGTGACTTGTATCCCGAAGGTGCAGACAATAGCTGCATTTAATCATATTTTCAAATGTATTGATATGTATTTGCATCATTAAAAATCAATAGACCTTTATTGAATAATCATTGGCGAAAAATAGTACAAATAACAATTCTATCAATACAAGCATTTTTAAAATTCCATCATTAATTGGATGATGGAACCATCCAAGTCCCTAATGTAGCACATTTCCTGTTGAGTCTGTATTATTATTTTATTAAATTGTCCTCAGCAGTGAAATAAAAAGACAAAATCCTGCCATTCTTAGCTGAAAAGGAAAAAAAATCCATTCATGTTTTTTTGTTAAGACATTAACAAAAAAAAGACAGGTGGCAAATGGATGGCAAAATCCCATCCTTCTGACAAAATGCATAAACATCCAGCAGGTACTAAAACGTGTGGGAACCCTCAGCTGAAACGCATTAGGACAAAGTGCTGGCTGTCAACTATGGCGCAGCACGAGCTCGTCTCCTTGAAGAAAACTCACGTATGTTTGGAGATTGTTTTTCAATTTAGCGTGAGGCCAGAGTGGAAAGAAGAAATCTATACCCAATCCATCAAATAAAGCGATGTCTCTGTGACAATGAAGTTTCTGTTGGAGAAGATTTGAAGGAGTGCCAACCGGATTACACTCAGAAGCATTTAGTGTTTTTTATTTTCCCCTAGAACAATGTTTGACAGCAGGTGGCTGATGGTTGGGGTGGGGTGATAGATATTAGCCTTCCAGTCATTTTAGAAAGCAATTTTCATGCCAACACTGTTGTGCTTTTGCGTAGCCAATGCTAGGATTGCAGAGCAGGAGAGAATGTGTTGTTTTCAGACATTGATGTGTCTCAGATGCTGAACGAAAGGAAAATGGCTTCTGTAAGAACAGTGGTGGCCTAACATCCAACCATTACTTTAATGGTCCAAAATGATTGGCACTAACAACCACTCAACTGCTAATGAACAAATACTAGCTTACTATCACTTGAGCTGTAGCGATCTACTACAGTTAGCTAACCCAGTTAAACCTACATCAGTTCTTACAATTCAAGCATTATTTTTAAGATTATTAAATAAATAATTGTTTTTAAAAATATTTTGTGAATTTATTTTGTGAACATTAAGGGAAAAAGCCATTTTAGCAGGAGCTAAAGCCACCGCTAGCAGGAGCTAAAGCCACCGCTAGCAGGAGCTAAAGCCACCGCTAGCAGGAGCTAAAGCCACCGCTAGCAGGAGCTAAGGAAAATTTTAAAAGATAATGAATGACTGTATAAAGTAACAATGAAGGACGTTGAGATGTTTACAACAAACTATTTTAATATATTGGAGAAAACACATTATTGTTTTGATCCTGATGCTAACTGTAAACAACTTGAGTTAGCAACGGTCTTTGAAAGAAGAACAAATAAAAGAAGAAATAGCTTTTGTATAACTTTTTTACTCCAATCTTTCCCACTTAAACAGATGGAAATGTCTTTGTTCTGGACTAATGCAACAGTGAATACGGCTTTTCTTCTGAAATATGAAAATAGTTATTTTGAGGAAAATCTTGTGGAAAACAATTATCTTGTCATATAGTAAACATCACATTTACACACGTGCAAAACAGAAGAAAAGAAAATTCTGTGATCTATAATCTGCCTTGTGATGAAATGACATACAGTCATTATTTTACATTTTGTCACATGGATGATTTATCAGTGATTGAAAGAGATTGAGAGTGATTGCCTTGCAGCTTGGTTCTGTTTTTGAGAAATTGCTTTATTTTCATTTTTAACACATTATTGTTAAGAGACTCCAGTTATAAATGTATGCAGAAATTGGAATCACTTATACTTTTTGAAACTTAATCAAAATTTTCTAAAACTGGTAAGTAAGAGCCTTGCAAAAGTCAGTGAATCTGTTCAATGTATTCTTTGCTTTTCCTCTGTCTGTCATCATAATCCAAGACATATCTGAGTGTTGGCAGTGTGTTTTATTTGCCGTATACATGCACAATGACTGTGCAGATCCTGATTAGCCCTAACGTCCTTCAGAGTTATTTTTACTTGCACCCTGTCTCATCTTGGCAGGAGATCTCACCTCCTCGCGACTTTAACAGCTCTGACTGAATCGCTCACAGCTGGACAGCTCCTCTGCTTTTTATCCTCCCAAGTACTTCTTACGTTGCCGTCTGCCTGCCTTTGCCACGGGCTAAAAAAAGTGAGACAATTTTGAAAGAAAAAAAAAGAACAGTCTGGATTACATGGAGTCGGACAATTAGATCGCAAATTGGTCCGCCCACTTGGCCAGGAAAACGGTGGGCTTCGTTTCTCCGTAACGTCCACAACCAGTGAAAGAGATGAGAGGCTTCCTTACATAAATTACTCAGAGTGACGCCCTCTTCCAGGTTACAGCAATTACTAATCCGCAGAATATCATAATGTTTTTTCTCACTTGGCGTTTTCTTTAATCTCCACCAAACAGGGCGTTGTTGCGGTCAGCGGCCTCCTGTTGTTACAGTCAGCACTTTATTTACATGGCTTTAAAGCCTCATTGGTCAAATCCACAACATCCGCCCTTTGACACAGATTGCCGCCCTGGCATTTAGCGAGGGCCGACAAGCGTGACGCGGCAGACGGCTCGCATCGTTATGAGACGTGGGTCCGACAGAGGAGCGGAGAGTGGAGCGGGGAGTGGAGCGTTCACGCCAGATTTCATTAAAGCTTCCGGATGCTGCAGAAGTCCTCGTTGACATGCACGGCCACAGGTCACTGCCCCTCAACCCTCTCCTCCTCCTGTATGAGTGCCGGACTCCCTGGCGCCAAGCGAGACCGACTCATTATTGTTAGGCTTAAGGTGGTCCACGGCTGTCTGGTTGTTGTGACCGCCTGCCTCACAAACCGAAATCTTTGCAATCTGGTCAAAAAGTAATTTGAAGCAAACAGACAGGGTGGTGGGAAAACTGGGGAGATCGATTAGGACTGCAGATTTCTTCAGATATAGTATTTTTTTTATTTACATATATATTTATGTTCCTCCAAAGTACCAATAATACTTTGGAGGAACATTGGTACGATTTTATGACACCTAGTGGTAAAATTTGTTTTCAGCTAAAAACAATATATATATGTATATATATATAAAATGATGTCACTTAATCGCGCCGATGTTCCTCCAACTGACAAAAAACCCGTTCCAAAAACAATAATTGATCAACTTCCTTCCTCAACTTGCATGCTGTGTCTCCAAAGGAGTTTGTTTTTAATCTTTGTCAGCTTTATTGCCAGAGTGATTGAAAAGGTTTTTATATTTTACTTTTAAAAAGTTACACAAGCAGCCTTCACAGCATTGTTTGTGCTGCCAGAAGTCAGACTCCAACAATGAAAGTATTGTGTCGTTGTTGCAGTGGGTTTAAAGTTGAGGAAGTCGATATATAGACGCAGCTCCCCTTTCCTCTAATTCTAATCCGTCTTAGTGAAGGAATGATAAGCACATTTTGACGTAGACCCAAATTTCCCGTTTTGTTTTTTTTTTTTGCATCCTTTGCCAAACCTAGTGGATCCCTGTAGAGTCGCACATTTAGCGACGCCAACCTCCTGTCGCAGGTCGGACCGCCACTGCAGAGTGGAGAGCAAAATGGCCTCCCTCTGGCGGTCTTTGGACGAGTTTGCTCATCGATTTTTATCTTTGTTTACCTTTTTGTCATCCTCCCACTTTGTCGAGAATGAGCTCTTTGCTTACAGATCGGATACACACTGACGCCGGGCTCAGAACGAAGCCGGTTTTGCACTTCTCACATTCCAAAACACACCAAACCTGCAGCAGCTCCAAACCCTTCATCGCTGGTGTGAGGGAGATGAAGCTGCCTAATGCTTTCTAAACACTTGCCAGCACAGAGACTTATTTCAATGATTATGTTCATTATGTAGCATCTGTTAGGATGTCCTTTTAACAGGATCAACTTTTCAGTATATTGCAATTTTGTCTTTCTTTTTTTCTTTAAGCAAGGAAACAATGGCAGCATTTTCTTACAGGCAGGTGACCTGCAGTACTCAGGAACATGTGAGGGAGGGGCTGCTTTCCTCTTTGCTTCTTTTTTCCATTCGTTATAAGAATTTAAAACTTTAGGGATGTAATGATGGAAGATTTTAGCTCTTTTGAAATTGTTACTGATCCAACTGAGATTTTAAGAACCTTTTGTTTGTTTACTTCTGGCATGAAATTTGTTCATTCACTTGCGGTTGTAGGAAGGACATTTGTTCTGCTCAGGTCTTGTCAAAGTCCACAAGAAGCTCAAGTGCAGAACTATTAGAAAGTTCTCTGACATGTCGCAACCACGTCTTACCATGATTTGACTTTGAATACCACCGTTGTACAGTGCTATGTTATTGAAAGCAGAAAAAAAGACTTTTTCCAAGTTCAGCAACTATAATTCAGATTGTTACACTTTATAAGACTTAATATGATTTGGATTCTATAAACTTGAGCTTTCTGCTGTTTATAACAAGCTGGTAACCTGTTAGTCAGGCTGTCTGCTCATGTAGTTTGAGGTTTAGAGTTGGACAGAAATATTTTAATAGTCTTCAGACATTAAAATCTGAGTCTACCCTGACCTTGTAACCAATGACAACAATGGCTTCCAGCTCCAGAAAAGTTTGTTTTGCATCCCACTAAAAAGACATGAGACATGAAGAACATCAGAAAGGACTATTTCACTGATTTATGAAATGAATGTTTTGTCAAAGCTGTGATATATTATGTATGCAGGTAGTCTGTATACATATTTTCTTGAACTCGCAAGCCAAACACAGCCTGCATTGTCTGTCGTAATAGTTTTTTATTTTCTCTTCTTTGGATGTGCTTCACAACACAAAGTGGCTCTTGAATAAATGGCCGTCTATTGAACCTTAAAGCCTTACTTTGAACGAAGCTGATGCACAGGAGGCCTCCTTTTCACCCAGTTTATTGATTTAGTCTCATCCCTGTCAGATGATCTTTGAAATGCACTGAAAACACCCTCAAGCCCTCTGCACACTCATAAATACACGCACACACACTTTTATATTTTTATCCATATTAGGGATCTGTTTTGACTTCTATTCATTTTAGAAATCACATTTGTGCCTAACTTTAACACTTCTCCAAAGCCTTTACCAGTATCTTCCCAACTTTAAATAAAATGCCAACGTATCTCTTACCGATCCACCTTTTTCACTTCCAATGCCAATTTCTGAGGTTTAGTATTGGCCGATACCAATCCGATACGGAAACATCGCCAAGTTGACTTGAATTGTTTCCTTTTTTTATCATAGACATAAAAAATACTGAATTACTCATTTATGTGCTAACTGCACCAGTACAGCATGCCGTAATACACCAAAAGCTTCACAAGTTTGGTCAAAAATTTCAAAAACACAACTTTAATTTGATCGCTCGGTGCAATTCGGAGTAGAACAGTCAATATAACATAATAATAAAGAAACTGAAACTAAAAAAAGCTCAATCAGACTTGTAAAAAGCCAAATGGTTCAGAAAGTGCAATTACGAATTCTGAAAATAATGTAGAATAAAGCATGATGTTCCTCAGAGTACAAAGCATAGAGTTAGACTGAATAGCTCTGCCCTCACTCTGTCACCGTTATCAATCTGGACCAATACAGATGTTAATATCTGATCAGTGCATCTCTATCTCCAACCCTAAAAAGAGGGGTCCGCTGCATTAGGACTGGGCTGTGGGCCCCCTGAAATCCAAGCAGCAGCTCCGTTAAACCAAGTGAGGCTGATGAGACGGTAATTAGCTTCAGCTCCCAAGGGAGTGCGGACAGACTTCACACAGCGTCGCATCCCCGCCACCCTGCTCTCTTCGCCCTCCGCTGCTAACAGCAGCAGGTCTCTGCTTCTCACTCGTCCTCCAGCCTCATTATGTGCAACCCAAACAAACACTCTGCTTCCTCTGAGCGGTCTCTGCCATATCCGGGAAGGTTTCCACGGTGCGAACATGTGCAAACAGAGCAGATCTGAAGAACGTGAACAAACTCGAATGTAGGGCTGAAACGATTTAGTCGATGAGCAGCGATGAGTTGATTATTGAAATACTCGTCAGCTAATGGGGCAATCGATTAATCGCTAATTGGAGTATGCAGACTTAAGAAAGACTGAAAAAGCAACAGATTAAGAGCAGGAATTAAGGAAAACTTCACAAAACATATCTACATTTTGGATTTTAAATGAAAACACCTTTGCCTGTTCATTTGTTTTAGCCGAAACTCCTCCAAAGGCATAGCTTTAGCTTCCTCCGGTTCAAACCAAGAGAATACTGTTATTTCTGTTTTAGGCAACAAAATGTTTAGGAAAAGTAACTGAATTTTTGTTTTATTTGCATCTGCGAACATCTGCTTTGGTTTCTCAGACATTTGAAGGAGCACAGGCAGTAATGGACGTCGTCTCCATGGAGATTATGCATTTTCATCAGGCACTTGGACTCCGTGCCACGTGTGCCGCCTTGGACCATGAGGCGACAGGCGCTCGGGTGAAATGGCCAGAAAGATTCTGTTCGCCTCAGCAGTTTTGCCGGAATGATTGAAGGCGCGTGCGACGAGCCGCGCCGCTGGGACTCATGTAATGCTGTCTCAGGACGTTTTTCACACTAGAGACAGATAGTGTTCTCAGGAGCAATTCTTCACGCTGTTCCTCCAACTTTTTTTTTCTTTGTGTATTTTTAAACATTCTCTCCTTTTTTTGGGCTGTTTTTCTATCGGCCGTTTTTTTTTTTTTGGTGTGTTTTTGTCTGGATCCCTTTGTGGATTTACAGTTCGTAAAGGGGCCAACTGGATGCTGACTTCAGGATTAGCCGTTCAGATTAGCCTAGTTAGCTCACTTTTATCTGCAAAACTTAGACCAGAGATCTCGTTAGCCTGTTAATAGGCTTGGCGTTGTTGTTGGAGACAGATTTGATTCGACCTCAGTCAGCAGGTCTTTGATGCGTTTTTTTTTTTTTGGTTCTTTTTACGTAAGCTGTGTCGTTCCAAAGGCCTCCGCTGCTCGAATATTCAACCTACAAACTGGCCTGATTTCTATTTTTCTTCTCTGACCATCACCAAAAAATAGGGAAAAATAACCTTCAATACAGTTGGCTATGTTCAATATATCATCACTGACCCAGCAAGTAACATTGTCCTAAATCAACTTACTTTCATATAGATTTCTTAGCTGCATACAAAACTGGACAATAATATAATATAATATATTTACCCATTACTTTTTGTTTGAGCATTTTAAAAATTCTCTGATCTAATCCATGTATCTCAGTTCAGTTATATGCAGATTGTAATATTCCCCTCTGAATGGGAAAAAAAATACATGGTTACTTTCTGCTTTGTTGTTGCAATTTGTGTCTAAACGTATTTGAATTCAAGAGTTTTTCACATTCTACGTTTGGCTGCAGTTGCCACAAAATATTTCTTAAATTAACTTGTACCACGTACTTTTGATATTGTTATATGTGAATATATATACATATATTTTGTTGCTATTGCTTGTTTTTTTTCCCTCTTTCTGCAGGTGTAGAGGCAGACCTCTGGCGCGTTCACTTGTGTTCTCTCTGTGCTCCATTCTCTCCTCCATCCCTGTCTTCTTATGTCGAGTTTTTTTGCAATTTAGCAAAAAACTGGAATGTGAAGTCAGGCGTCAGTTCAGTAGTCTTATGCCTAAACACACTTTTAACAAGCAATTGATTGAGCAGACATGACCGTCGGGGTGTGTCGTCTTATTCTCGACTGCATTCTGGTCCGTTTGTCAACAGATGGGTTTTATTAAGCCTTTTCAAAAGGGGCCACCAGCGAGGTTTTTGATGCATGAAAGAGAAGCCGCTATCTCTGCTGAATAAATTGGCTCCAGCTTTGTCACTGTTTTCAGTGAAGTCCAACCCCCACCTGACTCCTGCTGCTGTCTTCCCATACCCTGCTGTTTAATCCTTCTGTACCGTAGACAGCTCTACACCAGGGTGGTGGGGGGGAGTGATGCTAATGAGTTCACCCTCAACAAGGGTGTGATTAACCTATTGATTTCTTTTCCCTCACTTCCTTGCCACTTAGAAAATCGCCTCGCGTGATTGCGTTACCGTAGCGCCACCCTTCGTTGACGCCGACCATTCCGGATGCAAACGCTTCAGATCGGATGCCGTCATTCTCCCTTCACGGCCCTGAGCTGTGAAGGTCACCTGTTCCGTCCTCGTGCTAACGCTCCCTCGCAAGCGACGCCTCCGCGCTGCGGTCTCTCCTCCTGTCTTTGATGGTGTGGGTAACCGGTTCTGTTCCTTTGCTTTGTTTTCCCCTCCGCAGGCTGAAGCAGAAGTCTCAGTCGGTGGATATTGCCAGTCAAGGTTTCTCTCCGACTCTGGTGCCAGCCTCGCCCCGCAACAAGGCTGCGCCACCTGTTGCCAAGGCGACTACTGGCCTGGCGGTGCAGGAAAACAACACCACCAACTCCCAGCTGCGCTCTCCTCGATGTGTCGAACTGAAGAGGGGGTACACCATAGGTAAATGGCGTTGGGCGCTCTGGGGCTAATCTGTTGGCTCTGCAGATTAAAATATAAAATATTCCATTTTCTTTTATTTTTTTTAAGGTTTTGTTGGCTCTAGTGGCCTTTATTTGAAAGTAGTTTGACAGGAAAAGAGGGTAATGAGAGAGGGGGAAGACATGTAGCAAATGTCGCCGGGCTGGGAATCGAACTTGCGACCTTCGCCAAGAGGACGAAGGCCTCAATACATGGGTCCTGTGTTGCCCCTACGCCACCACAGCAACACAAATATTCCATTTTCAACCTGTTTAGGTTTAATTTGACTTTGACACATTAAATTGGGTTCTTTTTTTTAAATCTTGCGCATACAACTTAGTGCACCTCTGAAACCTCACCAGGCCACTTTTAAGGCTAGCTCTCCTTTGCTTCCCAACTCCCAATCGATCTCCTGACAACAAGCTCTAATTATAGCTCCCAGATGAGATTTACTCCTGGTATTAATTCTATTTTTGGCGCCTGTGATGACGACGGGGGGCTAATTGTCTGCTCCGGCTCCGTTCCTGGGCTTCCAGGGTCGGTTGCTGCTGTGAGAGTTGAGCACACTTTGGGGGAATTGACTGCACACGGTTGATGAAGTGAGTCTGAGTTAATCTAATGGTGATCTGGGGAGTGTAATGCTTCCCTGTTCCATTAATTGACGTGGTTTAGGTAGCCAAGTTGCTTAGGTTGAAGTAAGGTAGCAGGGAACACAATGCATTGTTCTGAAAGTGATGCACTATCACAACCACTTCACAGGGTATGTTGATGATGATGGCTGCTTCTAAATATAGCACCACTAACCTACTGGATATTGTTTTTATTGAAATTGACCCTTATGTGGACAGAATAGGTGCAGAATATTCCCTTCAGCTCATGAGAGCTGGGAGAGACAAGATATTAAACAATGGTGTGTATTTTAAGAAAACAAGGTGATGCTCTCTCATTGAAATTAATACAAATGTCTATTGTTTTTTTGGGGGGGGGTTTTTTCACAAATCTAGGCAGTTTAACAAATCCAAAACTTTGTTTTTAAGAATTTGTAGTCTGTGTAAAGTTGTCCTGTTAAGGTTTGAACAAAGTCTTTTGAACTTGAGAAGATTAAAATGCGATTCAGATTAATTAAAGGTAAAATATTTCTTTAGCTCTTTAGGGTTTAAAGCAGATGTCAGCTTTAGCATCATAATGAGTTAATGGTTAGCTTGTCACGGCATTCCTATGGTGGTAACACATTTTTTGGGTGTTTTATTTTTCTTATAGATCTCCAAACCAGTGTGAAATACACTTTCTTTTCTAAAGCACCAAAGAAGGCCCGCCAGAGTGGTGCTGGACTTTCGTAAATAGTTGACTGCTGTATGACATTCTTCTCCTGCACATGTGGGCTGCTCTGAGGTCGCAAACCATTCATGCAGAAATCTGATTGCAGTCGCATTTAATTTCTAGTTAAAACGAAAATTAAAATAGTTGAAAATTCTGATTTCAGGAGAAAATCGAAATTGAGCATCAGGACTTGCTGAGATTGCATTTGGTGCACCAAAGTCACATGCTGACGGCGCTTTGCTGCAGAAACCTTCAAACGGATATATTGTGGCATTTTAATTTTGCTGAATCTCTTGCTTAAAGATGTCGGCAAGCCCCAACCTGCTACTAAATAAAAAGATAACTGCACTGCGATGGCCGCCTCCATCCAGAGCAGTTTATCTTTCAGATCATTTTATGTAGGAGTTCGCCGCAAAGCAGGGTTTCACTTCGTGCCTTTGCGGTTAGTCATCTAAATCAGAGCGGAGGGCAATGTCTGGGTGGGTTAACGAGGGAGTTCAGCCACATCATCAGTTGCATAAAGGTGTGTGTGTGTGTGTGTGTGTGGTGTGTGTGTGCGAGAGTCAACATGCATCGACTCGTCTCCTGCCAGCCAGGATTGGATCAGCGATTGATCCGTGGTCGTCTCTATCAGCTCAGTGGGCGATAGTCCATACAGGAAGTTTGGGATTAGGTCTCGGCTGCCCAACTGACTGTTGATATTTCAACCTTTTCTCATCTGTCGGCTGTTCAGCAACAACAGTGCGCTGTTTTTTAAAAGCACAGCAAGTGGCCGTAAGTCAGCCAGTAAATGAAGCGCGACTTTGACTTCTTGTGCTTTTACGGGCTTTTAACAGCAACACGGCAGGCCGCGCGAGTCTTGAACACATGAGTCATCGGAGTTAATCATTGGTCTAGATAAACCGCGGTCGGATCAAGGCCAGCGTTTTCATTCTGACTGCAGAAATAAGGCATCAACACTGCTGCAGCGCGTAATGAGACATTGATTAGCGAGTTCCCCCCTACTCTCCGGCTCCTGTCTTGATGGGATGCTGCAAGCGTAGCCCTGTGGCGTTTCATGGAGTTGAACCCAGGCCGGGCTGCTCCTACTGGGCTGATCATGCTAATTTATTCTAATGGGATACTAATAATGTGGCCGTGCTTGTCTGCAAAGCTTAAAACAGTTCTGTCACTAGAGGCGCCCAGCGTCGCTGTAAAAGACATCTTAATAACCTGACAAATGAGACCCCCCCTGTATGGGCGGCAGTCGATGTCGTCGGGGGTCTTCCTCCATTAAAAGCACATGTCTTTTAACTCAAGATGAGGAATCGCTACTTAATCGAATGTTGGCGGCGCAAAAAAGAAGAGAAGTCTAGGACAGTTTTACGTGGTTGGAAGATTCACTCCACGTCCCAGTTGCTATAGAGAAGGATGGCGGGGGGGCAAAACTACCGGGGTCTTAAGGAAAGGACAGAGAAACGATGCTGGAAGAGCTCAACTGGGGAAGAGAAGTCAGACTAGGCAACCGAGATGATAAAACAGGAAGCAATGAGATGAAATGAAAAGATTAGGGGAAAAATGAGGGGCATAGAAGCAAGACGAATTAATTGGAGGGTAAAATAGAGGAAAGAAATTGAAAGCGAAGGGTGAATGAGACACAGTGGAGGAGAAATTAGATAACTGGAAATAAGAAGAGGGAAGGAAAAGGAGCTGAAAGAGGCGAGATGAGAGGAAATCGAAAAGAGAGAGTCTTGTAGGATAAAGAATGAGAGAAATTAAAAATGGCAAAATTGTGAAGCAGGGTGAGGAGAGGGGCAATAATGGGGATGTTCAGGTAGAAATAAAGCAAGCAGGCCAAGTGAAACGAGGAGGAGATCAAACATAAAGAAGGAATTCGACGTACAGACATAAAAAAGAGAGAGAGCACGGGGGAAGGCTCTATGCTGTGATATACGATACAGTAAAGATGAAGAAACCGGGATACTGGAGGAGAGGAGAGGGAAGCTGGACCCAGAGGAATTGGATGGAAAAGGTTCTGTAGAAAGTGTGACACATGATGCCAGGTCTCCTTGGACTCCCAGCGTTTCAGCTTTTAAGTGGCTTGACCTCGCCTGACCTTTTTACTTCATTATAGCGGCGATGGCCGATTATTGAGCGCCCTTAAACGGACCATCTCCACAGAATCAGCCTCATTTACAAGCTCCAGCAGCCAAAGAGCACCAGAGGAAAGGGTTTGATAGCCCGGTGCTGATTTACACCCAGGTCTTTATTTTAGGTCTTTTCAGGTCTGATGCGGAACCCATGTGTCGGCATGGGACTGTAGGAGATTCACATGGTACGATAACCTAAGAGTTAGCACCTCCAGATCTAAGTCAAAGTGAGATTTCATCAGATGTTGACATTACATATGGCTGTGACAAGCAAGATGAGGTCGCAACCTAGCATGGAGGCACATCTCAGAAAAATGCAGCGAGGTTTGGACTTTGAACTCTTCAGAATTTTGTGCCTGTAGCAGGTGACAGACCAGTCGACAGGAGCATTCACTACCTCAGAACTTACTTGGCAAATGTGTTTCTCTCTTCCCTTTATTGTATGAACTCTTTTTTCTTTGGAAAAGCCAAGAGCCATTAAAAAAAACCTTTGAGCCCATTTGAGGAAGTTGTTCCAAATTGTGCCGTTTCCACCAATCTTTTCCAATGCGACACTTAAAGATGAGCGTGAAAAACGTCAAAGGCAACACGGCTGACGTTGCCTCCGTAAGAGGGAGGAATCGTGCTGGTTTTCACATTGTAGCTTTTTTTCTTTTGCTTTCCATGGCTGGTTCGTATTTTCAAATGACCTCGTTGATTTTTCTTTTAAGCGTAGAAAATCGGTCTGAGCCGTCTTTTAGCCGGCTGGCTGCCACTTGTTGGTTTTAACACATTTTCTCTAACGTTAAAAAGACTCTACACCATCAGAATGCGAATTTGTAATGCAGAACCTTTTAAAATCTTGATACATGGTGATCCTGGTAACCAAACCGATCACATCCATATGGGCCCCATTTTAAATGCCTTCTGCTCTGATTCCAGCTATGCTAAGGCAGGTTGTGCCTCACCTGAGACCCTTGACTCCCCACCCCCTGTTGGTAATAATGAAGAGTCTTGACTGCATGTCAGTATCTGCTTTTCTCTCTACCATCACCCATTGTTTCGCTTTCCTTTTCTACCATTTTTTTGTTCCTCTGTGCTTCATCTCTCTGCCGTTTCTTGCTCTCTCTCCATCTTTTTTAAAACCACCCCACTTTCTCGTTATCATCTAATGCATTTCCTGCGTGTCTGGCCGGGGGTGCGGGTGGGGGGGGTTCGGTGTGAGGAGATGGCTAATCCGTCACAAGGACAGACGGCTCCAGCAGATCGCTACAAGCTGTGGCACCAACCTTGGCTCCTTTTGCAATGTTACGCTCCCTGTCTGACTGAAATCGTATCAAGTAAAGTATTGATTTTCTGCAGATGAAAATTTCAGTGGCGGAGCTGCACCAGAGTTGGATACAAGTACACCAATCACCCGTTTGAGGCTGGGTGGGCTGTCCGATCACAAATAATTTTTTGTTTGGAGCAGGAAAACTTGTGTTTTTTTTCGTGTATTGTTGGGTTATAGACAGAAACTGGACTCCAGTACGACCCATCTGAAGCTGCTGACACAGGAGATGCTAATAAACGAGAGGGAACGGCAGGTGTGAGTGAACCGTAGGGCCCGTTAGCGCTGCGGGCCAGGCTGACTGATTACTCTCCCGTTATTGATTTGCCTTCCGGGTTAAAAAGGGAACGTACCAACAAACCTTGCTCGGTTTTAGGAGTGCAGCAGCATTTCCATTAGCAGATATTCAGTAGATGGAAGAAGGTGTCAGGTTGGGTGTCAAGTCGCTAACTTGCTGCTCCTTTACTTCTGCTTTCTGCAGCTTCATAAAGGTGCGTTTGTCCTTTAAAACTATTATTTTTGCGTCATGGGAAGGATGGAAGTGGTGGTTCTCAGGTGGCGGATCTCTGGTTCCTTAACGGACAGACGGAGGCCGGAGGTCCAGATTACAACCAGCATCGTTTTTCACATTCGTAACCATCTTTAAAAGGGGAGGAAATGTTTTCTCAGGAGGATTCACTTTCCAGTTCCTACTTTCATTTTGAACTTTGACTACGCTGAGAAGGGCGAGGACGTTTTACATGACAGTTTCACTTTATTTAGACCAGAAAACGTCCTTCATCTTGTTCTTTCGCTCAAGCTAATTAGAAGCTCTTCTAGAAGATTCCATGCTGAGAAAGATACCAGTAATTACCTATTCAGACACTTGTCACGCTGTTGTTTTTTACAAATAAAAATCTGAAAAGTGTGGCATACATATTTAGTTACCCCCCCCCAATCTGAAGGCCAGTAAGAAAATGCTGCATTTCAACAGAACTCAATAGAACAGAATAGAAATCCCCTTTATTCTCCTGCAGTGGGGAAATCCTGATGCAATAAAGTACAAAGCATGCAGATTCACACAAAAAGACTAATATAAATTTGATATTTACAGAATTGAGAATAACTTACTGTATGTTAAGGGCAAAATTATAAAACAAAACAGTCACTCCGATCCAAAGGAACGTGAAGTAGTGAGTGTAAGAAAAAAAAAAAGACCTATATGATAAAGCAATGAGAGGCACGGAGCCAGCGTCTGTCTTTGAATGCATCAGATCATCTAACCAGCTTATCAGAATCTCCAGACGAGTCATTTAAGAAGCACAAAGGTGTTTCCAATCGGTTGACATGAGTCAAGGTTAGCATCCATGTATGCGTGCTTCTTTCTGTGAATAGCTCTGGATTACGGCTTTGTTTTCTAATTAGCTCACACTGACGTGTTTGTTGGCTTCTCCACATCAGCAGGCCACGCTGAGAGCTCCTTCTCATCCTTCCGGCCTCAGAAACGTCCTCAGAGATGGCCCACATGATGCAGAAGATCTTGGTGTCAGTGGACGTTTCAGGAGATATTCTCGGTCTGAGGGTTTTGATTTACAAATGGCTCAGCCTGAGCATAGACCAAAATCCAACCGAGACTGGAAGCCAGGAAGGAAAACTGATCTTCAGATTCTGGCCATCCAGTCTGATTGAGCTTTTAAGTATTTTGCAAAGACAGATGAGCAACTGTTTATTTGACAGATGCCCTCAAAGACCTACAATTTCTCTAAAAAATGGTGACTCTTCAAACTAAAAAAAAAATCCAGGCAAAATTAACATAAATTCATGTCACACTTTCCAGATTTCACTCATTAAAGCAATCCAAGTCCCACCCCTAAACTTCCACTTCATGACCTACTTTGTTTTGATTCATCATGTAAAACCCTACACTGATAAAACACTGAGATTTGTTGTTGCAATGAGACAAAATGGGAATAAAAATGGAAAATTCACTTCAGCTACAACATCAAACACATGAGCCACAGGTTTCCATATCTGGGACGATCTGTCCACGTTTTAATGCATCAACACCATCTGAAGTGATCCATCAGATTTTTTAATAATCTCACTAATGATCCGTCACTGGTCGGTACTGCATGGGCGTAAATTACATTGCGCATATCTAAGTTTGAAGGTTTAAGCTGCTTATCACTCTAAACACCTCTCCTTCTCATTAGGAGAGATCAGATTGCATATCATTCATTAGCTGGCCTCTCTCGCTCTTCAGGGTTTCAGCTGCAGCTCCTACTACAGGAGTGGAGCTTCTTTTGTTGTGCTTCAATAATTTGAATCGCCACGTGTTGCATGACTTTGATTACTGAATTAAATGTCTGTTTTCATTCCAAGAAATGCTAAAAAGAAAACTGACCATCTAGTAAGCTAAAGGCTGTGAGGTCTGCTTTCTTCTTATTTACTCTGCCTTAGCTGTCACCTATACAGTTCAGGGGATCATTACCGGCATTTCAATTACAAATATGCACAAACCTTTGTCAGGATTCCGCTAATGTCGAGAATACACAATTTTGCCTGCGATTTGCTGCGTGTTCATTAAAAGACAAACGCAATTAAAATCACACCTGAACCGGTTTGTTCATGCGACACGTCAATAAAAAAATGTTCTGTGCCGTGATCGTCGAACTACTTCCTGTCGTCTTCTTCGTGGTTTGCGTCAGTGGCAACGTCTGATTGTTGACCACGTGACTCGCGATATGAAAAAAATCCCAGTGTTCACTCATTCGCTTGTCTCATCCTGTCTTCACCCCCAGTCAGTGACACCATGTTGAATTTTACAAGGCAAAACTGTTCTGCTACTATACTGCAAACCAATTGCCCATTTGAGAAAGGGAAGGATGACTATTTGTGATGTGTGTCACTATAAATGTGCTATTTCTGAGAAATGTAGCATTTTTTCATTCACTCTGTGATTTCTCTGCAGAGATATTCAAAGAATAACAGTCAAGCACTGTAAGGCATTTCATTTTGGATTAGGCAAATAAGGTTCTGGAAGGTTATGGGCAATCAGCTTGGGGCCAGAAATATCTATTATAGGACCAGAGTTTTTTTACTATTCCTAATATTGCAGAAATGAATTTTAACACTTGTGAAAAGTAGAATATCGTTTCTCGGCATGTTAAAGGAGCATCGCCTCGTTTAAGCCTCAGTCAGCTTGGTGTTCTCCTGACTATTGAAGTGTGAAAGAACAACGTAATGAGATCCAAAGAACTGCATAAAGCTTTCAAAAAGAAGGCCAACTGCCTGTGTCCTCCGATTTTTTTTTTCTTTTTCCTGTCGAAGCAAGTTCAGTTCAAAAGCAGACTGTAGAAAAATGTTAGGAACCTATTGCAGGCTCCTGCTAGTTTGACGAGAAAGCATGCCTACCAATGAGAAAGAGGCTGCACACATTTAACTTCATCGATTGAAATTGAATTAGGAACCTCCTTTTTCTAAAAACAACAAGCCTAACATTGTATTATTTGGACAAGAATAGAGAACATTTAGTATAGACCACAGCATCAGCATCCCAGGAAATGAATCTCACACCTGTGAAGCACGTTGATGGAAGTGGCATGGTCGGGGACGCTGATCCCTGATTGATCCTAATGTGCATCAAAAAGTTGCTCGAGGAAAATCATTTAAATAGAACCGGACCCTACAACATGATAGTTACCCAAAACATACCAATACATCTTTATCTCATTGAAATGCTGAGGAGTGACAAATGTACAGGAACAGGGGGAGGAGGGGCAACAATGTGCTACATGGTACCAGAGAAAACTTTCTCTACATAGCACTCTTCCTCTGGTATTTCAGTAAAAAGAGTCTAAACCAGTGGAACGCCAACGGAAAGTCTTTTCTTTTCTTACAGACGGTATACATTGAAGGCAACCTGCTCGTCACTACTGCAGCTGCTACAAAGTTAACAGCGTGAGGGTGAGATGACGAGAGAACGTGTAGGATGTACGTTTCCCGTGAGCCTTTGATAGCAAACATTCAAACTGAACTGCGGAAGGGGTTTCCTTTACATTGGTTTTGCTGAACGTGTCCAAAACCACACAACTGGAAACCCAACTGTGAAGGCGGAGAAAAAATGAGCGACCTCGGGCTCGAACTCCGCCTCGAACGGGACCGATCAACCCAACACCCGTGGCCACAATCGCGCTTCAACATCTCCATCCCTGAAATAAAGAGAGACGGCTTAAACGGTGACGGGAGGACGACAGTAAAGCGTGAATGAAAGCGGTGGGATAAGAGCGATTGGGCACGCTCAGGCAGCAGAACCCACGGCCATGCCGCTGTGCTTTTTGCCAGCGGTGCTGCTTGTGTGCGCCGAGATAAGCCCGATCCGTCTTGCCTTGGCAGCGCAGGCTGGTCACGTAGCACCAGAAGGCAGCTTAGCCTCTTTACAAATCCGGAGGAGCCTGTTTTTCCTCCCACTCAGTCTTTCTGTCTCGCTCCTGCCTTTTGTGGAGATCTGAGGCTTTCCGGTCGTTCTACTTCTCTCAGTGTTTGACTCTTGTCTGTTGGCTCACCAGACCAGCATTACCTTGTTCTTGTTGAGCTGCAGCCTGATTGGGGATGCTGGGTACGGCTAGTCAGATTTTGTGCTCAGTTCTCTTTTTTTTTCCCTTCTCTCCTGTAATGTTTTGTAAACTGAATAGTTTTCTTTTCTGGAAACGCAAGTCAAGAGTAACCTAGCATCTTATCTTTAGGTCCTTGTGAATTTTATCCACTAGCTGAATAACTACAGTGGCCTGAAATGTGTCGACTCTTGTGCACAGTTCTTCTGCTCTGTTTTAGTTCTTCGTCTGACCAAAGTTGATTCAAAATTGCAGTTTTAAATTGATGTGTCAATTGAAAATGGCTGTCCAAACCAAGCTGAATAAGAATGAAGAAGTTATTTGCCCGCTCAAGATAATATCTGCTTGTAACACCCAGAGATTACGAACCAATGATTGAACTTTCTTCTTAAGGATTGTTTGTTTGGTAAAGAGCAGATTTTATGTTCTTGTTGTGGAGCAAGTCCTTAAACACCGAGTGGTAACACACCAATTTGCTTGACATATGGAGAGCGTTGGACATCAGGCAACTCAACATGCAGTATGCAGTAGCAACAGTTGAATGTTATTTTACTTTCTTATTTCGTGTCACAAGCTTGAAGTTTCACTCATACAGATTTCGCCGGAGGAGAGGCGAGCGACTTCACAAGTTCCATAGGAAATAAATCGAGAGGAAGCGACGTCGCCTCCCGTGTGTTGGCCACCAGCGCCTTTTTGTTGTTTTTTTTTATACTGTTGGTTTATGCCAGATGTGACAGGCATGCACCTCCCAGATTGTGCCATTAAATTTTTTTATTTTGGTAATGCCACCGAGTACAAATGTGAAGCAAGCCTGTGCATCATTTTTGGTCAGCAGTTATTTCGTAAATCTCCTGTGGATGACGTCTTTGCCCTGCCTCTGTTTTATTTTTCGATCATGAACATTGACGTTAACCGTAGTGCCGTTGCAGTTATTTAGACGACCCTGCTTCTTTTGTGACCGTCTGGATGTGTTGTCCATTTGCTCTTGGGCTGATCTCGGTAGACCAGCCACTCCAAGGAAGTTTCACCACGTACCTTTCTGTATTTTCTTCATTTTGGCTCTCGTTGGGGTTCACTTTAGTCCCAAAAGCTTTAGGAAAGACCTTTTGTAACTCCTTCTATACAGATAGATTTTGTTTGCTTTGTTTTGCTTTTCATCTGTTCTCGTACTTCTGCAGATCGGGACGGAGTTAATGGAGTTAATAACGTAATTCATGATTCAGCAAAAACAGCCAATAATACTGTTCATGAGGCCATGTTTGTTTGATTAGCTTTTATACCTTAATAATTAAAACCATCATTTGAAAACTGTATTTTGTATTTACAGTGGGTTATCGCTGATTTTGCTTGATGATCTGAAATATTAAACTGTGTCAGACAGACAAAATGTGTAAGGGGCGCAAGCGCCTTTTTACAACATTGTAGTTCATGTCGACTAACCGTAAAATAAAAGCTGATCAGGTCACGACTGTTTCAGATTCGCATTTAAAAGAAAGACTTTCCTGTCATGCAGTGTCTTCTCAGCACACGTTTCTATGTGAGCTTTCTATGCGAGCTCCGCGGTTTAACTCGGTTTGGGTAAAAATTTGTAC
The DNA here is from genome assembly GCA_902982915.1 of Phalloptychus januarius. Lineage (NCBI taxonomy): Eukaryota > Metazoa > Chordata > Actinopteri > Cyprinodontiformes > Poeciliidae > Phalloptychus > Phalloptychus januarius. Next base: position 15,807,408 of record CADWAE010000481.1, read on the forward strand.
AAAAACCTTCAGAGTTAATCCACAGAAAGCACTGCTGCCTGAGGTGCCACTGTTTATTCTGCCTGTTGATAAGAAAAGCCTGAAGACAACGTGCCTGCAGGGCTGCATGATTTTGGCAAAAAGGCAAAAAAAAAACCCCTCAAATCTCAACGTCGTTGCAAACCCTAATTGGGAAACCTGATACATATGATACTTATGATTACGCCCTGGAATCAACAGAGAGCTCATTTGTTTCAATCAGGTGGATCTCGCGTTAGCCGCCTGCAGTGTGAAGTATGACGGAGGTGCATCCCGGTGCCCACGAATCACAGACAGGAAGGTCAGCGAACCGACCCCGCGAGGGCTGGCGGCCATTACCACAAAGGTTAATAGCATGCTTTAACTGTTCCTCGCCGGCAGTGGAGAGGATTTGATGCTAACGTGGTTACAGGTGGAGAATGTCACCTCTGTTTTATCCGGTTTTGACTTTTTACTCCACGCTTATTATTCTCCACGCTCTCGCCGGGGCCAGACCGGCGCTGGAATTAATCACTGTCATCTAGGACTTTCCTTTTTATGATGGCGGCTGATAAAATGACAAATAAAGGTGATTCAGAAAGAAATGGCGTAACTTCAGGGGGCTTTTTTTTCTTCTACGTTTGGTTTTACTATTAGGCTTGTTCGAAAGAGTTGCTTAATGAAGTGAGCTCATTTTACTGCAATAGAACTCAACCGAGAGACGATTTAAGAACAGTGTTTTGACTCCAGCTCTATTTTTAAGGGCATTTTCACACTTGCACTGCGTAGATCTTGGTACGAATCAGCTTGTGAGGTTTTAACTTGCTTCTTTTGCGCTTGATTCGGTTTCTTTTCAAGCAGAGAAAACTCCAGGTGAATCCAAACATGTCGCTACAAACCACGCTGGAGCATTCAGTCTGTTTATTGGTCAGATGTGTCTGGTGAAGGTGTTCCAAATATTAGTACAGGAAGTAGAGGTTCTGTTCCGGAGCTGGTATAAAAGTTACAAATGATTTTAAGCACTTCAGGTGTGAAAACCCCCCAACACGAACCAATTTGAATCCATGAGAAATTCCATCAGTAAATTAACGTGCTTTGGCTTGCAAAAGTATTCACACCCCTTGAACTTTTCCATATTTTGTCGCATTACAACCGCAAACGTAAGAATATTTCATTAGAATTTGATGTGAGACACCAGCACAAAGTGGAATACAATTGTGACGTAGAAAGAAAATTATAGATGATCCAAAACATTCGGAAAATGTAAATGTGATATTTTGTTTTTAAATACATAGTATGATGTTTAAGACTATTTTGGGGAAAATCGGAAATTCGAATGTACTGATCAGAGCGTTGATTTGCGTAAACCAATTTGAGCTGATTCTCATTTCTTTTTAAGAAGTGTAATCAACAGCTATAAAAAAATATTGGGGGTTTTTTTGGCCTTTTTGCTGCTGTAAATCACTGTTTCTGGTAGGAGCAGCAACGTCCCATTGTACGTGTGAGAGAACAGTCTCTATAAAAGTTATATTGTTCTAAAAGAAAGATTTGCAGTGGACATTTCAGTTGGTACTTCACTTCAGAGATTAGATCTGTTAGCATGTTTTGCTAACTGTAATCAGCAGTCTACTTGTATTCCCTGTTTTAAGTCTGAGATTTCCAAAAACCTGCCAATATTTCCAAACCCAGTGTGTTCGCAGGACGTCCATTTCATTTTTACCCAAACCTGGCCGCACATCCGTTGACTGACTTCGGTTGGACAAAGCTGGGCCATGAAGCGGTCCACAGTGATTGTTGAAAGCGCAACCTGTCAGAGGTAAAAAGGTTTTCTCTCACCAGCCTGGGTGGATTCCGGTGACGTTTGGGAGCATCTCTGCCCGGCAACACCAGTGCTCACAGATTACAGGAGAGCGACAAGCAGAGCGCCTGCTCCGGATGTTTTATGCAGTCAGGACGCGGGCGTTTTGTAGTAACGGTCTCTCATCCTCTGGCGTTCTCACTGGACGTTAGATCAGCATCACACTTCGCTTTGTGTATTTTTCTGACATTTTGCCATTCCTGAAACGTCCTCGGAGACGAACCAGTTCGGAGGATTTTCAGTGACGTTTGAGTCTTTTGTCTTTGCACAAGCAGGACTTCCAGTCCACTTTCCCTTCATTGATGCCAAGGGCAGCAAATGCAGATTTTTCTCCACCGTGTATTATTCTGTCATGCATACGAGTCGATGCTGCTGCAGATCTAAATCATTGCACTGAGTCACAGCTTGGCCCGAAGCAAAAACACCACACAGATTTGTAGCAACCAAGACCACTGTTTGTTTTTGTTTTTTTTCTTTTTTCTTCTTCCTTTTCCAATCTTTGGACAGCTATAAAAGCATAAATATTTCCTTCTGTTGTACAAAAAAAAAAGAAAGAAAAAATGCTACTGCGGGGGGAAATCAGCTGAATTTACTGCAGCCTTGCTGTAAAAAGATCTGTGCCTCGGATTTATTGGCCTGCTGGTGTAATTATGTTGACCGGGAGTCTCTTGGTGGCCATCCTCTCGTTGGGCTCAATTTATAAATGCCAGTGAGCCAGTAATCCCACCGTTTTCCCCACTTAGTTTGGAAAGTGCTGCAGCCATCCTGTGCCTGGGATTGATTACATATTGCTCAAATGAAGAGTAAGCAGTTTCCCGCTGTCGATTGCGTAGACCGGCCGCTGCTATTGATTTATTCCACAGCAGAGGGAAAATAAGATCTGCCACTTCGCATAACTGTTATTTGTTTCTCTTTAGCTCATGAATTTATGGACATAAAACAGCTCTGTTTTAGTTTTTTTTTAAATAGACTTATTGGGAAATAGAAAAAGCTCTCCTTAGGTGACAGAAGCCAGTGTGAAGCATTATTTAAGAAGTAGAAAAATGACGAAGCGGGTATGAAATACCACTTCCAAAATTTATGAGAGCAGAATGCCATTTGTGCCAATAGTCTGGTGCTTTAAATGATCAATACCAACATTAATTCCCCCAGTGATGCAAGACTTATAATAAAATAAATAAAGCCTGTGGTATTTTTGTATCAGTCGACGAGAAACACAAAATGTTTTAACGATCTTTAGTAAAACATTACTGCACAGTGTTGCTCGATTCTCATTTGCCTTTTAGCGTCCATCTGGGGTTTCTCCCATTGAGTTGGATTTCTCCAATTTAATTTCAACGAGGCCTATCGGTGAACTGGGTTTTGAATGATCCCCAATGTACGGTTGCAGTTTGGCAATGGCAGCGGAGCAAGTTTATGTTGGCCGTGATTCCAAATATTGAGCAATTAAAGTCAATCCAAGAAGAATGTTTGGGTTTTTGTTTTTTTTTTTTGCTGGCAACATAAATACTTTTGAGGATGTGGTGAGGAATTATGTACATTTGTACAATTCTTCACAATATAATTACGCAGACTGTCATCACCACATCACCTTACCTGTTACTCTAGTAAGATTTATTTTAGATGTGTATTTTAGATCTAATCAAAAATGGATGCACCATATATCTGCATCAACATTGATATTGGCCGATGTTAGGTGTTAGTCATTTCTTTTACTTATTCATATCGTTATCGTTACGGTTGATTTTGAAGGTTCAGAAGTGGAAATATAGACGAGAGATATATAATCTGTAAATATTGTTTGTAAACCTTAACAGCAGTATCGGTAACGGATCTTGCTCCAAATCTTAATATCGGGGCATCTAGACGATGTATAAATCAAGACAAACTCCCTTCTGTTTGTTACATTAATGCGAGCAACCAATCCATTTCTATCCTGACGGAGACATAATTCTTTGAGTGCTTTTTATTTAGATTTTTTTTGTGTTCCATTCACTGTCCTTGCAGCCTAATCAGTGACAATAATGACAGCCGATAGTGCAGCTGGATCCGGTCCAAAATGGTTGGAGTTGAGAACAACCTCGATTAAAGCTTATCCACATCCACCTTGAACCCTGCTCTTCACCTCTTCCCATCCTTACCTCCTTCACCCCTCAGCTTTTCATACCACAACACCAATAATGTCATATTATTTAGGCTTTCTAGGGCCACATTAGCTTTGCTGCTGTTTATCCAGGAGAAAGAGTAGCTGGAGGAAAAGATTTAGCTTTTCAGCACTCCGCTCCATCCCCTCCACATGGGTCATTGATTAGAATAATCACTGCATGGAAGAACTATGGAAGGGAGTCCGACAGTGAACCTCTGTGCTTTTCTTCCCCTGCAAAGGAGAAACGAGGTAATCTTAGGAGAACCGCCGGCCTCTAAAGGAAACCCTGCTTAAAATGCTTCCCCTCTCTCAAAAATTCAATTAGAGTTTACTTTCACGAGGGTAATTTAGGACAAGTGCATTGAATATGTTTATTGCGGACATCTCATCTGGAATGCATTTATGCTTTCAATTTTGAGGCACTTTGTAGCAATTATTATAGAGCTTTTTGGAGCAACCCAAAACAGCATTGATTTAAAGAGGCAACATATTAATCACACAAGGCAGTGTTTGCCGGGGTTATGGCCGTCTGGTCTTGTTGCCATTTCTTTCCGATCCCTCGCAATGTCAGCATCGGTCTGTGCAGACATTTTAAAGCAAAGGCTGTTGGGCATGTTAGTTTGACTGAAGCGTGACGTGATGACACCCTGATATATTGTCCTCACAGGAGGTTAAATGCTAAGATACTCTCCCTTAGCTAACCTCCAAAACAAATATACATATTGTTTTCTTTTCTAATAAATGTTGATTTTGGTTGTCCTGTTCCCCATTAAACAACTATAGATTTGGGATTAGGAATACCTTTAATAGTCTATAGTGATATTTATTTTTTCAGAACATTTTTGTCTGTGTTGTACAACAGGACGAAATGTGGGAAAACAGTTTGTATTACTGCTGGTGTACCTCAGGGTTCTACATTCGGTCCTCTGCTTTCTTGTCTTTACATTAATGGCTTTCCAGAAATGTTAATTCTTAGATTCATGTAGATGAGACTTTTGGATATTTACAAGCAACAACAAAACAGTAGCATGCAGAAAACCTGTCAAGATCTCTATGTGGCATTTTAATGTTGGTCAAACCGTATCCGTATTCTTTTTGACGTCTGTAGAGATCCAGATTTAGATATTACAAGGCAGGAAAACACTACCAGTACTATAGGGTTTTAACTAAATACGATTAATTATTTCAGGATAAAATACTAGATATTGTAGTAGCGGATAACATTCCTACTCCAAATACCTTTGTTAAACAAACTCACCAGGAGAGGCAGTAGCTGTATTTCCATTGACGATATAATTGTGCAATTTGACATTTTGAAAAGAAATTTGCTTGACGGAAACACGGCAGTTTCAATAAAACGTTTTGACAGTAGGATTAGGCGGGTTTTTTTGTTTTGTTTTTTTGCCATATCGAAATTGGTTTATTATTGGTTATTTTTCGCACCATGCGAGTCACATGGTCCACAACGAGATGTTACCACTGGCACAAACCACGCAGGAGAAGAGGAAGACGTTCTTTGAATCCATAAAGGAGAGGCTGGTAGCTAACCAAATAAAATAGCTTAGAAATGAGACGATGACTTATGATTTAGATTTACATTTCCATTCTATACAAGTAACCACATGGCTATACAAAACCTTGTGTTTTTATATCCAGAGATGCTACATGCAAGTTGAGTATGTTTCAATAATAGACTGATTATTGTCAATGAGTCCCTCCCTACACAGTTAATTACATCTTCACTGGTTCCTAATTGTCTCTTGCCGCTGCTTACCTGAAAGGTTGGATCCATTTAACCACGGAGACCTTCACACCTCAAACGATGCGATAAGTCTGCCGCTCGTTATTTGACCAGCAACGTATCCATCCAGCGTCTCCTGGGGCGGTGGATTCATTATGCAGCTTAGCATACTTGTGGAAGGAGCGATGTTAGATGATGGATGAAAAGTGTCTGAGTTGAGGACAGCTTTACGGTAGCCCTGGGATGGGTGCCCCAAGACCCCCGTTTCGCATCCTTCTTGAATTTAAGACATTTGTTTGGGTCTTGAGTTTGGCTCCCCCTCCCCGTTGGGGTTTCTGGGTGCCGTCTAATTCCTGTCTGGGGCCACCTTTTGAGGTTTTGTTGTAGCCAGGTGATTTATGGCAGGGGTTTTTTTAAGGTAATGATGAAATATACGACTGTGTCTGAGTTTAAAGGCAGGTAATCAACTCCTGCGAAGGGGTTCAGCTCAGATAAGCTAGTGGACGGTGACATAACAGCGTGTCGGCTTTGTTTATTTGCTGGCAGCCCATGTTGTGGCTTCCACTTTCTGTCTCCCCCGTCAGGTTTATTGTGGACTTAGCCTTCAGTTCTCGTCTTGGCTTTATTATTTTAATAAATTACTGTGCATTGAAGGGAGCAGCGGTGCATGTCTGATGCATATCCCTTCTCCTTTCCTTACTCCCTCCCTCGTCCCGCGATCGCCACCTTTCCCCTCGTCTGCTTCTTGTGCCTATAATGAAGTGTCTTTTGGAAGCTGTCGTGCATCTCGTCATACGTGGCTCTCTCGCAAGGGGCCGACATGAAGTGCATGCACAAAGGCAGAAAGAGCGACTGACTGATGCGTTCCCCTGGGTAAGTTGGCGGTCATCCGTCGCTGGGGCCGCACAGGCCCTCGCTGAGCCTTCAGACGGCGAGGCCGCCCACATAGGATGGATGACCCTGAGCGGGGGCAGTGGACAGGGCGCTGAAAGATGGCCACCGCTCTGGCTCCACCACTCATCAATCACCGCTCGCCACCCTGCAGAAGTGTCCTGAGAGGGACAAGCCAGGCAATAACGTCGGGTTGAAATGTGGCGGTGGCGGCGGGTCGGTGTCCGGCCGGACGATGACGCACCACCACCACCTCCTCCGCCGTCGCATTTATCAGCGGATAAAAGCCTCCGTATTTTATCGAAGGCTTATCTCCACGCTCTCTGACATCAGGTATGAACGGGAATGTGACTTTCAAAAAGCAAGCCTGTTCAGCCCTTACTATGTATTTCTATGTTTAAAATGATGTCATGGCAACAGGAGAAGGGATAGTTGGAAAGTGGAAAAGGTAAAGATACTTGGATCTTTTTCTTTTCTTTTTTTTTTTTACAAATAAATTCATGACATCTTTTCAATTCTTTCAGCTCCCCTGAGTCAGTACTTTGTAGAACCACTACTTACTGGCATTTCACCAGCAACTCTTCTGGGAAATGTCTCCATGTTTTCACTTCAAGAGGCTGATGTGTTTATTCCATTTCACCATGTGAAATAACTCAATCTCAGTCAGTTTTACATCCTTTTTTATATGACAAAAATATAACCCAGTTGGGTTTGACAGAGGTGCGAACTCATCCGCTAATGCGCTAGTAGAACAGCTTGTGCTTAGCATTTATGAAAACGTTTAGCACACCTAGCTTTGCCTAGCTTAATTTTTCTGTATAAATTCTAAAGCGCTGACATAGTTGGCTGTTTTGTGAGCTTTCAGTTGAATAAAGTTTGGCGTCTGTGTTGAAGTTTTGCTTATCAACTGCTAGAAATTCCTCAAGTAGTTTGACGTTTATGTTCAAGCTCTTACTTTGAAGTGGGTGAAGACTCTTCATGCAACAGTACCATTCACTCTCCTCACGTTCTCCACCCATGATGCTGTTCATTACATACGCTACCCAGAATGCATTTACTGTCGAACGGTAAATGGTTCAAAATAATTTTTTGTCCTGCAGGCTTTCTGTGAAGCTCTACCATGATCAGTTGGGCAAAATCAAGGTTGATGCACTATGTTGTAACATGTTAAATCATTGACAACATAGTTGAAGTTGGCTCCTTAGCTTTAGCATTTGCTAAATAACCATGCTGATATAGCAATATACCGATGTAGTAGAACTAATTTTTATGATTTATACTTTAGGCCGCAACTAGAATTTGGGTTGATCTTTGAATAGGCCATGTCTGAAATTAGTTTGATTAAAACTATTTAACTTGTATATTGTCTCCCTGGCTCCAGACTTTTCCAGCCCCTTGTAGTTTTTATTTCAAGATGTGCATCTGCATTGTCAACTCTGACAAACTTTCCTTTTCCCTAAAGAAAAGTACCATCACAGAATGATTCTGCCACCACCATGTTTCACAATGGTTTTTTTAACAGGTCCTCTGAGGGGTTAGTTTTTTCTTGCTAAACATATACTTTTACTTGTAAGCCAGAAATATGCATCTACGAACAATCTTCTAAACCTTTCTTTTGTGTTAGTGATTGAAATTTTAGGCGGTTGGGTTTACATCATTTATCATCCTTTCTCTTTATATGTGTTCGTCCTTTTATCTTTATACTGTTCCTATTTTATAGTGTTGCATCCAAGCAGATTGGGATTAGACCGGGGACTGTAGACCTGGTTGAACCAGTTCTGTCCTTTCTGTCATAACAAATGGGTCACCAGGAAGCACCTGTGGGTTCGACTTACTTTACTCCACCTGCTTCTTCATCTCCCAGTCAGAGATGCTAAGCAGTTAAATCTGAATGCATAATGTGAAATTAACTCTAAGTCTGTCTTGTTTGGTTTCATTATTGTGTTAACATTATACAGTGGGATGTAAGCCAGAATCAATATGTCTGGGCTTCTTCAAAAAATTAGGAAACAGATTTTTTTTTTCTGAATGGTGGATGATTAAGTGGCTGAAAACATACAGCTTGATGTTAAAATCACATGCTTTCTTGAGAAAATATTATGAAGGATTTGATCATTTTTCCCCTCCAGTTCAAAAAATAATCCCATAGAAGCAAAAATCATTTGGGGGAAAAAAATCATAGATTCTGTACTAAGTTAGGTCTGAGAATAATTCTGACATAGTAAAAATATCTATTTTGGTCACACAATATTCAATATTTATTGAAGCCGACTACTGTAGACGTCGGCTTCTACAGTAGTGCTAAGGCAGTGCCCACTGTGTGCATTAATGTATATTAAAGTATATTTGGTGTCAGAAGTTTTAGAACTGGCAGTTATGGGTGTTGAACTTTTTCAATCGATATTAGGATAATTGGTGAATCATATCACACACAACAGTCACCAATAACTTGAAATTCATGGAAAACGAAAGTAAAAAACAATAAGTGTTAAAAAAAATCTCTAAAATCCAAAGTAAAAGAAATGAAGCGAATGCATATGATCAACATTGTGTAAAAAAAAAAGATTTTTAAGACAAGTATTGAAACCAAACTGATCTTCATTCACGCCTCCGGGACTATGATATTCAATGTGCGAAACCCGTGGATTGAGTGGTTTCGCCTGTTCTAAGGCTATGTGCGTTTCAGGTGGATGCAACTTTTGTTTCAACATTCTCTAGACAAAATGGACTTTGGAGCTCTCCCAAAACAAGAAGCGCTACTTCATTCACACCATACAGCTTTGTGCGAACGGAGGCCTGTAGTCTTCTCTGTGGGGAGGGCGGTTACATAGTCTGACCTTTGGGTAAATCTGCTGGGCTGTCCACTCCGTGGAAAATGTCCAACTGCTTTCACATGTGAATAAATTACTCAGTATGGAGGGAAATGGCTCTTGTAAAGATGGCTGGGCTTACATCATTTATCATCCTTAAACAGATTTGAACAGTTCTTGGAAGTAAGTTCCCATCCGAAATCTCAAAACAAGTGCATTTCTTCTAGCATTTTTCTTTTACTTTCAGAATTGCCCCTATGTTAAGATTGTACTTTGACTCACAAATTACATTCCTACCTCAAATGCTCCTTTGCTCGTCCTTGTTGGCACACTTTCACTGGAAGCCCAGGCTAATAGATGAGTTAAAGATGAGCCGTGATGTTGGGGTTATGACTCGCAGACCAAACGGCCTCACTGCTGCTCACAAAGGCGCTAAAATGGAAGATGGTGCAAGTTCAGTAATGTGGAAATAACAACTGGATGAAGCAAGTCGGTCAGATTTCCTCGCAGAAAAACAAAGCGGCCCTCTTTCTCCAGACGATTTGGTGAGTCAGCTTGGCATTCTCGTGGTCTTCACAGACACCGCAGCGTTGTTGATTCACGTCGCCCCTTATGAATATTTGGATGCCGCTGCCAGTGCGGAAAAACACGCTCATCTGTTGTAGCGCTCGACAGGCTTTGGAGAGGTGAAATCTGAGAGAGGGTGGGATTTTTTTGACAAGGGCTGTTTAACACCTGTGATTGCCGCCATTGTGCGGATGCATTCCTGCTGGCGGCAGACTCTCTTTATTGGTCGTCATCTCGTACGAGCCGCGGGATAATGGAGCAGAACAGCAGTGAAATTCCCAACAATGCATGTTGGGTGTTTACGCTCCAGCTCCGCAGACGGCTTCGAGAGATGCCATCCGACATTCATCACCACGGTGATGACTATCCGAAGCCGCCGTGGCGTTCCTCCATAGAGCCCCCCTTCAACAGAACGCACACTGAAAGGCTTACTTGTGTTTGCTAGCAGGTACATTTGCACTGCATGACTGAACTCTGCTGCGTTTATGTGCCGTTTATTTCAGCTGTAAACAGCAGATTGGGATTGTGCGAGAACTTGTCCCTGCATTTGTTTGCATGTTAATGTAGCCATTCAAGTGCCGTGCTTATGTAACCGTCTCTGTTAACTTGGATTAGCTTTCAGTCCCTAGTTTCTCCCTTTGACAGATGATGAAGCCTGTTGTGGAGCTCTTCTAAGGCACATGTCAAACTCAAAGTTTCATGCGGGCCTCTAGACTCCAGGTGCTAAATTACATTGATATTTTTTGGTTTTGTTTTTTTGTTTTTTTTTGCAATTCTACGATTGTGAAAATTCACGCAAATTTTTCATAAAAATAGTAAAAAACATTGACTTTAAGTGACTGACCCCAATCTGCTGGTGGCAATATGTCTTACTTTTGCAACACTTTTGACTCTTCTTTCCTGGACACCAATATGGCGAGTAATAAACGTCACATTCAACGTTATAAATACGAGCAATACGTATTGCAAAATAAGCAGAGATTTCTAAATTAGCACCACAAAATCTGTGACGTAATTGCAAAAGAAAATGATATAAACAATTGTAAAATCCTTTAGGGACTGATAACTGTTTTACCATCAGATCTGAAAAGAAGGAATAACTTTCTAAGTCGTCGACATTTTCTCAATGTAAATTCTGACTTTGTTCATTTTTGTAAAATTGGATCCTATATTATTTTTAAAACTGCCACCCGAACATGATCTTTTTTGCCGAACAACTCTGTTTTGTTTTTTTGTTTTTGGTCATTTGAGCTCTTTTATTTATCCAATTGTACCTAGAGTAGGTTGGCATGTTTCGGTCCCTCGGAATCAAGGTATTTAAAAAACAAAAAGTCCAGAAAAGACCCAATCGTTGAATTGCAAACACAAACAATCAAAGGCAAAAACATTTTTACTTCCCGATTTACAGCTAAGTTAACCAAAGAGAAACAAAGAGGTGGATATTAGATTTAGTTATTTTTCTACATAAGCGAGATGGAGGTCGCTTCAAACTCAAAATGAAATCAACATTAGAAGCTAAGCTCAATAATTCTTTGCTTAACACTGCATCCGAAAATTAATAAGAAAGGTGGTGATATAAATTATGAATGCAGTGTAAACGCTGGCAGAAATAAGGCAGCATCTCTAAAAGATGTAAAAAAATAAATAAATAAGTAAATAAATCATCTATATCGTCTACAGCGAGGACCAACCTTCCTCTCACAAATAATTTATGGAGATTCAGAAAGACATAACACCGCTATGAGTGCCGGGTAACTGCTTTGCTCCAGAGTCTCTTTTAATTACCTCTTAAAAAACAAGGAAATCACACATCAAACATGCCGGCTTAAAGTAGAACAAAGTCACTCGTGTAATTTCCATGCAGTGATGCTCATGTAGTTGGACGAGCGCTCAGGGAATTGTTTCATTTTTCCTCTTTGGTCACAGCACAGCTTAATTAGAGGGTGAAGGTGTTCTTACAGGAAGCAGTTCCAGACTGTTACTGCTGTGAGGATGTGCGCTATGTGTCTCTCAGTCAAAGTGACGAGCAGGACTGAGGAGCCCGAAGGTGACTTGATGACGGCTTCGGGGCGGCCGTGCAGCAGCGCGGTATATCACTGGTTCTATTGGCGTCGCATTGAGCCCATCAGGGACCCATCCGGGACCCATCAGCTTGACGCGACGCCAGGCGGTCAGGAGGGAAGAATTAGTTAGGTTTCCAGGAGGATCTGATCCATCAGATGTCTCTTCAGTCAGACTCCAAGCTGCTGGCGTTAGCTTCCAGTTAAAGCTTTTATTACTGACGTTTAAAGTTATTGCAAAAAAATCACTCACATCCCTTAGAACTATATATTTTTTTTGTTTTATCACGTCATAACCTTAGATTTCATGGTGTTTTATTGCCTTTTTTTTTTTTTTTTTGCAATTAGCCAGCATAAAGTAGAGCATCAGTTTGAGGTGGCAGTAAATTGATACGTTTGTTAATAGGGCTGGGCATTTTGTTGTTCATCATTTATAGTGATACATTTTTTTATAATGATTAGAATAAATGTTTAAACCCCTGCAAAATTGTTCATATTGTCAGGACTGTTAGTTTTACTACTTTTCTCCACTGTTCCTTCAACATAGGAGCGTCAATAAGTTTGAAAACACGACTAAGCACAGTTGTCATTTTTAGCAATACGAATATACATAAAATGTTGCAATAAAACTTTAGGTCTATGCCGTCTACTGCAATTTTAATATTTTTATCGTTTAAAATTTGAAAATTTCTCCTTGAAATAAAATCCAGTTGCCTCCAGATGAGTAAATGGAGTCTGCCTGCATTTTGTTTAATCTCAGTGTAAGTGCAGGCGTTCTATGGAAGGGATTCGGGGAACATAGGAGAAAAATCAGGATCGTCAAGACCAAAGGGAACAACTTTAATCTCGGCATTCCACAAATCTGACATTTCTCAAAAAGGAGAACATGAAAAAAATAAATAAATTAACGCTACACATCATCCCGCACATAAAACTCCCATAAAACTTCAAAGCATGGCGATGGCAGCATCATGCTGCAGCGATGCTCTTCTTCACCCGGAACAGCTAATCAATGTGGAATGAATCATAATTAAATCCACAGACCTTACCTAAAAGATGCTGGCCTGACTCATCAACTCAAGGGGGATAAATACTAAAGGTATGCCACACTTTTCAGATTTTGAAATATTTGAAAAAGCGTGTATCATTTTCATTCCACCTCGTGATTTTTCACGCCACATAAAAATTATTTTAAGATGGATTCGAGCGTTAGATTGTAAGTCGGCAGCTACTAGTGGCACTTCAACTATTAAAGAAAGCAGAAAACATTCTGTTGTTGTCATCCTCTTCATTTTTTTTGTTTTAGATGCTTTACATATTCAGCTAAGTTTTTGAATAACCCTGTCTTCATTTAAAGCAGAATAGAATAAAATGACTCTATTCTACTCTTCTGTTCAAAAGTAGGGTTGACCTATTCATGTTTGAATAATAGGTGCATTTTTAAAATGAACAAATTCTAAGTGAAAATGGTCTCCGTCTTTAGAAGCAGAAACAAATCAGGCAAAGGTCAGATCAGGGCATAGAAAAGCCCAAAATATTTTTCTTTATCCCATATTTGTGTTGTTTAAAAACCAACAGTACCCTGGATGGCCAGCAGATGGCGCACATTTCTTGTTGCGCATATACAGCCATCATCATACGGGTTCAGTGCTGGCAACTGTGGTTGCAGCTTCATCTGGGCAACCACAAAAAGAACAAATGACTTGCTGGTAATATTCCTGGAAGAAAAGCAAAAACTGCTCCCACATTCCCACATTTTTGAAGTTACTGACTGCATGGACAGAGCTGGCTCCAATTTCTTCCTGTTCCTTGAAACATTTTAGAGGTTTCTTTTTGCAGCGTTGGCAGGATGAATAATGTATTAGAGGATTCCAAGTTAATTTTCTGAGCCTGCAGCCCAATTATCACAACTTTCTTCTGTCTGTCACCGTTTCTCTGTCCCGTCCTCATTTTTGTGTTCCTTCACTTCCCTCCTGCTGCACCAGCAGACGTCTCTCTGGTCTCGGACTCTGAATACTTATGACTTATGAAGTCACCTTAACATGTACGACTCAAAAGAATCTGAACGTCGTAAAAAGTTTTTTTTTCAGCAAGCGAAACTTAAGACTTTAGATGCATTCGTTAGATGTAAAGCGAAAATGTCATGCTTTTGTTTCTTTTCATTTTAACGATTATGTTTTAGATCTAATAAAAATCCAGAATTATTATCCTGCTTTTATTAGCTGCACATAAATGCTCTGGAGCTGTTAGCTGTGGTTCACTAACTTTTTTGCAATCTCCCCTCGACGTGATTTCACATCAAGAGGCATAAACAGAGCTGACTCTCCAACTTATTATGAATCCAATAAAATCACAGCATTACCATTGTTAAACTGCTTGTAATGTTTAAAATCTGAATCCAGATGCCAGTAATATATAATAATATACAATATTGCTGTTATATTGACATCAATACAATATAGCTGCCAATATTGAATTGACAGCTATTGGCAAGACTTTTTTCTGTGCAATCAATCAAACTTTGGACAATTTCTAATCTATAGAACAACATACCAGGATGGCTTTTCTTTCTGATTTTTTATTTTTTGGGGGGAGGGGATATATTTTGTTATAAATTGTTTATTCCTCTAACCTCATGAAAATAATCACCCATCCAGGGAGCATCTGATGGCATCATAAAATGCATCTCATTATGCAGATAAACGCCTGAGCTTCTTGTGAAAAGACGGCGTGAACGTCTTTTCAGACTTTGCAATGTGTTGAATGTTAAGATCCCCGGCAATCATTTCAAACAAAGTTATAAAAACTTTATATTAAGATTGTTTTCAAATTCTATCAATATTTCCTGCAAAAATCACCCACTCCTGCTTCCATGATCGCCATGCAGACATACTGCAGACATAAGGCCGTTTTAGTAAGTGCAAAAAAAATATTTAAAATCAGAATATCGAGGGGATATGTGGATATGCGCATGTAAAGATTTTAAAAAGTACTTTACAGATGTTTACCAGTTGGAGTTTAGAAGAGGATTATTACCTTCACTATCCATCTGTAGCAAAGCAAAAATAAGAAAGAATGTAGGTATCTGTATGTTTTTAGATGGTTAATACTGCGTACCAATGCAGGATAAGGTAAATCTGGTGTCAAAACAGTCATTTAAAGGGTTTCACGTGTTCTCATATTTTGGCTATTTGCCAAAGTTAAGAATGAGAGTTACAATCTTTGTGTCAATTTACTCTTGTGATGTCATCGACTCAAATACAGTGCAGTTTGCTGTTGTGGGATTTTTTTATTTTTTTCATTCTACAAAAATATTTGTTGAATTCCTACAAACTCCAGCACATGTGAATGCTGAGATTTACATTTTTCAGAGACGTCCACAACAGTTAAATTACTTAAAGTTGTAATATTAACGTGAAAAGCTTTCCCCTGGGTGACAGTCTGCAGCCAGCAGGCTGACTGAGAGGAGCCTCTCTGTTGACACTCGGGGCTTTAAAACAGTCAAGTAGTTCCTGTTTTGGCGCGCGCAGGGCGCCGAACGCCACTTCACTGCCACCACGGGTTTGAACCTGTGACTTGTTGTCGGCGCAGGTTTTATGGGATGTCCGCGCTGGTTTGAAAGCACCTTTGAAGCCTTCGCTGTTTTAAAAGAGCCAGCTGCGGGACCGGGCTGTAATGGACTTCATATTTTCCGTCACGGGCAGCGGTGCTAGAGTTGTGAGAGACGCCATTTCTCAGAGACTGTGGCCGGGACACGCTGAGGAGGCAGTCCCGGGTCAGCTGCACGGTGCCGGGGCAGCACTCGGAGACAGACACACCCTCCACCACAAGACAGGTCGGTTCATAGTGTTGAGCTATGCTAGTTGACAGTTCGGGCATCCAGCCAGGGAGAAACGTTGTTTCCTCGAAACTTTGTGCTAGCTATTTAAAAACGAAAGTAGCGTAAATTGGAGTTTCTTGCCCCAGTTTCCGCCCCTTACCGAGCACAGTTTATGCTCCTAAATGCACCATAAGTGGAGTTATTAACTTCTACACTGCTCTGAAGTTGGCTTATGATTCAAACGTCGTGATTTGACGCTATTTTACAACTTCTACAAACTCTGGTACTGAAACTCTGCTCAACAGAAGCGACCTTCTTGTGTCTTTAAACTGTTGTAAACTATTATTATTCTGTTCAGAAAATCCTGACTGTTTTGACCTGAGAGCTGAGAGGCTTTCTAAGATTTTAGTGTTAAAACAAACAAACAAACAAAAAAGTTATATTATTCACAGAGAGAATTAAAGTTGCACAAACAGCAGACTGGTTTTAAAGAATCACCAGGGAGTCTAAAGTATTTCAGTTCAGGTTTGACTATTTTAAATGTTTTCCATCTCTTCATGTAGGCACAGGCTAACTTCACTGTTAAAACAAACAAACCTTTAGCCGAGTACTTTCAGACATTGTCTGCTTGTCAACTCAATTTACTATGCATAATATCAGCGGGTATGTACATGCATGCAAAACATGCTTCTACATAATTACTGGACCGAGGCGTACAGGTTGCTGCAGGGCCATGCAGAGGGCCACATGCACAAAAGTGAAGGGTGGCATCTAGCAAATTTTTAAAATAAATCACGATGTGTTGAATTAAAAAAGAAAATGAATTATCACAGCGTGACTATCCCAGAATGGAAAGAAAAGCAGACTGGTGATTCTTCTTCAAGGAGACAAGAGGCTGATATTGGCCAGAAAAAAAGGCCAATTTTAGTTCTCAATGTTTTACTGAATTATCAAAAATGTCAATTAGACGGCTCCAGCTTGTCCAAAACGCTGCTTTACTAAAACAAAAAGAGATCAGCACATCAGTCCAGTTTTGAGAACCTTGCACTTGCTTCTTGTTGCCCAAGAGAATTTAAAATCTCATTAATGCTTTACAAAGCTCCACTAAATAAAAACCCAGACTGCATATGTGATCTTCTTCAACCCCACATATCACTCAGACCTTGAAGGTCATCAGAATCAAACCTACTAATTATCCCAAGAGTCTGAACTAAACATGCTGAAGTAGCTTTCAGTTTTTATTCTCCAACACTCTGGAACAAGCTTCCTGCTTGCTGTAAGAGAGCCCATTTGCAGTTGCCAATTCGTAAAATAAAAAAAAAAAATTCTATTAAATTATTACATTTAAAATTTTCAGTTTGAAATAGATTCAAACTGTCTATTTTTAATCAGCTTGATTTTTTGATTTTTTTTTTTTTATCAGCACCTATTTTGCTTATCGGTGGTGATGTAATATTAAAAAAAAAAGTCGTTTGCAGCTTCGACCTCCATGATTGACCGCAACTACAAGAAACAGAAGTGAAAGCATCACTGTTGACATCAGCTTCCAGCTTATCAGATCACCAGGGAGGTTAAACCTGATGTCTGTCTACGCAATAAACATCTTATCAATGGCACAAAAAAAACTACAGCACTTAAGCAGAGCAGTTAAGAATCTGTAGAGACTCGGCTGGTAGCTTTGTGAGCCCAAGCATGGGCTTTTAGTTCAACTGATCCACAACGTTTAAGTTAAAAGGTCAGCAGTGCTAAGTAGCCGTACTACTGCTGAGCTAAAACCCAAAGCTTTATTCCTGCTTTAACTGTTTCCCTTTGCTTTACCCTGCATGTAAGCATGTGAATATTACATGTATTTTGCTGCTGTTGCCTTTTTTTAAAACCAACTTCCTGCTCAGTGTTTTGCCCTCACACCAAAAGTCATGCTTTCCTGTTTAAGGGGCAGTGTTGTGTAAAATAATTTTTTCTTAGTGTTGCATCATGTTATGATGTTATTCCATCATAAAAAACATACCTGGAGTGTTGCTTTGAGTCTTTTTGCATGTTTGAGAAATGATGTAATCTCCACGGCAACCGTTCAGCTGTGCAAAACAGCAGGTAGCTGGGGACATAGCCAGCTTCGAGACGCAGCTCCTCCTCAGACCTGCAGTTTCCAAGCTTCGGCCTCACAGAGCAACCCCTCGCCTGCCTTTCCCCCTACCCGGCTCCTTCAGACTAGCTGGCAGCAATTAGCAAACAGCTGGTGAAACTGTGTTTCTACTGAGCTCATTATAGGAGCTACTTCTCAGTGCAGCTCTGGTGAAAACATTGCTAAAAGGGTTAATAGAGGAGTCACGTTGTGATGACTTTCTGAAGGTGGAGTTTCAGAAAGAAAAGTAGTTTTTAAAGAGACAGAGATCCAATTTCAAGGCGTTAATTATGAAGTCAATTTTCCTTTTAAGTGATATTTTCCTCTTTCATTCCTTCTTACTAAACCGTCGACAGTCAAGGAGTAGCTTGCCGGGGTCGCGTCCTCTGGGGGTCGACCCCGCTGCGTTCCAAATATTTCTCATCAGCAGTCGGCTCACGCTTAAATCCGCTCGCCAGCCAATGAAGGAGCGCGTCCAGGGGGACGGTTCTCACATCAGGGAGCATCTCCACGTTAATGAAGACTTGGATTACTCCCTCCCTCCTTCTGCTTGGCCACTCACACTCATCCTCTGATGTGACCCATCAGCCCATTTTGTTAGCTTTGAATCGAAATTGGAGAATAAGAGCGTTATTGAAATGAAAGGCATGAAGAGCTCCCGGACCTGTGGGAGTAGAACACTGAAGGTGTCGCGCTATTAGTCGACTTTAATTGGTCGCTATGAAAACTTGCAGGGAAAGGGCTCGTTCTGAAGTGCTGGGGGGTTGGTGGGAGTTCGGCTCAAGCAGAGACAGTGGGCTTCAGGGCTCGGTGGCGGACAGGTTAATTGTTCGATCTAATTAGGACAAAGATTAATCAGATGCATGCTCCGCTGCTCTTGAAACGCCACGGATGGCAGTGGGGTTCATTAGCAGTCCCTCCGCCTGTTGTCGCCTCTCCAGCAGCAGTTTGAGGCCGTGGGCTGCTGCCCCTCAGTGGGGACAAATGAGACTAGCAAGACAAGAAGTCGGGTAGAAGAGGTTACAAACCACGCCACTGACACGGCTGGACATAGAGCTAGGTAAATAGATTGCACCTATTGTACTTTATTTTGACACAGTACATTTCCTCTATCCATTCTGGTAGTTTTCAATCAGACTTTGCAAAATTGGCATTATTCATTGTTAAAAAAAATAAAAGAAACTTGTGAATTTACAGCTTGCCAACTTTTGATTTTATTTTATTTTTTCAGATTTACTAAGTCAAGTTTATTTGTACTGTACTTTTCAGCAACAAGTCATAGTCATCGATTATGAAACAATCAATAAATATTCATTCATTCATTCATTCATTTTCCTTCGCCCTTGTCCCTTACTGGGGTCAGGAGGGTTGCTGGTGCCTATCTCCAGCTATCGTTTCGGGCGAGAGGCGGCGTCACCCTGGACAGGTCGCCAGTCTGTCACAGGGCAGGACAAACAACCATGCACACACACACACACACACACACCTAGGGACAATTTAGAGAGGCCAATTAACCTGACAGTCATGTTTTTGGACTGTGGGAGGAAGCCGGAGTACCCAGAGAGAACCCACGCATGCACAGGGAGAACATGCAAACTCCATGCAGAAAGACCGGGGCCGGGAATCGAACCCAGAACCTTCTTGCTGCAAGGCAACAGCTCTACCAGCTGCGCCACTGTGCAGCCCCTCAATAAATATTAGTTTGTCAAATATTATCAAAATCCTGAAACTCATTCACTTCAAATATTTTTGATGAATGATACACACTCTTGAAGACATTTTATATATCCAAAATAAACAAAACAAAAAATGTAATCATGAAGTCTCTGTCGACACAGTCGTCCTTCATAAAACAGACTAGTTGAGACCAAAACTCCAGACGGGAGATTTTTTTATCCTCCAGTTTTTAGAAGAAAGAGAGGAAGAAATGAGAAAAACGATAAATTATGCAGATGGAAATTATTGAGCTCAATTAAGCTAATCATGCAATTAATTGATTTGCTTATTGCGACAGGCCTACTAATCAAAGGCAACTCCAAACAGGAAGAAGCCTTAGTTTAAAAGAACCCAGTGTTTCAGCTGTTTGCTTCAGAAACATGTCGACTGTTCTGGCATATCAGGCTAGATAAGAGGCAGAAACAGCAGTGCATGTTTGCTTTTCCCTTCAGCTTTATCGTATGTCCCAAGCAGAGCTGGCGGCCGTTTGGCAACTCCTTGAACGAGATGGAAAGTCATGCAAACACTTTGTAAATATGGGGAAGCGTCTAAACCTGCAGTCACAAAAACACAGCGTGACGCAGCAGATCTAACCCATCAGCATTGGATGTAATCGGCAAAATGCGACTCTCAGTTGGAAGTCCCAAAAAAAAAAAACACGTCAGAGTGTGTATGCATGGAGTTTGCTGCTTGTTTTTAGTCTTGTTGAAATATAAAAAATAGAAAAAAAGCTTGACATTTCTTCAGTCACATCGTTTTCATTGATACTACAGCATAATTTAAGTCATAATCCGTTATAAATCTGAAACAACTTGGCATGCTATAGTGTACCATCAGAACAATGCAGTGCTAAGAGTCTGATAGAAAGCAGGAAGTGTTGTGTGGTGGGTCGGACGTTCAATATATCGAATCTCAATAGTATAAAAGTGTGCATGTGATATCATACTTAGTGGGGTTTTACATTTCACGTACAATGCACTCAAATCTGGATGTTTTTACATGTTTTTATTGAATGCTTGTTGCTCTCGACAACAGCCTCCACACTGAAGAGTGTTGCTATTATAGAGCTCACTCTGGCATATTCGCCGCTTGGACAAAAGATTGGGATCTTTAAGTTGCTGACCAGGATCAAGCTGAAAAATATTCCTGTTCTCCTCACTAGCCAGGTTTTCTGTGTATCTCCGTTTTTCTCGCCAAGCATCATTTTTATATATCCTGCCAGAAATAACCTTCAGTTTGTGAAACTCGCCGAGTTAAGAGGCTATGATATCACCCAAATGGATTATTATGCAGGTACTTTCCATTAATAAGAGATGATTCAGTGGCACCTCTGCAAGAGAGAGCAGGTTCATCCCCCTCATCCGCCTGACATTGAGCTCCTCCTGCACCTTTGAGTGGTTCCTGGCCCGGAGGGCGTACGCCCATTTGAAGCTGTTCACGCTCAGCCTAAGGACGACAACAGACTCCGCCGCAATTATCAGGATGATTCAGGAAGCGCAATCTGCTAGCGCTCTCACCTTCTAACTGAGGATTTTAATTACATTAATTTCCAAAAAGTCCTTGAGCGGCTCTTGTTAGCATGACGCCCCGGCCTGCGCACGCCTTTGCCAGGCACTCCTAAGACCGCCTGCGTCTCTGTCGAGGGGAGGCGTCGGTGACGAGGGTCCCTGAGGGGGGCTGCAGACCCACCTTGTTCTCGCACACGCCTTAGAACCGTGACCAGAGGTTGAACTCGTGACGTGTTCAGGACGTTCGAAGCAGGTCCTTGTCGCAGGAGTCGGCAGCAAATACAAGTTGCCGGTTTCCCCTAGCGACAAGATTGATGCTTTCGAGAAGTTTGCACAGCATGATGAAAGCAGAAAACTGACAGCTTCTCTAGGCGTGCCGTGAGAGACCTCGATGTTTGCAAGTCGAACAATGTTTCAAGCTTTATGCTGTAATTGCCAGTCTTTAGATATTTCCACGTCAGCTTTTTTTTCTCGTTGAAAAAGAGTGAGACGTGTGTGCCTGGTACAGCCGATGTTGAGGGAAGGTAATTAGGATGTGCTCTGAGTGACTCAACCGCTTTTCTTTCATCATCCCTTCGGCACCCTGCCTCAGTAAACATGCAGGTAGTAATTTCCCTCACAAGGAAGATGCAGAAATCCAAACCGTAGTCCTAAGCAGGCCTGGAAGTGATTTTTACCTTCAGAGGGATTCTTTTCAAAGTTTTACCTTGACTCTGCTGCTTGTGAAGTTTCTGTTTGTGCGTTTTTTTACGTGGAGCTTTTACTTCATCTGCTGGTTTTGATGTCTTTGATAAGCTTTTATTAATCTCTGCAGTGAAGTGGGCTAACTGACAAATGTCCCACAACTACAGCCTAAGCAAAACACAATGTTTAAAGGGGCGGTGTTGTGTAAAATTTACATTTTTTTTTGTTTTGCCTCAAGTTATGTCATTCCCTTATCAAAAACACACCGAGAGTGTTGCTTTGATTCTTTCATGCATGTTTGAGAAATCATTTATTCTCCCATGGCAACCATTCAGCTGTACAAAACGCCTGGATGGACTTAGGTCCTCATTAGAGGTGCTACTCCACCTCAGAGCTGCAGTGTCCAATCTTCCAAGCTTCTACCTCACATGAGCTCGGAAGCTCCTCTGTGTCTCCACCACACAGCTCCTTCAGACTAGCCAGCAGCAATTGGCAAACACCCGGTGGAACTGTGCATCTGATGCACTTATTATCGGAGCTACTTCTCAGTGACAAGCTGGTAAAAACATTGTTAAAGGGTTAATAGTGGAGCAATGTTGTGATGACCTCCTAAAATCAGCGTTTCAGAGAGAGCAGAAGTTTTTAAAGAGACAGAGGCCCAATTTCAAGGCAGTAAATTTCAAACTAAACATTTTTTAAGTCATATTTGACGTACATATCATTTTTAGCAACTGAAGCTAACATAGTTACTTGAATGTGCTATAAAATGGCTCTATGTTCCTGCGAAATACATAATACTACCCCTTTGAAAAAAATCTTTCATATCTCTGTTCTGGAGGCTGAATTCTCTGTCAGGGAGCATTAAAATATCATGAAAATATGACTTAACTTGAAATCAGATTTTTATCAGCTATTGTAAATTGAAGGTTTATAATTGTATCCAAATGGATTTGGACTTTAGCTTTCTTTCTTTCAGTAGCAGTAATGTTTACATTCAACTTGACAATGTTTTACGTCATTTAGTTAAATAGAAAGTCAGCTGTGCATCTTATTTATACAATGACATAAATTAACTGAAACATAAAGTATTAGTTTTTTTTCTCCACTGTAACTTAATCTCCTCAAGTAGCAGAGTTTTAGTGGGAGTCCTCCATGTTTTATGTAAAGTTGAGCAAAATGGACCAAAAACTCCAAAGGTGCAAAATGGTTAAGTGAGGAAATGAGCAACACTTAGTTGTTTTTTAATCTCTTGTTTATATTTATACAGGTATGATTATACTAAATTAGGAATGTTTAAGGTTGGCAAATCTGGTAATGTCAGGTGGAGATCTTCATGTCTGGTTTGTCTCTAAATCGCCAAACATTCACTTAGTATTCTGTAAACGGCCTAAAAGAAAAATCAGTTCTGTTTGGCGTATTTTGTTCTGTTGAAGAAAAATTCAACTGTTGGAAACAGACAGTTCATCAACATGTCGATCTCATCCCTCCACAGTGGTTAGATAGCTGGAGCATTGCATTACAGACTTTACTGATCCTCTTGTTTTTGCCCTTTAAAGAAATACATTAGGGATTTGATGTAACTAACACCACTACAATAAATAACTTAAAAGAGGATAAATGTTGCTCTTTTAGATTTCTCTCTCTTCCAAAACCCCTCAGTAATACCGGCTGTTCTGTCCACAGTTTTTCTAAATATATAGAAAAACCTAGTTATCTTCCGACCCATGCCCATCTGACTGGATCCCCCTGTATTGAGGCATTACGGCCCCTTGCTCCCAACGAAGGCTTGAGACCTCCTCTAAAAATGCTTGTAACTGCCTCATGTAATAGTTCAAAAACCAAATATATTTTATATCCCTTAATACGCACAATGGGAACAATGGCACTACCACGGACTGTAACATCACACAGGCCCTTCCATGCTTTAGACCTCAGTACTGGACTCTATATCTCTACATTTGGCCACTGTGGCTGGTAGCTTGTTCAAATCTTGACTTAAGAACAGGACTGTTTGCTTTTCGCTCAATAAATCCTGATAATGCAGAGTTACTGTTCTTCAGAGCTGAAGTAATCACTTTCCTGCTATTGATCTGTGCTGTAAGCTGAGAGGTTAGCGTTGCCGCTGTGATGCTGCTGACGAGGACCAGGATTTACTGCCAAAATGCGCTTTCGTAGTGCACTGTACAAGTTTTTGACAGCCCTACACTATTGTTTCCTCTCTTCATGGCGGCATTCTATGACAAAGCCAAGGCAACAATTATTTTCTTCACTCTGCGCCGAAAACAATTGTGAGCGCTGGTCTTTGAGTGCTTATGGCAAATCATCACGAGTGATGCTTGTTGTCATGGTAAAGATGAAATGGAAAAAAACAGAAAAGCAAGTGAACATGATGTACTAGTGTAAAGATGGTATAGAGATAGTGCTGCTATTGACTGAGCTAAATCATGGCAAACAGAGCTCAGCCATTTATCAAATCCTACATTAACACAGTCACACACTTACTCTTACTGTTGACTTGGAGACAATTATTGCCCTTCATGGAATAACCTTAAAGCTAATGGTTGAAAAGATCACAATGTAATTAGCAAGCCTAAAGGATGAATGTATAATGCGGCAAGAAGGAAGATTACTGTGGGCTTTAACATGACCAAATTCTCCTGTTTCTTCTTAGTTTTCCTAATTGGTTGTGGCTGCTCAGCATGCCAGATACACGGCATATGAAGTAGGTTTTAATCTGACTCAGTGTGGATACTGGTGAGGCTTTGTCATGAATTAATCATTTTTTTAATGGTAAACTTAAAATGTTTTGTTTCTACTACTTATTCTGAACGTCAGTTATACTTGTTTTTTATATGGTCATGTGTTGTGTTATTGCATTTGATTCTCTTACATCTTACGGCATTTTTTGCTTTGGATGTTAAAAAAAAGTAAAATAAAGTTAATAAACCGAATACATTTTGTAAAGAGAAAATGTATTAAATGTAGACGTAAGAGAATGCCTTTGGAATTGGACCCATAATGGGTAAACACCAGAGACATTTATTTAAAAAAAATAAAGAAAATCTAACATAAAACCCCGAAAATATATTTTGACCACATGACAAAAATAAAAGGTAAAATTCAATTTTACTGATGGGAAAGTGAAAACAAAAAAACATGTATTGGAGTCTCTGAATTAGACTAAAAAATAATTATTAATACCTTGGAGGATTTTTTTCCCCAAACATTTCTACTGTGATTTACAGTGGAACACAAGCATTTAGGAGGGTTAAAGCCCACAGCTTCCTTAATACATGAGACCTCCTCTATAGCTGCTTAAAGCTGACTATTTTGGTAGTTAAAACACCAAATATGCACAGTGGAATCAGTATTGCAACTACTGCAGAATCTAATAGATATCGTTTTCCTTATTACCGCTACTTGAGATGCTGCCAATTATGTCCAAAGCATAAAGCAACAGTCAGCAAATAGTATATCAAATACCATCATGCCTCAGTATTTCTGCTTCATTTTCTTTTGAATATTTTGGGTTAAAAAAAATAAAGGTAAAAAAAGGTAAATTTTTCACAAAAAAATGGAGTTATGTTCTACAGACAAATTCTTAAATAGGCAGGAGTCCACTGGATAAAGACATTGGATTTGGGATGAACGTAGCCTGTAGATCTGATTGTTTGTGAATGAATTTGTTCACGCAAGTCTCCCATGAAGCCAAATGACAATGTTGATCCATTTTACTTATGATTATCTATTAAAAAAAACAAATATTTTTGGTATCCAGTTCAATATCACGGTTCTTACTCCATACTGCTTGACTTTGCCTGTGTTTACCATTGCAATTGCTAGAACAGTAAATAAGAAAAGTGGCTTTGCTTTTCTTTTCAAAGGAACCAGGGAAAGGCATTGATGCCTGTTAATTAACTTCTGTAATTGCAAAAATCCCCTATCTGTTCTAGCTGAATTATTTTCTTCTCATAAACTAATCAGTTTAATCGGCTAATTGCTTCTGGCCTCTTCTGGTAAACACAATATGTTGAGGTTTTGCTGTGTCAGTGGCCCCCATATTCAACTATTCAAGCACAACAGAAAACGCTTTCCAGTTTTAAGACCAAATTACATATTAAGAAACTTAAAAAAAATGGATGCAAGGATCTCTCTCTTTGACTTTTCCTCCCAAACGAAGCCTTCTGCTGAAAAATGTTTCTGAATTGCAGCTTTTTCAACCAATAATATTTTCCCATTTAGTCTCTAGCAGGTTTGTCACCATGGAAACAGTCATGTGCACGTTAAGAATATTAATGTGGCAGTAGGCTATCATCACAGTGCAGATGAGTTTCCATTTTAACACTTGACGACTCGGACAATGAAATGAGACAGTAGGACCCGTCTTAAGTATTTTGTTTTCAATAACAAATAATCGAATGCAATCCAGTTTTCTTGAAAATAAATTAAATACATCATCTTTTCATCAATACTATGGCACAAATGAGACGGTAATAGCAACATCAGTTGCCACCTACTCTTGGTTTCATCAGCCTAATGCTCTTTGTGGATTCACTTGACTGCGTTTACACAAAATGCTGACTGGAAACTGAGAGTATTTTCAGATGCTGTGTGGGAAAAAGCTCCACATTTACAAAGCACATTAAATCTGCTGCAGTTGTAATGCGAGGGCACTAGGTGGCGCTGTGATTATAACGTAGTTGAAACATGCTTGCGCTCTGACCCTTAGCTTCCAAGTCGCTAGCTTTCACATTGTTTAGAAAACAATAATTAGTTTCTGATGAACCAAATGTTAATGTCACATATAAATGTCTTATCAGAAGTTGTGAACAGGCTAAGTGTCACACGCAGCACAGTGCTGTCCACCATTGTTTTTGTTAACATCCTGTGTGCTTTTACACCTGCGGGTTACTTCACACCTCCTGCCTGTTTGTGGATTTTTTTCATAGAGCGCATCTAAAATATTTGAATGAAAATACATGCTGGGAGGCTGAAATAGCTAGACACTGTGCTATTGGCTGGCATTTCCAAACCAATCGTGGATCGCCAACTATTTTTCCTTGATGATGAATGGCTGCAACTCTTAAGAGCGGATCTAACAAAGAGATGATGATGGTTTCCATGATGGTGTATTAGTTCACGCTAAGGTATATTCAGTGTTTGAACTACTAAAACAGGCAGTTATAAGTGTTTTTAGAGGGCCTCTCTAGAATTCACACTGTAAGCAAAGGCATGCTTTTATACTGAGCTAACCCTAATACTATAGGGTTAGCTCCACTGTCGCATACCTGCTTCAATAAAAATCAGCCTTCAAAACTCCTTACTGCACCAAAACAGAACTGGAGTAAAGGCTGCAAATGATGGTAGACTAAGTGCTGGTTTGTTCCACTTCAGCACCACTGAGGCTATTAATGTGATTTGCAGATGTACAATGTGATAAGTCACTAAATGATTATTATTAAGTCTGGAGGAAAAATTTGTCTGCACCAAGCTCCGATGTTTGTTCATGAAAGTAAAATCATTTCCATTAAGCAAATTAAAGAAGTTTGCATAAACTGTTCACTGATGCATTTTTAATTAAAATAGCCTCCTCTACTTAACATGATGAGACCAGAGGGCACAGCCCAGACATTTAGTAGAAGCCAGAATGAAGAGTTAAAGTCCAGCCACCGTGTACTCTGTTCAGTCTGACGTACGACATGCTTCTCTAGGAGATACTGTCCTGTTTTACCAATGTTTACATGTGTCGTACTTCAGGGTGATTCAGTAATCCCGTGTGATTCACTGTGATTCGCCGTGGTTCAATATGGATGGAACATTTTCCAGCAGGATGATGACAAAAGTTTTTAATTATGGAGGACAAGCTGTTGTAGTGAGCCTGACAGAGTTTCAAGTTATTCTCTCATTCATTGTTTTGCTGCCTACTTCCCGTCATATAGTTAGAGGTAGGGAATGGAAATTGCTGTGAAATGCTAAATCTGCTAGGTTTTATAAAAATATATTAGCAATGAATAAATTATGTGAATGTAGGATCATTTGCTCAAAACGTAGGATGTCTCCCGATACAAAAGGCTGGGAAGAACTGGTTAAGATCCAACTTGAAAGGAAGTCCTTGGGGTTCCAGTTCAAGTCTGGGTCTCCTGTTTCTGTCTGTATGCTGCCACCTGCTCTCGTCTCATTGTTTTTGGCTGAGATGTTTGTGTTTGAAATGTAGGAAGAACAGAGAGTGAGTAATAAAGGTCTGCGT
Organism: Phalloptychus januarius; assembly: GCA_902982915.1. Lineage (NCBI taxonomy): Eukaryota > Metazoa > Chordata > Actinopteri > Cyprinodontiformes > Poeciliidae > Phalloptychus > Phalloptychus januarius. Next base: position 15,835,575 of record CADWAE010000481.1, read on the forward strand.
GGTGGAGATAACAATGCACAGAGACGATCGATCTGGGGATGGTGTTTGATTCCAGTCTTTTCACTAAAACGGCACAAATCCAAAGTTGAAGATTTGTGGACAGTTTCCCAGCCAGCACACCTAGGTGGGCACCATATGGGGAAAAGGAGGGCAGACATGCCTACATGGCAGTGGCCCTACACGGGCAAATTCACCATCCTTCAAATGTGAGACAGGAAATCTCACAAAACCTCTCAAGACCAAATGTGAGTTCAGAATAAACAAACATGGCCGACCGGGGAGAAGCAGTGGCGATAGTTTGTGGTCTTTAACAGAAAAAAAAGTGTTACAATGGAGAGAAAAAGACTCCAAAGCTGCAATATTCTTAGGCGAAGGTCCCTTCTTTCTATTAGCATTGTTAACATATTAACTTATACACTTAACTTTTCTGACTTTACTTGGAGCCCTTATTGGGCAGCTTAAAAAAGGGAATCTCACGCCATAAAATGCGCCTCTGACATTTCCTACGTGATTGGAAAATGTGAAAACTGATTTTTAAATTGAGGGGTTAATTTCTTATCAAGTTTCTTCTTGTATTCATGCCTTCCACTTAACGTCCTTATCTACTGATGTTAGCCATTTTTTGACAAAACTGTATCGGTCAGATAAGTGAAATTTGGTCAATCTTAACCAGATTTAATTTACGCCCCATTGTTGTGCGTGTGTGTAGGTGTGTGTGTGTGTCTGGAGGTGGTTTGGTCATGTATTTGTTTGGACATGTGATAATGGTGATTTCTGGAAAAAAAAGGGTGCTACAGAAACAAAGCTCACCTAGGTGTTTAAAAGTGGAAGTAAACCAGGAAAACAACATGGGTGAGATGAGTTGACAGGGGAAGAGCGTTAATGAGGGGACGGGGCAGATCCAACTCCTCCTGTTCTGACGCGGGATCCCGCTCACACTTCGCCACATACACAAAAAGTGCAACTCAGCAAAGTTTCTAATAAAAGCTGAGTGTGTGGGCTGGCTCTGTAACGTAGATCTGAGGAGTCCTGAAACTGTTGGCAAACTGTGGTTTCCCGTCTCCCTGCGACTCCCTGTGATTCGTTAGAGGGCTCCACCACAACGTCGCTCACTACCAGGAAATACTGCCGCTTCCAACAGCTGCTGCTTTACAGCTGGACCACAGTATTCCTGTCTTTACTTTATTGAACACATTTTGCCCTGTCTTTCCGTTAGGTCACGCTCACAAGCTCTCTGAGGCTATCAATGACGACAATTATTTGCTCTCGTTAGTGTGATGCATCGCTTTGATACTTTCACGCCGCAGAGCAAGAGATAATTGGAGCATTCGTATGTGTAATTGCTTCCCTGCACCTTGGGAGATATTTACGGTTTTACAAAGTTTATAGAAAAGCATTGCTGCCTTGCTTTTATTGTGATCTGGTGGTGTAAAATATTCCAGCTGCAGCCTTTTAAATGGAAGCACATTATTGACAGAGCTGGTGGTGTTGGACTGGAGCCACATGTGAAGTATAGAGACGTGTTTCATCTATCCAGGATTTAACACCTGCAGCAATATTAGATCAAATGTCTCATCAGGTCTCCCAGTTGAATGACATTACAATCGTAAATGCTATAAACTCTCATTAAATTGCTCCTAAAACCAAGTGGACCTGCAGTAAATGTGTGATGTCCGATTCGTGCCCTGCCTCACACTTTTTCCAACATTTTTTAAACCAATTAATAGGCCTGTGGTAATAAACAATAAATCAATTAATCGCATGATAAATGAAAGTTATCGACCTCATTTTAATTTATTGGCTTTATCGTTTCTTCCTGCCTTTTTCTCTTTCTATTGAAAACACTGGATGAAAAAAGGCTCAACTCCACTCACCTTCTCATTTCCTGAGCATAATGCCCAGCTCATAATGCCCGGCTGATTGTCGGCCCATTTTCAAAACCTGAGAGGCCACACACTAGCCGACAGAAATCCTACGTATAACGGGTTTGATCGAGCCGTTTATCAACTATAATTTTATAAACCTGGGCTTAAGGGAGGATGAACTATTGCATCAGGTGGTCAGATATGCCCGTCTTCTCTATTTAAATCTAATAATTATTGAAGGGCGCTATAGTATGCAGACTTCATAATCTGTACTCGTTTGGTTGAATGTAGTTTTTATTTCCACTTTGGTTTTATGTTGTTTAGTTTTTATTCAAGTGCATTTTTTTTGTTTGTGTTTGCAATCATTTTTGAGACAGTTAATGGCTCAGCAAGATTTGTTATGGCGACAGGCCTACCAGTAAACGCCGGAGCATGCCGTTTATCCTCTGACGTCTCTCAGGAATAAACAGCGAAGCCGTTTTTTGGTGTTGTGAAGCAGGGCAATTATTGCTCTACCTTCGCTGGATTGGATTTGGGATTGAACTTAATGGTGAGCTAATTCAGTATATATATATATATATATATATATATATTATATATTTTTAATGTGTCTTTTACAGGCAATCATAAACTGAGCCAGCAGGGCTGCTGCTGTTCACCAGCTTTAATGGCATTAGATGCTGAAGGCAAAGCTTGTTTCCTGGGGTCTCTGGAGCCAGACCCCCCCCCTTCCCCCCCTCTCCCTGTCAGAGGAAAGCAAACACCTCAAGCTGTAGGTTGTGTTAAGTAAGATTGAAAGGATAGAATGGGCTTAAAATAGCGTTTCTACCAGAAAGGTAATAATTGATCAGTCAGATAAAAAAAGATTGTAATCACGGGTTGTAATTGTGCAAATATACTTTTTGTTCCACGATAGCCTGGGGGTAAAAAATCTCTCTGTAACGGTTGGCTTTTGCAAATGGTGACCTGTAACGCCGACCCGAAGGTAAAAGGCTAAATAGTTTGTGTCCAGGATGTGTGGGGTTTTCAAAAATGTTGATGGAAAAAAATGTTAGGGTTGATTCTTATTCTTATCCACAAACCGGATCTTGTCTTCCTTCGGGCACAGAGAAGCTCACCACTGTCCCTCCTCAGATCGCAAACTTCGGAGAGAAGCCTCCGTTTGTTCTGAGCGAAGTTGTTTCGCACCTGTTCAGCACGGCTGTGGTGCAAAGCTTTCCTCTGCTGTTTAAAGGGGAGGAATTCTAAAAATACCATCTGGGGAAAGCTGGCTGGATACAGCTAGGAGGCAGGGGAAACGAGGCAGCGCCGGGAAATTGGCTGCTTGGGTATTCTATCAGACCCAAAAGGGAATGTTTGTCATGAAGTCGCCTGCTTGAGGTTTTCATGGCTGTTTACAAAGCGAAGGGGGGCTGTATATTTAGCTGCCATGATTCATGCTCAGCAGATTGCAAGGCTACAAAACACAGCAGGATTTTTTTTTTCGTCATTGTAGTGGGTCCATCTTGTATTAGCTTAATATTATTCAGATTATCAGTAGTTAGTAACTGTAAATACTGATTTCAGCTGATTCCAATCAGGGATGCACTGATCCACTTCTTTCACTTCTGATACCGATGCAGATATCTGAGGTCCAGTGTGCCGTTCTGAAAAACAGCCGAATTGACTTAAAACATTTCTTTTTTTTAAACAGATAGAAGTTGAGTGAATTTCAAATTTATTTGATAACTCTGCACCAGCACATCACACTGAAATCCTCCAATAGCTTCATCAAACATGGGCAATTCAAATTCAGTTCAGATTCGAAAATACTTTATTGATCCCAAATGGAAATTAAATGTCGTCGTAACTCATATTAATTCAGAATTCTTCAGAGAGTCACTGTAGATGTTGATTTGCTGTGGGCAGGAAAAATATCCTGTAGCAGTCTACATCGCAGCAAATTTAAAGAAGCCTCTGACTATAGATGCTCTGGTTTTCCAAAACGGACTCATAAAGAGGACGGTCAGGGTTGTCTATCAATTAAAAAACAAAATTTAATAAAAACACAACTGTAATATGTTCAGTCAGTGGAATTAGGAATAGCTGTTGGGCTGTTGGGTTGGCTTGTGACGAAGCCCGTCCAGCTCGATGAGAGGCGGCCTTTGTTTTCCCTGACACACAGCAGCTTCTTTCAGCCTCTGTGCCAGTCTCAAAGCCTCCCTCTCACAGTTGACCCTCCCCGCCCCCCTTTCTTGTAATTCAGCCGCTAACGAGCCACTCAGAAAGGCTTTTATTGGAAACGACAACAGTAAAAACGGCCCGACGCCGGCCGGAGAAACTGTTGTTTAACTCCAGTGAGCAACAAATTGGATAACTAGGGAGTTCCGTTCACCTCGGTAAAGATTTATCGTTGTTTTTTTTTTTTCTTACACACTGTGCGGTTGAGCGAATATAACTGCATTATCCAGACTGCCATCAAGCAGCGGCTCATTTCATGGCGCATGTCCTGTGTGGTCTCTGCATACTCCAGTTGCTTCTGACTTTGGCATTTCGACCAGAATTGTGTCGTGCGATTTGCAATGCATGGCATACCGTGGCAGTGGATACAAGCTGTGTTCACGTGCAGAGCATTACATTTCAAAGAAATTACACGAAAGGATCTGCTGATGTTGTTATTTGCTCTTGAAGCCCCGCAGATTGCATTGAGTCAGTGGAGAGTTGCAGCAATCCCTCTTTTTTTACAGCAATCCCTCGTGTTTTTCATACAGGAAGAAACCTGCAGCAGAAGCAGAACCTTACTCAGTGTGATCAACATATTATTATAATAGAAATTAGTTTCAAATTCCCGACATCAGATTCTTTGCTTGCACTCAAAGGAGGCGCTTTGCTGTGACCCTAATACAGACACTAAATCATGTAATTACTCACCTCAGTGACTCTTACTTGGTGACCAACAGTCAAAGCCGTGATCTACCTAAACAAAGCAAACAAATGCTTTGGCCTTCTCGAAAAATGGAAGCTTTCCTCTTTAAAAAAAAAAAACCGCAGAGCAGAACCAGTAGACCTGAGAGGTCTGGAAGGTAATACAACAGCAGATCTTTAGCAACAGCAGTGCAACAGGTTTTCTTCTCAAACAACAATAAACCTAAGCTGCTTCCACGTTCTAGAGGCTGTTCCTGTGCTCTGCAGTGAGCCTGAGCAAAAGTGTGCAGAAAACACTAATTTCTTCTGTGGGTCAGTTTTTAATTGCAGACCAATCACAGGATCACCGTGTTCCATCACCCCTGCTGCTAATGCATATCTGCTTTTCTCCTCCACTGCCCATCTGTCTGGCTCTCTTCAGCCTGCTTCCTCCCGCTGCCCCAACTCTGTTATTTCAGCTATTTCGAAATGTGCGCCCACTTAAGTAGAGCGTGCTTTGCGTTAAAAGCCGTGTTTGTGGCGAGAACAAAAGCGTTAAGTTGGGTTGGAAGTTGCTATTCGCTGCACTGGAACGACCCGCAGTTAAACAAAAGACTCGCTCGGATTATATTTCGGAACAAGGCGGCGTGAAATCAGAGATGTGATGCGTCGCCTCCAAAATAGCAACACAAACCCGATCGTTCCCAATCGGCAGCCCCTGCTATGTATTTTCTTCCGGAAAGCAATCATTCTTCCAAGGTTTTCATTTGGATGCTGAATAATTGATTTGGCACATACTCACGGTTTGTGCATACGCTGTGCGTTTGATCAACACAAAATATTAATACCGCTACAAGCTATTTAAAGTTAAAATGAAGATCTTATTACACAGAGAAATAAGCGGTCACAGTGCAAAGTAACCCGCCTTCAAAGTGCATTTATTCACAAAATGGATCACAATTATGCACCTAAATAATATATGAGGGAGGTAAATACATATGCTCTGGTAAATATTTGATATTTGGTAGATAAGAAGGAAGCAATGAGCTAAGCAGTTTTTTTGCAACATTAGGGACTGGTTTCGCTATGAGCCACTATAAATAATTACTTACAGCAATTATTAGCAAAATTAGTAATTTAGATGAAAATTACCACCTGATTATCTCAAATTGTTCAATCTCAGTTATTGTCTGTAAATATGTGCTGATAAGGCTCAGGTATTGAAATAACAACAAACGAAGGGACATTTTTTTGAACAGCCAGATATTACACACATACAATACGTAGTTCTTGACCAGACATGTGTAACATATACATGTGTTGAATAAAAACAAACAACTTCTTATTGTGTTCACATTTGATAAGCTGAAGTATTTTAGATGTTGAAGTAATGAATATTGTTCTCAATGGCCTAACTAAAAGAAAAGTGTGTTTTCTTGTTTGCTTTTTTTCTGCTCCTATTATTCTTTCAAAACATCTATTTAATGAAGTGGAAGATTTCAGCATCTGTCTGCTGTCTCAGAGAACATTGTGCGACATTTCGAAAGTAGTTTTTCACGCATATTTGAAAACGGTCAAATTTTCACAGGTAAAAAAACTAAAACAGAGACATGAGACAAACAAATGTTCATATGTTCATGGAACCTATTTTGATGTTCCGAACTGTTCGATATCTGCTTTTCTTCACAGTATCTGTCCGAAAAAACATCGCATGTTTGTAAAAACGCATCCTACTCAACACACACGGTTATGCCTTTCTCCTGCCTACAATGATAAACTAATGCTAGCATGTTCAAGGTGCATTTTGATATGACTTGTTGATGCTTTCCCTGAACTCCGAGGCTATATGGGGACATGGGAGCACAGTGTTCAGTAAGTGAAAACCAATCAGATTGTCAAGAAAAAGTCAGATTTTCTTAGATTAACAAAATACATGATGCAGTTAAAAGCAAGTTTCTGGGAGATCAGTTCAGTGAAGGATAGTTAACGATGACTGGCACCTCAGTCTGATTTATCGGTTTGGATGTGGACATCCCTAGAAAAAGTACGTACTGCAATTCCTCTAATAAATAAATTCCGGATTGGTGAAAATTTGTACATTTATAGTCAGTGTTTCTGTGTACGGATATATTTCATGTTCTTTTCTATATTCTGAAAGAGGTTAGAGTTAGTTCAGATTAGCACTTTTTCTTTTTAGCAAGTCAGAAACCGTTTGCTATTGTGCTCACATGTTTTAAACTTTGTCAATTAGCTTTGCATGTCTGAAATAGACGTGGGCTCCAAAGCGATTAGCCGTCAACCATTTGGTCTGCGTGGAAGACGGCCGTGTAATAGACATCCACAAATTACTGAACAGATTTTAAAATATCATAAAAACCCTTAGAAAATATGCAAAGTCGAAAGTCGGCTAACGTGAAGGAAAAAAAATTGTGAAAATGAGTAGGATGATCCAGCTCTAATGATGCTCCAGTGTTGATTTTAGGAAAGTAAGCCCCGGTATTTTAACAGCTCTGATAACACCTGAATCAGCTCTGATCTCTTCCTCTCTTTCTCATTCTCTGCCAGGCAGTCCCAAGTCCCAGAAATAGCAGCACTGGTGTATGAGTCATGTTTTTGAGCCACACACAGATATATATATATGGAGCCTATAATAAGTGGCAAATAAAGGGAACTCTTAAAGATGGGCAGAAAAAGGCAGGGCTGTTATCTGGGACGTCCCGACCTATATTATTCCTTAAGACAAATTCGCCTGCAGTAGAAGCCATGGACCAAAGCCAGTCCCGTTGAAAAAGCTTCTCCGTTCCCAGAAGACTCTTTGCGGTTTCTTTCATCTTCTGGCCAATCTTTTGCTTCAGTCTTTCTTCTCCTGGCTTTCAATATTCCATTCATCCTTCATCTCCATTTTCCTACTCCATAAGCCTGCCTCTATGATCTTCTGTCACCATTAACCCATTTATCATCTGCAGGCCCTCGTTCTACTTTTTCTTAATGTTTGCCATCCCAGACGCCAGCTGCTCTTATTCTCTAACCTCTGTCCAAACATTCACCTGCACCTCTGCAGAAGAGAAGATTATTTTTATTTTTATTATCTCAGATGCAAAACGTGCTTTAACATCAACCTGCCAGTTGGACTAGAGATGAAAATTTGCCACCTGGCTATAATATCATGTATTTGCATATAAACGCTGGTTAAAACATATTGTCCAATTTTTTAAAAGAAAACTTTAACTTAAATTTATTATTATAATAAATTAAGCCAAAATTGTGCAATTTTGCTCTAAATCTATTGATCTTTCAGCAGATGCTCTTTTTTCAGTCTGTAGTTACCAATTAATTGATTTGTAAATTAGCTGATAAATATTTGCGATTAATCACAACTTATTGTTTAGTTTGATTAATCGTGACTGACCACAATTTATTCCAATTAATCACGATTACTCACAATTAATCCAATAAAGTGTTTCCACCCTATTTTGATGTTCTTTAAAGCATCACATCTTCCAACACCTACAGCTCACCTCTTCATTAACTGTTTTCCTGGATCATCCCTCCTTCACCCAAGCAGCACGTATAACTGAACCCTCCCCTACAACCTCAAACATCCTCCTTCCTCCCTCTGGTTCAGCCCCCACTTTGCTTCTTCTTCCCTTCCCCGGCTGTAGCGTACCCCTCTTCCCATTTGAATCTTTCCCCGGCCCCTTTCGCCCGATGGAGGTCAGCCCAGTCTGTTTCAGCTGGGAGAGGCGACAGGGGGCGGAAGGGAAGGTGAACCGCTTTCAATGGCCGTTGCTCCGCTATGTGCTGGACTAGGAGAGGAGAAGAGGGAGGAGAAAGGAAAGCGAGGGGAGGACAGCGCGATAGAGAGAGAGCCGGATAGAAGCAGAGGAAGAACCAGCGAGAAAGAGAGAGAGAGAAGGGTCCGGCGCTCGCTCGCAGCTCGTATCGCTGGCTGGCTGGCTTGCCCGCTCGCCGTTGACGAATGAGCTGTCTACCCACGGGGCTGGGAAACGGCAGCTTGTGACAAGCTGGGGGAGAGAGGAACATGAATGTAATGCGCACCTTGCCTCGTTTGCTTTCAGATACCGGCCAGAAGAAGACTCCAGAAAAGAAGGATGGGAGGCGCATGTCGTTCCAGAGACCCAAAGGGACCATCGAATATTCTGTGAGTAACGTGCAGAAAACTCGGAGCGCTGCGTGTTGATGTACCTCCTGTCTTCCTTTTGCCTTTTTTGTGCAGCAGCAGTAACAGCAGCTGCTGCTGGTTTCTGCAGCTTTGAGCGACTCCAGCAGTGTCAAGCATGCAGCAAGAAATATGCAGGAACTGTCTGACAGGAAGTATTTTATAGATTCTCGTTGCCTAACACGTGTGCCTCATTCCTGAACTGTTTACATAAAGAGGTGTGTGTGTACATGTGTGTAAACAAGGCTTAGAACGTGCGTCCTGTTCAGCAAGGTGACGTTCATCTCCATTGTGCATGTTGATGTTTGGGAAGGAGACGGAGACGGTGTGGTGGGTTTGGGGAGGAATTGTGACAGTTCGGTCGGGTCTTCCAGCTGGACCTGGAGCAGGGCGCACAGACAGGAAGCGCTGGCGGGACGCACATTTGTTTTTCTACTCACTCCCCTGGGCGGCACAGCGGCAAACATTCCACCACAGAGATCGCTTGGTCTCGCGAATGACCTTCCAACTGCGTTGTCATTTCTATTGATTTAGCTGTTGTGTGGCAAAAGGGGAGGGAGGAGTTAGAGAGAGGGAGGACTCCTGTTCCCAGGCATGAACTGAAAAAAGAGCTCTCTCTCTGCTTCCACCTTCCCTGCTTATGTTCTTCAAATGACCCTCAAATCCAGCTGCAGTCAGATGGCATTTTCCCACCTCTTTTCTCCGTGGCAACCGCCGAGAGTGGCAGCGGCGCGTCTCCGCAGAGCGAAAAGACAAGAGGAACGAAGGAAGGAGGCAAAGAAGGAAGAGAGTCAAAGAAGGAAGGGAGGGAGCATTGGGGTTGTGTTGTTGTCACTCCGGCTTCCGTTAAATCCCTAAAATCGACCCAGCAGCACCTCCACCTTCCACCACCCTGCCAAGCCTGTCAGTCATTCCCCAGTCCCGCTGATTGACACCCTCCTTGTTTCCTTGCCAGGGTTCCAACAGCCTCCACCATTCCGGCACATTTCCTTCACTCTCAACTCTGACTCACATCCCCGACACACGCAGGGCAGCAGAGTCTGCCGGATGGACAGAAACGCTGATGACTGGCAAACATAAGGGAGAGGCCAGAATTCATATGGCATACTAATCCCGTTCTTGTCGGCCGTCGCTCTCCGTCTCCACCCACCCCCGTGTTGCCCTCCTCTAGATTACTGGTATTGTGATGGTTGGATGGATGGATGGAGCTCCGCCAATGATTTCGTTCCTGCGACTTGACACGCTGCTGCGGCAGCACGCGATGTGAAGGTGTGCTCAGGGTATGACCGAGTCCCATTGATCGAGGAATGGCTTTATCTAAAACTCATCTCCTGCAAAGGAGGGGGTCGTGGGGGCATGGGGGCGACTGCCGCCGCTGCCGCCAACGTTTCCTGATTTTGCTCGACAGCAGATAAGTTTATAAATAACGCCTGGCGTCCACAGGAAAAAGGAGAATTTCCTCTTGTGGCTGCCTTATCAATGCCATCTCCCTCCATTCCCCCTCTCTATCGCTGCTTTACCTCACATGGCGGCTTTTCTTTCGCTGGCGTTTTTTTTTTTTTTGTATTGAGAAATAACCTGTGCAGCTGCATCCTATCTGCGTAGACACTGATAACGCCAGTTCATTCAGCTCTGTCCGAGCTATTGACTGACCTCCATCCAATTAAAGAGCGTTTAAAGTGTTGAGGAACAACCCGGATTTGTTCCCTGACAGAGTTCCGTCACACCATGGAGGCTTTAGGCTCCCGTTGGTGATTTGGATCGCCCACAGCGCTCCAAATTGACTCGTACTGTATGAGGACAAGCTGGGGCTTAGTGTATGTGTTCAAAGCCAGAACGCTTTTATTAGTTTAATATACAATGAAAGTTCTACATTGTTTTAACAGAGTTGGCCTTACAGGAAGACCAGGCCTCAACCCTGGTCTGTGTGGTCTTAGCCTAGACATTGCCTTAAGCTGTCTACCCAATTCCACTCGATTTTCATGTCCCTTCAGTGCTTCATCTGGGAATTCTCCCATTGAACTCAATTTCTCATGATGATTTTTCATCCGGGCCAATCAACAAACAGAAGGAGCAGAATAAGCATCATAGCATAACTTTCTTCACGACCAAGCTGGCACATTACAAACATTACAGCCAAATGTTAGCGATTAGGTAAAATGAGATCTAGTTGTTTAAAACTGGAGCATTGCCTGCTTTAATTAACCTCTAGTTAATTTGCCTAGAAAGTCCTGTTCTAGGCAAATGAACGGTTTGGATGCATAATCGAAGTCTGATATGGAACAAAAAAGCAAACGTTAATCCACCTACAGACCTAGATCTCGGTTCGGTTGCAGAAAACTCTGGCGATGTTCAAATGCATATGTAAACTCTAAGTAGAAAGGAGACTGCTCCAAAGCAGGAAATGCAAGGGGCAAGGGATTCGAGTTAAACAAGCGTGTGAGTCTAGTGCTATGGGAAGAAATGACTCGTGGTCTTTTACCAAAACACAAAAGAGAAATCCTACAACTGTTAAAATCCAATGCCACTCTATTTTTATTATTTTTGTTTGTGATGACAAAAATTGCATTCTGTGTCTTCTGTAGAGGTTTTTGTGTCATTTCCCTCAATGGTTCTTGGTCCAGCGCTCCCACAGGCGAGGAGGGGTGGCATGCTTTTCAAAGCCTTTGGTTCATTGTCTCAATGCAGTAGGAAAGCAAACTTCACCAACTGAAAATGTAACAAATTTTGCAATTTTGGTTGCCAATGGAACTGACTGAAAACACCCTCTATCTGAGGCAGATGCCTGCCCTTCATTTATGAATCGACCAAAATGGCAAAATCTTATATTTTTTTTAACTTTTATTGACTTTTTAAAAATCATTCTTACTCTTCAATGGTACAGGGTCTTCTTCCAACAACAACAACTTTGACATTATAGAGTATTGTAGTTTACAGAATCTCGTAGCATCTAGGTATGATGCTACATCCCACCAGTTGTATTTTTGAGTTATGAAACATTCAGCTACCTGTCCAGACCACTCAGTCTGAAAATATTGCTGCATTTCCAAATGCCTGCTTCATGTCACACATGAGTGTTTGAAGTTGAATTGTTTCCTATTCAGTGACTTCTACTTCTGTGTGAATATTCAGTATTTTTCCACCAATCTGAAAACCCAAGCCACTCTAAACAAACAGATCTTTGGGATTAGTTTAAATCCAAAGATCACATAATTTTGTAAAGAAAGTTTAGACTATTCTATCCATGCCACAGTGCCTTGAGTTGAGCTTTCATTTTTGTTCAGATCAGGCTAAAAAGTCAAAGTGGCTGCATCAACTTCAAATGTAATATTTTCTGAACTGTTGTACGTTCAGTTGAAACTTTGTTGCACAAAGCTTTCTTCTGTCATGCCTTTGTACAAACGCTGTTATTCAAAACTCAACTATCCTGAGTCTTGTATGCTCAGATTTAGAAAACAAACTACTTTTTAGATTAAAGCCTATTAGACCACTACCTGGGCATTTGATTTTTACACCCTCTAAGGCTCCTAAATCAAATCTGGGAGACTATCAGCAAAATAACCAGAAGCATTGGGAAAACCTCAAAGACATCATCAGTGTTGCAGTGATCTGTAATTATTTTAGAAGGTTGAATAGCATGATTCTCTATAACTCAGAGTTCCGGATACCAAAGTTTTAGTTGGTTGCAGAAAGAAGAGAACAACTGTGTTATTTCCCAGAAAACAGAATCTCTCTTCAAAGACTAGTTAGTGCACTGAGTTTTTCAGCCCCATTAGCAGCACGTCCACAGGGATCCCAGGGTCAGTCGGTCACTTGTTCATTTGAGAAGTCAGTCGGTCATTTCTTCGCATGGTCCAGACTGTTGGATCAATGTAACAATTGCAAAGGAAATAGTCCAGAGAATGAGTTCAGATGAGCAGTGATCCTTTTCATATGACTCTTTATTCTTTACACCAAGCAGAATAAAGTTGCCAGCATTACCTCAATAAATTTCACAGGTTTTCCAGGTTCCCACAGGTTATGTCCTGTTTACTTAGGTGGTTTCTCGTTTCCACAGTTGCTGACATTTATGCATTTGTATAAAATGTATCAACTACTAGGCGGTGTTGAATCATAGCCAAGACAAACACTTAGGGTAAACCTGCATGTTAATGTTGATGCCTGCCTTGTTACTGTAGGCAAAATGATGCTAAAAACACAAGTATTCTTTCTAGTTTCTAGAGTAAATGTCTTTCACTTATAACATGGGAAATATGGGAAAAAAATTATTGTTGTATGTGAAAAAATCTGCCAATGGATTTATCAATATTTTTTTTTGGTTAAAAATACTTGGTGGAATTACTATGAAGATGAGTAAATGGATTTTAAATGAGTTAAATTGGAATGCGATTAAAAAAAACTACAAATCTCCCAACTTTGTCTGTACTAGTGAAACCGAAGCAAAAACTGAGCTTGAGTATTAACAGTAGATTTCTGTGTAGCTTTGATAGAAAACTAATATTGCGGGTTTTTTTATATGAATAAACTCAACCTGTAAACTGGAGAACATGTCAATAGATGATTGAGAGATAAACAGTGTTAATACTGTAGACTAGAAATTCACTTTAAATTTAATTTACAGTGAATACATTTTATTTATGTTTTAGAAAACAATGAATCCAACACGGAGTTGGTGTTTTGATGTCTGTGTCATATTGGAGCTCTTTTGTGGTTGTGGGTTTTAGTGCTATAAGGTTCACGGGTTTCTGACTGGGAAACTTGGGTTTTCGAAGAAGCAGGTTAGAGCCTGACACAAAGGAGAATCCTTGAGGACTTGGAAGTGAGACAGCAACATTTCTCCTTGAAGTGGATGGAATAATGTCACTTGCTCCCATGTCACTTGTAGCAGCTCTAAATTTAGGCCTGCAAATGATCAGCAAGGGTATAGTTGCACACAATGCACATACCATTCGGTAGTAACGACAAAGTCACCATGGCAACTGTCATGCTAAAGCTGGGCCTTATCCTTCGGTATAAGACGTAGAGTGATGGCTTGAGGTGGGATTATGAGGTGGATTCACCCTGAAATCAAGTTTTATTTCAAGTTTTTTTTCTTTTATTTCATCTCCAACTCTTCCCAATGTTGATGTGTTCATATTTATTTTCAATCTAATCCAAAAAAAAAAAAGGCAATTCAATGACCTCAGCCTAAAAAAGGGACCACATGTAAAAGTAGGCAGCCAGTAGCTTAACTGCACTGGTCACAATTAAATGTGTGGATCTGTGATTACATCACATTTCCCACGTTGACCATTTACATTAACGCTCAAAGTGCTTTCCTCATGTTCCGCGCTCAATGTCATGAGAAGACAGAAGCGGACTGTTTAACGGTGTTATTAGACTGGTCATTCGTCCAAACTGCCTTTGTCGTATCAGTGTCCGCCCTCATTGGACGTGGTGGCCATTATCCGGATGTCAGTCACCTTCAAGCTAGCTGCCAACCTCGCCCTTCTCTACACAAGGAGGGCGTCACCTCAACGGAAAGAGAACAGATTGTTGTACCCTGAGATAAATAATGAGCCATATTGATCCAGAGGATAGGACGATAAGGTCCACCAGACATTAGTAACCGTAACCATGCTTTGCCTCCTTCCCACGTCCTTCTGTCAATGTGTCAATGACAGGTCTTTATCAGTAGCTCATGTTTGCATGTCCGCTGTCCCCTGCCACTTAATATGGTTACAGATGGATCCTCTTTCAGTACAACGAATGGTTGCATCTCTAAAGTTTTAGAGCAGCCAGATATACACGTATCAGCTGCCATGACACCTCTGTGATGGAGCAAGCTAGGGGCATTACTTAATGGTTCATCTGTACGAAGGGATTAATTAAGCCTAACAAGCAATTGTAAATAAACTATTTGAAGTGATCTGTGTGCAAGCATCAGCCAGACATCTTGCTTTGTCACTGTTTATTTTATTAAACCCCAGATGTTTTACACAAGGCATGCTAGAACAGAAGCCAGGGGTTCAAAGCAGTCATTAGACATTAAGTTATGGCCTTGTTTGGCTGAATTTAGCCAAATATGAATAGTTCATATTTTGATTTTTTTAGATATAAAAAAAGAAAGTCTTCTCTGCTCTCTTGACAAAGGAAAAAGCAGTGAAATGTCTGTGCAATTGTACAAAGCAGCATCAAACCAACACCTTGATGATTCAGTCCTAGCACCTGCCATCTATTATACACAATTGGACCAACTCTAAATAAATTTCAGCTTTTTTAGTAGGATTTCATTGACATTTGCTCAACCTTTAGCTGTAGCCTCATTTCTATTGAGTAGTACAGCCTCGGTCTGTGCAGTTTGACACTCTACTTTGTCTGTTTCTATTACAACAGTGGCCCATACTACTGACCCATACCACAACATTTCTGGGCCCCCTTCATTCCTAGGTCGTAGGACAATAGCATGGGACAGTTAGGGCGGAGCAACTGGGATCACAGAATACAGTCCACTGATTGTGGTATAAAGAAACATCACTGATTGTGATGAACACAAAACACACTAGTGCGTCACGTTTGTCTGCGCAGTAGCATTTGGGTTTAACCCCACCTGCCCTGGGAGACTCCAAGTGTTCATGAAAACCCTCTTTTCAATACGGAGGTCCATAAAATTGTGTACTGAACCTCAGCGACCTCACAGATGCTGATGTAGTGAGACTGAATGTCGAAACTGAATCAAAAGTTAATTTTAGTGAAAGAAAAACACTTTTTACTGTTTTTTCCACAGTTTTACCTCTTACAGGCCATAAATGTCACCTTAATGGTTTCCTTCACAAAAACCTGGCATTTTTACGGCAGTATGTAGATTTTATTTTTCTGTCCTCCTTTATGTAAGACAGCAGTAAATGGCACCTAGGAAGAATCTATGCTCAGCTGACACACCAGGATGAAAGGCTTTAGCACAAAAGGAGCCTGATTAATTCTTTATCCTCCTCACTTAAATAAACCAACTCATCTTCTCAAATGAGATTTTTCTTTTAAAATGCTGTCCACATACCACGGATGTTGGATAAATTATAATTAATCTACCGATTTATCTAAGCAAGTATGTTATTCCATTTTAATCATTTTCTAAAGTGAGTGTTGCAACAAGAAGCTAGTGGTGAGCCATGTAAGCAAAGGCATTCCAGCTAGATAAGGAAAGTATGAAGGGAACATAGTGTTTACTTCCATCCGTGATGACCCACCCGGCTGAGGATGTGCTGGGACTTGCTGATGGCCGTATTTGGCTCAAGAATGTGTTGTGGCTTGCTGATTACCTAATTGGGAAGAAATATCTGCAATGAATGTCTTCGACCAGTTGTGTCCCCACCCCTTAGTGGTCGAAGGCATTTTGTAATTAGGGCGTCCCCAACTTAATAAAGAGCGAGGAGAGCAGAGACCGATCAGAGTGGAGTCGGAGATTGTAACTGAGAAGATCTCTGAGCACTCTCCTCGTGAGTATAATTGATTACTGACTTTGTGTCTTTCTTTCCTTATGTATCTCAGAATGTCTTAAGGTGTTTAAACCTGACAATGGACATCTCTCAAACATGTTCAGGCCTGGAAATACTCATGGAATGAGACATTTGCTGTTCCATCAGGACCCATCGACGAAATAATTTGAAGGTTTCGGAAGTGCTGAAGTTGATTATCCTGCGTTTTATGACCCTGTTGTAAAAGTACAGGCAAGGAAGTGGCTTGTGTCACAAAGACATCTCTGATCTCCCTGACACCTCTGGTCCTCTTTTCGACAGGATATTTATCAATCCGCTTCATCACTTTTGTCTAAACATACCATAGGGCTCGCTTTACGGCACCAATAAGCTGACAAGTCTTGTAGTGCATCACTACTGTCAGAAAGGTGTCTAAGATGAGCAAGTTGTTCATGGTGAGGCGGGAGACTGGGCTGTCACCACATCCTCTTCCTGGGGTGCAGCTTTTGTGGTTTCCTCTTCTGCAGCAAGTTGAAAGACTTGAAGGTGTTTCCGACTTATGTCTTGAACATTCGTTTGCTTGACTCCATTGGCAAAAGGTTGCATGTTGGTGCAGCTGGGAGTACTGTTATTCCCAACTGTTGCTGTTGCACCAAGAAGGTCATGGGGTCGAAACCCGGCCTGTGGTCTTTCTGGTTTGCATGTTCTCATCGTATGTGCAGTACTTCTTTGTGGGTATTCCAGATTTCTTGCGCAATCCAAAGCCATGACTGTTGGTTAATTGGTCTCTCAAAGTTCGTCCTATGTGTTGCCCTGTAATTGAGTGACAGACTGTACGATCAAGGTACTGCCAGGACCAGTATCTTGATAAAACCAGTACCTCTCCAAGACCAGTACCTTGATAAAACCAATACCTCTCCAAGACCAATACCTTGATAGGACCAGTACCTTGCCACTTGCCTCCTTGCGACCAAGTCCAAAGCCATTGACCTCATCCATTTGGTCTTTTCTGAGTTGCAGAGACTTTGCCTGTTTTCACTAACATGTTTGCAGCCTCTATTTATTCTAATTGTCTACTTTGATTGAATCATTGCATTAAATCTTCCCTGATGAGGAAGCAGCATAAATCCAAAGGTAACCGATTACCTCTGAAATATGAGAGATGTTCTCTAATTTGATTTGTTTCCAAGAAAATGATGAAATCAACATTCAGTCGAGCCAGATAATATAATCAGCTTAAAATACCATTGTTATCGCTCGTCTCTGCGTTGGCGCGCCAAGGAAATCTGTCTGACACTCAAAATCAGACATGTGGATATACAGGAGGCAGCATGCGAAAGATGTGATTGATGTTTTTGAAAGGTAAAGGTGCAGCACAGATGTGCATCACTTGCACTTTCTTTACACTGCACTTATTGGGCTTGCAGTTTACCATCCAATCTGTGCTGCACAACCTCTTCTGCATTGTTCATTGTTGGGGTGGACTCTGCTGAGTCAGGGAGATTGAATCCCAGCAGCGTGACCGAGCTCAGCTCTTATTAGTTTGTTCCCCCCAGAGGTCGGCTCCCATCTAAAGTCAGCGAAGCCCACAATAAAGCCTGCGTGAGAATGCCGCGAACTCCCCTGGTTGTCTCCCGTTTGTTGTTTTCGGCCCTCCCACGCTGCTTCAAAGCTCTCTAACCTGAGATTGCATTAGCGCTGATCAGTGACAACACTTTTAACAGTCAATGTTGTATCTGCTGAGATTCAGCCGTTATGGTGTGCAGCTGTTGATTCAAGCCCAAGTCTGTTTTTATGTTATAAAGAGAGTCTCGAGACTCTCCTCCTCCCACTCTTTTAATTGCTCAGTGGTGGAGGATGTTGCCGTCAGTAATTGACCAGAATCGCACGAAACCTTGCTTCGGAAAGCTAATGAGCTGCACTCTGGAGCCAAAACCGGTGACCCAGAGAGGATTCCTGTCACTGTGCTTTTGTGGTGATTCGTCTTTTATGGAGCTTTCCAGCTGGATTTCTGCCATCATTAGCTACTTTCCTTGTATGACTTGCCCGTCAGTTACACTGAGAGTCCTCTCCGAGATGATTTATCAGTGGAGGTGTCACTCCCCTGGATGCTTGGAGAAGTCTCTCCTCATCCGTAGCCTCTTCTTAGGTGGGCGGCCGACGGGATGAATGGGACTGGAATGTCTTAAGAGACTGATGTGCTCCTGAATCCAGTTATGGTTTTAAATTGTTTTACCTTTTGTGTTTAATTTCTCTATAAAAAAAATCTTAGTTTGGATGTTATTTCAGTGTAATAATTTACTTACTGTTAGTTGCTTCATGTTTGGCTTACTCATCATGTCATATTATCTTTGGACGTTTTCAGAGTTTTTGGACATTAGTCAGACTCATTCAGCTGGACTCTGTACTATCCACCCTACTGTCTGACTAGTGACTAGTCGAAAAGGTATTTAAACTACAGATGCACCAATCCGATAATATCTGCCTCGGTTAATATGTAAAAAACAAAAAACACATTTTAAGAAAATGTAACTCATTTCAAAAATACTTTATTGATCCCAGTGGTAAATTAAAGATTTAGATTAAAGATTTTTCTGGATCTGATTGGCTGATGCTGAACTTCAGATATTAGTATCGGAAATGTCTCGGTGCATCCCTAATCTAACCACTGCATATATGAGTGTTTTTCCCTCTTCTTTCTTCAGAATTATACCATAATTCCACAGAAGTGGCCTTAAAGGTGTCATGTGTTTATGCCTCACAAGCTGCGCCTTTGTTTTTAGCTTAACTTCCCGTCTGCTGCCGTCTTGAGACTCTGTGCAACATCTTCCTGGAAACTATTTCCCATGTCGAAAACTTGGAGAAGTTGTCATTGTTCTGTGTTTTTCGTGGGGATGTTTGCACGAACAAAACCAGCAGAGGCAGTCCCATGACTGCTGCACCAAAGCACACAGTGTCTACATAATCTATGCTAAAAAAATGCACAGCTCAGAGTTTGTCCTGCCAGGCTGGTTATAAGGGCCTCTGTCCCCTGAGTGCACTTTTCTCCCTTACACCACATTTCCTGCACACCCCGGCACTTTCTGACACCATCAGCCTGATTTGGAGGCCAGAATCACCCAGGGGGCACGTTGGATGCTTAACTATTTCAGACACATGAAGCACATCTCTGTTGTCTGCATCCTAACTGGTGGAGACAAGCAGACACACCTGTGTCACTCTGTAGGGTGCTGCAGCTGAGCACAGAATGTAACCCACAACAGCCTGCATGATCTGCTAAATCTCAACTAACAGGAAGTGTTGCGTCCTCCTCTACGGCTTGTTGGATGTGATTCAGGATGATGTGCTTAAGATGAAATAAATACCTCGAGCTGCGCAGAGTAGTAGTCAGATTATCAGCAGAAAAAGAACATTGTGCAGGTTTCTGGAGTAATAATAAAGAAAAATGATGAGAGTAGTTTTCTTGTTTTTTTTTGTAAAAAATGTGGACCATCCGACTTTTCTCAGAGATATATATATATTTCTCAGACACATAGTCCAATCACAGAAACCCACATAGCTTTGACCTTCTGCATTGTTAGCTTGTACATATACAAACAGTATTCCCAACCTCTATATTTTCGTATACACTGAATAAATAAAATTACAGTATATTTTAGCTTGGCGTTAGACAAAAATGGCTGGAAGTAGAAACACATTGTTTTTGCTCTTTCTTGAATCAAAGTTGGATTCTATTCGTGCCGAGCTTGTTACTTGTAAAAGTCAACTGAAACTTTTAAATAATAGAGAGCAGCCCTGTACTATCAGCTCAAACTGCAACACATCCAGAGTTGCTGCTTTCTCTGTTAAGGCCATTGAGTTGTGGAAGGATTCGTTCATTTCTAGGCAGCACTCTTCATTCTCCATTGTCAAGGTCCACTATAGCCAGTTAATGTCTGGTTGGGCGTGTCTCTATTGGCAGCGTGTTCCTCACCATGTCTGTGTGAAGGAATGTAGGCATTTTCTTTAAGTATTATATTTCTTATGTCAGTATATCTCCAGCATTTCCTTGTTGAACTACAAGATTCTGTCTCCACTGATCCTTGTTTTTTTATGATGTCTGTTAATTCCTCAGTGTTTCATTATTAATAATGTTATATATATATGTATATGTATATTTTTTTTCTAGTTTGATCTTTCCTTCTGTGTACCATGTATAAGGCATCCTTCCCTTTGCCAAGAAAAATTGCGAAGTATTATTATCGCAAGATTTTATCAATCTATTGGTGTGTCCACAGGAAACGCTTTGCGAGCGTCAAGAACACGTCCGACGCTTCAAGTTCGACGTGTGTGCACTTTGAATGCAGACGCTTGACATTTTGCTCTGCGTCTAACATTTTGCACGTCTGGTTTACATTCAAAGTCTATGTGGAGGCGTGTCAAAATCACTCTAGCCGTTATTTTCCTTGGCCAGCCTACTTGTCGTATGCACTTGATGCGTCAAACACTCAAAATGCTCCAAGTGCTTCAAACCGGGCCTCGACGCGGCTCCACGGAGACTTTGGATGTAAACCAGTCGTGCCTCCCAGCCAGCATACTTAAGGGGCCCCCATATGGGGAAAAGGAGGGCAGACAATATGGGTCCCACATGGGTTTGTCCATGTAGGGCCACCGCCTACATGGGTCCTTCATGGGCCCTACATGGCAGTGGCCCTACATGGGCAAACCTATGTGGGGGCACCATGGAAACGGCGGACAAACCCATGTGGGAACGATATTGTCTGCCCTCCTTTTCCCCATATGGGGCCCAGGTAGGTATGCTGGCTGGGGTGATGCACGAAACGTATTTGTTGTTAAATCACCATATGAATGCTGACGCTACCCTTTCAAGAACCTGTTTTAACTCTTACCTACAGTCTTAAGCTTTGTGTATATTGTTTGTATTAAGAAGAGACATTTTGCTTGTGGTTGACAAGATAACACAAGATGTTCTTCTTCGTTTATAATCCTGCAAGCAACAAGGTACATTTATTTCCTGATCTACAGCCGACAGCTTTAATCGTTCATTCCAGGTTCCAACATGCAGAACACAAACCCTTTGCAGCAATCGTTTCAGAGTTCTTTCTCTGTCTGCTTCTTGGTGTGTGTCCCATCTTCATGTTTGGCCTGTGCAGCTTGTAGGGCAATGCCTCAGAGCAGGAGCAGCACGGTGATGTTTCTGTCCTCTCTCTTGTTTTGCGGCCCAGGTGGAATCGCGGGACACGTTGAACAGCATTGCGCTCAAGTTTGACACCACACCCAATGAGCTGGTTCAGCTCAACAAGCTGTTCTCCAGAGCAGTGGTGCCTGGCCAGGTGTGAACCGCCGTGCTCGCCTTCACTATGCCACTCCAGCCGCCCCATGAACACCTCAGGCTCATTTCGCCGCTCCACTGTGCATTCTCAGCGGTTTGCCGTCATCACAAAGTGACTCTGTCGCTACGTTTGTGAACATATCTGAAAAATTGGGTTTTTCCACCTACTTTCTCAGCGCAACTGGCTGACTCACTAACCACATCTCTATCTGTCCTAATTGCCTGCTAATTACAGCATCATTTGTCCCATTAGGCTGCAGCACATTCTGTTAGACCCATTTTGTTTCTAAAAAACATTTAAGAACACGTGTGATTCTTGGATTCAACCCTCTGATGCTGTTGTTCCCACATCACACAAACTAATAGTCTTCTACCTGCCAAACGCTTTGCCAGCCTCCCTGGCTTTAATATTTGTTCCTTTCGTCTTTTTTATTGGAAAGTGACTAATATTTCTATTTGTTCTTGTCTCTGCATTTCCTGGCACTAAAAGGGAGTCAGTCGAGGGGAACCCAAACCGCAGCTTGTCTAGCTGGCACCCCTCGCTCTGCCTCAGCTCTTAGCAGACGGAACATTTAGCATGCTGTAAACCGGGAGCAGTAAGGCACTTACTGAGACTGAAGATATAACTCCAAAACTGGGTCCAGATTTTATTTCACCCAAAGTTTGTAGCTAGATTAAGATTCTTTAATCTAAAAAAAATAATAATAAATCCTAAAACAGAGTAACAAATGATCGAAAGTTAAAAGCAAAGCATTGACATGGGACATGTCTAAAAGCAGGTCAGGGTTGGCTTAATGCAAAACTGTGTCTCTTTGTTGTCACTAATTACCTAAATTAATTTAGGAAAACATTCAATGGAATGCAGTCATTAAAACCATGGTGTTCCGCAAGGCTTAATTTTAGGTCCCACCCTTTTTAATCTTCACTCCCTGTCTTTGGGTGGTGTAAAGAGCCAAACTTTTACAAATGTAAATCAGGGAGTTTTGCATCCGCCTTCCATTATTTTTCCAACTGTGTTAAATGTGGAATGTTCCATGTCTGGTAGTGTTTTTTTTGTTAATTCACCCAGCAGATTTGTAATCCATGTATCTGGATAAATTTAGCAACATTTTCTTGTGACAGAATCTACTAATTTAATAAGAAATAAGTAAATAAAATAAATAAATACCTTTAAGACAAAAAAATATCTTCTGAATAGATTTTAGACTTGCGTCTCTCTCAGGGTTTCTTTACTTTTCTGCAGAGTCTCTGTTTTCTGGCAACTTTCCAGAAACTTCACTTTAACTTGAGCACATTTTCACTATTGACTTGCTTTGTTTGCCTTATCCAGGGAAAAACTGCAAGAAAAATGAGCAGCAACAAAAATCCAGGAAGTTCTTAACCAAGCCCTGGATTAATCCTGTTCAAAACTCTAAAAAACAAACCATGTATATGGTCTTTATTCAGGCTTAGCAATATAGCATACAGTGAGAATTAAACATTTCTACGCCATATTATCGGTTCCACTGTCCTTTGTATTTTTCCTCTAAAAATATTAATTATCTTAATTGATAGGATCTCCAAAACACAAATTGTTAGCTTGCTTTTGAAAAGCATTTAGGCTAGCTTTTTTTGCGGTTTCATCTCACAACATTGCGCGTTGTTTCAGTTTGACATGTGACTAGGTGTTAGTTGCTAATCTGCAGCTAATAGGCAACTTTCACCCAAAACGTCGGAAAGTAAAGAACCTCAGTGCTAACATGCGAACAGCTTGCCAGAACATGGCCTGGAACAAAGTGTTTTTCTGCCATCATAAAAGAAATATCAATCTACATAATTAGTTTTAAATTAGTTTAAGATATTTATAGACATTTAAACCAGCGTTCCCTTTTATCTCATTCATAAAATTAATTAAATAGTTAGCATGGTTACATGTTTCAGTGCTAGCATGCTAACAGCTTGCCAGACAGTGGCCTAGAACAAAGTACCTTTCTAACATATTAAAAGAAACATCAAGCTACATAATTTGCTTTAAATTAATTTAAACTATTCATAAACCTTCAAACCACCCTTCCGTTTAATTTCTCTTTAGGTTTGTGGTTATGTTTTGCATTCCTTATGTTGATAATGGACCAACATTTCTGGTGTCCATAACTGAATGATGGAAATATGACAAAAGCTTTCCAGAATTTTCTTTACTGCTATAATTTCAATGAGTAAAGTTTCTTAGAAATCACTTTTGCTGGATCTCACTTAGACTAGCCTCCAGCTCTGCTGTGGATTCTTTTTAAAACAAGGATATGAAAGGAAGCTTGCAGCTGCTCATTCGCTTTCCATGGAGCCTTTAAAAAATACCAGACATCCTTTTAAATTCGCCATTACTCTACTCTGTAGGTGGTTTATAGAGCTGCTGAATGTCCTGCTGGGTTATGGGAATTGAAATGGATTGTTTTTGAATTGTGTGACATTTTAGAAACTAAACGGTGACTAAATTTATTTGAAGAAAACCCATTGCCTCATCAATAATGTGAAACAAATGGTCAGCTGCAACAGAGTAAGTGCCGGCACACGCTCTAAATGTTCTAACCATGAAATGCATGAGGCATTACATCCAGTTACTGCTAATTCTCACACTCTGTCCTACTGTTATGAATGTCACTTTCCCTCTGTGTTCACTCGGTCGATAACATGAGACTTTGATCGTGATTTCATGTTATTCGCCTTTGCCGTGCATGACAGAATCTCTGTCGTCACCTGTGTTAGCGTGAGTGCTATGGTGGGCGTTCTGTGTAAATACAGATGTGGGTTATGTTTGCAGGTTCTGTACGTTCCTGACCCCGAGTACGTCTCCAGTGTCGGAAGCTCCCCCTCCCTCAGTCCCATCAGCCCCCTGTCTCCCACCTCCTCTGAAGCTGATTTAGAGAAGGCGACGGTATGTTGATGCACCATCTCTCACACACACAAAAACACAGGGTTATACATGAAATCAATAGCGGCAATAAATAATTTGATTCAAGTATTTATGTTTTTTTTCCAAGAGCAAAATAGGATCGATATTTACAGAGCTGTAAATGAAACACCGGACGCTTCAAGTGTATCGAACCTTAAGGTGAAACGGTGCTTGTGTTGATTTAATGAGTTCCTTATTGAGTATCTGTCTATACTATCTGATTTACACCTGTAGCATCCATATGCTTCAAAGATTCGTGGAGCTAATGATCCTTCTCGGCTACAGAAGTTTCTTAATTTTGATCTGATTAATCTTATCAGACAAATGATTCGGTTGATTGTTTGCCACTTGCTGCAATCAGCATCAGCCGTTGATTATCTAAAAAGACGGAGCAGAAACTTAATGCAGACGCATCTGCCATCCTTAGCAGTCTGGCTGTTCCAGCACAGGGCTCTTAAATAACTGTAGGCTTTATCTGTTTTTAAATGGTTCAGTCAATAGTAACATTCAGACACTGGAGAAGATCTGATTGGACAGTGACTTCACAGTTTCTACAAAATTAGGAATCACTGAAGATACATTTGGAGTTGGGCCAAATCAGAGATTTTTGTAAAGCTCAGTTCAGCTAATAGATATGATCAGTTTTCTGAATGATAATGATTAATAGAAAAACATTTTTTGATAAAAATTGATTAAAAAAAAGCTAATTCTCAAGGGAAAAGCAAAAGATCTGATTTAAAGAGCCGTCTTTCTCTGCATTGTTGGAAATCTGTAATGTCAAAGATTATAGAACAAAAATATCTGTACAATAAAATCCAACTGAGCAAACATCATGGCCATTTCTCCATTATAAAAATGATTATAACATCATCTTAGAACCTCTAAGTACACAATTTCACAATGTATGTGTTTTTTTCGGTAAGATCCACTCAAATAACAGCCATGTGCAACTTAATATTGTAGCTTTATTACATATATTTATAAAGCAGATGGCAATGTTAGACTGAACCCTCAGAACTTAATGCATCTTTGCTGTTAATTAAGATTTTACTAACATTTTAAACCGAGAATAAGAATTGACCTTATTGATGCCCAACAGGAAATTGCTTATTTGTTGAGAGGCCACTTCATCCAAGACTTAAATATTAGCAAACATGAGCAATATAATATCACACTTATGTTTTTCACAAATTTGATCAGTAATTAAAATGTGACCGAAATATAAAATGAATAAATAAAATACAATAACAAATATGTACATGGAAATATGCTAAACAAAGGTAGTATTTTATCTACTTGTGGTATCTCACTAGATAATTAGTAGATCCAGCATTAATAACCTGATACATCTCTGCCTTTATTCTTGATTCTTATATTAACTCTGAAATTTCTAAAAGGCTTCCTACATTTCTGACCCTGTTCAAATTCAGTTGAATTAAAAATTACTTTATGGGGCCCAAAGGGGAACTAAATGTTGCTATTAAGTTGGCAATGACTGTTGGCAGAAAATACAGCAAGCTTGTTACGTTTCTAAGGACATTCTGTTTTTTAACTGATAACAGAGCTACTCTGGATTCCACTGATCCTCCCAGTTTTCTCCTGAACTGTAACAACCTGATGAACAGCTGATAGACTCTGCAGAAAATGCACTTTTCTTTCTAGAAAATTCTGCTTCAGCAGACTTCATTTTTGAGAAGCTCAGATACTGAAAATGGCTGCCTTTCAGTTATCTTTGCTTGATAACCACTTCTGTTTCAAAAATGCTGTGGGTAGCACAACTTAATACAATGCGTTCACTGATTAAAAAAACAAAAAAAAAGACACCAATACTGCATGATCAAGCTAAAAATGGTCCATTTACATTCTCTATGCCAGTGCACCTGAATGCATCACCCATCACCATGCATCAGAACTTTATTATTTTTTGCACCAGCCTTATTTTGGAAGAATCAACTTGGAAATCATTGCTAAGCATGAAGCAGACAAGAATGCTGTCTAGAGCATTTTCCACAGGAACGTGAACGTGTGAAATAGGCTATTACTGAAACTTCCTGCTCGAATTCTCCGCTTTAATTAGTAACCGAGTCAATTGGATTCTCCATTCGTTCTCTGTTTACCAAGGCGACGACGTGCAACGTAAATATGGTTTGTCTCTAGAGTTAAACAGGAGTTTTATCTCTGCTCTGCAAGATGGACCAGCTACACAACACGCAATTCCTCCCATTTCCACGCACAGCGACATGAAGAAACGCTTCAGATTGATTCCCTGTGGTGTGTGTGTGTCTGCATGTGTGTGCGCAGTGAGTGCAGGTCTGATCCAGTCAGCCGTACATATCCTGTCCTCACAGCTCTTAAAAGCAGCAGCGTAAGCCCTCCGCTTCAGGTGCCGTCTGCAGCATCTCAACGATCCAATCACCGAGCACCACAGGACGCCCGCTAGTCCCTTAAGTAATATATGACTGTTTGTTGGTCTCCATGGAAACGGGGGTGGGGGGTCTTGTTTTTGTGCATTTGTAAGAAAATGGACGCTGCAGGTCTCTTCCTTCTGCCCGTCAGGCCTGGAGGTTCTGACGCGTTTGGCTGCAAAAAGAAAAAGGAAGATGCCCCCGCATTTATTTACCGCTTATCTATTTAGGTCGTTGCTTGTGAAAACAGGAGCATGTTCCACGGCTCTCGATGAGGGAGGGATCAGGAAGAGGAAAGGGGGGGGCCATGACTGCATGGAAATTAAGCCTTTAAAAGTGATGCCGCGTCTGATATTTAGAGCAACTAATGAACGGAGTCCAGACAAGCAACCAGGCAGCAATTATTCCAGGCAGAGGAAGTGTGCTTGGAAGGTACATTACCTCACTCAGTGTGTCAGCACTGTGTTTGTGTTGGCGGAGGGAGGCAGCGGCTGTGTGTGTGTGTGTGTGTGTGTGTGTACATTTCTGAATGTTAATGTTAGCGGCAGCTTTCTCGCTTTCGATCTGTGAATTTATAACAGAAAGATGCAGCATTTAGTTGGGGTTTATAGTTTTATTTTATTTTTTTTATATTATTTATTAAAGGGCCTTTAGTACTCCCTCTGCTTCTTGTTTTCTCCAGAAACGCAGACGTCTCTTTAATTATGAGCCTATTTTGGTGCGCATCACACTTGTCTCAATGAGGACATTATCCAAATGAATGGTTCTGGAAGCTGTACAGTAATAGCAGCGCAGTCAGAATGGAGCTGGTAAAACCTTGATGAAGATGAGTGCCCTGAAGAGAAACGGCTTTCAGATTGATCTCTGTAGGAATACGATAGAAGACTATTGCAAGCGCTTTAAAAAGACCGTTGGCTATGAAAGTAACTTTGCAAATAATCTGAGCTTTTTCTGAGAGGACATAGAGGCTTTCATACCTATTGAATTTTTTGCACATTTTGTCACATTTCTCCCGCAGTCATCGATGTACTCTATAGGGATTTGACATGATGTAGTCTTTGTTTTCAATATTTCTTATAAGTACATCTCGGTAGTGTGGCAGGCAGGTTTGTTCAGTTTCCCTGATTCAATAGTTTGTAAAACTAGCTTTTGATGCAACCGCAGCTGCAAGTCTTTTGGGGTTTGTCTCTGCTGGATTTGCACATCTAAACAGTTCAGACACACTGGATGAAGCATGACTGTCAACGACAAATTTCAAGTCCGAGTTTGATTTATGATTGGACGTTAACTTGGATATTCTAAGGAATACACTTTGATCTAAACAATTCCATAGTAACTCTGGTTGTGTGCCTATGTTTGTCGTCCTGGTACACCCTGGACTGAAGTCTTTAATAACATCTTTTCTTCCGCAGCTTCATAGGCGTCCACTTCCGATACAGATATCTGATGTTCAGTATCGGACAATACAGTTCCAATGCTTCCACCACAGCAAAGGGTGTTGTTAACTCACACGGTACTTTGAGTCTGACGTAGGAACAAGCACCTTAAGTTTAAACAAACTTAAATTTTTCAGCGCTTACCTAACGGATTCTCTCAGAAGAGGCAAAGAAGAACACATTCAGGGATATGTACAACAAAATACTTTCATCTTGTTGCAGAGAGTTCCCAGAGAACTGCGTCTACCCTGTTCAATATCAGTTTGTAGAATAGCGGGTCTGGGCATGCGATTTGTTAATTATGTAGCTCTCGGGTTCTCATTTTGGTAAAAAAGGCAGCTTCTTTCTAAACAAAGTGTTTTTTCTGTCAACTTTTATTGTTCTGCGTCTCTCTGAAGGAGTGTAAAGACGGTTCAGAAGGCCTTAAAGTGCCTCCCCTGCAAGACTTTGCCTGTTGGCAGGGAATTGTGGCCCGTCTTGATGACACGGATCATTGCTTGGCTGCCTGTCTGGTTCTGTGTGTTTACGTGTTTGCATGTGTGAGTAGCTGGCTGACTCCGGGTTGACCGCCCTGCTGCCGTCGGATTATTTGGCAGCCGACTCTCTCTGGCACCGTCCCTCTTTCTGGTCATCTGTGTGACCCGCGTCCTGTTGGTACTCTCTGGATCTTCCTCGTGCTCACGCTGACACGCAGGCCTGCACACGTGCCCGCTCACCCTGGTGGCGCAGCTACTGCTGAGATCTTTTCCGTCTCTTCCTCTTTTGGCACCGCGTCTACCTCCCTCCGCGCCGCCTTCCTTCTTCTCTTCCGGGACGTGGTTTAAAAATAATTGTGAATGAATTAGAACCAGTTTAGATCACCTGTGTATCACTGTTTTAAATGTTAGAATGTATCTAATGTAGGAGCATCATGCACAAAATGGCAGGTGGTTGAATAGCACAAGATTAGAGCTGCAGCCTGACAAACCTTAATGACGATCATTTTGTACTCCTTCCTCTCCTGCAGTACGCTCCCATTCCCACTGGAGGGAGCTCTGGGTTGGTTTTTGGGTGTTTCACTCTCAAGGTCAAAGCTGGGTGGCACCTGCAGGCTTTAATGCTACAAAAAATTTAACAAAGACAAATGAAATGTTTCTTCTTACTCTCATTTTCCAGAATTTCTCCTTGCAAGCCTTGGTTAGGAAAGAAGCCACACAGTGCTTAGTTATTTTTCCCTCCCGGTTGTAAATGTGGTTCAAGGAAAATGTGTTGGTGTAAATCTGAAATTATGTTGCTTTATAGTTTGTTGACATCTTAAACAGGTGCCACCTAACAATGTTATCTTCCAAGTATACCTCTCAGAGGTTCGGGAAAGGATGTGGCTCAGCTCATAACCCAGATGGGTTTTCAGATGCAACCCGGAGAACCTTACCAACCATTTGGAGAACCTTAGTCTATTCATTCTCTGAGTGCGCAAAAATTGCACTGGTTGGTTCAACATTAAATAAAGCCTTTTTGATTGTTAATTCAGGATACTGTACCTGCCTTGAGAAATTTCATGATGAGTAAGTTAAGTCCATTTGTGTCTAATGTAATTTCTACAATCCAGCCGTTCTGTGAGCAATTTTGATAGAGATTATTAATGAAAACCAGGATTAAGAAGACAGTTGGAAAGAGTCTGCATGATTCAAGCTTATTTGTACAGCACATTTCAGCAACAGGACAGTTTAAATTGTGAAACATGTAATAAACATTACTGGCGTCACGGTTCTTATGTGACGGAGCTAAAAAAATAAACTAATTTAAATCTAAAGTGCATTACTGCCATGCAAAAACATTATAAAATTAAACCTTTTCTTTCCAAGAACAAAGGAATGTTTACCTTGACTGAGTTTTAGTTTATCTCCCTCTTTGTGCTTTTCCTCTTCATCTTCCCCACCATGTTTACCACTCTGGTTGTCTAGACGGGGCTTAGTGTGCAGGATGTAATAAGGCGGCAGGTGAGTTCGGTATTCCACCTCTTGGCACCACTCTGAGGCTTCCAGGAGGCATCCAATATTTTCTCAGCTGGTGCCAGAGGCCTGTGCAGGACAAACGCTGGTCAAATATTGAGTGATCAAAACAGAAAAGCAATATTTGCGTCTTATGTGAAGTATTCTTGGCGCGACGGCGCCTAGAGCTGTATTGATCTGTGAGCTGCACTTTTCCTTTTGAGCTTGTTAGCAATCGTGGAGAGTCCACGCTTTAAATCATTAAGTGGGACTCCTTCCCTGGGGTGTACTTGGAAAGATTAAATCAGTCGCTTAAATCATATAGGGACGAGAGTTAATTTACATATATTCTCACATTGCGAGTCTGCTGTTGCAACCAACTGCTGTTTAGCAGAGGGCATGGACTTTGGTTAGGTATTTAGCACTGTGTGGGGAGAGACTTAATTAGAAGTTGTTTGTGACAATGAAAGGCTTTTAATACCTGTAGAAATGATTGTAACCTTCACAGTTCTACAAGGTTCTGATCTCTGAGGTGTTGGATCCAGGATGGCAACAGGGACATCAATGTCCTAGAGAAACATCTCTGCCTCCTAATCAAATATCCCAAGCACTTTTCAAGCTAGATATATATACCTTTGGAACGTGACCAGAAAACCTCCAAACTGAGAAATCTTAATCAGATGCCCAAACCATCTCGCCCCTTTATGTGAAAAAATGGAAAACCCAAATCCAACACTTGTAACCCAGACAGCAAGCCACTTAAAGTCTTCTTCGTGTGGCAGATACTCGATCTGATGGAGCAGTCCTACTGTGGTTGGAAAAGCATGCGCTTGCTTTACAGAACATTTATCATCTGTCTTTTTTTTTGTTAACAAAACGTTAATTTATAATGTCTTTTCCATTACAAATGTCCGCAGTGTCGGGTTATCAAACCTTCTTTGATATTCTGCTATTAAAATGTTTTACAATTTTGCAATTCTGTTTAAATTACATAAAAATTTCAATTAAAGTATGTGAATAAGGTTGTTCAAATGAAAAGTCAATAAAAATGACAGTAGCAGAGGATGTAAACGGTTACATGAAATAGGAGGCAAATAAGTGCCTTGCTGCTGTATACAAGTTGACATGACTCATGTGATTCGAAAGCTTCCATTGCAGTTTTCTGAAATGCACCAATGTCGATATGAATGTTGGTGTATTTAGCAAAAAATTTTTATTGACAAATGTGTTTTTCTTTTTTTTTAATTTACGTGTTTCTGTCATGCAAATTAATTTGCATGTTTATAATTTGCACAGTTATCTTGTCAATGAAAACATGGCCTGAGATGCTGTGAGCTGGCTTCCTGGATCAAGGTTGCAACGTAGCAAATTGTTGACAGTTTGTGTCAGTAAAACACGGCAGAATCAGAGGAACAGATGCTTCACACACATCATTCCTTGCCAGTAACTCACATGGGACAGGTTGAGCCTATAGGCAAAATAAACCAATAGACGTCAGCCAGTGGTAGTTTCAATAGCTCGGTTCAATAGCTAAGGTATCCACACCAGGCCCTTAATCTACATCTTGGGATTCATGCCGACATGAAAGAAAAAGTAATAAATCCTGTATATCACGTAGAAGCATGGGAACATCCCAACATTCTATATCTCTCTTGCTTTGGTGGTTAATCAGATGGTTGATCGGTTTGCAGGCAAAATGGGACGTTGGTATCTCAGACACTCTGGTTGGATCAGAGTTTTGCTGGGTCTCAGATAGACCCAATCCATTGACTGATCAGTTTTGTTTTCTTCCCTTCGTCATTTATTAAGACGAATTTTATGGTTGTTAATCGCTTATGATCGGCTCGCAGCTGATTGGCAGAAAGTGCGCCTTCCCCATCCACTCAAGTGGACACTGTGGCATGTTTGATGGGTGTTATTTTGTTGCAAACACATAACACCCCCCTTTGAGACGTGCCAGACTTAATGACAGGGGTTGCCAGACTGTTTCTGTTGTGAGGGAGGACGTGTTTGGACGCCGGCGGTTGCTCGGTTAAACGCAGGTGCGCGACCGGCACGTGTGCTGGTGGCAAAGCCTGTTCCGCTTTTCTTTGTTAAACTTGAGAAGTGCGAGGTTGGATCAGAATGAGTCACAGCTCGAAGTGAAGCGCAGCTGTGCGGCTCGTTGAGCTGTTTAAACTCTACAGTCGGAGCTCTGATCTTAACGTCGGTAACAATAGGATAGACGGCTGATCAAAGACGCTGTTTTTTTTTTTTATTCTTGTTGCTCTTGCAGCTTTAATGCTCAGCTGATTCTTCTAGATTTCTTCAGTCCGTCATTTGTTTCAATTTTCTGAGAGATTTTTTGTGGGCCAGCCCTCTCAGCCTCCCTAGACCGCCAGCGTTTATGCTCGGTGTGTCAGTGTGGGTTCGTAGCTGCAGACGGTTTGTCGGCTGTTGGAGAGAGGGGGAGGCGTAGGGGTTGGTGTCAAGAGGACAGCAGACAGTTGTTATAAGCTCAGACTCTCTTCTTTCAGCTCTCCACTGCTGCTGTAGCTCTCTCCTACCTTTCTCCTCTACGCCCTGACGTGCTTCAAGACCAAATCCCCAAATGAAAACTCCTACACAGACCTCACAGTCCTGAGGTGTTTTTTTTTCTCTACTGTCCTTCTGCAAATCATGTCCTTTCATTGCTGTTGGTTCTTTTTTTCCCCCCTGTATTCTTCGTCTGTGGTAACAACTGTACCGTCCGTTTCTGCCTTTCTATTTCCTTGTTCTGTATCTTACACCCAGACCTTTTTCTTGTTGTCCCATCCAATCGGATTCATACTCCGTCCTGTCAACTTGTGTTCAATCAGTCACGCCAGCAGGTGTCCTTGTGGACAGACATCAGTCAGTTTGTCGACTGCATGGCAACAATGCCATGGCAGATCCACTGCCCGGCCACGCCTTGCGTTTCCACGGCAGCACACACACCGTCTGCAGCGTCACCATAGGTTGTAGAAGGCAGCAGCGACAGCGGTGCTTCATGATGCTTTTTGTCCTCACGTCTAAGAGGTGGTTGTGGTATTATACCTGTACTAAAACGCTTTTTAAATACATGTCATCTAAAAACATCTATACCCCCGTTCCTTTTTCACATTCTGTGATGCTACAATAACAAACTACTATTGAGCTGAGTGAATGCCCCCTGTCCCCTCTCACACACACACACACACCCACCCCCACGCACACACACCTTCTTCAAATCAGACAAAATTGGTGTCAGTGCTGGTTTGTGCTGCAAAAATGTTTGTGCCGCTATCATTTTAAATATATTAATAAATGATTGCAGGGGTCATCAAAGGTCAATCGGCCCTCTCACATTGGAATGAGAGTGATCTCTGGTGACCTCTGGAAACTTTATTTTTAAATCTTAAAATTATTTGAAGAAGGGTTAAGGGAGGCCAAACTCACTCAGGCATTTTACTGGGGTTTTATGTTTATATATATTTAATGTATGCATGCTGCGTGCGCTTGAAATCAAAGTCAACATTTTTGTCAGACACACAATTCTGCCCCATAAAGCTGATATCTGACCTGCCTAAAGAATAAATTAATTAATAAAGTAAGAAAATATATTACTGGTTCTTTTAGAGTCGTTCTTTTGTTTAAATTTACTGCATTTATTGTAAATATTAGAAGTTAACACTTGAGTAAACATTTGTGGGTTCTTTATATTTTCACACATCCTTAAAAAGTGATTTTAAAAAGTAAGTGGGCCTATATTATGTTAACCACAGGTAAAAAAAATGTTGTCTTATATTCTCTATTAAGAGTATATTTCATTGATATACTCTGTCAGTCAAATAGATGAGTTGTTCTCACATCTTTGCGTTCTGTGACTTGAGAGGATTGAGGCTTCTGCTAACTAGCTGCTAACATCCTCTTACTTGCTAGCTAGCTGTTTTGCATCAGTTGTGGGTAAGTGCAAATTTATGGAAAGTTGTCTGGATGAGGTTTGTACATTTCTGTGGAGATACCTGGTCTTAAATTTCATTTGTAACGCTCTTATTATTATGAATTAAGTTTCAGAAGAAACTCTGTTTTTGGAACTGACGGGTCAAAACGTCCACTTGTGGCTCAAGTTGCGGAACGTAACGAAAACTAAAGGTTTCGTTACGTGCCTCACATGCATGGCAAACTAGATACGTGCACAGTTTAGTTCAATTTAACCACAAAGCAGTTGTGGAAAAAATGGGTGTAAATGTTAATAAGTGTGTGTTTCCCCTGGACCAAACCTTTGCATAGATGAACCAGAGGAGGCAAAATCTCCATGTGAGATGCAAAAAAGTCCAAACAACAATCACAACAAATGCAAAAATATTTAAAATAGCAACGAAGGGATTAGAAAAACGTTCAGCCATCTTTCTGTCAAAGATGGCTGAACACTGCTAATTCCACAGACTTCTGAGAAGACCTTGGGGCGGCAGCAGTAGCACTCCAAATGACATCTTTTCATTGAAGCTATTTAAAGCAATACTGTTTTATTATAGTTGATAAATAGTACAGCTGTTGGTTTCATCTGCAGCTTGTTATTGCAGGGCAGCCAGAGTTAAACACACATGCGTAATAAGTCCAAATGAAGCCCAGCAGTCCAGCCTTGACTCGAGGGCATGCTAATGCGCTCTCGTCTGAATGTTTTCAGCTCGTTACAGACTCACAAGACGCTCATTGTTTTTGCAGAAAATATCTAATACATTTAGAGACTCGAACACGTTAGTTTGATCAAATGAGACGCAAATTAGTCATGCTGTGGGTTATCAAATGAACCGAGGCATGCGTTTTTGTTTCCTCTGAGTTCATAATTGAATCTGTTTTGTTTTGTACTTTATTTAGTTGTAAATTATTTAGAGGTTTTTTATTTGTGCCTGCACTGTAAAAACTCAAAATCTTACCAAGAATTGTTGGTCTAGAAATTATTTAGTGCACATATTTTAGTTCACTTAAAAGCAACTTTTTAGCAAGATAATTGCTTGCTTTAAGTAAATAATTTCTTAATGTTGATGAAACAAATACTAATTCTACTGAAAATACAAAATGTTACCATGTGTTATTGCTCTAGTCTTTCATGCAAATATCTTAGTACAAGTGAAATAAGACAAAACTAACTTACAAGTAACTTTTTATAACCTGGAGACGTGAGGAAATGTCTAGTCATAAATTTAATGACCTGCCAAGAGGAACCAGTGTATTTTTAAATCATTGTACCAGCTCCACCCTCAGAAATATGATTTTTTCTGCATCTGCTGAAAGTCCCACAAAGAACTTACCACTGGGTGGCCAAGCCACCAGCACCCGGCCCAATGTGCATAACAAACATTATGTCCACCCAGGCCTATGATTAATATAAAGAAACTATTTACTTTAAAAAAAATTGCTATCTCTTATTGAAAAGTTGCTTTTGAGTATATCTAATTTCAAATATATTATATATGTATATATGCATACATATATATATATATATAAGATATTTGCTCTAGAAACTAAACTAAAAACACTTGACAAGACTCGGTGTTTTTGCAGTGACTATTTTCCTCTTCCCTTAAGAGGTTTTGCCTCCATCTGCGCAATGAATTACAAAAACAAATCTTTTGTTTCCTTCCTCTCTTTATTTACCCCACTTTCAACCACAGCATCATTTTTGTTTATGTACGGGAAATGTAAAATATTTTCTTATTTTAAACTAAAGTAAGATAATAAAATAATACTTCGTCTGTAATCAGATTTTTTTGTTAATGTAATCTGTTTTTTGATGCAGCATGCTGTCGACTCTTATCAAAGATCTCAATAAACACAAACATGAACCTTCCCTTCCCCTCTGCCTCCAGGAGTCAGATGTCCCCCCCAGGCCAGAAGGCGTCCACCCCCCGGTGTTCTCGGCTCTGCGCCAGTCCAGAGTGGTCTCATCCACCTCCGAGGAGGAGGAGGCCCTGACCGAGAAGTTCCTCAAGATCAACTGCAAGTACATCACCGACGGCATGGTGAGACGACGTCGGGAGGCTGCGTGACGCGCAGAAAAAGCTGCAGAAACCGCTCAGCCTTAGATGAAAAGGAAGTGGGTGAAAGTGGTTCTGTTGGTGTTGAACTAAGAGAGCGAGTGAGCTGCAGAGCCGCCAGCTGCAGACACTAAACACGTTTAATATCTGAGCTTATTTTAAAGCCTTGTTAGAGAAACAGCTCAGAGCCATTAATCAGTGCTAAGTTGTTACATAGGTTAAAGAGTAAATGTTTTATTATCACAGTCAAACAAGACCGCAAAGAATGTTTAAGGACGAAAACGAAAGACGCTCCGTCATGAGTGTTTGATCAGAAGAAGCAGCGAAGTCGAGACTTAAAAGAGGCGAAAAATCTTTTTATTCAAACAGACATCAGTCAGCCTTAATGTGCTGTGGCTGCTATTAGTGGTGAAAACGTGAAACCACAATGCACGAAACTCCACTGTGGAGTTCAACACAAGGGGGGCTAAACATGAACCAGTTAAAGCCAAAAGGTTAAGCTGGGAATAATAATTCAAATATCCAAACATGCATGTGCTAATGTTCACTGTGAGCCAATCAGTTAATCACATGATGAATTAAAATGAGCTCAGTCATTTCCATTCTCATGATTTAAGGGTAATTTTGTTTTACAGAGACACAATAATCCATTTATTTATGGGTTTAGTTGTGTTTTATTTTTGGATATGTCAAATACTTTCCAGTGCTAATTGCCCGGTTATAACGTTAGTTTATTAGTCTTTGAGAAGGCAAACTTTATTATTCTGTCATCATCAATAGATTACTTTAAAATGATCTCAAAAAGTCAATATTATCATTTTATTGCAATAACTGCTGGGACAGTTTATCGTCCACAAAATGTGTTACCATGCTGCTTTTCACTCTGTGTTTATCCCTGATTGTCTGGTTTAAGTTGTGATTCATTTTGCTTTAATGAATATGTTAAAGTTAAAGTATATACAATTTAACTTCCTAAAACAAGGGGTGTCCAACGTGCGGTTCAGGGGTAATTCGCAGCACCTGTACTGATTTTGTGCGGCCCACGACTGCAACCCCCCACCATTCACACCCTGACAAGATTTAATAAGGACAAAGTTACTGCAAACAAATGAAAATCTTACAAAAGCTTGGTTATTAAATACTTTGTTGATCCAAATTTCTGTTTCTTCTTTTTTTTACAAATGATTATTTGTCTCAAGAGACCTTGAATTAGCAGTTTACCATTTCTTTTAAGGAGACAAACTTTCAAAACTTTTTTGTTTTGGATCTGCAAATATTTGCACATCCAATAAAAAATGTGATTATTGGTTTAATTACAGTTTTGCAGATTAGTTTATTGTTGAGTAAGTAAAAATTTAACATTTTTTCCTCTTTTCTTCTCCTTTATTTGGCCCAGTTGTCCTTTTGACTTGACGATTTTGGCCAACAGAAAGTTTGGACATCCCTCTCCTAAAACCATTAAACTTTATTTTATTTTCTAAGCTTGCAGTGGTTAAGTTAGACTTTTTCCTCACATTTCAGAGATATAGGCATTTCTCTATAAAGGCTGTTTAAATAAAAATCATTATTCAGCTGAAAGGAGGAATAGTTTGCACAGTCAGTCTCATCAGATTTGTTAAATTAAATAAAAATGTTACGTAGCAACATCAGAGCTGCCATTAGGGAATAAAGTTGCTCTGCAGTAAGTTATTAAAAACCAAACGGCGCTAAATGACATCCAGTTTTGAGCAGCGCATTTCATTTCAAAGTTTTGTCTCAATTTAACATTTGCTTCAGACAGGAAGAGACCTTTAGTGTAGAAAAGCAGAACAGAAAATACTCCAGCTCCATGAATAATTAGCGAGCGGCTCGTCGGCAGCCCGACAGCAGCTGTTTGTTTCAGCCGGGTGCGGTTGGGGTGGCTGCTAATCGGTCTGCAATGACTTCAAACAAACTGTCGCTTCATTTGTTATTTAACAAAATCGTTAGCTGGTGATAAAAAGCCACAACCGTGAGTCATTTCTCTGCCTTTAAAACTCTGACTGTACGTTCAGTCCAGCCCCGCTCGGTGGCTGTTGGCTCTGGTTTTTGCATGTCCAACGCTGAAAACCAGACGAGCTCCGTCACTTTGTGCGTCCAGGCAACTGCTCTGCTTTGTGGTCCCCAAAACACCCAGGAATATTAAAGTTCGACATGCTGCGATGCATTTTTTACTCGAAGCGCTTCATGTCTGTTTGCCTCTCTGTTCCCCAGGGCGCGGTGAGCGGGGTGTTGTTGGTCACTCCCAATAACATCATGTTTGACCCCCACCGCATGGACCCGCTGGTTCAGGCCCACGGATGCGAGGAGTACGGCATCATGTGTCCCCTGGAGGAGGTGCAGTCGGCCGCCGTCTGCAAGGAGATCACCGACCCGAAGATCAGAGAGGCGGTCCCCGAGTAAGAACATTTCCTCTTTCTGTCCCGCTTCTGGCACACCTGTGTCAGGAGCGCACAGTGATTAAACCCTTGAAATGAGCAGCATGATGTCAGATGTGTCTCCAGCAAAACGAGGGAAACGTCTTCATCTCCTAAAATTGCATAAATTGAAACTACGAAAATAAATGTGCTTAATTAAATAATGTCAAAAGGAAACTTTTTGATTTGCATCACATAAGTCACGTGACCAATAGCCAGATGTTACTACCGGTGTAAACGATGAAGGCAGCAACAGGAAGTGGAAGGAAGATGATGGTTTGTTCTGGGATTTATTTTATTTATTTATTTTTTTTAGACAACGTGCAGCTAGCTCCACCAGACCTCTCACACATCACACACTTCATAAAAGTCATTCCAATGTGTTTATAACTTTTTTGTAAAATCACCATCTGCAGCTTGTAGTTGGTGATTTTAGCTACGGTGACGTAGCTAAAACCTCTGAATAAGATGCCGACGTCTCGTCTGATTGGATGATGAGCGAATTATGAATATATCTCATGTTAGTGCCATGATTTTTAACAACTTATCACATGAACAAGCTAATTCACATGTGATTTTAAGGTCAATTCTTATTTAACCACAATTACAAAATTGTGTTTTTTTCAACATTAGCAGAATATTGATAAAGATTTGCGTGCATTTAGAATTAAAACGCAGCTTCCGTCTCATTTGAATCAGCGTCCGTTCTCTGCTGCACCCAGGATCAGAAGGCGTCACAATGCACCGATCTTTAATACACCCCCCCCCCACGTGAAGAAACAGCAATTATACCAAGGTTAAGGAAGTGTGCGCTTTCTCACCTCATTATGCAGCAGAAGGACCTTCTGCAGGTCTCCAACGTTTATTCTTTGTTTATTTTATCTTGGGTTTGTTTCAGTGCCTCTGAAGGCGAACAGCACGCAGCAGGATGAGCCGCAGTTTGCCAGCTTCCTTAGAGGCAGAGCTGTGTTTAGCTGGCTGAGTGTAGCTAATGGCAGGTCTCCGTGCCAGGTCCAGCTGTTCTCCCGGCTGAGGCCCAGCGTCTGCGTCTTCTGTTTGTCCTTCTCTCTCTCGCCTGACCTCTTTTTCTCCTGCCTGTGTCCTAATGAACACGACGCTAGGCAACAAGTGGAGCCTTGAAGCGTGTGGAGCCTCTTAAACAAGAATGAAGGCGATGTCACAACTGCGAAGGCAAAAATTATATATAGATTAAAGCATTTTTTTGTCAAGATTTTGTTTTAAAAATCTTAAAAGTGTGGCATGCATTTGCGTTCAGCTTTCTCCAAGGAAACCATTTGCAACACCATCTTTTGCTGCAGTTAGAACTGGAAGTATTTTGTCTCCACCAGCTTTATTTATTATTTTGCTTTGTATTATTTAGGTGGGCTGCCAGTGACTCGTTGTTGTCCGCTTTATGTTTAGGAAGAAAGTTAAAGTGTGAAAATTCTGTCACTTTCAATATTGTACACTCCATTTTGATTAATAATAATAAAAATACCGTTGAGAGAATCTTCTTTCTGATTTACAATTATATACTGGTTTTTGTTGGTCTAAAACCCCCCAAAATATTTTGATGTTTGTGGTTGTGATGTCAAAAAATGTGGATTTTTCAGAGCGTAATATTTGTCAGCAAAATTAAAGAGTATAATTATGGTAGTACTGGTTGATATACTGTATTATACATACCATTATGTATGTTGAAAATGCAAACATTTTGAAATGTTTGCAAAATTTTTTGCTTCAAAACTTTTAGATTTTTGATACAAAATCTAAAAATGTTCTTGGTCGTGTGATTACTTTTGTTCCCTGAATACAGGTTCTATCATTTAAAAGGTCAAAGGTCACTATTATCTATTTATTCATTTAGGACATTGTCTTGTCTGCCGTGTTATTCTCCGTTTACAAACTGAGCTATGCCCCCCAGAGGCATTGTGCCAGAGGCGGTTTGCACGCTCTGCTCTTCTTCTCGTTCAATTTTGTGTTAATGTTCCTTTTGACCATCTCACCTTTCCACCTTTCGTTGTCAGTGACCTGGAGCCTCTGCCAGCTGAAAGACACCCGTCCCAGCAGAAAGACCCGCGCCTGAAGGACCAGGGGCCCAACGGAGGCGGAGGCGTCGTCCCACGCAGCACCGAGGGTTCCATCTCCGAGGACGTCTTCACCGAGACGGAGCTGTCCCCCATCCGGGAGGAAGAGCAGGCGTCCAGCGAGGACCTCCGCCAGGACAAATCGTCCGGCGCATCAACGGAGTCCATGCAGACCGTCGCCGCGGCAGCGAGCACCCATGACCCGACTGGCTCACCTAAGGAGCCAGACACCACAAAACCAGAGGACAATCCACCAGACACTGCCACGGTGAATGACACCCAGACCCCCGTGGGGCCCAAGCAGCTCACTGTAGAGAAGCCACCAAGCACACCCACCAACACCACCAGCAGCAGCACTAGCCAGACCCAGGAGCCCAGCAGCAGCAACAGTAGTGCCCCTCGCCCAGGGTCCCAAAGCTCAGTCACTACTTCTGTCCCAGCCAGTCAACAGCCGGACGCCAACCAGGAGGCCGACGTCTCCAGAACGGACACTATGCAACAAGGCACAGAGGACAAGGAGGATGCAGAGTCGACACAACAGGACGACACGCAGAACTCTGAGGGTAAACACAATTCCTGAGAGATTTTTACCCCGAATGCAAATGCAAGGACCTTTGATTGAAGCCAATCAAAGCGAATTCCTCTCCTCTCTGGTCCCTGATAACCTTTCTGTTTCCACTCTGCCTCTGCGCGGGCAATCGGAATACAAAGACCAAAGAAAAAGGCACGCTCGCCGTTGCTATCGGCGTCGCAGAAGCGTCCCTGACCTTACGGCGGGTTTTCTGCGGCGTTTTGATCTCCGGCCACGGTGGCCCAGGCGATAAACTAAAGCCCATCAAACACCACAAGGCCACCAATGTACACAAGGCACCCAGAGGGGAATCTCTGTGAACAAATAAATCCCACATCAAAACGCCGTCTGAGGCAGCATTCAGGCTGCTTTTATTTATATCTCGCATTTTTTTCTGTTGCTGCTTTCGTTGCTATTTATACAAATAGTAAATCCCACATACCAGGGCAGAATTTTTCGGATTTGATTTTTCACTTCCTCTTTTGAAGGTGACGGGCCTAAGCCCTTGTACACATGTAGCCGGGTCTATATAAAAAAAATTATAATAATATTATGTCCGCCAAACATTAAAAACGTGTATATCGTACGCACAGGATTGGCTTCAAAAACGTTTTCGTCCATACAATCCTGCACAATTTTGCCACTGAGCATTGTTTTAAACATGCCCAAACCCATAGGGGGCAGTGTAGTGCAAGCAAAAACCTGTGTAAGCCAATCAGATGTTTCAAAATAACCCTGACTTCCTGTTAGAAATTAAACAGATATATAGGTTGAACTACTTTTAAATGGCATATTAAAACTGTAACTGTAATTAAAACTGTAATTCTTATTATACTTTTCAATAAGTGTTTTAAATATATGAATAGTCTTGTTAAAGACAGGATTTAATTGTTGCCGATTATAATGCGCGTGAAGCGTAAATCATGTACTCGCAAACACAAAGTTTTCTCAAATCTCCACTTTGGTTAAATTTTTTATTAGTAATCATTTGTACTGATATAAAACCGAGTTTTTGTGTTGTTGAAAGGCCAAAGCACATACAAATATATTCATTTTATTCCAGAGCTTCACTCAAAAATATTCAAAACACCACATGGCCAACAAACCAGATTTGATGCAATGTTTATGCTAAACGAATGTCATAATTGTTGAGTAGAAAATAAAAGAAAAGTAAAGACATTCTAAAACTCAACGTTTCTTTACATATTAAGTAGCACTGTCTGTGGGTTGGAGAAGTCTGCAAACCTTTTGTCTAAAAGTGGTTAAAAAACCAAATAAATTAACTTAATAGAAACATTTCAAGATGCTTAATAAATAACATGGACCTTTCCTTTAATATACACATATTTAATTTTAATAAACCTGAAAACGAGTCACTGCTGTCTTTATATTCCATGTCACGTAGCTGATTGACTCAGCTGAGTCCACAGTGTTTGTTTGCCCTCAGTCTTGCCTGCAGCACATTTCTTCATACTTCAGAAAAAAGTGAGACAAATTACTCAGTTCGTCCTCTGCAGAACTTCAGGAAAGCGATAGATATATACAGAGTGGAACAAAGTCACAATCAGTAATTACATTATGGTGGTTTTGCAGTGAAACATAACCCAATTTGTTGCGGCAAACAGCAGCAACTCTTAAATCTC
Source organism: Phalloptychus januarius (assembly GCA_902982915.1). NCBI lineage: Eukaryota > Metazoa > Chordata > Actinopteri > Cyprinodontiformes > Poeciliidae > Phalloptychus > Phalloptychus januarius. Next base: position 15,878,782 of record CADWAE010000481.1, read on the forward strand.
AGTCTGCCGCATTCAGCAGTTCTAGACGTCGCTGTGGTTCTGAAACGGTTTCTCCCTCTGTGATGAAACTGCATCAAATGTGAGAGGCAGAATTCTGGTTGGTGATTATTCCCACGCAGATGTCTGGGCCCAGCTGAGCTGCCCATTATTCGGAAACACATTCACAAAGCCCACACAGGGAATGGCAACTTTGAAGCCAGGCTATGTCGATCTTAAAGAAATGCAAGGCCACCCCTTCAACCTCCTGGGGTTGTGACCTTTGACTAGGCCTCTGATTTACCTCTCCATTTACGCCATCTATTACGTTAATGGAATTTCAAAGATGAATGCAGACAGAGTAAAGGATAGAGGAAGGGCTGGTTTGCATTGGGTTTTAATTGGGCTTTTTAGAGGAAAGTAAAGCTGAATACAAATGGACGTCACAGTTTTCAGATTTGTATTTGTAAAAAAATAAAATAAAAAAGTGTTGAAACCTTTTCCAATTCCTTTCACTTAATAGGAAAAGGTTCAAATAAAATCCCAATAAAGTTTTAGGTGAAACTTAAAACTTTTATTTCACCTAAAACTTTTCACCTAAAAGTTTTAGGTGAAACTTTTATTGGGACAAAATTAAAAGGAGTTGGAGTATTTTCATTGGAGTATCACTGGAGATACTTTAATTATGAACTAAATATTGAATAAATATTGAATTAAAGGCTGCCCAGTGGCGCAGTTGGCAGAGCTGTTGCCTTGCAGCAAGAAGGTTCTGGGTTCGATTCCCGGCCCGGGTCTTTCTGCACGGAGTTTGCATGTTCTCCCTGTGCATGGTGGGTTCTCTCAGGGTACTCCGGCTTCCTCCCACAGTCCAAAAGCATGACTGTCAGGTTAATTGGCCTCTCTAAATTCTCCCTAGGTGCGAGTGTGTGTGTGTATGGTTGTTTGTCTTGTGTGTCTCTGTGTTGCCCTGCAACAGACTGGTGACCTGTCCAGGGTGACCCCGCCTCTCACCCAGAACGTTAGCTGGGGATAGGCACCAGCAACCCTCCCGACCCCAGTAAGGCACAAGGGTGTATAGAAAATGGATAGATGGATGGATTGAATGCACAATATTTGAACTCATGAACTAATTTATTGAATGTGATTGTAGGTTAACTTCACTTTACCACCAGCCTTGAAGCATAGGCGAGAATATAGAGCTATCATAATGTTTTTTACAGAGTTTTCTTTTCATCTGAGCTCAGGCTTGAGGGTTGTACTCATGTCCTCGTCTCGTCCAGGTGCTGAGAGGACGAAGCACCGCTCTCACAAGTTCCTGTGTCTGCGAGTGGGGAAGCCCATGAAGAAGACGTTTGTTTCCAACGCCAGCGCCTCCATGCAGCAGTACGCCCAGCAGGGCAAGAAAAATGAGTACTGGTTCGCTGTGCCCCAGGAGAGGTCAGTACGACGCCTGGCAGTCCTGAGCCGAACACGTATCGGGTCAAATTCCAGGATTTAAAATCCTAGACGTTTGCTCGCGCTAATATTAGAGAAAACCTTAAGATATGGAAGGAATTTACAGCACAAGACCCTTCTAATATGTGGCAAACTCATTTAGCTTACTTCCGAGGTTAAAACCTGTTAACAAATGTGATCATAAACTACATGATTTGCACTGAATGCCATGCTAAACCTAAACTATGGACCTGGTATTGTTTTGTGTTTGAGTTTTTCCAAGTTGACTCAGCCAGTCTCGGTGCTCTGCTGCCAAGTGAGCAGGACTCAGAATTACATTTGGAGCTCTTCACGCAGGAGGGAGACGCATTATAAGTGACTGTCTGCTTCCACACGAGTCCTCGTAATGTGAAGAATTATTCCCACTTGCACTAATGGCTTAATTTGATAAGTTACTTTCATTTAAAAAGCCATTCATTGAAGCCAGATTTGGAGCTAATGCAATACAGCATTCTGCTGATTTAGTGTCGAAGTTAGTTTAGTTAGTTACACATGTTCTCTCTCAGGCTGGTAATTGTCGTCAGGCACTTCTTGTAGAGGCATGCATAGTGTGTACATAAAAGACGTACCAAAAGTTTTAAAATATATATTTTGTAATCTTGCGCTGAAAAGCATAACATTTCATTTGAGTCGGTATTCAGTGGACAACAAGTCCCATGTAAGGAAATTACTTTTGCAAAAAATTGCCACTGGGATCAGTGATATCCCTACTGTCAACACTTTATACAAGTTTATAAACCCTGAGTTTACCATTGCTTTGTTGGAGAGAGAAAGAGATCTTTGATCACCCATCTTTACAGAATCTGTCTGGATCATCTGGAGTGCCAGATTCTCTCTTTGGCTCTTTTTTGTCTTCATCTCAAACCACAGATTTTCTACAGGCTTTTTGAAACTCTAGATTGCCACAGAGGAAGGTTTATCGTGTCTGTAACTGCTTGATGAGATGCTGACCTCTCATCACCTTTCCCCATGAACCTTTAAGCTAAAGCTCATCTCTGCTTGTCCCCACCTTATAATAGCAAATCTGCTGCAATGCACCTTTCTCTTGGGTGTAACGAACAAAGACAGGGGCAGAATCGGAGCTGGAATTAAAATCAGACTCTGCTCCTTACTTCTCACCTGTCTTGCCAGATAACTGATTACAGAAGGCCAACGTGTGTGTTGGGGACATGATCCTAAATCTTTCAGATTGCCACAGCGTCCTTCACGGCATTGTTTATTCAGATAGGCTGCTGTAGCTGGACCTAGATGCGAGGCGACCTGTGAGATGTGTCTCTTAGTGTCGTTAGTGAGTGAGGAGAAAGGCACCCAAAAGGCCCACACTCACCTATGACCCCGAAAGTCTTAAAAAAAAAAAAGTGGAACACTGAGGACCTTCCAGATGAGGAAGGGTTCTCCCAATAGGAGTCGTGTTTGATTGCAGTCACGATAGTTGAGTCACTGCTGCCTTTGTCCTCTTTGTTTGCGTGTATTTGGCCTCCATTGTCTGAGAATAGAGTTTTTGTTTTCATTGTGAGGATAAAATTAAATAGCAGAAATACACAACAGATTCCACAATGGTTGCAAACTCTTTTACATGATGTCCATATGAAGCAAATTCTAGATAATGAGTTATTAGTAAAGGTGCGCCAATAAATCATCCCTGATTTCCTTAATTTTGGGTAATTGTTAATCAGTCAATACTTACATGTGAAATTAAACTTATTTACCTCGGCTCAGACCTGGAAATCAGGCACTGTTACCTTTTGTTTTACCATGAGAGAGAATTGACTGACAGATCCGTCCACCAGGCCATCCGATGTTGCCAACTTAGCAACTTTCTCAATATACTTAGTGACTTTTCAGGAAAACAAAAATCTCCATCAGCCAAAATGGGAATTAGCATTTCCAGCTTTCTTGCGATCAGCTAGAAAAATCTGAACCTAGTTGTAGTCAGTGATTAATATCAGATATCTATTTTGGTCAAAAGTTTTATATCAGTTTTATATCAGACTCTACAGATCATAGCTAGCATGTTAAATGTTACAGCGTATGAGAAAATAATTGTAGAAAGGCTATTGTTTTTAGCTCTGAAAGCAAAGTGGCAGCACAACTCAAGATCGCAAACCTTCATCAGAATAAATGTAAAATCTTCTGGGACATGCGCAGAAACCAAGCAGTATGTCAGCACAAACAGCATGTGCCAACACTTAGGATTGGTGTTTTGCTAAAAGTGCTTCTCTTTGCTGTTGAATCATTTGCTGTTTAATTTTGGCTTCATCTTTGTTAAATGACTAATGATGTTTTGTTTTGTTTTTATATCAGCTCATTAAATCAAAATGCAAAATATTAATAGTATTCAGCTGTTTATTTCCAGCTTTAAACATTGAAATTGTATTTGAGTACATTTTCTTTTCCCTTCTTTTTTTTTAAAATTAGCTCAGTATTTAAAGCAATTACAGGTTCACCGTGTGCCTCGTTTTCAGATCGGAGCACCTGTATGTGTTCTTCATGCAGTGGAGTCCGGACATGTACGGCGAGGGCGTCAGGGGGATGGGACAAGAGCCCGGGTTCAGGGTGGTCAAAAAGAACGTTGCGGCAGAAACCCCCGACGATGAGCCCATCACCGACCTTAATGTGAAGGAGTGGGAGGTAAGGTCAAATTTCCTCACGTGGCCGAGAGCCGCATCTTTGTCGTTGTATCGAACCTCACAGATATGGATTAAGTTTACGGCTCTATGCTGGTTTAATCCATACCCTGTGAACCCCAAGTTTTATGTGCTAGGTTTTCTATTCATTTGTATGCTAAGTTAAATGTTAAATAATTGATTTGCTTTCATTACGCAGTGCGTATTGTGGATGTATAGTGTAGATCTTGTTTGAACACCATTTGAATTTTGTAACCGTCTCAAGCCTCTGTTTTGTATTCCACTTCTGTATTTTTGCACTGTTTTCGTACCACTGCATATTCTTTTTTTTTTTTTTTTTTTTTTTGAAGTAAATCTATGTCAACTTTCTATCACTTTGCAAGTTATGTAAAATGTGTCACACTTGCTTTGCTTGGAAATGTGCTTCTCTGAGCTTCCAACCAAAGTGTTTTGCATGTTTGTGTAATTTATTTTTTTAATTCCTCCGAGTCAATGTATGGTAGTTCCATCACACGTCATGTGATTGTCTCGAATGTCAGTCAACATTTGTCACCTTCAGCTGCTGAATGACAAATGACTGACGCCACAATGAGTTACTTATGCTTTTTTATGGTTATGAAAGACTCTGTGAAGGGAAAGTGACACTGATGTGGGTTCTTCCTCTTCACGAAAAAATTCTGGGAGGAAGTGATGATGATGACTGCAGATTGAATTTTTTGCTTGTCCGGGTCAGTTTGGTGCCGCTTTGCGCTGAGTAGGATAGGATCTACTGTAGTCAAACGAGACTTGTTTCCACCCCGGTGATTAATGCAAGGGGTTCATTCATTGTAGGGAGAAATTGAGACAACAGAGGCTGTGCCCTGCATTTAAATTTTAATGAAAATGAATGATGTAGGAAACAAAGTGGACTGATTTGTTTGTCTGTAGACTTCGGGCAGAGGCAACATGATCCATTACATCTGAATAAATAAATAGGAATTGGAAGCAGGACGATTTAGTAACCTGAAGCAAAAACTTGCTGTTTTCATAGCTTATTTTATCCAGCTGTATATTTAAAACTTGAAATAGTTTATTCAAATCCCCATGTTAACCCACAAAACAACCTGACAGTTTAAAAAACACTCTGGGACAGGGGTGTAGCTGTCTCTTTAAATTTTGTCGGTTATGAGATGGGTGTGATCAGGTTCTTTTTTTAACCAATAGGAGGCCGGTTTCCGTCCAATCCAGTGTCGTCATTGGAGCTTAGCGATGTCAGGCAAGTAAGTCATCACAGAGACCCTTTGAGGGGCATGGAGGGGGGTGAAGCTTCTATTTTAGTCGACCAGTCTCCCAGGCTTTCTGCCAAACTCCCCCTGCTAGTCTCGGAGTGACACGGAGAAACTTAAAGGAGGTGTAATGTGACTGTCCAGCTTTAACATCAGCCAGTGAGCAGGAAATGTTCTCTAGGAGGGAGAAGGACCAGGAGACACGAGAGACTACTAAGTACACCTGTGTATGTTGTCTGTGCTCTCTTTCATGTTCTCAGCCTCTAGCAGCATATGTTTCTTTATGGTCAGTTGTTGTTGTTGTTAGCGCGCTAAGCTAACGTGCTAACGGTGCACATTTAGCCTGCTGGGTCTTTATTCCGTCGAGTTTTCCGGCAGTTTTATGGGAAGACAAGCCACTTTTGGCTCACTACTCTTTGTATTGACTCTGTTTTGGTCTTCTTGGCAACGTGAGTCTCCATAAGCTGTTAAAATGTCCTGTAGTAACACGTCCCGAGTTATTACACAGCCCATTGTTCACTTACTTTTGACTTGGCTCGTTTGCTTTTGCTTTCTGTCCTATTTATACAACTCTTACCAAAATACAGATTTATTTTTTATTACATTATTTCTGTTTATCTTGGTTAAGTTCAATTTTAATTCCTCAACTGGAACAAAACAACTTTAGCTAGAGTAACAATAATTATTATGTAATGTAGACTAAAACTTTAAAGCATTTTTATCAAAAAGTTGCACAGTAACTTAGTAACAACAGAGTAGAGCATTTTATTAAGGCAGTGTAAGACTGTATCACAAAACGTATGTCACTTTTCTACAGTAAAATCCCCACATTTAAACACTTGTTTTAAGATCTTTCTGACCATTTTAAATCATCACATTTTCTTATCTTTTATTACCAAAAGATGTAACTCATATGTAATGTATGTATAACGGCAACATGTTTGTTAGAAGAGCGTAAGGAAAGCTTTTTTTAAGATCTTATGCACATCTGCATTTATCACTTGGTAAAAGTAAATCTGTGATGCTGAATCAGATGGACAATCTGAAAGCTCTGTAATAGTGGTCAAAAATGACGTGTAATAGCAGCTGAATATTAGGCGTTCATTAAAACAATTCAGAGCTTTATTCTCACCTCATTGAACACATGATCCTGAGTGGAAAGTCTAAAAGAAATACTGAACATAGAAGCTTCTATGCTAAACATAGAAGTGCAATAAACTGAATGTTCTCTTTTGGCCCATCCCACATCCTGTTTTGGCACATTTTCAGCATTTTATAAGCTTTTATGATCTAATATTGCTGTATCGACCACCTCTGGTGAGAATATATATTTTTTTATACGTAATTTGTGTGTTTATGGTGGCTGTGATTGTTCATCGGCATGCAGGCTAGAAGCTCTCCAGGGAGTTATCTTGATGCTGGATCAGTAGCCATTTTCAGTAGCCTAGTAGTCTGGATTTCAGTGCTGCTGCTGCTGACAAACCACTCCAGCAGGTTTCGTTGCATATTGTTGACCTCAGCTGCTGTGTGCTAATGGAGAGGATTCTCACACTCAAGGGGTCTCACTGCTTTGCTTCCTCATCAGTGCATTTTTTCTTTTTTTTCAGTTATTTTTAAATGGAACTGCAGGATCGTTAGTGGTGAGGTACAATGCGTTGCACAAACATGCAAAACAACAAAGTGCTGCTCCTCTCTCTCAGCTCTTAACAGAGGCGATCTGTCTATTTCAGTTTGGGTATGCAAACTGCACTTCACTACTTCTGCTGGTTAACCCTTTCAGGACTCACCTTTTCTCCCCCCCCAACATGGCCGGCAGACAAAAGCGGTCGAGTTTTTATGTTTCCACTTGTTCCTGTGTTTGTGCTGCCAGGTAGTGTCTCTGACGGAGTACCACCGTCGGATCGATGCGCTAAACAGCGAAGATCTGCGCTCGCTCTGCAAACGACTCCAGGTGCCCTGACCAGCCCTGCTTACCCCTCTGTCTGCTCTGCCCAGCTCAGCTTCCACCCCAGTCCACACGGCTTCCTTTAGGTTCCCCGCTCCAGGCTTCCGTTGTAAAAAAATAAAATTAACACCTAAGTAGAGATGCGGAGAGTAGATGCCGTAGTGGGAATAATTGTAGATTATTACTTTCAGGGTTCATTGAAAATGCTTGCATTATAATAAGGTGCGTTCAAAGTTTGGAAAGTGCTTGATTTCTGTATAAAGTCCTTGAAAGTGCTTGATGTACAAACTGCATGGTTTGGTGATAAAGTTCAATCTAAAACTGGATCAAGAGCCTAATTTGGAAATTTGGAAAACGTTATTTACAGTTGGAACTAGATATTTAAAGATGAAAAAACACTTTTTTCCCCTCACTGTCTGAAGTTAAATTCGACCAACTTCAATTGTTTTTGCTCAGTTAAAATTATCAAAATTATTTCTGTTAGCTAAATTCCAGAAAACATCGCTAGAATATTTTCTTTAGAGGCGTTTTTTGTAACTTTAAGTGTAAAGGGTATGTGCGAGAGATATTTTCAAAACATAAACTTTGTCAGATTTTATTTTACATTATTCCTGCTGTAGAATGTTATTAATAACAGTAACAAATACCATTAGTAGTGAATTGAAACAGCCTTTTTCTTTTCAAGTTAATTTTTGTTTTTAGTGGTGCTGGAAAAGTTTGAAAACTTACCTTGAAAATGCTTGAAAGGTTCTTGAATTGTACAGTGTGAGAAGTGCATGAGCCCTGTAATTATATTTACACTGGCAGGTCCAGAAAGATCGGGAGTCAAAATGGTTTATCGCTGCAGAAACTGTGCGGTTTTCACGTGACATCAGTCTTATCTGTGCGCGTCAGGCTTCCCCTCTTTGGCACACGCAGCATCACAGGCTGTTCATTCAGTCGTTCATAAGTTAGTAGATGCTGATGTTTAGCGAATGCGTTTGAAGTGGGTTGTTCAGTGTGTGAACGGTTGGAATGTAGATGCCATAAATACTGACCAAAGACACAAAGAGAGTCTGTCTCAGTGATGAGAAGGTGGAGTGAGACAGGATGAATGATCTTGTCCGGAGACAAAGTGGGACAGCGGGATTTGAATCGGGGCTGAAACAGGAGATGGTTCCCGGCCACTGATGGCGAAGCGCGCCGCAGTCGGCCTCTGTTATCGAGGAAGATAAATAACCCGCCACAGTTCTTTTGGTTAGGGGGGAAAAAGTGAAATTGAAGAGTTGCAAATTATTCATTGGCTTCATTTCCTCTTCAGTTTGCATTCTGACCTCCCGGGCAGCATATCGGCCTGTGCTCTCTGTTCTGCCAAGCCGGTCCGGATCATCTGGCGTTGCAAGGAGGCAGCAACACGTTCAGCTGTCTTCATCAGATTGTCGAATTTACAGTGTGATGCTAGTAAACGATACAGCTATGGTTCTGGCAGGAAAACTAGTTCAAAGCACAGTTTATTTTTGTTGTTATCGCAGTTTAAAGCTGAACATCTGCTGCTTCTATAGTTGATTTTCTGTTCCCGGGGTTAGTTACTTGTCGGTCGCTACGTTTCTATGCAGGCTGACTGCTATCTGTTGTAATGGAGAACAAGTAGTAAAGCTACGGCTGAACCCAGTCGGTGTCTATGCTCTGTGGAAGCAGCTCCGTTGTGCGCACTGATTGCTAACAGCTGTTTATTTGTAGATCACCACCAAGGAAGAGGTGAACTCCAAGCATGGCACGTCAATCAAAGCTGAGCTGGAGCCGGAAACATTCAAACCCAACCTCAAAGAACCCAGTGAGCTCCTGGAGGCCGACCAGATAGAGAAGGTTTGTGGAACGTCCATCACATACAAGCTGGAAGTTATCAGTATTTAGCTCTTTGTTATGAAAGCTTGACATGTACTCGCTGTTTCACTCTGCCATTTCCTTTATTACAATGAATATAATAGACAGAGATGTAGTTGTTTTTTCTTTTACACAGCGGCGCTTGGTCAGGGTGTCCTCATCCTTAAAAAGTCTCATGGACAGTTCATAGATCTAAAATTAAGCAGGTTGGCCTTAAATGCATTAGTATAGTATTTTGTCATTAGGTCATACTTTAAGACATGTACATGTTTTGTTTTTTTGTAACATTTTTTGTAACAGGCGAAAGTTTAAGTCGCACTCAGACATCTTCGTTCTGCCGTCTGTGAGTAGAAATGGTTGAGGCTAACGCTAACGTACTGCTAGCTTGCCCTTTCTAGCTAGTATGCCAGGTAGTTTTTTGCGTCCCATGGTAGGTAAGTGCAAATGTATCACCCCTGAAAATGTGTGCATTTCTGTGGCGATAAAGGCCCTAAACTTCATTCATAAAACCTAAAAGGCATTAAAACATTTAAAATTTGAGTTGGTGACGCCTGCAGAAACCCTGTTGATGCTCAATTCCTGCTACCAAATAAATGTGACTGCTATCAGACGTCTGAGTGAATGACCTCCAACCCCAGAGCGACCTGCATGTGCAGAAGAATGTTTAGATTTTTTCCTCTGCTTTAATGTTTTTGCATCAGGATATTTTATATCATAGAATTACAAAATAGGGAAGAAAGAAAAGCAGAACTACAAAGTTGACTTCACACAGCAGCGCACCTTTTACAGAAGTAATGCTGCCGACCGTGAATCGTTTTTAAAGTTATTCAGTAACAGCACCATCACAAGATCATAACAAGATGAAGCAAGCTGATGGAAACAAAGCACAACTGATAGCTTTGTTTCCAGGCCTTATGTTAAACAGTTTTATTTTATTTGGCCTTAAAAAACTTTGAATTGTCTTGAGGCAGAATTACGATGCATGTCTCACATCAACAACTTAAAAGTCTGAAAAATTGCAACATGAGTGTTCAGACTGCAGTCGCTTTAGACACAGTTGAATGCATATCTGATTTAGTAGCACATATTGTGAAAAACATTGGATTTACGTTGCGTTTGCCTGAACAAACTCTAACATTCTCCATGTTCCATGAAAGAGAATGGCCCAGTCAAAGTCCAACTGAGACTCTGTGGCTTTGATGTTCATAGTATGACTGAGTTTAAGACTGTTTGTAGAGAAAAGACAAATTCAGTCCCTCTATGTGAAAAGTTGGTAGAGAAATGCCTCAAAAGGCTTCTGCTGGATGTAAATGTATACCACACTTTTTAGACTTTTATTTATACAAAGAAAAAAAGGAAATCATTTAAACTTTACCTCTAGCTACCATCATATTTTTTTTCGGTGGACCAGAAAAGTTCAAATGAAATACATGCAAGTCTGTAAAGATAAAATGTGAAAACCTTGTTCTTCAGTCAGCTGTGTGTTTCATCATTGTGTTTGGGGAATAGATGCTGCATTTACAAACCCAGCTGCTGTTTGGTGGCTTACTGATGACATTCAGCAGGAACACATCCACACACGGCTGTCACCTGACCAGTCCTTACATAGACACACTACAGAACTTGGCTAATTACTTGATGGGAGGAAAATGTAGACGCAACTAAATAAGCAGATTAGTGTTTATGAATGGTAAATAATCAAAGCGATCTGTTTACATAGAACTGCCCACAGACTGGCAAATCTCTTGAGCAGCTGAAGATTAAAAGCTGTAACAATATTTAGTAGGGATGCACCAATCCACTTTTTCCACTTTTAAAGACGATACAGATATCTGAGGTTTAATATAGGCTGATACCAATTTTGCTGAGTTATATTAGAATACCTCTTTCTGTCTTTTTTTTTTTTTAAACGCAGACATAAATTTGCTGAATTAACATTTATTAGATGAACACCAGCAGCTTCACAAGCTTGCTCAAGCAACTTTAATTTGTTCAGCAATAAGGAGAACAACAGCCAATATAAAATAAGTAATAAACCTGACAAAAACAATAGTTTGACTACTTTGATCAAACATGTAAAAATTAACAAGCTTTCTTCTAAATGGCTCAGAAAGGGTTAGGAAATCTAAATATAAGGTAGAATAAACACTAAAGCATGATGTCACTCAGAGCACAAAACATAGAATTAGACTGACCAGATCTGCCCTTATAGATCAGGCACATTGCCACCGATATTTTTTTCAGATTCCGGGCCGATACAGATATTAATATCAGATCGGTTCATCTCTAGAATCTAGTCTGTTCCTTTTTATGCATCTGGTAGAAATAAAGTGTGCACACTTAACTTTTCCTCCACCACGTCTGTCGGCTTTATCTCCCCATCCAAACCGTCAGTTCATCTGTGTGATGAAGGCCCGCTCCTCTTCCTCCTCTTGTGGCTGAGCTCCACGTTTTGAGCGCCGTTACTCTGCTTTAAACTCCAGACGGTGTTAAAATGTCACCACACATGTAATTGAGCATTGGGGCCGTGGCCTTTTCACTGCTTCAGTGTCTTTTTCTTTCTTTTTTTTTCCCCTTCATGGTTCCTTCATTTCTTTGTGTTCCACACACACACACACACAGCTTGCCAGGAATCTCCCCCCACGGACCATCGGTTACCCCTGGACGCTGGCGTTCGGCACGTCAAAGCACGGGATGAGCATTAAGACGCTGTACAGGGCCATGCAGGGCCAGGACACGCCGGTCCTGCTGGTCATTAAGGACAGCGACGGTCAGGTGAGCAGAAAAGCTCTGCTGCCGTACAGCGTTTTAATATTTCTGATCCGTTTCTGCCTCTGCTCACTGTCTCCTCTGCGTATTTTCTCAGGTATTTGGTGCACTCGCATCCGAACCCTTTAAGGTCAGCGACGGCTTTTACGGCACAGGAGAGACCTTCCTCTTTTCCTTCAATCCAGAGTTTGAGGTACGGCGTCAGTTCAGTGGCACGCTCTGTCGTATTTGAAAAGATTTTTCCCCTTTGTAAAGTTATTCAGAGGAACTGGAGGTTTGATTTGTAACAATAATTAAAAACTAAAAAGTATCAGCAAAGGAAAAATGCAAAACGTTTTCCGTTCGTTTCTAAATCCTAGCTCCTTTTGTCCACCAATAAGAGCTGCTCTCTTCATAATCTTGATTTGGTCGTCTGCATGTGATTGCAACTACAACCCGGCTGAACACCTATTCTGTCCACAGGTGTACAAATGGACAGGTGACAACATGTTTTTCATTAAAGGAGACATGGACTCTTTGGCTTTTGGCGGAGGAAGGTAAGCCAGAAACCAGACGATCTGAACTATTGGAACCGAATATGATCTCGTTGTGTGGTCCGTGGATCAGATGAGGTTGCTCACTTCTTGGTTTGATTTAAAATGAAATCCGACTCCAGAAGAACCTAAAAACTAATTCATTAATTCCACACAGATGAATGTTTGAAAACCTTTATGTTCTATTTGCTGTAGTAATTTTCTACTCATAGTTAACATAAAAATGACGGTTAAAATTTGAATATTACATGAGACCACGATTGCGCTGCTTTTCGATAGTTCAGAGTGAGGTCATCACTACCGTCATGTTTGAAAAGCGTTTACTTATTCGGACTTAGAATTCAGGGCAACTCGCAAAACGAACGACTGAAATAAAAGCAAGTTTTTGAAAATACTTTCTGTGATTTATAATTTGTTTTTAAGGTGAGGAAAAAAATGCAGTAATATTGAATTTATGAAAAGAATTGTAGATTTTATTTTTAAGCACAAGGCTGCTATAAATTCAAAATTTTTATAAGTCATTGAAGTTATTTGTAGCATTTTTTTATTTTTCACCCTGAGAGGAACTAAGAATTAAAATGAATAACATTAATTTCCATTGTGAGTAAATGTAGATGTGGGCGACATGAACTCAGTTTTGTCACGATATTTTTATGATACTGTTATGATGACGATTAAAAACTATTTCTTCCTGCTGTTTTTAGCTTTATGGCTGTGACTCAGAGCCCCACAAATACAAAAACATGTTAAATTTCATATCACAATGAGAAATTTATCACATATGAACCTGAGGCTTCGCAGTAGCATCCAGCTGTGTAAAACACCTCGTGTGTGTGTGTGTGTGTGTGTGTGTGTGTGTGTGTGTGTGTGTGTGTGTGTGTGCGCGCGTGTGTTCTGTTCCAGCGGGGAGTTTGGCCTGTGGCTGGACGGAGACCTGTACCACGGCCGGAGCCACTCCTGTAAAACATTTGGGAACCCAATGCTCTCCAAGAAGGAGGACTTCTATGTGCAGGACATCGAGGTGTGGGCTTTTGAATAACAAACCTGCTGCAACACAAGGGGGAAAAAAAAAAACAAGTCCTACACACAGGACCAAAACCAGGGAGTGGTCTTCCTTCAGAACAGTGGCAACATCCCAAACCTAACTGCACACCACCAGGTGCTCCCCTGTCTGGAGGCCAGCTACTGGATGCTTGTTGTGCGTTAACTACTGCAGTTATTAAGGAGCTTTGTTTTTTTTTTCTTTTGTTTTTTTTGTTTTTCTTTGTGAAAAATAAACCTCTGTGTGTATCTTATTGCAGCCTTGTGCGGCGTCTTTGCAGAGTAGGGAGAGTACGAGGAGAAATGCAAGGAAGGCAGGGTAGGGACCGCGCGGTCGCTAAGGGCAACTGGACTTCCTGAGGCTGAGGTTTGGGACTTCTGCAAGAAAGGAAAGCTGCCCCACCTGGTCCAAATAGTGCATCAGAACTCTGAAGAACCTCAAGGAAGCCTCCTCCCACATCACCACCACCACCTTCTGGGATCCCAGCTAGAACTCCGCCTCACTGTGCTGTCTGCCGTTACGGAGCGAGAGACCCGGTCGGAGGAAACCGAACACATTTCATTTCTCTTGATCGTGGAGTGTCAAAAGTGGTGACTTGTGGTGAACTTACGGAAAAGAAAAAAAATTGCGTCCGCATCAGGAACCGATGACGTTAAAGCGAGCGAATACTTGCTGTGTGTGTAGGTGACAAGGGGGAGGGGGTGCGTTTATCTTCTCCTCCCTTGAGGCTTAACTTATTGAGTATCGTGTGTCGTAGTCCTGTCGTTCACTGTCCATAGCACACCATCTGAAAGCACATAGCTATAACCAGACCACCCGTCGTCGTAGCGTTCCGTTCAGTGGGTGTACGTGTGAGTCCAGCTGCCGCCCGGACGCTGGCTCTACTGTTTCGTAGACAGTAACGTGTTGCAATAGATTTGTGGAATATGCAAATAAACTGTCCTGTGACCTCAAATAACCCCCGCAGGGTGGCGACTCTTCAGCCGCCGTTTGGAGAGAGAGAGAGAGAGAGAGAGAGAGGGAGGGAGGGAGGAACGTGTAAAGCTTTTACGTCTTGATACACATAATCGCTTCTCTGGGTATCATTTGAAGGCCTGAGACGTGGTTACCTGTTTTACATCCATATATGACAATTATATATTGTATATATGATTATATAGCTTTATATAATCATATATATTTTGCTGTTGAGTGTGACAGTTATATATTTGTGCTGATATTTCAGCTGTTACTATATATTGTATATTACCCTGTAAATTAATGGTAAAATAGTAGATTTGTTGCAATATATATATATATATATATATAAATACGTTATGCTATATAAATATATATATATATATATATAAAATAAAGTGTGAATCAATGGGTTGCTTTTAGCACTTTAATCTGGTTCAAAAGCGTCAAGGCCAGGTTCTTATATTATCTTAGAAGTAGCTGTACAGTTTGTTTGTTTTTTGGGGGTTTTTTCCCTTCCTGTCACCTGTTTCTAGAAAGCTTGCTGCTACCAATATGAACAGGGAAATGTCCTAATAATCTCTGGAAGGACGAGGATTACTCTTGAGGATGTAACGTTTGGGGATGAAATGTTTTAAAGGCAGCAGCAGGTCTCGGGTTTCGGGTTCTCTCTGCACATGGCCGCCAGGTGAGTCTGAGACAGATGCACATAATAAACGTGGGAGAACAACATAACACTTCCCCATAGAGACCTGACTTCCCTTTTTTTTCCCCCTCCCCTCCCTTGTATTCTGGTCTTCCACGCCAGTGTTTGTCTCCATGTGGAAAGCCACAGCAAGTAAATATGGTTACCTCTTTAATTTCACCAGAGCATTGTATCAGTGATGTACAAATACTAATAAAAGCTGAAGTAATTGTTGTAACCAGCGAGATCTCTGCATTTCTGATTCTTCTCTTTTGTTTTATCTTTCAACGGCGTGAAGTAGCACACGGTTTGAAGTGGGAGATAAATGCTGCTGCGTCTTCTTTTCTTGCAAAAAAACATTTTAAATTATGGGGTGCATCTGTACCCAGAAACAAAATCCAGTGTAAGAAAATCTTCCCAATTAGTTCAAACTTTGTGTAATTTTGGAGTATGCATCTACCTTCAGTGGAAGGTATTGAAGCAGCAGTGTGAATACTACTTTTATAAATAAGCTGTAAAGCTGAGTATGGCGCCAAAGTGCTTTCCTTCAAACTAAAATCGAAATATTAGAAACATAAAAATGACAATACAGTAAAAGCAAAACTAAATGTGACTCGCTTTGAACAGAGAAGTCATGGATCATGTACACAACTCAAAAGGTAAATAATTTTTTTCTCGATATTTGCTAAAACTTTCACTATGTCCTGACAGTATGACGCAAAATAAACGAAGCTCCTCTCTCTGGTCCCAGTGACCAATCAGAGCCAGGGGGAGGGGCTTAGCGCTGCCAGTCATTCTCAGACAGAACCCCCTTTGCTAGTTCCCCACAACAGAACCTGGCATGAATGCTAAAACTAGCTAACCTGGCCATTATAACGGAGGATAAAGGGTTTCCTGCAAAGGTAAGTTCTTTCTCAGCCTTTAGCACATTTAGCAGCTGCTGTTGCAGTTTCAAGGTGAATGAGCGCAGGTTTCTGCCTATAACTGTGAGAAGCTGATGGAGATATAAAGGACTT
The DNA here is from genome assembly GCA_902982915.1 of Phalloptychus januarius. Lineage (NCBI taxonomy): Eukaryota > Metazoa > Chordata > Actinopteri > Cyprinodontiformes > Poeciliidae > Phalloptychus > Phalloptychus januarius. The sequence continues at coordinate 15,894,954 of CADWAE010000481.1, forward strand.
TAGTTACACCTGTAAGTTGAGGACTTGACACATACTTGCCGTAATTTTGAGAAGGAAATGTTTGTGTGTTGGCTTAGAATAGCAGTGAACATTTTGTCACATTAACTAAATTTTAAAGGTACAACTTGCAGGTCAAAATGTTTTCCTTTTTATTCTTTTGAAAAATTACTTTTTATTTGCAATATTTTAGTTAAATAAAGTCGTACTTTTATATTGTTGAAAATGGGTGTATAAATCACTAGATACTGAAAAAAGGTTTTGCGTTTGCCTCGTAAAAAGAAAAGTATCCGGGTTTTTAGGTTTTTTGTGGGGCACGAAGGGTCTGTGTTGCGAAGCTCGAAGCATATTTATTCTAAAATATTCCTGCACACAACATCGTTTTATTATATACCAGCTCCTGAATTTTAATTCTAAAACATGGTGCCTAAATCTAGTTTATTGTGACCTGAGCTGCTTCAAAGCACGAATATATGTGTGAGTGCGCCCTCTGCTGGTCGTTTATAATATTCATTAACGCCTTAACTCCAGCTTTATGGAAGATCTTCAAATTCAGGTGATTTCTCTGCAAACATTCACCTGAACTGACAGATAAATATTTAGACAAACTGTTGATGATTTTTACTGTTTTTCCATTTTATAAATAAAAAACTACAACCCCGAGACCACTAAAGTAGAAGAATTTATTAAAAATATTTTGACTTAATATATATACACAAAATCCAGCCGGACAAAGCCGGGAAACTTGAAAGGCCAAAGTTTGACTTAAAACTAACGTCTCAGCAAAAGCTGAAAATATCAAGGCATTTTCTATGGAGGTGAGGAGTACAAAGGTCATCAGAAAGGCCTTCAGTTTGGCCTTCCCATCACTGTGCTTTCAATTTAAAATAAAAATTATTTTTTCCATTTATTACAAAAATAAAACAGCACAAAAATATACAGAAAAGTGGTAGATACTATGCTAGGCTACATCCCAAAATAAACTGCAGCAGTAAGGGCTCCTCATTCACAGAAAGGCCTTCATTAAAGGACTTCCTGTTTAATTAGTCCATAAAGTGAAAGAGTGGGACAAGAACATTCTGCTTTAGTGCAACAACCAACATGCATGGATGCAGCGGAGGGCTGCAGTGAAAAACAAATGTGCTTGTCCCCCTCTCAACTCCAAATGTCTGCCATAAAGCAGACCTGTTGTCAGTAGATATGCAGGCACAAACACAGAAACTTTGGAGGGAGGACTGGTTATTATGTCCTCATGTTGTTGTGCTCTTTAGTAGACCAGGTACTTGAGTTCAGAGTAGATGAGGGGGAACATGACGGTGCAGGCCCGGTACAAGATGGCGGCGCTCTTAAACAGCGCTCGAGGTTTGGTGCTCCAGGATTCCGATTTGAAGTTGAAGTAGACTGCATACAGCGCCACGGCGAAGAAGTGACCGATCAGCGTCATGGGTTTAGGCGACAGTCTGTGGAAACAACAAAGTTCTCAATGTTTAATTCTGATTTTAAAGAAACAATATTATGTGCAAGTGTGCTTTACCTTGTCACCTTCCTAGAATAATAGCAAAGTCTTTTTTTTTTTTTTTGTCAAAAGGGATTTTTGTCACCTAATATTTGCCAGCAGACAATTTAGGCAAAAACTAAATTACTTTTGGCAAAAATTGACTGAGGCCATTATTTTTGGAAGGTAGCAACTAATGAAATCTGCATTTGTGTGTGTTTTGCTGCTTACACTGAGAGGAGTCCAATGGGCCCAGTGATGCACGACCCGCCCAGTTTAAAGTACTGGAAGCAGGCCTTCCTCAACTCATGGAGGGAATCTGATGGAACCCAACACAAACACAGATTTAGATGATTTCTTTCTCCAACGTTTCATATCATTGCTGCATTTCCCCTCATGTGCCTTCAGATGCAGAGCGAGGCAGTGACTCACTGTCGGTGGCTGCAAACAGCTCGTACAGAGCCTGGGCCAACACGTTCACCACAAAAGAATGTGAGGACTTGCGTTCCCAGTGGAATTTTTTCTTCGCCTGTTAGGAAGGAGAAGAACGGAGGGGTGTAAAAACACAGGGTGTTAAATTGCACACTGGTCTGCAGTCTCCCACCTACAGCCCAGTTTAATAAAACATGATGCAGCTCAGTCCGAATATAGATTCTGCCTGAATCCTCCCTGCTCAGGTTTGACCCTGGAAAATCAATCGACCGCAGACTCTGGACACTTTTTTTTTTATTCCCGGAGAGAGTAACATAAACTAATCACCTGCAATAAAGCCGCGTCGTCGTACAGATCCGGAATGTTCCTGAGCAGACCCCTCCAGATGCACACGTCGTTAAGGGCAACGCTCATCCCGCCCCCCGTCAGAGGATGCCTCATGTTGTAGGCGTCGCCCAGGAGGAGCACACCTGGAGAATGACACACAGCTCAGTTTACTGTGAAGAAAATGTTTCTGCCTAAACCTATTTTTAGGTTTCACTTACAAGTGCTAAAAAAAAAAAAAGAGAGAGAGAAAATACAGAGGTCTCCAATGGGCCATTTGTGGCCCTTTGATAGTTTGTTTTCCTCAAGTGCAATTCAGGAATGTTACAAAGTTGTTTCGTCCAGTGCAGCTGGTTGACTTTTTTATTTTAATCAGGGTGAAATTATTTTCAACATCATTTTCTTACAATGACAAAGTTAATGATGAGGAAATATTTTGATAACTTTTCTAAAAAGCACGTCTATTCTGGACACGTCGCTGCACTCAAATCAGCTTTTAATTGGCTAAACGTAACAAGCGTTTGAAAGAAATCTTGTTCTTAAATAAATTTGCTCAATTGAACCCAAAATAATTAGTAATCCAGATTTTAGTACAGCAAACGTGAATAATTCTTTTTAATTTTTGGATAAAAACAAATTTAAAAGAAAAATGTAATTACTTTATTTACTTGAATTTATTTTATTATTGAATTTTTTTTGGCCAGTGGGAACTTTTGATTCTGCGATTTTGGCTCATGTGACACATGATGCAGCCAAAAAAGAAAAAAAAACCCATCTCATCCTTGCATCAAATATTATTTTTTTGAAAATTGGTGTGTCCCATAAAGCAAATATATTTTCGAAATGCCATATTGTGCAACTCTATGACCAATGGAAACACAGCCATTGGGACAGCAAAGGATTTTCTATTCTATTCTGAAATTCCCTGCATGTCCTGCTGATACTCAAACACCCATTATGTAAGTAAAATAAATAATATGAAAAAATCTGAGCATCCTTAAAGTAATTTAGCATATCAAACTTTGAAGATAGTTGAAATTGTTTGATTCTAAGAAATGTAAAGCATTAGTGTTATTAAAACAAATACATCTGAGTACAAATGCATCATACAGCAGACATGTTGGCTGACTGTGTGTTTTCCTGGGTTAAAAGTCGCAGTAGAAAGCGATCGATAGACTTCAGTACCTGGCTTGTTGACGGGGGCAGGAGGGAGGAAGCTGGCGGGCATGGACCTGAGGCGGTCGTTCTGCAGCGCCTCCATGAAAGGCTCCTTTAAATGCTCTGCAGGACGAGAGAAAGGCAGAGAACAGGAGGTCCGTCAGTTGGATGAAAGCACACAGGTGCATTCTGGGAACAACCGGGAGAAGTTAAGCCTTTTCTTTGTCAGTGCACCAGAGGTGCAGTGGGACTCTGAGGTTATCGGAGTCGCTGCTTTGATGCCGTGGCTTTCATGTTTCAGCTGAATGACGGAGAAAACGTCAAATCCCAATCTTTACGTAGTTTTGTGACAATTTGTGTTGAATGTAAATCAGAAATTCTGTCAATTTAGTATTTTTCTTTAAGGAGTTGGAATATACCTGGGTTAATTTTGAACCAAAATGTGTCATTCATTTTTGTTTTTGTAGTTGTCATGATTACTTTGATAACTTTTATAACTCCCTCACTTAATTTAAAGGGGCAGTATTTTGTCTTTTCCAACCACAGGTTAGTGACACACAGTCTTGATTTCAGGTGAAGGATTATTAAACCAATAGATAATCCAGAATGGAGCGCTCTGAGCAGGATCTACCTGGTAGCTGTGGGTGTATCCTCTCAGCCATGTACCCTGGAAGGTCGCGAGGCATCTCCCCTCTGATGTCCACCAGCACCCTGGTGTGAGAGGAGGAGATCTGGTAGATGAGCACCGGGTTGGGGTTGGCCAGCACCAGCTCTGCATGGTTGGCTTTAAACTGGGGACAGTCCTGTTGGGAGCAGCAGAAGATACTGGTTTTATGATGGACATGTTCTTTTAAAACTTTTACTGTTCCCACAGTGCCTTACAAAGGTGTTTTATGTGATAGAAACCAGAAGTCACTTTTCCTAAATTAACTCGTAATAAATAAATTCCATTAATGATCATTTTCATTGCAGCTCAAGTTTTGTCTTTAAAATATTATTTTTATTTCCCCCAAATTGTTATTGCCCCAACATTTTATTTTTTTTTATTTATGTGCAGCATCATTCGCATTTATTTACCTTTAATGCTTGTGAAATTATACACAAACTGCTGAAGTTGCATGACTGCACGCTAAAAAAAAAGAATAAATTACAATCTTTGATTTAAAGACACATACCCCATGTGGATAAAACAAACAAAAAGCATAAGAAAACAAAAGGTTCAGTTTTTTTTTTGTTATAGTATCCAAGTGTCACATTTATTGACACGCCTAACAATTTCTATAAATGAATATTAAAAATATTTCCAGAAGGGAAAACATACATTTTAAAAAATGTGATTTTGCCATATAGCATTGAAATTGGGCATCCATCATAAACAGCTCCTGTTTTTTATGATCCTCTGCCTTCAGCGTGTCATCACAGAACTGCTGCTCCATTAAGCTCTTAGAGTTTTTTGCTGGTGCTACACTGAGAAGTAGTTTGCATGATGAGCTCAGAAAATGCTCAGTTCCACCAGGTGTTTGTTAATTGCTTTGTTTAGTAATCTGGGTTTTTTGTTTCCCCATTTTTTCGTGTGAAAACAAAAAAACATTTTTAGTCACCTCCATTAAAAATGGGAAACACAAGACAACATGCAATTCCAATAAAGCAGCTGTGTGATGACCTTGACAAGACAAGAAGTGGTTCCATGTGAACCAGTTCAATCTAAGCTGGCTCAAATCAGCAGTAAGAGCAGGAATTAAACCAATCAAAAAATCTAAAACTTTAAATTTTTTGATTTTTTTTTTTTTGCCTCTCTCTTTTGTCTCTTGGTCTTGAATAAATGTGGAGAACAATGTGTGTGGCAAATATTAAAAATGTTGACTGAAAAAAATAGTTTTTTACATTCAAAAGTTCCCGTTGGAACCTTTGAAATTGCATGTTTCTGGCACACCCATAAATCTGACGCACAAGGACATCTGCAAACAGCAACGGACGACAAAACAGCTTCTGTTGTCACACTTGGGTTAATTTTTGCTTCACAAAACAATCCGATTGGACTCTGGAAAAGACTAATGTTGTGCTAAAAAGAATTAGCCTCTGACTAATTTAGCCTTTATTCAAGACTATCTTAGCATCTCAATGCTAACCATGTAGCAGCAGATTTGAGAAAGTTGTCACTACTAGCTCTTATTAAAACGTGTTGTGTCATACTACTCCACGCCATCAGGTGGAGCCGCTGACAAGAATAAATGGAAACAGTAAGAAGAGATGATGATGTTAGAAAGTGTGACGCATTGTTCTCCTTGGTTAGTTTGTACTTGCTGTGCTACCTTAAATAAATGTACCGAGTTATTCAAGAACGTGTCTTGTTTAAGACACCATTACAAATTGGTGACGAGAGATCCTGCGTGTGTTTTTTTTCTTCTGCTGAAGTTTTTCTTCCAGCTGAATTAGCATGGCTGCTAACGTCCTGAAGAAATGATCCGTGATCAGTTGGTCGAACACATCTTCAACTCCAGAATAAGAGAGACTTCTGCTTGAACCTGATTTGACTCTCGATAAAGCTGTTACTCTTACAGCACAAATGGAATCTGCAGCTTACCAAGCGAAAGCGTCAACAGCTTACAGCGACGGCCATGTCCAAGCCATACAGCTCCGTTCATACTCCGCTACAAAGAATAATAATTCTGTTCTTCGATCTACCAAGGCACCTTCTGCTGCATCGGCTTCTGCTAAAAGCTGTTTCAGGTGTGGTTCAAACAAACACTTGGCTAACTTTCGCCAATGCCCAGCTGCTAAAGCTACATGTAACCTCTGCAAAAAAGGTGGTCACTTTGCTGCTGCTCATCAAAGACAAGACAGATCCGTCAAGTGCAGCTACCAAATCTGACTGCTATATTTGAGAGACACTTTGCATGCATCAAAAACCCTACAGTCTGACACTAACATTCACCTACCAAGACTCTTTGACTCACTGTTGATACAGGCTCTGCAGTTTCAATACTGCCACAGCAAACATACAAAGAACATTTCAGTGAAACACCGCTACGCTGCCCTGACCTCCGCTTAGTTACCTATACTAAGAAAACAATTCCTGTACTAGGATGCTTACAGGTTGAAGCAAGTAGAGGAACTATTACTACACCAGCTACTCTTTTTGTTGTAAAACAGGGAACTCCTCTTCTTGGCCGAGACTTGACAGAAGCACTGCACATTTGCATCACTGGCAATGCTGTTCTTCCACCATGCACTGCTCCTGCTGCTCACCTGCATCACTTAGCTCTGCTGCTGGCAACCCTGAGAACATTGTTACACACAATGGCACTCAGTTTACATCTGGAGCCTTCTCATCATTCTTCCAGAATAGAGGAATTTCTCACACCAGAACATCTGTCTACTATCCAGCTGCCAACGGTGCGGTTGAAAGGTTTCATCGTGCCCTCCGTACCTGCATTCAAACTGCAATCCAACAGACTACACAGTGGAAAGACACCGTCTCAGAATGGCTTCAAGTATACCGTGCAACACCTCATGCAACTACATCCACCTCTCCATATGAACTTCTCTTTGGGAGGAAAATGTGTACTAAACTGAACATTCTCCCTTCACCTCCTGCTACATCTTCACTGCACGACAAGGCACAACATGAAGTCCTGGAATATCAAACCAAAATAAAACGCTACACTGACGCCAAGCGCGGCACAAGGGTACCTTCAATCCAGATAGGAGAGAGGGTGAGGATACGGAATCCATTACACGTTCCCAAAGGTCGCCCTAGGTTTACCCCTCCTGCAACCATCAAAAAGATTAAAGGTAAACACACCTTCATGCCGAGTGACGGAAGGAATTGGAACGCATTCCACCTTACACGCTGCACTCCAGTTTCTGGACAAGACTACTGCGGGAGGACTGGAAAAGGCCCGGCCCGATTCACTTCCTCATAGGAAGCTCCCACGTGCAAAATGCAAACCCGGTTGGCACAGAGACTTTATGTCTTAAGTTATGTGGAAGCATACCTGTTTCATAAAGTTATAGAGGGATTGACAAAATGTTTTTACAGCTACTACTTACTAACATGGGTTAATAGAAATATTGAGAGAAAACCTAGTTAAAATGAAAGGTTTATGTAATCTTTATGAGTAAATTTGTTTTATATTTCTGTTGATGCAAATATGCAGATCATTTTCAAATGCATTTGTATAATGGGTTGTACTCTTCAGCAAATTCTGTTCAAGTATACTTTGGAGGAAGTTTAAACCTTAACTCCAAATCATCAGGTGAAGCTGCTGACAAGAGTAAATGGAAACGGTAAGAAGAGATGATGATGTTAGAAAGTATGACGGCATTTCATACTTTCTGTGCTACCTTAAATAAATGCACCTGGTTATTCAAGAACGTGTCTTGTTTTCCAACAAGTTACAAAAAGTTTCTGCTCTTCCTACCTTCATGAGGCAACCGACGAAGTGAGAGGAGATGTGAGCTTTCCCAGACACCAGACTCTTCCTGAATTTGGAGAAGCAGCCGTCGGCCACCACGGTCAGCCCGGCGTGGATATCCTACAGGAAACACGGCGACACGGTTAGAAGGCCCTTCCTGTAGGATGAGGGTGATGTGAAATTTAAAGCAGACACCTTGATGTCTCCAGTTTCTTTATCTTTATACTGGACTCCAGTTACACAGCCATCCTCCTCCAGCAAGCTGCTCACCGTGCCTTCTATGAATCTGACACTAGGGTGCAATGAAACAGTTCATTAACAATCAAGAAAACCAGCAAGCGAGGCCGTTTTCTTTGGTGTATTGGTAATTATAGACGGGAAAAAGGGAGTCAATTTCCACCAAGAATGTGTGAGCTCCAAAAGTTGGAAATTTGGAAGAAAAGAAAAAAAAAACAGAAAATTTGAGTTTCAAAAGCTTTTTTGACTTTACTTTTGAAACTCTGAAAATGTCCAAAAGTTTTGATTCTTGATTGTCAGAAAATGTCCAAGTTTTTTTTCTAGAATATTTCTGAGATTCACCTCAGATTAATCTGAGCTTCAAAAGTCCAAAATGTTAAAACTTTAGGAACTCCCAAGTTTTTTCTAAAACGTTTCTGAGACAAATCTAATGTTTTCTGAGTTTTTCCTAGAAAATTTTCAACTTTTCAAACTGACCGAAATGTCCTAGTTTTTTTCTAGAAAATATCTGAGATTAATCCACAAATTCCTCCTTTTTTCTTTCTATCTACGATGGCCATGATACCAGTTAGTCACCGATATGTCTCGGCTTACTTTGACTCTGCCATGGCAGCTCTCCTCAGCCCCATTATGAAGCGGCCATGATGGAAAGCTCGTCCACACTGGATGCTCCCTTTCTCCTGGGGATAAGGGATCTCCACCTCTGATTGGCTGTCCATGTCGTGGATCACGTAACCGTTCACCTGGTGGGCGTCCAGACCTTCCACTGAGCCTGAGGCCAAACAGTACAGTTACACAGCGCACGTTCATGACTGAATAAACACCTCGTTATGTGGTGCAGAATTGGAAAACTGGGTGAAACCCGATGACAGCCTTTTCAAAATAATATACTAAAATACAAAATGTCTGTTGTTTAGTTAATCATGAGAAATGAATCTTTAGACGTGAAAAGAAAAGAAACTTTGACCAAATTTAATATACTTCCACAATCACAACCGGGCAAAGGCGTACACAACTAACCAGCTGTTTAGGCCTCCAGGCCAGAAGGGGGCACCCAAGAATGCTTAAAATTTCATACATAAGATGACAAATTTATGTTTTGTGCAAGTTAAACACGTTTTCTAAATTATATTTTTTCTGTCTCAACACCAGTAAATACAACATTTAGTCTGTTTTCCATGTTCCTACTGAGTCTGTTCTGAAGCATCGCATTCAGCTCAACAATTAACCATGAAGCTTGTCTAGTAAAGCAGAGGCAGAGATCCAATATGAATAATGTTTCATTTGTAACAGTAATAATGATGGGTAATTAGCTTAATTGGAACCTTCCTCCAATGCGCACAACAAATAATCCATATATTATGCAAATCCTGTGATGGTAGAAATACTGACATCACCTTTTCTATATGTTCAATTTCTGTATGTTTATTTTTTATATAGTCAATGGTTGCCTTCCTTTATCTCTTTTTTCTTTCTTTGTTTTATCCTTCCTTTCTTTCCACTCCTCACTGTCTCCCTCTTCTCTTTTATCTATGTAATGTCCGGACACATTTTCTGAAAAACGTAACTTTCTGCTTAGCAAACAATCCAAACTTGAGTGGTGGAGCATGTTAGGGAGTTTTCTCCCAGCAGTAACTGACCTTCCAGTCCCAGGTCCCTGAGGGCCCTGAAGCCCCCCGGCTGGAGCAACTCCCCCACTATCCTGTCCGGCTCCTTCAGGTCCCTCTCCACCACCGTCACCCTCCTGCCGTCCCGGGCCAGGACTGCCGCCATGGCCGAGCCCAGGACCCCGGCCCCGACTATCACCACATCTGGCCCTGGGGCCTCAGAGGAGCCACAGAGTGGGGCACACTCTGAGGTGGAGGACTCCGGTTCCGCTCTTCTTCTTCTCTTACTCTGCAAATTAAAAAAACTTTTTCTAGACTTTTCATAGTAGCAGAAACAAAACCCAACAACAAGCAGAAGGTAAAGCATTTCTCTGCTGTCTTACCTTTTCAGTGTTCTTCTTCTCTGCTTTCTTGCTGCTTTCCGCTGCAGCCTGAGGGATGAAGTGTTTGACCAGAGGTAGAGCTGACAAGAGGCTCAAAGGAAAATAAACTATCTGAGACACTGAGAGTTTGTGACCATGAACAAATCTAATGTAAGAGATCAGCAGTCCGGCTGACAGGAACAGAGCCGCTATCAGCAGCAGCTCCTTGTGAGCCACACTCAGCAGCATGTTGGACTTTTTATAAATATATGTGAAAGTTGCAATTCCCAGAAAGGTCCACATTGTTTCAAAAATAGATATATATTTTCTTTTAAAAAATACCTAAAATAAAATCTTCTGCCTGAAAAGTTTTTTTTTTTAAGTTTTAGATTGTTCTGTTGCCGCTAAAAATAAAAAACTAAAAAACCAAAAAAATGAAGAAGCCGGACGGCAGAGGCTGGTCGCAGACAGCTGGGAGATGCTGCTGAATATTTTATGATAATAACAAACAGAGGGCTTCTTGGATTGGCTGAGGTCTCGCTCTGTCTGCTGCTCCGCTCGGCCCTCCAATCAGGACCGACTTCTAGGTGAGCAGAGCTCGCGCTATGCCCTGATTGGACGGCGGCAACACCACCGAGCGGCCTCTGGCTTGCTGATTGGACAACCGCGGGGCAGGTTGGTAGTATGATGTGATGTCAATGGAAGGTGAGTGTTTTATTTCGTCTTTTTTTCCTGTTCCGAAGCAGAAGTGACAGAAAAGATGTACTCTGTGAGATCTGACAGGATGGCTCACTCTTCCGGTAAACCCAGAATGCCTTAAAGTAAACATATGACTCAGGAAATGGAGCAGAGTGAGAGCTCTCTCACAAGTGTTTAAATTTGGGCAAATTGACTGACTTCCTCTTGAATATTATGTAATCTTAAATCTCTTACCACTTAAATAGAGATGGCCGTGTTGAAATATGAGTGATATGAACTGGAGATCATTTCTTGATTCTTTAGTTTTTCAGGGACAGGCAGAGACTTCCGTTCCAATATGGAGAAGATTTCACTCAGAGTTGGTGAAGTTCTCTGGACACTTATTCAGCTTTACAAAAATAAAAACTCCAGCATGAACAACTTATAATAATTTCAACAGTTTTTTGCTTGGACGTTGCATGTAATACAGGAATGATAACAGCGTCTGAATGCTTTTGCAGGGCGCTGTAAAAATCCGCAAAAGTGTCTGATAATCAAGGCCTTGACCTCAGTGACCAACATCATTTTTATGTAAAATATGGGTCAGGTGGAGGCTGGTATCTGTCTCAAGCAGTCATTGGGTGAGAGGTGTTGTAAAAAGTTAACAGTTTTATTTTTTTGCTTTATGTTTTGGACTGTAGGAGTGCCTGATGAGATGCATGAACAGAAAGTAGTGCTACCTATACTGCCTTGTATGTTTATGGTCATCGTACTGTAAAACATCCAGTAACCCAACAAGACAGGATTAACAGGAACTAGAAAGAAAACACAACAGAAACTATAATACCTGCAGAAATTATTATTATTGTTTTATTATTATTATTATTATTATTATCTTTTAAACCAGAGTTGGGTAGTAACTAGTTACATTTGCTTGAGTAACTTTTTTTTCTTTCAAAAATTCACAATTAGGAGCAGTTTTATTAAGCTGTACTATTTACTTTTAAATCTTATCAAGTATCGTTACTCTTACTTGATGAAAATTTCTGGATCCTCCTCCCACCGAGTTAACTTCACTAAATGAACAATAAACACGTCTTAACCAAAGATTCACCGGACACAATTTTTGTTAGTTTCATTAGTTTTATTTTGAAATAAATTGATTTGGAAAATGGATTCCTTTGCCTGACTTTGTTGTTTTGTAGTCATGCTATTTACATAAATTATTTTCATTGCGGTCTTTAAAATACCAACATTCCCACTGAAGTTTATAAAAGTTGCGCAGTTCGCTCGACAAACACAAGGTGTCACTGTTTCCTACTGAAAGCACGTTTTGTTTTGCTCGGTCAGCTGAATCACGTGTCTATTTTATAAGAGCTGAATCTGCTGTGGTCTCACAAACACACACAAGTCTCACGCTGTAGAAGGCAAGATCCAAAACGCAAGTGTTACACAGCCTGCAGTCTGCTACTGAAAGTCCAGCTTATAGAATTTGTTTTGCTTCCAAAATCAAAGATATTTGAGCGTCTTTCAACATTTTTCAGTAAATCTTTTTTTTTTTTTTTTTTTACTGACTTCAGCCTTTGCTCCTCAGTTTTAATGGGTTCAGTTTATAGTTTGTTAAACCACTTGATTCTTTCAAAAGAGCAATGCTTTGCAAATAAAAGTTTTTTCATTCAGTCATGTTACTATGACGAACATTAAAGCATTTTATATGTGGCTTACAGACCACATGAAGTAGAGCACAATTAGAACGGGAGAGAAAAATTATGTTTATAAAGATTTTTACAACTAAAAATCTGAAAAACGTCACCCCCTTTTACAATGACAACCTAAGATAAAGTCTAGTGTCATCTCGTCAACAATCAGAGCTCGTTTGTGTGTAATTTAATTTCAATATGAACACAGATGGTCTGTGAAAGCCTCAAAGGTTCACTAGTTACTGGAGACCAAGAATTACATTTGCTTAAAGCGGGTTGTCATAAAGTAATGTTCATTCCATCTGCTGGTTTTAGGAAGTATGAGATCTAAATGGAAATGGAGATTTGATTAAATGAAATAAATCAAAGCACATCTGTGTTTTAGAGTGGCCTAGTCAAAGTCCAGACCTAGATATAACTGAGAATCTGTGGCTAGCTTTAAAAATGCATTTTCCCAAATGCTCTTCATCCAGTCTGAGATCAGTTTAATGCAAAATAACTGGCAACATTTCAATTCGTAAACGTTCAAAAGCTGAAGGAAACTATTAGGTTAATTGATCACTGTAAATTACACTGCATGTGTGTAAGTGTGCGTGTGTGTGTGCTTGTGATTGAGCTGATCAGATTTATTATCCCAGCTCATAAATACTAAAAACAAACCCAAAAAGTAAATCTGTTGAAGGCGTTTCCATTTCCTCTCCTGCAGTGAGAAACAAACCATCAGATCCAACTTTTAGGTTGTTTTTTTTATTATTTGTAATGGTGCATTTAGAAAATGCTGAAACATCAACAGAAAAAGTAGAAATGACATAACAGACAGACATATAAATCATAAATATTAAATTAACACATTTTTGCAAAGTACAGGTTTTATATTACAGCCTTTGGTCTGGAACATAAGTCAGGTGGAAACGCCCATAAAGCCCTGCTTATTACATCTCATCTCCATAAACCATTTTGCCTTCACACATTAATAAAGAACATTTTTATATCACCTAAAACTTCTCCCATGATTACAACTGCAGTCATTTTTTTTCTTTGCATAATATATCAACAGAATGGAAGGCAAAACTAAACGGACCGAGCGCCTGGCACTGCAGAGGCACCTGAGCCCTTAATGCCTCTGGTTTGGCATCGTTAATGTTTGGCACATGAAGGTGGCTTTACACTTTCAACTGGATGTGTGCGTGTGTGTACAGAGGAGCATTGCAAAAAATAAAAATAAAAAAAAGAGTCCTGTGCAGGAAAACATTCGAGTCCCAGGCGTCCAGTTCGAGGCTGCCACGGTAACCGCTGCAAGGCGATGGACTTACATTCCACATATTTACACAGAAACAGTGATTTATTTATGAAGGTGACCCGCTGGAGGCTCCACAGTCTTTAGAGGACAAAAAAACAACATAAAATACAAAAAAAAATTTAAGTTTGTTTCCCAAGTTCTTCCAGCAGTTTGCACCTTCTGGTGTTCATGAGGCCAGTGGAATTGTCCCGGTTCAGGCACATGGGGGCTGAAGCTGCTATGACAATGAGGAGGAAGAGGGCTCTGGGAGGCCGGGGTCTCTCTTCCTCTTCTTCTTCTTCTTCTTCCTGCTGCAGGGTTTGCACATGCAGCACAGGATGCAGGGCGACGCCAAGAGGAGGAGCGGAGACGTCACCAGGACGATGATGCTGACCCCCACCAGGATGCCCACCACCTGGTCCACAAACACAAGCAGGTATGCATGCATTAAGCCAGGGGTGACCAAAGTGCAGCGCGTGGGACGCTTGTGGACCTCTGAAGGATATTTTGTGGCCCCTGACTACAGTTCTAGATTGAAGTAAATCTGGACTACAAGTACAGGTGGCTGATGCAGATGGATGGTTTTATTTAATTTTATCTTTTAGGCGAAATTTTCTCAGAAAAAAACATTCTTAAAGGGGCACTACTATGTAATTTCTAGGCACAGAGTGCCATTTAATAGCTCAATCAAGGAACTATGTAACCTTTAGTTATAAAAATGCTGAATATATCAAATACAACTGAAAAGAAATTTGACTTCTTGATTTAACGCCTTGAAATTGGGTCTGTGTCACCTCAAAAACCTCAGGAAGTTGCTGCCTTAACACACCACCTAATTAAGAAACATGAGCATCATGTAACAGATTAGAGGCTAAGACATTGAGACTGAGGCAGATGTTCCTTTTTAAACATTATTCAAGCATGTTTATGTGTTGCAAAGTCCAGACCTAAACCAAATTGAAATTCTGAGGATAGATTTAAAAATTATATTCACAGATGCTTTCCGTACCATATGGGCTTCACTTATTTTAGAGCCAAAATTGGTTTAAAAAAAAAAAAGAAGCATGCCACACTTTCCAGATTTCATTTAGTTAAAATATATTCATTCTGGTATGTAATTTTCCTTTTAACATCACATTTATGTTCTACTTTATCACGTAAGAATCTAATAAAATATACTAGAATTTGTGACCAAACATTAGAAATCTCATGTTGACGTCTCCTGTAACAAAACTGAAAGTTGGAAAAATATGACATATCTGCATATTGTCAGACTTCTGGCCAGCGGATCATCATCGGTGTTGCACCTAAGTTTAGAGTATGTTGAATAAACACTGCAGCCTGCATGTCAAAGCAGGAACGTGTACGGGCAAAACAACAGAGCTCAGAGCTGAAGGGAGTTCGGAGCGCAGAGCGGGACGCGTCCCGTTCACTGAGTTTGGACGCAGACAGAAACGCAGGAGCTGATGGACGAGAGCCGAGAGCCGTGCTTCTTTGACTCCTAAATAAAGAGAACTGCGTCATGGAGATTTTACTGCTCTGCTTCAATTTCTGTGGCGGGAACTCGTCTCTGACAGAGAGCGGAAATGAACTCTATAAAAGCTGAAGGGTTGTGATTCCAGGGGGGCGGGCGGCTCACACTCCTGCCTCTGAAGGCTAATCCGCTCCAACAATGACCTGAAGGAAACACAATGTGAGCTCACCTGCGTCCGGTTCCACATCACAGAGGCCCTGGAGTGTCCCAGCTTGTTTCTGCAGGGGCCCTTATCGTAATGCCTCAGGAAGATGTCCCCCTGCAGGGAAACATGGGAAGTAAGTGCGAGTTAAAGGAGAGTGTGTTTCTTCTTTAAGAATACACTCTTAAAGAAGAAGAGTGTGTAACTAGTTCCTGCCCAGCTCTGCACAGGGCAGGAACTAGTTACATTTACACAGATTTACATGAGTACGTTTTTTGGCAAAAATGGTTTTACTGTGTTTTACGTTTTATTTTGTATTTTGTGTTATGAAATATTGCTATTCTGATTTGAGTAAAATTCCTGGATTCTCCACACACTGGAGTAACTTCACTGAAAGAAAAACTAATTTGTTTTAATAAAAAAAAAACAACTCACCAGATACAAACACACAACTTCGGTTTTGGCCAAGTTTCATAAGTTTTATATCGAAATAAATTGGATTTGGAGAAATGTTTCCTTTTCCTGATGTTGTTATTTTCTAATTATATTATTTATATTAATTGTATTCATTTTTGATCTTTGAAATAGCACAGAATTCTACATTTTGCTCTGTCTGAGGATGATTTAAATATTAAATGATTCATGTGTTCATCAGTTAGTACCCGAGTTTTCTTTTTACCAAATACTTTTTTTTACCTTTACTTGAATAAAAACGTGTTGAATTAGTCTTTGGCTCCTACTTTGACTTGGGTAAAATCTTTGGGTACTCTACCCACCTCTGGAACCATGTCAGCGATTGTTTTGTGTGTGTGTGTGAGTGTGTGTGAGTGTGTGGCCACTCACATCCAGATTCTGCAGGCAGTACCAGCAGAAGGTGTGTTTGCAGCTCTTGCAGAGCATCTGTGCACAGCCCTGGTTCCTCTCGATGTAAACGCCACACATGGGGCACTGCTTAATGGACGCCTCCGGGTCGCTGTGGAGAACGAGGCAGATAACCATCACTGTCATAATTAATCAATTATTTGAATAGCAACAACAAATGACACATGCAGATTTTTTGTTTAGCCACTTAAGTTGTTTTATACATTGTTAGAAATACGTTAGATGATGCAAAAAAAACCAAAAATAATCTGAATCCTTTTTAAAATAAAAACATAATTTTGTTGCATAAAGTGCAGCAGCATTGTTTCAGTAAACGCTTCATCGGTAAAGGATGAATCTGCAGCTAAAACAAATACTTCTAAGATCAACATTAGCAAAAGTTGATGAATAGATTTTTTTTACAGAATTTCAACTGGGTGAAGCTAAAATGGCCACTTGAATTTGATGTAGAACATAATTACATTGAAAGATAAAAATTTTTTAAATCTTAAATGCAAAATGGATGTGTGTTTTTAAAGGCTTTGGCTTAATTATCGCTCTGACTATGTTGTTCTTTCAGCAAATTCCCTTTTTTTTTGAGTCTGCATCCTCCAATTAGCGATTAATTGATCACTAAATCAGTTCAACTATAATTTCAACAATCGGTTCACCATGATTAATCGGTATTCTGTTTGCCAAAATGTGAGGCTTCTGGACTCTCGTGACAAAGTGTGAAATCTGGATTTATTGATGAGTCGGGACTCGCTCTGATTGTTTCAGGATCAGGGAAGGTCTGTCAGAGTCCGTCGCTCTGCCGGGTCGGCCATTGTTCTGATTACTGTGGATTTAGGAGTTAAAGAGGAAGAAATCTGAGCAGTAGAGCTGTAAAGATATGGGATATAAAAGTAAAACAATGAGGAGGAAAAAAACACATGCAGGGAGAATCTCTGGAGTATTTAAAAAATAAATGTAGGAGTTTTACAACAAAGCTGCTATGTGAATTATGATATTGTTGAGCTAAACTCCGTGGCGGAATTTCCTTCACTTTCTTTATCTTTGTCAGCACTCGGCCTTCATTGCAGCCTCTAACTAATGCACCCTGTGCCCTCCAGGCCTCCAGCCTCCAGGCCTCCAGGCCTCCAGGCCTCCAGGCCTCCAGGCCTCCTCCTCCACCTCCTTCCTTTGGCAGAGAGACAATGAAATTCCAGTTTAACTCAGTGGCTCCCTGATGACATCAGTCAGGCTGGCACAGCCACAGCAAGGCAGATTATGCAGCTGTACGCTGGCACACTGAAGGCTCTGCTGAGGAATACCGAGCTATTAATCCTGAGATAATAGATTTATTCATCACAGGTCCCGTCGCTGGGCTCAAGGAAAAACAAATTATCTTTTTAATACCTTCAGTGTGCTGGAAAAAGCAGTCAGATTTAGCTTAAGTTGTTTTGCGTAGAAACGCCAATGCGCTCTTCACTTTTCAGATTTTTGTTTATATTTTTCGTTTTTATAATCATGTAATCCTCCACCTCCAAAACACTGCAAGTACACAAAATCGTACCAATTATTTTTAGCTTCTAGTGGAAATATCTCAGTACACTTGAAATGAGACAAAACTAACTTTCAAGTAACTTTTCAGGAATATATCAGAGCTTTTAATAAGTCAATAATTCTTGAATATGGATAAAATAGTACTAATTCCATTGGCAGATTATTTCACTTATAACAAGACATTTTCTCATGCTATAAGTGAAATAATCTGGCAAAAACTATAACTTTTTTTCACCAACAATAAGAAGTTCTTAGTGTTCTCCTATGTCTTGCTGGAAAGTTACCTGTATGTTAGTTTTGTCTTACTTCAAGTATTCTGACAAATTTGCAGCAGAACTAGATTTAAAAAAATCTGAAAGGATTTGTGTTTTCTGCAGTGTTTTATGGAGGCTTCAGGCTTATTAAAAAGAAAAAAATATTAATAAAAATCTGAAAAGTGGGGAGTGCATTGGCATTTCTACACAGAATAATTTAAAGCTCAGTCACTGATAGCTTTAAAACCCCATTTGTTATTTATCAAGATATATGGACTAGGAACTAGATTAAAAATAATCACCTGGAAATATTTTGTGTTTTTGCAGTGAACACTTTAAAGTATGTGACTGTAACATGACTAAATGCGAGAAGGTTTAAAGGAAGAAAAAACTTTTGCAAGGTGCTGGGACGTTTTGAAATTTCTTCTACGAGCAGCTGAAACAAAACCAAGTGACTGACCTGTTTTCGTGAGACAGTGGCGGTAGTATCATGGGCTGGCCCTCGGGGCAGGTGTGGTCCTCCAGCCAGGGACCCCTGCAGCTGGAGCAGAAGACGGTGTGACAGGCGGGGCAGGCCACGGCGGCGGGCCGGCCCTCGCTGCTCATCCGCACGCTGCACACCGCCTGACATTCAAGCACCGGGCACCACGCTTTGCTGGGGTCCAGCTTCACACCTGCACAGACATACGGAGAGGAAAATATAAACATAATACGCATAATCTAAATATTCTTTAACATTTTCATCCCTTGTCTTGTTTCTGAACAGATTAACTGCATTCAAATAAAACATATTTGTTCAGTTCAGTTGGGTTCGATGTGTCAAACCTGTAATGCTGCTAACACATTGTTTACAACCACAGAGGGATCTGATCATCCTGTCATGACAACACTGAAACATTCACACAATGAACCCGGAGATTGATCAAACCTGAGTGAATTTAAGGGGTTGATAATCTGTTTTTAATCCCCATCAGGTTGAATTTAAAACCTCTGCTCATGTGAAGCTGCAGAGTGAACATCCAGCAGCGCTGGACTTTGTCTTCAGTTGTATAACTGTAATCTTTGAGGATTACGTCAGTGTAAATAAATATCCATGTTAGATAGTTTTGATTGCTTAAGGTATCAAGTTACAATGGACAAATAGAGTTTCAGTTTAGCAGCTCCTGTTTAATACAGTGGCGCTTTGGAGCTACGCAAACACATTAGCATTCCAATGCTAGCACCTAGCAATGTTTGCTGGTCTATAAGATAGAGCAGTTCCCCCATATTTCATTTTTTTGATTGATGTATGAAGTTATAAGATGGGCTTAGACCAGGTGGAATAAATTTTTAAATTATTGATTTATTTGCCAGAGACAATACATATTAATTAACATTTCTGTTAACGTGTCAGAATTAGCTAAAATGCTATTTTTCAGCTGTTGTCTCTGGACAAAAAGCATTTTGTCTTGCTAAAAAAAAACAAAGTTCCTATAAAAGGCGCTTATAGTTACCTTCCTCTTTTAATTTGAATCTGGATGATCTTTCGATGAAGCAAAACTATATGTATGCTGATGAATTCAACATGGTTTGCTAAAGGTAGTTAGAGGTATAGGTAGCTAAGGTGTCCAGTATGATATTCTGTTAAACTTTATGAATAGAAAGTTTTTGTAATCAGAGCCTAACACTTCTATCTTTTTATTTAGCAGACAAAGTGTTTGAGGAAAGTCAAATACTCATTAATATATTAAAATAAATGATTTACAATGACAATAACATACTGCAGCGTATTATAAGTATCAGCTAATATGATGATGCATTTACAGTCATATTTAATAAATTAGCATTAGTATTAGTATCACATGAGACTTGTCTGTCAGAGTAAAAATACATTTAACTAAATCTGCGAAAATAAAAAAAAATTCTGTTTGGTCATTTCAAAACTTTTTGTCTAGTGTTGAAATGACAAAACTAACTTACATGCAACTTCTCAACAAGATGTAGTAGCTTATTTTAATTAAATAATTCTTAAATATTGATAAGTTCTTGCTCCACTGGCAGAAGTTTTCACTAATAAGATGTTTTTGTCCATGTTATCAATGAAGAAAGTGTGCCAAGATATTTACACTAGAAGACAAAAATACCTTGTAAGATGTGTTTTTATACGATATTAAACATACTATTCATCAAGGTCACATTTATGTATTAGTTGTTGTTTTTTTATTGGTCTGATATAACATTCTAGTTCTTAATGTGACGTTTTCATTACCTGTAAGTGGAAAATCATCATAATGATCATAATGATAAATGTCCATCTGTGTGTAAATAAGCTATATAACTCGTTTCATTTAATGATGAAATGCGTGAAATAAATTAGGCTTTTCAATAATACCTTTCTGTTAATACTTCAAGTATTTTTCAGACTTTTGGAAATGTTTTATAATAGCTGTAAAATTTATCACATTTAATCTTTTGCATTTTAGTTCTGTGTGTTTATTTCATGATATGGAGGGAGCAGGGCATCTGGAAGAAATGGTCAAATATTGAAAGAGAATAAAAATAATGCTAACATTCTTAACGACGTGTGTAATGACGGATCAACTGGAGACACTTGTGCTAAAAACACTTAGCTCATTATCAGTGTTACAATATTCACAATTACAGTAAAACTGCAACTATAAGAAGTAACAAGCAAAACTGGAGGTAACTGAGAACAAAATAAAATCACATTATTCAGAAGAAAACAATGTAAGCCACATGATCATTAAAAAAATGCCATAAAAACATTTGAATGTCATATTGTGCTTTCACTTTGAATCATAATGGAGGGAGTCGCTGCAGCCAAGCAGCAGAGCAGCCAGTACTTTGACCTTTGCTTCACTTCCAATAATTCGAGTCTCCTGATCCGCAGCAAGAGTAAACAATACCAGTTATTGGCTCCGCAGCGTACTGTTACCGTACAGCTGGAAAGGAGCAAAATACACCTGCATAGCAAACTGTTCTTGGCTTGCAAATCATAAATGTCAGCAGAAAGTTATGTGAACAGTCTCACTTCTCAAAGGATTTCATGGAATGGGCTTTTTTTCTTCAATTTTTTTGTTTTTTTTACAAAACTGCAAAAATGTAAGTAAAATGTTAAATGTTACTTAAATGTTGTGGCAACTCAGGGTAATACAGTTATTCCTATAAAACAAAAAGCAGCACACTGTGCAGTAGTAATAATGTAGTTCTAATGTTACTTCGGGTTTCTAGGAGCATCCAGGATGTGACAGTACTCACCTCTTTCAAACTTCAGACGCTGATACAGCTCCACCTGATATGGAGCTGCTAAACTGGCGATCTGCAAAAGGGAGAGAGAGAGCAACCCAAGTCAGACCCATGTTTGTCATCACATATGAGTATGCTACTTGTTGCTGTGTTTTTGTTTGGGTTTTTTTTCTTTCTCTTTCTCCAACCTTAGAAGCAGACTTCTACAAACAGTTTGTTTCTATCATCTCCTCTAATCCCCTTTCCCTTAAAGCCTTTTCCCCACCTTTACATTTGACATAAACCCAAAACGATTTCTAATAAGCATCATATAGACATGTTAAGTTGTGACGTCGCAAAAACAAGATCCCGCCCCCCACCTTCCTGCTGGTCGCCACCAATGACTAGCATTGGTTTTAGCTGTCGAGTTGCAACATAACGTGCTAAATCATAAATGTACGTGTGATATATAAAAAGAAAAATGGACGCAGTGCTTTGCAAATAAACCTACAGCATCAAGGTCCAAGGATGTCACATTTTACAGATCAGGAAATAGTTTAATTAAAAAAAAAGTAGCAAGGGACAGTTGTGCTAGCTTGACTTTGACAACCTTAGCATTAGGTGTGTTTTGGTTTAGTTAAAAAAAACTACTCTGATGATCATCAGTGGAGCAGATGTTTAACTGAGTTAATCAGCCACCTTTACTCGATAAACAGCTGTAATGCTTCACTTGTGAAAGTAAATCTGTCGTCCCTCACAATTCAGACAACCATTTTGAGACGTTTAACAAAAAAAGAAAGGAAAGCATAGTTTATGCCTAGAATTTGTAAGTGTAATGAAAAAATTTTATAATTTTGACAACTAAAGAACACATACTGAAAGCTAAAGATCTTTTCTCTTTTTTGCAAGTCTGTTTTGAAGCAGTAGTTTGTGAGTCAGCCTGTTTCAACATCTCTTTTTGTGGGGTACTACTTTCATGCTTTCATCCAGTGTGTGGTTCAACATCTCACTTTAAAGTTGCCACTGAAACAGACAACAGTTCACTTTGTAATATCATTAAAGCAAAAATATTGTCACCTTAGTCAAATATTGGCCTAAGTTATTTTTTGTCAAAAGTGATTTTCTTGCCTAAATGATATTTTGGTAAGAAAGAGGTGGTAAAAATATTATTTATATTCATAAAAAAATACATGGTAAAATGTGGCGACTTCTCATTTCTTAAGAAGTGTGGTTGCAAGACAACAAATCGGGAAATGATTAATAAAGGAAAGGAAAACTCCAAACACAAAAATGATAACTACCAGCTTTTTATAGACAAACACAGCCGCCTTTGTGGCACAACTGTCTTAGTTTGGTTCTTGATGTGAGACGCTCTCAATTTAAAGGACATACCTCTGAGTCGAGCAGCGCTCCACTTTCTGGGCAGGCCATATCGGGGCAGGTGATTGGAGCGCCCCCGCCCTCCATTACGGCCAACTGGACGTACTGTTGCAAACACTGGAGGGGGCAGAAAATGCAGCAATGTGAGATTTATTGTGTTTTGGTGCACCAATTGCAGTTTTCTGACAAATCACTGATCTTTAAAAAACCTTATTTTTTGTCTAAAAAGTTGCTGAATCTAGCAACAATGACCCCGTTTAAACGGCAGCCACCCACTGAACGTCGTTTCTGTTAATGCATTTACCTGCCAATGTTCTAATTACAATTCCCGTTTACGCAGAAACAGTAATTCTCTCACTGTGCCACAAGTTGGCGCTACAGTCTTTAAACCTCTCTGCCTGAAAGCCACCCCAATTAATAAACATTGAAGATGGCAGAGGACCAGTTTCTATGGACAAATGACGAGCTTCAGCTGTTTCCTAACACGACAGAGTTAGAAAACCACCAAATGTCGAGTCATTGTTGACATTTTCTTCTTTTCAGAAATGCCACTCCTTTTGAAAAACAAAAAAGTCATTATTGCATCAAAGTAAAATAACAGCACATCATCTAGAAGTACAAAGGAAGCAGTCAAGAGAATGAAGCGTTGTGAAACCAGGGCAGTTTATGAGTCTGACAGGAGCTGTTTTAGCGTCCACATGTCAAAAGTCACATGTTGCCTCAACTGTGAATTCTAGAAAGGAAGGAGGAACTACACAAAGATTGCACAAATACAAACCAGTTTGAGGAACAGAAGAAGAAAAACAAGTCCTTTGAATATTACATTTCTGTGGAAGAAGGCAAGCAAAAAAGCCTGAGTGGAAGTTTCAAATGAGTTGCTAAACGGGGTGGGACCAACGCAAGTAAAACTGCTGTCTGACAGCAGGAGGCTCAAGGTATTTGTGATTTACACAACAGAAATAATCTGAATGTACTGCCTCCGTTTAATTTTTATTCCTTGTTAAAACAACGCCACGTGTAGGCATTGTTTTGGTTTCTGTGACCTTGTGCGTCCGAAGCCGGGACAGAGATTAGCACCTGCTTCCCTCTGACGGGAATCCACTCCGTTCGGAACAGATGGGACGCCAATGCCTGGCCTCCACTCATAAATATTACAGCTCTGCCTTCTAAAGATAGCGCTACCGATCTCGCAACAAGTGTGAAAGCGAAACTTTGCCGATAACTGGGAGCCGGCGAATACAGTCAGCAGCTGGGAGAAATCTGAAAAATTCCACGGACGAGTTAGATGGAATAGTAAAAAGGCGAGGGAGTGCCACAACCTTCATCTGACCAAAATGGAAACGTCTGATATGTGCCAATAAACGCCTCTATTTTAGGGAGCAGAAACTGCGTAAAAATAATCACCAAGCGCGTTTGTTTTGGATCGCTGTTGGAACGCCGTCGCTGCCAACACTGCAGCAAAACAAGAGCGCTCTGAAATTGTATGCAGTAATAACACCCTGCTCTATTTACAGCGCTTTTCAGGAGTTTACGCACACTCACTGCTGAAACCAGAAGTTTACATACGCCAATAAAAAGTCACGCAGTTAACTCAAACGTGTCGGTTAATCTGACGTTTCTAAAGCCGTGACATCGTCACCTGGGCTTCTCCTGGTCCTTTAAATAGGTAGAAATCATTGTGGATGTAAACTTCTGATTTAATTCTTTAGTGACGCATTTAAACAATTCTTTGTCAAGGTGAACTGATAAGGAAACACACAGCTTCAGTCACGATAAACACAGTAGATAAAGATCTGGGTCAGGTTAGGAACTTAATGTGTAACCTGCTTCCAAAAACCAAAACCAGTTTTATTGTGTCCTGTTGACATACACAACTGTGTTCAAGCAACTCTACTGCATGGATTAAGTTAAAAGTTAAAAGAATTTAAAAGAACTCCAGCTTCTTTCAGAAGAAGAGTCTTTGGATACGCGGCCTTGACTGTCCTGGAAGATTGTTGTTTCAAAGTGTGTGGTTTCTCTGGAACTTAAAGTTGCAGAATGTAACTTTTACAGAAGTATGTTTTTTTTCCATATTTGTTAAAACCATCACCATGTGCTGACAGTATGCTACGAGAAAGATAACTGTGAAAAGATCAGTCTTCTCCTGCCTGAGCTGCCACTGCCGTCTGAAGAAATGCACAATTCCTGACCAATCGGAGACGGGAGGAGGGGCTTAGCGCTGTCAATCAAACTCCGGTATGCTCTGCTAAATGTGCTGACGGCAGAGAAATAACTTACCATTATAGTTTAGTTTTAACCTTGTGGAAAATCCACAATAAACTCAAACAAGTACACCGGATTCTCCTTTCAAATGAATAGAAATGGGTTCAAATGCATCATTAAAGAAGCAAAGCTAATAGAATTATTAAAAATGTGTGTAAACTTCTGGCCAGAAGCTTGTGCGTTGTGAATCCTAGAGTCCCTTCCTCAGATCAGCATCTGCCCTGAAGTCGGCCACGTCATCGTCGCTGCTTACCGCTGTGCAGAATATGCACTTGCAGCTCTCCAGCTCCCTGCTGGCTGCAAGCGGCTGCAGGCTGAGGCACAGCTTGCAGAACACATCCTGGCTACTCGGGGGACCGGCGGCGGCCATCCCTGGTGATGGATCCCTGGCTTCCAGGTGAATGGAGGGACTCCTGCTGGCCATGGTGGGAGGAGGCAGGGTGGCTCTAGGCCTTCCACTGGCCACGACGATGATGATCTGCGGTCGCCATGAGCCTGGAAGCAGAAATGAAACAGGTTCATTCGCTTACCACTCCGCTTCCTTCCTCTTTAGGCTGATTCGGGAAAGTTTGCCAGCTTTGATTGTTTTCCATCTGTCTGCATTATCACCTTTCCCAATATATGATGTCATCTTTCAGGCCAGAGGTCTCAGTTTAGCAATCCTAAAGTTATTAGGCATCAGTTCAATCATTCTGAGTGTAAGAATTAATTATATGTTGTGTCATCTGTACTGTTCCCTGCCCTGTCCAAGAACCTGTTAAAAATACAGTTTATGAGTGTAAACCAACATTATGTTGAAATTCTTGGTTTGGTTTGTATCACAGTCGAGGTCCTGTTTGCTAAACTCTGTACAATTTTTTTTCTGTTCAGTGGACTTCAGTTAGAGGAGTTCACAAGTCATTTTGACCAAGTCAAGAAAGTAAGTGAAACCAATGATTGAAACTAACATTTTCTCATCAAATCCCCAACATCTGGGTCACCGATGTTGGGGATTTATTGTTGCAAGTGTAAGTGACCAAACCAGTCATATTGTCCACTTATTTATATATTGCACTAAATATTGTCTGATGGCTTTTTAAAAAAATAATATTAGGAACTATTTTCTAAATCCACCTTGTTCTCTTACTCCCTAAATAACAATGTTCAAATTTAAGATATAAATGACAATATAATATAAGTGTTGTAAGTAAATAAACAACAGAGTCATCTGAATAAATGCGACAGGAAGCTTTTATTTTGATACTTTCATCCGGAAGCGTCCTTGTAACATCACACAAGAGAATGCCCGACCTGAGTTTAAATGTTTAGTTTGTGGTGAAATGATGTAACCTCGTTTTATACAGCATTCATTTGGAGAAATATCCATATGGTCACTGGCCTGAATCCACAGCATGAACTTCCCATAGAAATCCATCAACATCAAACGCATCCTTTCAAAGTAAAGCGTGTGAAAACCCTTCTTTGCTCGTCTCAGATCAAATAGGCCGACTCCACGACAAACACATTCAGGTTCGTCGCATTTATTCTTAAGAAAAGAGAAAAACAAGTTGGTGGTTTTCTCCAGTCTGGCAGCTTCTGCTTCCACAGTAACAGATATCAACAGGAAAAGGGGCTGTGATCGAATGGTGATAAATCAATACCATTAATCCACAGCTAATCTCATCTTTAAGATGAATAACAATGACTATATATTTTAGAAAGGGAAATAAAAATCACACAAGTAATATTCAAACACTACCAGAGATAATATCTGAACATTACTTTGCATCAAAAATTAAAACATACCTTAAAAAAAAAAGAATAAAACAAGTTGGTGGTTATCTCTAGCCTAGATAATTTATTGCATAATAAAATGCAATAAATAACCCTCGACAAACTGCAACGCAATAGCATTTCATAGCAATTAGAAGCAGTTAACATTACTACAATTAAACAAGCTAAAATTAGCAACATTAACAATGATAACATTTAAAAATACACACAAAATACAGCAAGTTTACTTAAGAAACACTGTGCACCATCACATTTGTCCAAAATATATTGTAAAATATAATACTTGTAAAGAAAACAAAAAGTTTATTCTAATACATACCACAGCAAAAGACATCAACAGAAAAAGAGGACGAGCTGTCACTTGCTGGTTACTATGGTAACCACCCAGTGCCAAGAGCAACATAACAGAACTTAAAACACAAATAAATGTCTAAAGAAACACATAAAAAAAGAACAAATAAACACATTCTGACAAACTTCATATTTACAACATTGTTACGTTAAAACCCTGTTATGTTTTTTGTAGATAAAAACCGTCGCATCGCCGGTTCATTAAAAATCATTATAATGAATCGTAATAATGTTTAAATTAATATGCATGAAGCTTAATATTAGTGAAGCAATGCAAAAAGTAAGTAATGTGCTCCAGAAAAAGCTGGATCACTGCAGTATCCCCATGCCATGAAGACCTGGCTGTTACCAAAAGGCATTTCCATTATGCCTTGAATAATGATTAGTATAAAATCATACAAATCATGATTCAAGGACTAACAGATTTTCTTTCCTTTCAGCAGAGATAAAGTGAACTGATTGAATTTTTTTAGGCTATATTTATGAAAGGATTATTGTTAAGGCTCTTAAGAAGATCAAGAAAATAGCTGCTGAAGCTTTGTCCCTGTCCTTGATGGTTCTGTTTCTAGCTTATGTACTGTGTTGTGTTGTGTTTCAACTGAGAGGCTGTTTAAAAGGCCCTTGCACATAGGAAGTGGTTGATGCAGTGCAAAGCTTCCAAAACCCGTCGTGTACGTGTTGCCTGTGGTGCAGGGTTGAGCAGTGTACTGTGAGCCATTCTGGCCACAGACCTCTGTGAGGACAGCTGGGGACATTCAATAAGAAAAGAGCATCAAAAACTAAATCTAAACCATGCCTGTGCAAAAACCAACTATTTGAAGCCTACTATTGATTTTTGTGTGGTGTTTTCTAAATCGCTGTAACAGGCTGACCTGGCCTGTATTTGAGGTCGACTATTTACAATATAGATACGAAGCAGATCAGGTGTAACGTTGAGTTAAAAGCCCAAACAGCTGAAAAGATGAGCTGCCCAATCTCATTGATCTTTGCTCCAAACAGCTGGATGCCTATTTGCATCTGACACAGGGAATGAAATCTACCCTCTGGGCGAAACTGGGTCCATCTATGTGTGACCTGATTATGTGGTTATTATTTGCCTCTCAAGGCTGAACATGGATCTGGGAATAGCATCAAACCCAACTTAATCACCCTTGGGAAATCAGTAGGGGTTGGCAAATGATCTCACTCTGTGAGCAGGCTAACTACTATTAGCAATACAAGTGGTGTTTGTATCATTTTATATGTTCACAAATAGAAATAATGGCACGCAAGCTGACAAAGTACAAAAACATAAACTGTATTCAGCCCATAGTGGATTTTGGGGTGAGTGAGGGAAATCCATTTGTCCCTGTTGGAATTCTCACTCCAGAGAGCATTCCTATCCCACGCTGGGTACCTTGAAGTATCAATTGTGTTAAAATGTATTGACAAAATGGTGGTCCTTGTACACCTTATTGTCTAAAAAAAAAGAAACTTGTTACAAAAAGTTTTTGAGATCCAAGCTCTCTTCCTTCGGGAACCCGCTCGGTCAAGTTTAGGTGCAATTCGGAGGTGTGTGTCCTTCTCAACAGCAAGGAGAACTCCAGTGCAGCACGTCTTGCTCGTGCAAGGTGCCTAAAAGCTGTCGATCTCAACCAAACTCTCATCCACTACAGGTTGACACACCGAGTCTATGTCTTCGTAGAGAAGCTAAAATATTGGACGTGTGATTGCTGGCATGAGGAATGAGGAATATCCTGGAAATAGAACGACTGGAAACGGTTTTAGCCACTCCGTTTATAATGCTTTAATCAGTGTACTACAAAATGAAGGGTAGAATAAGTTTTATATTATACTTCAGGCCTAAGCCTCAACAATGGCCATATGAACAGTTTTTACCTCGTAAACGGTCCTAAACTTCACACAAAAGCATTCTTTCTTGGTAAGAAAAAGAGATCTTTTGTTAATAGTTGACAGAGGGCAAGATAAGACTATCTTGGATGATAGATCCGGACCATCCCCAAAGGACAGAGCCCCACCCAAACAACAAATCATTCCTCTGTTTTCAAAAAACCATGAGCAATAATGCCGTAATCTAGGATTTGCCCTTAATCCCAAGAAAGACTGCGGTTGGGCCCAGAACAGGATCACACAGGAAGCTGCTGTTAAAAACAAACTGTGCAGGCCAAGCGGATGCTGAAATCCCAAACTGCCTCGATCACAGTGCTTGAACACGCTGTGAAGGTTGGCAGGAAACTTCTGCAGCAGTTCGATGACTGAAGCCACCTATTAGGCTGTTCCATTATTATTATTATTATTATTATGGGCTATTATCGACCTGCAGTTGCTTTACATGCGGAACGGGACCTTTTCTGCCCAGTCACATTTGAATTTCCTCCTGTACTTCCATGCGGACCAGCTGAGGCGTCTTCCATCAGCACTCCACAGTCTGTTAGCTTGTCCCATCCTGCCTGGGCCCTACAACCAAGCCTGTGGTCTCACGCTGGAAAATAACAGCCTTCATTCACTTTGCCTCCCTCCATGGAAACTCCCCTTATGTCATTATTAATACAGAGGAGCTTTTGTTCAGGAGAAACTTTACAGTTGAACTTGAGATAACATCGGTGGGCATTCTGTCAGAGCAGCTTCGATGAAATTGCTCAGTTTTTGAAAAGGACTTGCGACTGCAGAATGCAACCACATTTTAATGCAACGGTGCACTCAGATGGCTAATGTTGGATGGATTTCCATCCAGATCTCTGCAGAAAGGGCAAAACTTTGCATTTCAGCCTGGAGGCCTTCAGAAATCTGATTGCACCCGGCCTCTCCATCTGCAAACATTCCAGCTCACACCACTGCTACAGAATGTCTTATATCGGCACAGCCTTGTGTGCAAACTGGGTTTAGATGAAATAATGATTAGTTATCAGTCAGATGAAGGTCTGGATGAGAATGCTACACAGCTGAAGGAGGAGAGAGGAGTTTAGGGGGCATCAAAGCATCATTGTTAAGGCCTGGGATGGGAAACCAGATCAGCCTGCTGCTTTTGCACAGACAGCCACTGTGCTGCAGCAGGAGGCAGCTGGGTGTGTGTGTATGCCTGCGTGTGTGTAGCAAAAATCATATGGCATCACTTTCACTGCTGTGTTCATACACGTCTGTGTAATTCAGAGGCGTTCTAACCTAATAATTTGAATGTTTATTTACTGATACACGATCACATAGCACTGCATAATACTGACTTACTGAAGGAGGAAATGAAAGTGGAAATAAGCATTTATCATGTCTGGCACCATCGCTGCTTGTATTTATAGCCACATATATTTGACTAATGTCATCACAAAAGAAAGAAAAAAATCCGTATATTTTTGCGAATCCAAACTAAAGACATCTGCGTTTGTAAAGCTCGCGCTTTCACACAGATCAGAACCGGCAAACGTGATTTCTTTTTTTAACATATGTCATTCTAATAGCTGGAAATGCGTTAAAAGCAGACCTACCTTGCCTAAGGTGTGGGAGCAGCTTCCAGATCCGCAGCCGCAGTGCTCTCAGAGGAACATATGTTGACAAAAGAGTCTGCCTCTGTCATAACCTGCTGTTAGCCTGTAAAGCTCCCGCCGCGGCCCTGGACACGATCTTCCTCACTGAACTGGAGTTTGATGGAAGTAGAAAAACATCGCAGCAGCCCTGCGGCTCCCCCCGTCAGGACCGTGTCTCCGTGTGGGAGCTCTGCCTCCGCGGTCTGAGCCCATCCAGGAAGCTCCGCTCTCTCTCCACTGAACTCAACTCGCGACTGCTCCTGCTGGTTGACTTGCTCAAACTCATGCTGCTTTCAAGTGCGGTTCGGAAAATTCAGACACTACGTATGACTACTATCCCGTTGCATTCATTTGGGCAGTTTTATGTTAAAATTGACTTGTTTTAACTTTACATCATGTTATAATGTTAGTACATGATCAAAAGCATACATGGAGTTTTTATTAGATTTTTTTAGGCATGTTTGAGAAATCCTTTAGACTCCCCAGGTATCTATTCCAGGGGATACAAGAACGTCAGAAGCTATTGCTCTCACCGAGCGCCATCTTTTCCACGAAGCTCCTCCTCGGAGCTGCAGTTTCCAAGTCGAGTTTCGCCTCACAGAGGACTCTTCTCCCTGACTCCCCGACTCAGCTCCTTCAGAAGGCAGCAGCATTGAGAAAACACCTGGTCCAATGATCCTAAGCTCATCATACAAACTACTTCTCAGTGAAATCCTGGTGAAAACACAGCAAGTTAAAATATTAAAAGAGAAGCATTGTTGTAATGATGTGAGAGTGTCAGAAAGTGCAAGAGCCATTTAAAGAGACAGAGACCTCATTTCAATGCATAAAAATGCAAAACCAAATTCCTTTGAACTCATGTTTAACAAATACAGTACTTTTGTGCCTAGAAAATATGTAATACCAACCCTTTACTTCATCCTAAAAGCGGTTGCTCCACATGTTAGCACTATAAAACAAAAGTGTAAAAACAAATAAAATGAACTAAAAAAGCCATTTTTGATGAGTTTGAATGAGGATGCATTTTAAGATAAAGATAAATCCAACATACAATGTGTAGCAGTATAAAACTGTTAAAAAATAGTGAATTGTTTTATTTTCCTAACTTCAAAATGTTTTGTTATTATGTTTGACATTTATTATCACTTTTATGCAGATGATATTCAATTGTTTGTCTTTAAAATCCCATCAAGTTGCCCGGCTGCTCACCCTGTCGTCTATTGTTTGTAGTAGATCAGTAACTGGCTTTACAGCAATTACCTTGTTTTGAACACCAAAAAGACTGAGACAATGATCATAGCCCCGACAGACCCGAACTATAAACAACCTGAGTCGGGTTCTTGCTTTTTGTTTTGTCCTTCGACTAAGTCCAGCTTTTGCAATCTGGGTGTATAATCCAAGTTCTTCTTTGAGCTTTGACTCACATTTAAATCTCTGTGACGTTCCTGTTTCTTTCATTTCAGGAACCTTTATAAACTACGTCACATGGTCAGCTGAATGTGAAAGAAAATTCAATGTTTTTGTGTCAACGCATTCAGGCTATTGCAATGTCCTGTTTACTGGTTTGAATGAATCATCCATTTCATACCTCCAAGAAACACAGAAGTGCCAGACTACTGACGTGATCCAGCAAGCGACCCCACATAACCCCATTATACTTTTTGCATTGGCTACCAAGAGATTTAAAGATTCATTTTCGGGAGTATATGTATTTTCTTGGTAGAACAGGACAACTCTTTTGGAGCATGATGTTGTCTGTGATACAAGTTCCATTTTGCCAATGTTTTAGAGATTCTGCAGAAAAACACAAGGTAATGAAGAGTGAAATAAAATATATGCTTGAATACAGCACTACGGAACCTTCATGTTCTTTGTTGGTAGAAAAAGCTGACAAACTGTAGTTTTGTACAGATTACTGCCAAGTTAATGCTCTTACCAAGTCACATGCTTATCCGCTACCTTTCATCGCAGACTGTGTTGATAAAACATCCTCTGCTCAATTTCTGACCTAGTGGGTTGCTAGGGGTACTATAGCTCCCTTGTGGAAAATCCAAAGCACTTCCATCGAACCCCAAAGAAAATATCAAATTATTTATTTTTTTATCTAAGTTAATATTCTTTAATATGTGGTTGTTGTGATATTTTCCTAGCTAAATACAACTGATTACAAAAACACAACCAATGATTATGTATTGAGTAAAAAAAAAAATACCATCTTGCAACATGAAATGAACTTGTATGCCTATTTTCACTTCCAGAAAACATCTGAAAGGTGCACAAAGTGCGAAAATTGATCGTTTTCTACAACCCAAATTTCCAGGAGGGAACTTTGCATAAAATAGAAAATGTCAGATCACCAGTTTGGCAGTATTCCAGATATTTGAAGCAAAAATCTATTCAATAATTATCTATATTGACTCTTGTGAAATGCTTATATTGGGATGCCATATTGTCCTGCCATGTGCTTTCATTAAATAGCAGAATACCACATATTCACTATTCACTTTATTGATGATTGTTGTAGCTCTCTGGGTTCTGAGTTGTTCTGTGTGTTGAGAACTGTAAGAACAATGATCATTCCTACCTTCAGATCTACCTTCAGATCATCCTCGGTAAATTGCTTAGCCTGCTCTTACCATCTGCAGGTAAGGATTTCTGCAGCTGCCACTGCTGACAAGTCCCTTTAACTCGTAGAGCAAAAGAAATCTTTGCTTCTATTATTCTCTATGGAAGGTGATGCTGTTCTGAGTTCTGGGTTAGGAGTGCTCCTGCTGCATGAACAGGGTGATGTCTTATCAAGTTGGTGTGGTTGCATATCTGCATGATGTGGTATACAGCAACGCCTCCCATGTTGGTAAGATCAAGAAACTATTTGACGGCCTGAGAGATGCAGATGCACACCATTTGGTTAGATGTGAGTTTGCTAAGGAAACTGACACCTACTTGGGGAAAGTAATTAAATAAGGATGTATGTGGCCAGATCAAACTAATGTTTTTTTGTTATTGAACATGACCCAATATCAATAAACAAAAGGGAACTTATGAGTTTCCTGCCTGCTGGTTTACTACCGCAGTTGCTGTCCAAACTTCTCAATTTTAGTTGCTTCCTTGATCGAACTTTTAAAAACAAAGGTTTATATAGTCAACCTGTTGTCAAGAGGCTTTTGAATACATTCACACAATGTGTTTACTGTGTGTTGTCACAGCTGGTATGATGGGAATGATGTTCAACATCCTGCGAGTTTCTTCTCCATGAAGTTTAACTTGCATAGTGATACTATTCCGTCATTAAAAATGAAGCATTGACTATTGTCCAGGCATTTTAACACACAAGAGCCATACTATTATCACTTTTTTGAACTTGCTGCATTGTCTTAATCACTGATAGCTGCAGTAGTTTTTGTTTTTTAGGTATTAGTCACATAAAAAGTTCTGACAAACACGGGGAAGATGGCTTGTCAAGAGCCCCTTGGTCTTAGGATGTGTCATCGCTTTGTGCCTTTGATCAAAGCTCTCTTGCCCTATGTTTTACCTTAAAGTGTTTTCTCTAGATATAAGACCAATAATTGTTGGCTTGTAGCTTAGGACTGGAGGGTTGAATTAGGGTATCTAAATTGGCGAGCACGGCAATTTCCAACAAAGTATTTCCACGTCACAAGTTATTAGTCTTAATTGGATTCTTAGTGGAATCCATTTCTTTAAGAGAGGGGTGGTGATGACTCCACCACTAAGGGTCTCTTTGTTTTTGTCTTTCCAGTTGGAGCCTGGCAACAGAAGCACGAGTTTCTCCTGGTTACCATTGCTCCCATCTCACCTTCAAGGTGACTTTTCTGTTCAGTGGGAGCCAAACACCACAGTATTTGGTTTTTTGTTATGTCTGAGTTTGTGCATTTCCAGGCATCCAGGCATTCTAAAATTACTGATAAGTGTTCATTTTTGGGTTTATTTAAATAAATTATTTTCTCAAAATATTACCACCTTGTGTTAATATTTTAGCACAAGTTTGTTACAATCTCTCAGTTTATTACAGACCCTCAATTTGTTACAGACCCTCAGTTTGTTACAGACCCTCAGTTTGTTACAGTCCCTCTGTTTGTTACAGTCCGTTAGACAGGCTGTAACAAGTGCGAGAATGAAATGCCACAACAGAATTTAAAGGAGTTTTATGCTGTTGGCTCCATGCAAACTATAAGTGCTGGGTGTGGGAGGAGGGCCAGGAGTTAGTGATGGACGTTTAAAGAAGGCACTCCAATTAGAACGAACAATGACAAGAGCCCAAATAAATGAGCAACGTAATTAAGTGATGCAAACCTTTTCCTTTCTTCAATTACATTAAACATTTGGAAGCAACTTAATGAGTTGCGCTTACAAAGAATGGTCTAAAAAAGAGAAAATATCCAGTGGGTTGGACTTGCTTGGCCAAAATTACTGTTAATTTCAGAGGAGAAAATTATTGAAAGGCAATCATAGCTCATGTAAGTCCTCAACAAAACCAAAGCGTGGAAAGCTATTACTGAAAGGACAACTCGTCTGATTAATCAGACAAGCTACAGAAGCAGAAGCTCAAACTTGCTGAACAGAACAGAACAAGGAGGCCTCAACAGATTAAAACAAAGTCCAATAAGTCTTGATTTCTGCAGCAACATTCAAATCGTAGGGTCAGAATTTGGTGGTAGCAACATGAAAGTTTGCATACATTCTGTCTTGTGTCTACAATTCATGGTGATGTTAGTGAGATGGTGTGTTGGAGACCAAATTGCCATCGTTTGCACACCACAATTACAAAAATCTTCCAATGGCTACATACAATATACTTTAAAGCAATTTTATTTTCTTGTCTCCCACCAAAAAGATCCACCAATAAAACAGATCGCAGTCCCACAAACCAGGACTTCTGGCATCAAAATAAAAAAATAAGAAAAAGCATAAAATGTAAACATCAGAACCAACATTTCAATTTCATTCATAACAGTTCTGTCAGTGACAATATTACCAATAATATCCATAAAAAAGGAATCATGATTAATCTAGTCATAAAAAAGGAATCAGCTTAAATCATCTAAAACTGGGTTTTTGAACTTGACAGTGAGCTCTGTAGTCCAATAGCCTCCAAAGTCATCAGATCTTGATCGAAAATAGCACTTTTGGGATGTGATTAAAAAGCGTCGCATCATGGATGAGCAGGCAACAAATCCAAGATGTTGTCAAGTTAGTAGGAATCACTATGTTGTGGGAATTTTTCTTAATCCTCAATTAATTTCCACAATAAACAAAAGAGAAAGTTGTGAAAGGAGAATGTGTGGGGTACATAATTCTACTCAGTGTACCCAATAAAATGGCCTTTGAGTGTATAGTATATAACATGTTGTTAAGGCAAAGGAGATTGTGCTGGAGAAAAAAAAAATTAAACCGAGTCGTGTTGTTTATGACACTGATCTTTCCCAGAAATGACAGCTTGAAGTGCAACCCCCAACACTACAACTTCCCCTTCAACTTATATACCCCAGCTTTTTGTCCCTGATACAAAAAACTGATTTTTGAGGATTGAAAAGTTCTCAACAACTTATTTCTGCTGGAGCAATGGCATCACAGCAATAATAATAATAGTAATAATAATAATATTAAAAAAAAACATGTATTATACAATTTTATACAGGTTGTGTGTTAAATAACCCTCATTGGTGTGCTTTTTTTGTTACACTGTGGTCTCAAATAATATGCAATTTGAAACTTGCATCAGAAACTTGCTAAAAGGTGAAAGAAAAATAAAACCATGGCACGTTTTTATATTCAAAAGGGTCTCAAACCTCATTTGCAAGTCTACAATAGGAACTAAATTCAAAGAGTATGATGCAATCTATCACGAGAGCTTCTCGTCAGTCCGCGCCGGTGTTTGTGTTGAAGAGCAGCTCGACTGTAAATCACCTGACGTAAACCGCAAGTCAGAGCGCGCATGCGCTGGGGTTTTTGGGCTATATAAGAAAGAGGTCGCCTCTTTTAGGCATTATTTTGTCACAACCACCGCTGTAGTCATGGGCAGCCCCGGCCAGCAGGACCCTTATAACGCGGCTGACAATAATCTGACTAAAATAATAGAAAGAGCACCGACAACTCAGGTAAGGTTACGGCGGCGTCACCGGCGCTTAATATGCCTTCCTTGGCCGTAACGGCGCAAAAGTCACGTTGTCGACTAAAATAGATGCGTTCTCAAAGTAAAAACGGTTCTAAAAATGTAGTTTGGCTTCTGTCTATAATTTTAGAGCGATTTTCCATGATATTTTCCGGTGAAGGTAGGGGGCTCTGGAGGGAGTGCGGGGAATCCCCGTCTCGCGACTTGAAGCTTAGGAGCAAGCACGAGACTTAGAAACCTGTTTGAATGCTTTCCCTTTGTTTCAAAGGCCGTATGTGAGAAAAAAAACCCCCAAAGATTTATTTGTTGCTCCCTGCTACAGGTCATGACGTTTAAGGGGTTCAGCATGCAGAGACTCTTCCAGGTGATGCAGGCGGTGGCCATGAGAAGCTGCAGCAAAGCCTGCCAGTTCTTCTGCCTCCCTGCTATTGACAAGAGGAGAGGCTCCCCAGGTAAATAACTTAAGTAGAAAAAAACCCAGTATATATATATCTATATATATATAGATATATATATATACACGGGGAGGCCGAAAAGTTCAAGATCAACATCTGCTTCACTACTGTTGACAGATCAGACGCTTCACCTCCAGGAGGAGAAAAACGCACAAGGTAATCAATTCAGTCTCTGTTTTTATTGTTGTGCTATAAAATAATTAATCTTAAGACTTTTATTTATATCTTTCTTGTTTTATTTATATTTGAGCATAAATCTAATAGGCCTATATGAGGACTTTGTCAAAGTAAAGCAGCTGTTGGATGCATAAAAGTTTTTTCTTCAGTAAATAATGATGCAATTCCGCTGTGGCGTCAATCTGGAAAAAATCTACTTCCTGTTTCAATCTTCTTTCGCTTTTCACTACTTGCACTGACAGTTCGACTCACGAGCCCGCCCCCTACGGTTCTGATCATCAACATCAGCAACTCCACCATGATCAACTGCGTCATCGGGGATTCCCAACCGTCTACAGCGGCTGAGCGGCAGCCTCTGATTGAGGACTCTCGGCTGCAGAAAGCAGGTGGGTAACAACTGCAGCTCACACTCGTGCATCTTGAGTTATTATTTTTATTTTTTGCACCTAAACTCTTCGCACCTCCTCACCTTGCGTTCCTGCTCACGTGTTACAGTTGAGGTGAGCTGCAGTTGCTGCCAAAGTCTGCAGGAGGCAGCACAGGCCGCTCCTTCAGAGCCTATCCATCCGCCCGCAACGCACCAGAACTTCATCATCCACGGCTCGTGCCTCAACAACGTCATCGTGGGAGACAACAATTACATGCACGTTGAGCAGGACAAACTGCTCGACTAAAAGCAGTTCGTCCTGCTGAAGCCTCTCACACTAAAGGAAGGGGGCGGCTGAATCTTTCTGTTCTCCTTCAAGCATTTTCACTGACATCACTGCTGGTTTATTTGTCCCATGACTTGTGAACATGGCAAACAGAGGTGCTGTTAAAAAAAAAAGAAGAGAAAAACTAATCTAGTGGAAACGAAAGCACAAATGTCATCTTTCTTAAAGGTTCTCTAACTGTGGTCCTCATCGGAAGCGTTGGGCTTTGTGCAATGCTGGAACTTCTGCTTCCCTGACTTAAAGACAGGGAATTTTTACTGTGGAGAACTTCTGCTGACTCAGTTTTATGCAGTGGATTGTTGATTTCTTTTATTAGTTTGCTGTACATATGTGTGTCAATTATCAAGTTTGTATAAAAAATCCTGTCCAGATAATGGACTATGATAAAGTGTAAGGCCTATGGTCATAGAGAGTAAACTAGCCAGTGTTATTTATTGCTCAAAGTATTTTTAAAATATATATATATTTAATTTAATGACATTTCTGACTTGTAAGTGTACAAAACGGAAAACTGTAATTTAGTTTGTATTGTTTTATTTGTGACACTTCTGATCAGTTTGCCTGTCTTACTAATTTTTAAAAACATTTATAATATTTTGTAATACTTTCTTTTTTACAATAAAGACATGTATAGTTTACATATTTTTGTCCAATTTCTTTCTTTCTTTCTTTTTTTTTTGCAAACGTGGTGTCGGAAGAAAAAAAAAAGTCACTTCTTCTTCCCTTTCTTCTTCTTGCCTTTCTTCTCCTCTACCTTCTTGTATGGGCCGAGGCCTCTGCGGACCATGGTGCCCCTCCAGTAGGCCTGGATCTGCACAGATCAGAACCAGAACATCAGCACACTGAGACGGCTCCGTGCGTTTACAATCGGTCGGTGTTCCGGTTGGACGTCGTTACCATTGTGGCGGCTTTGGCCTCCTCTTCCCGTTGCAGTTTCAACTCTTGCTCCTTCTTGTCCTCCAGCACCACCCGCTCCATCTCCTTAAACTGAAACCAACGATAACTGGTGATGTGATTTTAAAAGGTGACCTGTGTGGTAGCCGCTCTGCTGTGAGTGCTGCTGCTCACCATCCTCCTCATCTCCATCAGCTTGTCCACGTTCAAAGTTCTTTTGCAGCCCAGGTTATCCAGCTTGCTCTGCTTTTCCTGCTGCATCTTCTTGGTTTGCTGCTTCCACTTGAACAGCCTCTGTTGAAACTCCTAATGAGAAACATAGAATTATGTCAAGTGGTCTTCTATATTAAGACTACTAATTTTAGTAGAGTAGTACTATGTAATTAGTAGTACTACTAATCCATCAGGACCATCCATCCATCTTCTGCCACTTATCCGGGGTCGGGTCGCGGGGGCAGCAGCTTAAGAAGGGAGGCCCAGACTTCCCTCTCCCGGGCCACTTAGGCCAGCTCCTCCGGGGGAATCCCGAGGCATTCCCAGACCAGCTGAGAAACATAGTCCTTCGAGCTTGTCCTGGGTCTGCCCCAGGGCCACCTCTTGGTGGGACACCTCACCAGGGAGGCGTCCAGGAAGCATCCGGCCAGATGCCCGAGCCACCTCAACTGGCTCCTCTCGACGCGGAGGAGCAGCGGCTCTACTCTGAGTCCCTCCCGGATGTCTGAGCTTCTCACCCTATCTCTAAGGAAGAGCCCAGCCACCCTGCGGAGAAAACCCATTTCGGCCGCTTGTGTCCGGGACCTCGTTCTTTGGGTCATCTATGCTCATGACCATAGATGAGGGTAAGAACGTAGATTGACTGGAAAATCGAGAGCTTCGCTTTTTGGCTGAGCTCCCTCTTCACCACGATGGACTGGTACAGCGCCTGCATCACTGCAGAGGCTGCACCAATCCGCCTGTCGATTTCCCGCTCTCTTCTTCCCTCATTCGTGAACAAGATCCCGAGATACTTAAACTCCTCCACTTGGGGCAGGACACCCCCCAACCCGGAGAAGGCACTCTACCCTTTTCCGGCTCAAGACCATGGCCTCGGATTTGGAGGTACTGATTCTCATCCCGGCCGCTTCACACTCGGCTGCGAACTGCTCCAGTGAGAGCTGCAGATCACGCTCTGATGAAGCCAACAGGACCACATCAGCCGCAAAAAGCGGAGATGAGATCCTAAGGCCACCAAAACGGATCCCCTCAACACCCTGGCATAGTAGTACTAATTACAAACAACAGTTCCAGTTGTTAACAACTGGAACTGTTGTTAGCTTTAAGTTCCAGTACCAACATGTGAAAGGTTAGAGAACCCCTGGAGTTCTTGCTCCTGGAACAGGTTTTTGGTTTCCTCAAATGTGGTGTTTTTGAACCACATGTAAATTGCACAGCAAACGTAGAGCGCATTAACCCTGCGCTCTACATTTACATCCCGTTCATGACGTTACATTACCAACCTCGTTTTGAGTCTGGAGGAACATCTCGGTCTGCTTGTGAAATCTCTCCTCTTCTTCCATCTGCTTATGCAGAAGCTGATAGAAAAGGCAAACAAAGCTATGAAGGGACAAAGTTCTATTTGATGGAGGAGGAAGTTCTGGCGTGAATCTCTGGGAGACTGGGGTGATGTGAAAGAAAGACCTGGAAATTGATGTACCTCCAGCTGATCCACCAGCCGAGCCTTCCGCCACGTCTCTTTGACCACTTGTGGGGACAGGACCGTGACTTTTGACTTCTTTTTCTTCTGCAGTTTGGATCTTTCGTCTTCCAGTTCATTCAGAAGAAGGGACATTTTCTGAGGGGTAAAAGTTATTGGAAGAGCTGCGAGTCCTGGGAGGTATTTTCTTCGGCAAACACTCACTGACCCTCGCATTAGGCAAACTGCTTTTCAACAAAAATTGCAAATAAAATTATCACATGCAAGAACCGGGAGCATAGATGACTTTGAATGTAAAATGACTGTTGATGCCATATGGGCTGCTTTTAGCATTTCACAAACTGAGATTTTCACCCACAACCAGAAAACAGTCAGAAGAAGTGAAAATATCAAGTGTTTTTACACAGAGGAAGACAACTTGGTGCAAAAGAAATATGGCTTCAATCTGTCCACTCTGAGTATTAAAGGTGCAGTATGTTTTTTTACATATTTTTTATAAATATGTAAAAAAAACTTTTTTACGTATTTGTTTAAACTGTCACTATATCCTGACAGCATATTATGAGTCAGATAATCTGAAAAAATCAAGTTCCTCCACTTCCTCTCAGTGGTTCTACTGCCATCTGAAAAAACGCACAGCTTCCTGCCAAATAAAACCAGTCAGAACCAGGAGGAGGCTCTTACCGCTGTCAATCAATCTCAGGTACACGCTTCTCAGTGTAATAATGGAGGAGAAACAGCTTATCGTTGCAGGAAAACTGTTTATCCACCTTCAATGGCAGCCATGCTAACCAGCCTGGGAACTCATGAAGTCACTGGCATAGCAGAGAGCACGCAGGAGAGTGAGTGGCGCATTTGTGAGTTGATTGACAGCGCTAAAACCATCCTCCTGGCTCTGATAGGCTTTTTCTGGAGGAGTTGTGTGCTTCTGTAGTTAGCCCTGGGAGAAAGCAGAGGAGCTCGATGTTTTTCACAGATTATCTGTCTCATATTATTCTGTCACGACACGGTGAAATATTTAACAAGTTCATAACGGAGAACCGTGGCAGTTTTCCGCTCTAGCGGTTTTTCCTTTCGGACCAGTTTTTTTCGGACACTTGTCCGAAAAACTCTAGTGGTTTTTCGGACCAGTGTGCTCACTGGTACGAATAATAACCGGACCAGTGAGCACACGTTAACCCCGCTAATCTCTCACGTGGATTTGATCCTTCTTGTCCTCGATTTCCTGTTGTTGTATCAGCAGAGCCTGTTCTCTCTCTTTCCGCATTTTTTCTTCCTCTCTGGGTGGGGAGATGCACCACATAGGTTTAAAAAAAATAAAACATTTATTAGTAAAAATATTGGCTATTAAAAAAAGCAGTATTGAACCTTTTCTTCCTAGCTGCTTTCTGTGCCTCATCCTCCTCCATAGCCTGTGGAATTGACTCAAAACTCTGGCTGTCCTCCAGCTCAATGCACATCTTGGAGACGTGATGGCCGACGAACTGACTGCACACACAAACAAAACATATTTAAAGGGATGGGGGAAAGACCTGATGCTACATACTTCAAGTTGTTATTGTTCTGATAATTACTCACCAATCTGCTTTGAGCTGCACCAGCCTCTCTTTCTCCTAAACACGGACAAAAAGAAACACGTAAGGAGATATTTTTCATTCAGAAAATTTTTCCAAACACTAAGGAGGGAAAAGAAATCCAGAGAGCATCATAAATTATTCAGCAGAAAGGTGATAATAGTCACCATCATGATGGAACTGTCATAATGAACAGATCAGAGCAACACCCAGCTGTTTCTGCAGAAGTGGTATCTGGCATGGACGATGTGGGCAGTTGCCCAGGACTGCCTCTCCTGTTGGGCGGCATGAGCTGCCACATTACTACACAGTGCTTGAAAAATAGTTACCTAACAAAGGGTAGGTCCATTTTTTATTACAGCTGAATTTGTGTCTCAAAATAACGGTCTTATTTTAAAAAATTTAGATTTTAGTCGACAGTTGTGCAGTCTTGATTAAAATGCAACTCTAGTGCGCATGATTTGCAAATGTTTAACTACTGGTGCTGTTGTTTTAATTGTACAATTCTTTTGCATTAGTATTGTTTAATTTGAACTGTGTGGCATATAGAATGTTTGTGCCTTGCTTCATGTGTTCATAGTATTACTCTAATTA
The DNA here is from genome assembly GCA_902982915.1 of Phalloptychus januarius. Taxonomy (NCBI): domain Eukaryota; kingdom Metazoa; phylum Chordata; class Actinopteri; order Cyprinodontiformes; family Poeciliidae; genus Phalloptychus; species Phalloptychus januarius. The sequence goes on from CADWAE010000481.1 coordinate 15,937,716, forward strand.
CTATCACTATTTAAAAAATATATATTTTAAAAATATTTTTGAGTGTGTCGATAATGGTACATGCTAATCTAAATCAAGGGTGTCAAACACATTTTTGATCTGGGCCAAATCAAGGTCATGAATGCTCTTAAAGGGCCGGTTGTGCCAGAATGTATTGATAAAACCAGTTCACAAACTGTTAAAATACCAATGAATTCTTAAAATTAAATAATATCATTGAACATCTTTTCAGTCCCTCCAGGATTTTGTGATTGTGGTACTAATTTAGAAATAATTGCAATATTTGCACTTATTTAAGTCCGTAAATGAGACTTTTTATTACTCTCTGTATAGGTCATTGACTAAAATCTGACATCAATTAAGGCTGAGACAGCTGTTTAGTGCAAGTAAGAACGTTTTTGACAATCTTTGAAAAAAAACTCTACAATAAACTCCCAGTTATGTATTAGCACAAAAAAGTGAGGGGATTTGTTGATTTTGCATGAATTTCCACGATAATTCCCAAGAAAAAAGAGGGACTGATAGATATAATTAGGCAGGAAACTGTTTTGATTTTATAACATTATATTTAGACACAACTAGTGTTTCATCTAAAACCTAGAGGGCCATATAAAAAGCTATGGTGGGCCTTGAGTTTGACAGATGTAATTCAAATGTTGAATGGAGCATGTTGGCCAGGGCAGCTTTGAGGCTAGGACCGGCCCTGGTTTCCCGTTGCGGTGTGAAACAGTGGAAGGACCTGCGTGGATGTGGAGCCTCGCTCCCTGCTGATCTGCACCGACAGGGAATGTCCCAGTAAGTCCAACTGGTGAGCGCAGTCTTCCAGTGCAGCCACTGTCCTGAGACTCTGAATCTTAGATAAGCATAAGGACATCCTGAGTGGAAAACAGCGGAAAGGTCAGTGGATCCCTCCGCCTCCACACCTTTATTTCACTGAGTCAAATACAGAGGCACATAAAAACCACTTCCTCATTACAACGAGCTGACTAACTTCCGTTTCACACGAAGTGAGTCTGACTAGATAACACTTACGTGAGATTCATAAAGCGTCGAGTAATTACCCGGTGAGTTCAGTTTTACTTTCAGTTTCTGTCGCACGACTCTGACGGCGTTTTAGCCCGAGCTAATGATTGGCGTGTCACCATAGTAACAAGAGTATGTCTCCTCCCTCCCGCTCCGCAGTGAAAAGTAGAATGCTATTTTTGAGTTGCAACTGCCTCGGATAAACCCGCTTACTCACTTTGGAATCATTTTATTTATTTATTATTTGTGTAGTTGGAAAGTTGAATGGAACCACTTCAAAAATGTAGCTTGCAACTACATTTATAGTCCGTGATAATACTCTGTCTTCCTGGCTTACTATGTAGTTTTGAGTAGTTCTTAATAGAATTTTTATTTATTTATTATTAAACTTGACATCTAGAACTCCTGAAATCCAAGTTATCTTTTTAAAAAAATATATTGTTATTTTTCCTTTCTGCTTCTAGTCTGAACAAGACATAAAGGCTCCGCTCACGTATTGCAGTAGTTTGTTGTGGCCGTTCGCTGCAATCTGCATAGTTTACAGATTAAAGGTAATACAGACCGAGGGAACAAGCTACTCTTACACAAAAATAATCCTAATTGAACAATATCCGTCTTTGATCCTGTAAATCGGGCGTAATGGATGCATATTACGGCATCTACCGGTTCGCCGGGGTTCTGTTCAGATCAGAACCAGGACGGTTCGGCTGTTTAGATCCTGTTTAAAATAATCTTTCTAGATTACAAATCTTTCTGGAGCTAAATCTATATATTTGCTGGACTTCTTCATAAAGTCGCTGCTTCTATAAAGCGGATTTAAAGTGTTTTGCGCGCGAATCGTCCACATGCGTAGTTTGACGTCACGGCGATTTATCCCCAGTTCCTGACATCATACGTCTCGACTGTGCGGGGGTGTTTGATGCCTGTGACGTAAGAACGGATGTCACACGTCACGGTCTATATTTGCTTGTTCTTTTTCTCTAACCGTCACTTTGCACTTGGTTTTTTTCGCAGAGGTTGGATTGCTTATTGTAGAACAGGATCTTTTAGTTTATCCTCAAACTGGATAGACATAGAGATATTATGGATAGTAAAATGAGTTTACAGGATATGGTCACCGTCGGCACCCTGAGGGGTATGATCCATCCCCTCTTCATCAACCTGACCTGGGTAGAGTGGATGCGTCTGTCTACTGGCGACCCAACTCGCAGCACCACCCGCGTTTTGGTCCAGATTTTAACGGACATCTTGGAGCTTTTTACATCAAACATCGAGAACCATCTCCCAAAGGACAGACGCAACACTGAAGCCATTGAGGCAGTGGTTGGCAACAAGGTCCCTGAAGCTTTCGCGAAAGTTGCAAAGGTGTACGGCGACGTCGAGACAGAACACACTGACAAGTTAAATCAATTAATTGTAAAATATATCGTCGATCGAGTCAGTTCCTCCCCAGACTCCGAAGACCCAACGAGAACCGTCCTCTTGAGTGCTATGGTTGAAGAAAGCAAACTTATAATAAAAGAGCTTTATATCAGACTCCACGCCGCTGAACATCCCACGAGTGTTAAGAAGACTTCCTTTTTCTCCCAAATAAAAGATTTTCCAGGGAAGATCAGAGGTTTTTTCAACAGATTGTCTCACAAACGTTCGGCAAATGCTCCAATGCCAGAGAAACTGCAGACTTCTTCTTCCACCAAACAGATGCTGACCCTGGACGGCGAGGTGGAAGGAAAGAAGAAGTCTGCAGGACACTCTGGCATCGTACGGGAGCCAACCTGCCAACCTGCAGTTGAAGAATGTGCTGTAGTGACAAAGAAAACTTCCCCCACGGCAGCTTTTGTATATCCGGAGACCATGCCAGCAGAAGATCATCAGGATGAGGATTTGGGTCAGGAGGCTTGGTTTGACGAAACCTCTCTGGTGGAGCTTTTCGTTCCTCCAGATGACCAATTTGATGATGGCGAGCCAGAGTATTGTCTCCACAAAGGTTTGCAACGAACTTTTGTGGTAGACTTTACTCTTCCTGGGCAAATATCAGAATGGGAGGTGGATGAGTTCAACCCGGACGAATGGTTTGAGGAAAGCCCCCCGGAGGAGGGGCTTTTTATCATATCACATCCGGGGGCTCAGGAGATCAGGTTGTATCCGGAGCTGCATGGCTTTTCAACCAATTTGTCTCCCATAGAGGAAGTCTCAGAGTATTCCTCTGATTCATCTGGCATCTCGCTGTCTGACGGACGGTGAGATGCCAGCTTCCTCTGTGGGAACAAAGGAAGACGAGAAGGATTCATTGTCCTTGTTGATACACCGCCTGATTTCCCAGGCCATCAAGCTTCCGATTCTCACTTCCTCTCGACAATGTTCATCCAAGAATTTTCTGCCAATTTTAGAAAATTCTTCTTTTTAATATTCTGAGTGTATGCTGAGTGTGATTGTTCTTTTTCTTATTTGGGTTTTCTCTGGGCACTCCAGTTTCCCCACACACACAAAAAAAGTCGGATGAACACAGCGTCCATTTTGGGTTGAGTTTGGATTGAGTTGAGCCGTTGAGTTTGACCACTTCCTTGAGTGGTTTTCCATCACTCAAGAAAGCGATGAAAACCTCAGAGACAACGCACACAGGCTTTACGTTTGCCTTTAAACTCATTACAGCCTCTGCAGTCCTTTAAAAATGCCCAAAGCTAAGTGAGCTGCAGTCCCATCATCTGGACATCTGTCTGGGTGTTCAACTAAAATGAATACAGGATCCTTGTAAGGTACTAGTTAGTACCTGACAATATTTATAATAACTGTGTGAAAGTTTGTTTTGTATTGATTGACAATATTTGAAAGTTATTTAATTTTAAACTTGTTTTAGTAGTTAGGTCATTTTATGCTTGTTTGTTTAACCTTTGTTTTTATCAGGACAAATTACAGCCGTGCTTCTCTTGATATTTTTTTTTTATTATGAATGAGATATTTACCAAAAAAAGTTACCTGCTTAGTGAATGACGAGTGTTTTGTTGGTTTTCTCTCCGGGTGCTCCGGGTTTTTCCCAAAAACAGAAACATGTTCAATAGACCCAGCGTTTTTTGATACTAATAATTCACATTCATTCAGTAGGTAACTTTTCTATTGTAAATTTCTCAAAATTTGTAATTGAGGGTCATTGCGTGGCACCCTTGAGTGGCGCCCACATACAGAGTCTTCAGACCTCAACTTGGCGTCCTGAAGTGACGAATTATTAAACATCTAGATCTTCTGAAATCTAAGCTATCTTTTTTAAAAATTATTATTTTTCCCTTCTGCTTCTCGTCTGAACAAAAGATAAAGGCTCGGCTCATGTATTGCAGTAGTTTATTGTTGTCGTTCGCTGCAATCTCTGCAGGTAGTTTAAAGATTAAAGGTAATACAGACCGAGGGAACAAGCTACGCTGGAGAACATGCATGTTGCTGCCTGTCGCACCGTCCGGTCCCCTTCACACTGAACCGCTCCCAGATGCAGCTCCTCACCTGTGTCACTGTCAGCGCTGTCCTCACATAGACAACATCCACCTGATCCACACAAACACACACACAAAGTATGCACACCGACGCTGGGTGACTCTTCAACGAATGAGCGATCATGAAAGGCAGCTTGTAAGGCAGAAATATAGCATGTAGATGAGGAACACGTCCAGTTAAAAAAGGCAGATTGTACCTCCTTCCGCTCCGGATGATGATTATAAATCATAAAAGGCATTTTTAAATGTTATGTTCTGTGCATAAAACAGCCAGACCGTGAATTATTCGCCCCCCATACAGCGAACTGGGGTTTCATCGTCTCCAGATTAGGCGTTTCATTATGACTAACCTTTACACGATGCAAACATTGTAACACAAGAAGTTAGTAAAAGTAAATGAGTTACTATATGGTGCTGCCCAGTGGCGCAGCTGGTAGAGCTGTTGCGTTGCAGCAAGAAGGTTCTGGTTTCGATTCCCGGCCCCATGTCTTTCTGCATGGAGTTTGCATGTTCTCCCTGTGCATGGTGGGTTCTCTCCGGGTACTCCGGCTTCCTCCCACAGTCCAAAAACATGACTGTCAGGTTAATTGGTCTCTCCAAATTCTCCCTAGGTGTGAGTGTGTGTGTATGGTTGTTTGTCCTGTCTGTCTCTGTGTTGCCCTGCGACAGACTGGTGACCTGTCCAGGGTGACCCCGCCTCTCGCCCGGAACGTTAGCTGGAGATAGGCACCAGCACCTCCCGAACCCAATAAGGGAAAAAGGGAGTATAGAAAATGGATGGATGGAGTTACTATATGTTGATTAGTGTCAAGAGACAATTGAGAATATGCAAAAAAATGCAGTGTTACATGAAAAGTATTCAAAGGTGAATCGAATAAAAACAAACAGATTGTTTGCTTTACAGAACAACAGCATTGATGCCACAAAACTTCACAGCCTCTGGAAAGATTCATGTGTAAAAAATAGGGAATATTTTAGATTTGGGTGTGGTTTGTTTCATTCATAGCAACAAAAACAAACAAAATTACATGCAGATAAAAAATAAAATAACATAAAAATGAGAACAAAACTCAGCAACTTGCATCTGTCCAGACTATTTCTGATGTGTTACATTTAAGAAGTATGAGACGATCACACAACAGGCAAAAGCGACTCGAATCCAATTTTTTTCCCCCAAATGCGACTCATATTCAACTTTTTCATGGCAGTCTAAATAGACCAATTCAGATTTTTTTTAATTTGTTCTTTGCCACTTCCATATGCGGTGCTAAATCAGATATCTTTTCAAAGCGTCCGCAGTCTGAATTTGATCAGGCTATTATGTTGCTGACATGAGAAATGCGTCATAATTCTGCACCAGGAGAAACCAGATGCTGTAAATCTGGATGTAAACAATGGCAGAAAATTCTAATTATGAAATTATAATTTCTGAGTCACTGAAGTGCATCATATCACCATCAGACCACTCTTGGTTCTGACTCTGCATCCAAATAGACTTTGCCAAAGAAGAAGTCAACGCTCCACAAAATGGGGACTGCTATTAGTTGTGCTTTCTTTGTCATGTTATGAAAATCAGATTTCGGCATCGGAATTGATCATCTAGTCCTGCAGTGTGGACATCGCCGTAGAAACCCAAAAGTTCAGCAGTGGTTCTGTTACAGCAAATTAACATCCAGCACTGTTAAATCTCTGGTAAACACCAAAGTTCTGAAAAATCACCTTGTGTACAAATAATTCATTTAGTAGATATGTAGTAAATGTTGGTCGTGAAAAAGTAAAAACAGACCCAGATAGAAGTGGCTGAGGTGAGCTTCTGCCTGCTGGATGGGCTGAGGATCTCCATCATCTCAGTGATGGTAAACTGATCAGGATGCCTGTGCAGGACCTTATTTGAAGTTTTTCCATTCTGTGGGATGGATTTGTTACTCAAACAAGACCCTGGAGCAGACCTGGAACTCACTAGGAGGAACTGTGTATCTCTTTTGGTTTTAGAACGAGCTGGGATGTGTTGCACTGCAAAAATGCTGGAGTATATTTAGTCTTGTTTCTAATGCAAGTATGTTAGTTTTGTCTTATTTTCAGAGTACTAATTTAAAAGTAACATTTCAGCAATATATAGGAGCTATTTTAAAAATATATATTTCCTTCATATTTATTTCTTTAAGAATAAAGTACTAATTTCACTGGCATCTTTCACTCATTATTAGACATTTTTCCCATGTAATAAGTGAAATAATCTGCCAGTGGAACTAGTACTTTAAAAAAAATCAATATTAAGAAATTATTTACTTAAAACAAGCTGAAAAGTTACTTATTAGTTTTGATAATTTCAAATGTACTAAGATATTTGCACTAGAAACTGTTCCCCCTGTGATCTTATCCTAAATATGCAGACAAGAATAAACAGTTAGATTAATTGTAGGCTTTAGCAAGAACGCCATGGCAACAATCCCCCTAACAATGAAGGTTTTTGTTTGTCAAAAGAAAAAAAAAGGAAAAAAAGTGTTATTTGGCACAAATGAATATTTAAAACAACACATTGTTTCCGTCTGGTTCTAGTTCTGTCAGAAAAGCCTTGCATTTCCTCCAAGCAGGAGTCTCAGGTGGGCTGACAGCAGCAGTGAGGATACATCTGAGCAGTGTCCATCGGTGAAACCTAAAGTAGAAGGTGGTTTTTCCTTTTTCTTCTTATTTTTGTTGTTTTCAGAAGCGATCCTTCACACAACACACACACACCCAAACACACATGTAAAAAACTAAATTATAACCCATATAAAATATACAGCTTTATATTCTGTGTTTTCTTGAGCGTCTCTCTCTCTCTGTCTGTGTTTAAAAGAGAACCCCTCCTCTGGTTTGTGCTTTAAAATGAATCTGAGTTGACCTGGACCGTCCGCTTGTGCCATCAGTGGTGAGATGTGAGTCCACTCGGACTCTCAGGTTGTTTTCAAGTCGACCGTTTGTGTGGCACAGCAGAGAAAGACTCAGATGTTGGTGTGGGGGGGGGGGGGGGGAGGGAAGAACTGAAAGAGACCTGCGGTTCCTGCAACATGCAGTTGTCTGGAGTTGCTGTGCATGACAAGGAAGAAAGGAAAACTTCGTCTCTAAAAGTTCACGTGAGTCGCTCTGACCGCCCTCTGCGACCCGTGTGAGCAACAAGCGCTTTTAGATTTCGTTGATTGTTCGTTCGGAGGGCCTGTAGCCCTCGGCCCCTTTAGGGGACGACATGTAGAAGGACTGCGTCTTGCGTTTTAAGCGAGCCCTCTTGGTGGCCAGCGACAGGCTGTGCTTGCTGGAGGCGATGATGTCAGAGATGAACTTCTTGCAGTCCACACACACCTCCATGGTGGCCCAGTCCTCCGTTAGCTCGGGGGGCAGCTCCAGCTCCTCGTGAGACTTCAGAGAGCCGTGCTTGGAGAGCCTGCGGCGAGCAGAGACAGACAAATACCAGGCCTCTGCAGGAAACTTAGGAGATCATTAAACTACTGGCTCCAGGTGCGCAGCAACAGAAATACTTAAAACATTCAATAAATTATTATATGAATGAAAAGTCCTTTTATTGGAGGAATTTTATCACTAATTGAAACACTTGTCAGAGATGTTTGAAAGCCTTTACTTCTATTAAAGGGACAGCATTATTTACTTTCCATGCATATACAGTCATGTCATTTTATAAACAATCAAGTAATGACGTTACCTTCAGTTGTTATAAAAATTCTGTATTTATCTTTAAAACCTTTTTTTTCTGAGACTCCGCCTTCAGGAAGTGATCTCTCCTCTATTAACCGTCTAACAACATTTTCACCAGTGATGCACTGAGAAGTAGCTCCTATAATGCGCTCAGCAGATGTATTGAAGGTGTTGCTAATTGCTGCTGGCTAGTTTGAAGGAGCTGAGTGGTGGAGTCACGGCGGAGAGCTGCTCTGCGAGGCCAAAGCTCAGAAGCTTTGGAGCTGCAGCTCTGAGGAGGAGATGCGTCTCGAAGGCGGAGCTAGATCCACCCAGGCATTTGGAGCAGCTAAATGGTTACCATGGGACATTAAAGGCATTACATGGATGAAAGAATCAAAGCACTCCAGTTGTGTTTTTGATGAGAGGATAACTTTATAACATGATGTAAAGCTAAAAAATGTCAGTTATACATAATACTGCCCCTTTACTTGTGATGCTTTTCCACTTACAACTAATAAAAACGACATTTAAAATTAGAATATTGCATCAATAAACAACCATAGTCAAACCTTCATGTTTCTTGTACCAAATTATTTTATACATTTTTTGACATACAAATGTATAAAATCATTTGCTAGACAAATTCAAGAAGGTTTCATTATGATTTTTGATTTTCTTACAAGTTTGTATACTGACTCTCTGTAGATATGTTTTAGAATAATATACAGAAAATATTCAGTTGTTTGGATTTTTTAAATGCTGTATGTATAAAGAAATAAACTTATAATAATCTTATGCTTCCAGCTAAACTTTTTTCGGTCCACATTTCACAGTTTTGGCACATCTGATCGATTAGAAGCCATTTTTAGAAAAGGTAATGTGGACTTTGTGAAAAGTGCGTTTAAAACCTGCTTGAAGATTATTATTTTTAAAAGTTTATTTTAATCTGACAATTGGGTTGTATGTTCAAATTTATTGAACATGCGCTGTGCTTTCTGGACTGTAATCTTCCAGACTTGCAATTTTAATTCTCTCCACTAGATGTCAGTGGCTGGCTGTGGGAAGTAGCAAACTTGAAGCCTCGGCTTGTTGAAGAAGACGCAGCTCAGTTTTGAATTAGAAAAACTGCACTGTTTTGTCTTCTCAGCTTTAAAACTGCAACATTCTATTAGCTGTTCGCACATTATTTCTATGTGTATTTTAATGCAGAATAATTCACTGTTTTCTGGCAGCAAATGAAGAGTTCTGGAGCTCTTACTTGGACATGGTCTTGTGGATACTGTGGCGCTGTTGGCTCCCTGACGGTTTGTCGGCCTTGGCAGCTGCAGCTGCTCCAGTAGCTTTCTCAGCTCCTTTAGATGCTGCCTTCGTAGCTCCTTTCAAAGTCGGGGTGGAAGCGGCCCCTCCCGCCGCCGTCGACGGCCCCGGCCCTCCGGCCACAGAGAGGCCTTGTCCTATGGCAGCCATGGCACTTATTCTGTCTCTGGGCAGAGTGTTGGTGGATCCGATGGAGTAGATAGGCAGACTGGAATACGGTTTAGATGGAAGCCGCATCTGGTAGAAATTGAAGGCAGAAATGTTGTCGTATTTATGACATATGAGGGCCATTGCACATGGAAAAAGAAAATTAGTAAATTTCCACCAAAAAAAACTTTTAGATTAATCTCAGAAATTTTGTAGAAAAAAAAGAAATAAAAAAGGACATTTCTGAGCTACAAAAGTAGAAATCTTGCAAGAAAAGAACTAAGAAATTTTTAGATTAATCCCAGAAGTTTCTTGGGGAAAAAGGAAATTTTTTAACTAGAAAAGTAGAAAAGTTGAGGAAAAAAATGGAAATTTTGAGATTAAAATTTTGGAACTTTGAAATTTCTGTAGTTTTTTTCTATGCAATTTCTGTGATTAATCTAAAAATATTTTGGTGAAAATTTACTCTTTTTTTTTTTCTGTCTACATTGATGCCCCAGTGAGCTGACTGGCTCGTGGATTCATTCTGCCTGACGTACCTTTTTGCAGCACTGCGAGCACACAGGCCTACAAGCAGAAGGTTAGAGAATAAAACAGACATCAATTACAGTCAATACTGCAAAACATGAGGAGACATCCAGCTTTTAGAGATTTCTAAATACGAAAAGGTTTACTTTATGCAGAACTGGCAGGTGTAGGACCAGGTGAAGAAGGAAAACCTTTTGGTTCGACAGCAGAAGCAAAGCTGCAATAAAACATGAATAGAATGATTTAGTCCACTGATAACTACATGTACACTCAATAATACAAAACTATTTTCTGAAGAAAAATGTATGAAGTCGTGAAATAAATACCCATGTTCCCAAGACTTTACAATAGTGGGCATAATAATGACATTATCTGGACATTATGACATTAATTACCCAGAAATAGGTTTTTGTTTTTAAGCTCTCATAGAAATCAGATGACCCCGACTTGTTTATGCTGAGTGTGGTAAATTGAATGGTACCTTTCCCTTCTTCATGGCATTGTAGATGTCTTTGTACTGCTGGAACTTCTCCAGCTCTGCTTTCACCAGCACCTGTCTGATGTGCATCACTTCCTCCACCGTCAGAGACAGACACTCCACGGGGAAACAAAACTCCTCCTGAAAAAAAAACAACAAAATAACACACTTATTTAAAGCCAAACGTTTCAAAACTAAAGGTGAAATCATAACCGTTCTTTTAACCCAATCTATACCACGTCAGCCTTTAAAGAACCGATAAAAAAAATAGCATTTATACTCTGTGGTATCCACGTGGTGCAGAAAAGGTTGACTGAACCCATCTCATCTCATCATTTTAAAATCCCCAAAATATAGTATCTTAAAGTGATTTGCTTGATTTTGTTTGTCATTCTACAAACTGTAAAGTTCAAAGTTTATGTAATAGACCAACACGGTGGTAAATAACTGGGTTTGGAGCAAAAGGATACATGGTTTTAATTGTTTTTGACAAGTGGAAGTCTGTGTGACCGTCTTATTTTTATGCCCTGAAATTCAATCCAGAGCAAACAACTGACTTATAATCAGTAGAGTGTGTGAAGTATTAACTTTGAGTTCTGTAAAGGCCTAAAAAAGGTTTGTGGTTTAGCCAGATCAAAGTAAGGTTGGGTTTTAAAATAATATCACAGACTTTGGATATTATCTCATAGAGAAATGTCAAAGACATGATCCAAAAATGAAAAGTTTAAATAGGTCGTGGTAACTGGAGGAGATACAGAGATCCAAATCCAAATCTTCATGGTGGAATGGCAACATCATTTGATCCTTCAGTGTGGAAAAAGAATGACTAAAACAAAATGGTGACAGTAGAGTTAAAGTGAGCTATCTCATCCTAACTCACCTGAACGCTGTGATTTCTACACCTTTCCTCCCTTAAGACAAATACTTGCACTCTACAAAACGGAGGTGCAGCAAAAGCAAACATACACACTAGATGTGGCGGCACTCGATACTCCAGAAACTGTTTTAGTATCTACTTGCACTAAGTTTAGAAAAGCCACAAAGTCCGTAACCCTGGTTAGTACCTTTAGGCCATGGCAGAAGTTTGCTGTTACCGTTGATAAACGGAGTCTAAAGAAGCATTAGGAGACGATGTCAGGGCTACAGTTAACGCACCACGACTGACTGAGAGGAGACCGGCAAACCTTAAGTGACTCTCTTTCTCTGGTGCAAATGCTTCTGCACAGAACAAAGAGCACCTTGACCAAACCCAACAGAAACGCCTCAGCAGGGAGGGAGCTCTGCAAAGAATGGAGAGCTGGGGTAGATGGGCGGAGGAGGAGCAGGAAGGAAGTGATCCAGGAAGGATGCGAGGCTGTCGCCCCGGTGATCTGAATGTGAAGACGGATGAGGTGTTTGTGGGGAAAAAGGAGAACAGAGCAATTGGACTGAATAACTGATTTTAGTTGACAGGAAGGGCGACCAAAGATAACAGAGAGCTAAAATGAAAGAAGCAATCTATTTAACTTTCAAGCCAATGCGAGATGCAGTCAACCTCCTTATAGTTTTCAACCGTCTTTTTTGGTTAGTCTTTCACATGATTTTCAATTTTCACAAATCAATAGCTGTGTTCCCATTACAAGTGTTTGCAAATCTTTGTCGATATTCTGCTAATGTAAAAAAAACTGTCCAGGAAAAAACACTCGTAACAAACCATCATCCTCCTACTACCACTTCCTGTCATCTTCTTTGTCGTCTTTGCCGGTAGTAACATCCGGTTGTTGATAATGTGACTCCTGTCATGGGAAAACGTCGTTTCCATTCCAGTTTTGCGAAATACAAATTTTGATACGGCTGAAAAATGACCTCATATAGCGCAAGAAACTTATTATCAAAAATTGTGAGGTTTTTTTTTTTTTAAATTGCCGATTTTCTGCTAAGCGAATTTATTTTCGCAATTTGAATTTGGTCAATTTTATCATCAATAGAAAGGCAGGTAGCATTTCAGACAATATTTCACAGCTTATGAGTGAATGAATGCGGGGATCTCGCTCACCAGAGACTTGGAGTTCTGCTTGGACGGTGGCTGGAACTGCCGGACGCTGGTGGGTGTTTCCTTCTCGATGGAGTGTCTCCTCTGTGGCGTCTGACGTCTCTCTGGCTGAGGTGTGGAGGAGATGGGCAGGAACATGGGAGGGGCTGGTGTAAGAAAAGACAGACGACAAATGAGAAAACTTCAATCAAGATTTTGACGTCCTACCTGCAGTAGAGATCTCTGCTGGCATCTTTATTTAGTGTGGATTCAGGTTAGTTGAACCCAGAAGCTAAAGCTAACATTTAGCTTAAAAAGGCCCAAAGCAGACTTCTAACTTCTTGAACCGTTGATGTACCTTTCTGTGTCTTTAATAAGCATATGACTTATTAATACTAATTATGGTTCAACTGCCTTCCTCTAAGATGTATGCAGTTTTCACAACAATTCGCTAGGGGGCAACAACACAGTGTTCTACTCTATCTAACAGAGGAAGAAAAAACAGGAAATAAGAGTATCACGCAATTTTTCACCAGTTTTTGGGTTTTTATTCTCCCTGAAATATAAATGATCAACACTATTGATGAATGATACAGTGGCATCAACATTGGTAGTGGCTGATGCTAGTTATTTTTTTTACCATATAGGTTTTGGTCTGATAAGTAAAACTGATTTTAAAAAAAAGAGAGAAAAAATAATCATAACTCTCCAGAGGATTCAATATCTCAGAGGTCGAGGATTCTCATTCTGATAATCAATATTTTTGGCAGAGATAATTTTGTTTACAGAGTCATCATAATCCATTTTTATGGATTTGGTTGTGTGTGATTTTTATTTTCAATTGATTTGTTGTTTTGGTTATTGTGTTTTATTTTTTTACTTTGGATAATTAAAATGTCTCACACTTTCATTGTAGAGTGTTCTGTTCAAAATTAAACTTTATTAGTATTGCGAACTTGAATTACAATGCCGTTACAGATATATTACTTGAAAATGGTCTCAAAAAGGCAACATTATTGTTTCTCGCAATAATTACCGGGACAATTCATCATCCAGCAGAGTTCGAATGCCTGATGCTGGAAATACAATACCTTATTAACTATTGCATCTAACCGATGCAGTGATGTCACAATTGTGATTCAGCTTTAATTTATAATCAATGAAGAGAGTTATCAACTCCTGGTAAGACATTGACTGCTCATAATGTTTCACCAGAACCAACTTTAATAGTCCTGAACTATTCCTTGAACCAAAACAACAAACTTACACATTACATAAACTCTGAGTCATGGTTGGCAAGGTTGATAGATTAAATCTCACTTGTTGCTATCAGCCAATTCAGCTGTGATGAAAGGTGAAGAAAAATCTTCCCGACTCACTTTTCTTTCCCAGTGCAGACTCTGGGGATGTATCATCCATCAAAGACGTTGCCACACTGGAGTTGCTTGCTGATGTGCGCCCGACCAACTCGTCCTGAATACACAAATGTTACCCAGGCCCCACAGTCATCTTTTTGTTTCTGAAAGGTGAAGCTTAAAAAACAAAAAAACAACTTACATCAGAGTCGGAGCTGTCCAGCTCAGCCAGGCTGGGCGCCTTCAGGAGTTTCTTCCTCTGAGGGACGGACTGAGATCCGGAGGGCTCTACTCTGGGAGAGCGTGACCCGTTGGACAGAGACAGAGAACTGGACGTCCTCCTGCCCATGTACGGACTGAACTCATCTGCACAGAATCACCCAGGAGGCGGTCAGTCGCCAGAAAGGGAAAGCTGGTCAAATGGATCTCAACCCGCCTCCTCCTGTGCTCCGTTGCAGCCGCAATGGGTTTTACACTGGATCTTTAAATTGGTTTTCTCTTCTCCCCATTCTCGCCCCCCATTTGTGAAATGGCGACCAGATCCATTAGAGTGAAAGGATGGAATTTAATCTGCCTCAGAGGACCGGGGTTGGAGATCCATTTGAGGGTGGAGGAGTTTGGGAGGGATGCGGAGGAGGTTCTGAGGGGATGGAGGACGTAGAAAACGCAGACAGATTATGACATCCTATTATCGGCCACTAACCCTGATAATATTCATCTTTTTGTGTCCTCAAAATGTAAGTCCTTACTTTGTATTGACCAAACTGGAACTGGGGTGAGAGCAGAATATTTAAAGCAAAGGACAAAACCTTCAAAAACGTTTAGTAGAAGACGAGGAGGGTAAGATGAGGAGGTGCAGGATTATAAGCCTCTCCAAAACCCAACATTTCTAAAGAAAAAAAAAATTCATACAAGTGCTTCCCTCAGACATCATTTTGCATTCTGCATAGATTTTTCAGCTCCCAGCAGTCGAATTTTTATTTTTTTTTATTTTTGGGAAGACGTTAGTTTGCAGCCAGGGAGGGGAGACAGATAAGGCCAGAAGATTAAAGCCAAACAAGGTTGTTCAAACCGCAGCATTGCTGATACGTTACCTACTCCAGTACGGAACAAATCCTGAGGCATACTGCGAGTTTTGCCAAAACCTAAAAGGTAGACACCTCTCTTATTAGAGCAGCACAACAAAATACAACTTAACCATTAACTGCATCCAAACAATCCATATTCTCTAATGGCTGAAGTAACTTCTCAGCAAACAGTTTAACACTTTTTGCAGCTTTCTTCCCTGTTCCTGATTGACGGATTTCCAAACTGTTTTCTTTTAACTTTTCTAATACATCAAGACACAAATCTTTCATTTGTGGCTTGCATTGCATGTTTGGTTTGAAGAAGTAAAAAGCATGATGTCGGCCGATACCGATCGGACGCAGAAAAACAGCTGAATTGACTTAAAATGATTCTTTCTTTGATATACAGACATAAATGTACTGAATTACTCATTTATTTAATAACTCTGCTCCAGCAGAGCACATTTAAATACACCAGTAGCTTCACAAGCTTACTCAAACATGTAAAAAACAAAAAAAAAACCACAACTTTAATTTGTTCAGTCAAAGTGTAACAGCCAATGTAAAGTAAATAAAGAAACTGAAACTGAGAAACACAACAGGTTGATTGTTTTGGTCAAACATATAGAAATAAACTGCAACAAACCTTTTTTTTTTCAAAATGATTCAGAAAGTGTAATTATATTGTAAATATAATGTAACATCAATAATGTGGCTCAGAACACAAAGCGTAGAATTAGACAGACCAGATCTGCACTTATTGTTCTGAAATTTTGTCCCCGAGAGCCGATCTGGAATTCTTTTCAATATCTGGACCAATGCAGACATTAATATTGCATCTCTAAAGCACAGCGGACTTAATCTGTCCTCGCTGCTAAATCATTGCAGAGGAACAACCTCACACACAACACCATACACAGATCACCAGAGAACATCAATGGCGGAGGGTTGGACTTAAAGACTGTGGCATGATGAGGGACACTGACATCAGTAGGAGGCAACCTGGACCACAGCATCATGCTGCCTCTGCAGACATTTCAGATTGTAGATTAGAGGTTACCATGGCAGCATGTGGTGCGACACTTTTACATGTCATGGACCAGATCTTTAAGAAAAACCCTTCTGGTTAAATATCTACCCGAGTCAAGTTGGCGCAGATCTAAGAACTAGTGTTCATCACAAAGCAGTGACATTATTCATATCATTCAACTTCACTGCACTTTTCCATATAAATAATTCAGTCGCTAAGCTGTGATTTCCTTTTAAAAGCTCCAGAGTAGTAAAAGATCTTTAAGTGTCCCAGACTGCCTGTAGGGCAAAACGGTCTGTTCCAACCAGCCAGAGCGCCGGGCTTAATCTGTTCCTCTGGGACGACACCGTTTTAATGAGAAATAGGGGATTCCCTGCTCTTACAAATTGGAAAAAAAAGAGAGAGCAATGCAGCAAATCTTTAAAAACAGATTTGATGATGCAACAGCTATTGATTTTTTTTTCTCTGGTTGGTGACGTGGGATTAAGATGCAGAGATTTTCCAGGTCAAAAAATATTTCTCACAAACTGAAAGAAAATCAAGTGATCCTTCAAAATACGTTCTCGAATAAAAAAATTTATGTTAAATTTTATGTGACTCCCAACAATGATTTTGGCCTGTTAAAAACAGATTATTTAATATTATTAATATTTATTTAATTAAAATATTAAAATTTTAACTATTAGAAATGTTTAAATAATGCTTTATTTCTTATAAATATTATATTTCTTTTGGGGTGTAGTACATTTCTTAATCTGGGACCTGAGTCCAAATTTCATACCGCAAACAAGCAAGATGGTATGACAATAAAAAATACTCTAGTCCTTGAAAAGAAAATGCTATGACCGGTGAGATTAGATAAAAATCTTCATATATTCTTACTTTAGTCGAAGACAGTAATTGCAGCTTTCCCTTTTGTCATCCACATCTACGTCTGTGATAGACGCAAAAAAAAAAGCTGGCCCACTACTTATCTAGCAAGGCTTATCCTAGCATCTAGTTAGCAGTAAAAATAGAGGCATTTTGCCTCAAAGTCACAGAACGCAACAAAAATGTCTATGTACGACTCAAATTTTTGCTTGAAATAAAAAAGCTATATGGAAGATACGACAAAATAACTCTGCAACACAAATTAAAGCCATGTGATTGATGTTCTTCAAGTTGCAAATTTCACGGCAATCTATGTATTTAAAGGCAAGCCTCAGACTAAATGATGTGCATAAATATAATCATCCCTCTTCTTTGTGTTTTGTATTCTGTAATCTTAGTTTGTGAGTGGTGTCTTATGCCCTTTAGTTGTTAAGCTACACACAGTTTACACCAGCTACTCTGCTACTTGTTTTTTGCTGTAGGGAATAAATTTGTTTTTTATAATAATTTTTCTAGTGTATTTGCTCTGCTTTCGGCAGTTTGTCCCCCTAAGGGTCCTCTTTCTGATCAGTGTCCCACTTAGCAACAGCTAACCACCACACAGAAGCATGACATGAAATGTGTACGCAGTCAGGGGTAAGCGTGTGTGTCTGTGTGTGCGAGCTGATAAAGCAGATGAGGAGCCACAGCACGGTGGAGAAAATGAGATAAAAAGCCAGGTAAGCAGCAAAGGGAAACGTTACCTGACGCGTCAAAACTTAAAGACATGCTAAGAGGCCGAATTACTGCAACGAGAAACAGTCACGGCGCGGGGTGGTTACTGCATGTTAAAGCAGGACTTAACACACACAAGAGAAAGCAGTCGGCTTCTTTCTGGATAATAATGCTGGCAAATATTAATAAGGATATCAACAGCTTTCACGTCAAAAAAGGCGTTTTCTCTTTTGTGATGGATTCCTGGTAGTTGTGTCCGCCTGCGAGAGCCAGCAAAACTTACCCTCTGCCCAAGTTTTAATCACTATTTGTATTTTTTTAAAGCTTCAATTTTGCTTGCCTCAAAATGTTTCCAAACAAAATAGTAAGTTGTAGGTACAATCAATCTGTTTCATTACTTACTTTTTAATAATTCTTTTTAACAACAGTTCAAAAGCAAGGTAAAATTTTTCATTGGTTCATTTTTAGAACATTTTTATTCATTGCCATCAAAGCTGCATCAGTGATAGACGCAAACAAGCCTAGCTCGGTAGCTAGAAAGGGTATATTACTATCTAGTTAGCAGTAGCCTCAAGTGATTTGAGTGACCATTTCGGGCTTTTTGGTCATACTAACTATTTTCACTCAGGTGTAACATCTGACCTGAATGTTTTCTGCTCAGCCTTCCTGTTATCTGCCAAATTCTGTCTCTAGCTGCTTCTTCTAAATTCATTCCGGAACTCATTGGTAGTAGTTTAGGCTAACTTTAAGTCTTCTTTCCTCACCAAAAGTGTTGTTGCTAGCACTTGGTTGTGATACGCTCAGTTATTTGTAAAAGGAATCATTTGTTTGGTTGTGGAACTAAATCAGGTTGAAAATTGTTTGACAAAGTCTGGATCATTTCTGTTTTTACTTCTGGTCTTTATGAGGTCTGTGATGTTGCCGCTACATTCTTCAGAATCAAAATGCCTTCGTTGTTATTTCTTATTATTTACAAGTAATACAACAGTTTCATAGACTTTACATTTTGAATGTAAAATTCGAATATTCTTCGTGTTATTGCAAAATTAAAGGTACAAGCCTTATCGAAGGAATGGTTAGCTGGTCTCATTAGCAGCAGACCAGAAAAAAAACTGCTGACAGATGTCAAATATTTACCTTATGGAACAATAAGGAAGGCTTGATACAGCACTGTTTGTTTCAGTATGTGGCTACATATAAGAGCACACAGTAACTATGAATTTGTCTTTAAAACAAAGACACTCAGCATTATTTCCTGTCCCACCTTCATCTTACAGCAAACTAAATCTGCAGTATGTAAAAAAAAATATTTTTATATATATTTCTTGAAACTGTCTCTATTACGTGACAGTGTATTATGAGACAGATAATCTGTGAAAAAAATTTGAGTTACTCTTTGTGAATGCTACAGCTAGTTAGCATTGCCACAGATGACGGCAGATAAACGGTTTTTCTGTAAAGGTGAGTTGTTTCTCTGCCATTGGCACATGTAGCAGCACATTCACAAGGTTGACTGACAACGCTAACACCCTCCTCCTGGCTCTGATTGGTTGCTTCGGAACAGTGCGTTTCTTCAGACGGTGGTGGCAGCACAGGAAGCAGGTGGAAGAGATCAATCTTTTCACAGATTGTCTGTCTCATACTACACTGTGACAACAAGGTGACAGTTTTAACAAACAAATGCAAAAAACATATATTTTTAATAATAGTTACATATTGCAGCTTTAATGCACAAAACATTAATAGGCATCAGCAGCCACACAGATATAAAAGGTTAAGAAGCAGTGGCTACAACAGCAGAGAGCAGAGAGAAATATTAGTCACATAGAGCACAAAATGAACTGAAATAGCTCCGAGCATTAAGGCCGACGCGCACTGCATGTGATCAGCTTAAACATTTTAATGTGAACTATGTTTATATGGTGTGTGGAGTGTGCATATTTGTGCTGCTTCATTAATAAATGCATGACGGGTCTCCTTACCCAGCCGTCCTCTGCGGATCTCGTCGGGTGAAACCGGGCGAAGTTTTCTCTCAGCCTTGATCTCCTCCAGGATCCGCTCATGCAGGGTTGGAGGAGGCGGAGCCTGAGGCTTCAGCTTACGAGCCGACACCTGGGACAGGATAAGATATGTAGAGTAGAATGGGGACAAAAAAAAACACTGACATGAAGGGTGCATGGCCTCCAGACAGAGGAGCTCTCCAGCTTTGTGAATTAAATGATCCCCACAGCAGCATCTGCTGGTCTTGCTGTCAGATTTTTGTCAGCAGAAGGAAGACCGTTGCTTTTCACTCACTACAAATATCAGTATCAGTCTACGTTTGCTGCGTACAAATTAAATCTGTTCTATTCAAATTAAATATTGTTTTTTATTTGTAGTGAGAGATTACGCTCGCTACAAATTCAGTGAAAGATGAATTTGCCTTGTCTTAAAACGTTTTACACCTTTGTACCAGGGTTGTCAGTAAATGCGCCTGGTATGTTATAATCAAATCCTCTCAGTATGGGACGTCTGTGGCTGTGGGCCAAGAAGCCACTTGTGCTGGATGGAGCTGTTCCACATGAACGCTCACTGTTTCCTACAGATAAAGACCGATCTGTGTTTCCTCACAAGGAATTTTCTGTTTCGTGCTGAAGTCCGGAGCACTTCTTTTTACTCACAGGATTAAGTGGCGGTCTGGACCTGATGAACTCCAGGATGACTTCATGAGCGCTTTTCTTTAACCTCGGTGGGATGTTCCCATTAACCTGATGGAACAAAGCAGAGCCACTCGCTAACCAAACCCATCGTGTTATAAAGAAACTTATTTATAGGCAACAAACCAAAAAAAAGAAAAACCAGGAAACGGCTCCCATTGGTTGCACCAAGGCTGAATGTTACGCTAATTCTCAAAGAAATGAACCAATAAGGAGGGCTGCATTCACACCAACCCTGTTCAGTCCACTTCAATCGAACTCTTTCATAAAGCTTGTTTGTCTGGAAAGTCGGGTCCGTTTGGGAGTATGAATCAACTCTGATGTGGACCAAAACAGCAAACTCTGGTGCACCAACAAACCTGGGTATCAGTGAGGTTCGAATGCCAGGTGGATCAGAGGCTGCTCCAAAAGGTAGGAAATGGACTATAGTGCAGGACTTTCTGGGTAATTACAACCTAAACAAACGCAAGGTTCTAGTGGAGAAGGCATGTGGTTTTCTACCAAAGACAAAAGAGACAGTCTACAAACGCTGACGTCTGACATCACTCCATTTTTGTCGAAATATCTTGAAAAAGGAAGTTGTGCTCATGTCGTCGGAGGTTTTCATGTTGTTTCCTCCAGTGGTTCTTAAAAAACTACTGAAGGAACACACACAAAAACCACCTTCACAAAATGTAAAGAAAAACAGAGTGGCATCAGATTTCAGTGGTTGTAGGATTTTTGCTTTTTCTCTCTGGTAAAGACTATGATCCACTTGTCCCTGTTGAACTAGACTCGTTTTGGCTGTATTTACCCAGAATGCCCTGCAATATAATCCACTTCCTGCAGAGCAGATTCCAGTCAGCTTGCGTCCTCATGTGCATTGGAACCGCACTAGAGTTCAATCAATACGGTTTTGGACATCAATCGAAACAAAACCGTTGGTTTTGGTTCAACGGTTTGCAGGCGGACCAGAGTTCAGTTTTTGCTGTCAGAGTTCGATTACAGATTCACACCAACACAAACGAATCAAACCTTCTGGGCAAATGAACCATAGTTTGATTAAAGCAGACTAAACTGGGCTGGTGTGAATGCACCATAAGAGGCATGTGTGCACGGTTAATCTCTAGGATTGTTAAAGTCTCTGCTGTGGACTTCAGGACTGACCATGACTTTGCGCAGCTTGTAGCGTTTGGACCTGATGTCGTCCATGAGCATCTCATACGGAGTGAGCTGGTACTCGATGGGCAGAGGGTTGTACTGACGCTCCTGCACCTTCTTCAGCTTCACTCCTTCACGCAGGTCCCTCATCACCTGAACCCAGAAACGCGCCTGGCAGAGAGACAACAAACATTTGTTCCATTAGTTTCTAGCAAGTCAGACCACATGAATGTCACATTTTTGGATGCAGAGAAATAATTTAGAACGAAGAGGATAATATAAATCTGAGGTAAGGAGTGTGGTTTCCCACCCAGTCAGCGTTCTGCAGCTCGTTGAGGTCTCGGCCCGGCTCCTCTGAGGTTTCCTCCTCCATCTTTCGGAGGTTCTGTTGAAGGACGACACAAGATTAGTGCGATCACAGTTCTGAATGCGCTCAGGACAGGCATGTCTTTACCCCTCTGGTTCTAAAGCTAGATTCCAGTTTCAGAGCTAAAAAAAAAGTTGTGACGCAGAAATATTTGTTCAGACCAGTAATGATTCAAAAAAATATGGTCGAACCAACGCAGAACACAGAACACGTATAAGGCTAAGAGGAGCTTTGATAAATGCGAAACTCATCAAAAATGCTGTCCTTCTATTTTTATACTAAAATGTTCAGGAAAAAAGTGCGTTTAATTTGTTCAATGTGAAAAAAATACCACATTACAAAATTACTGGTGACACAAAGTATATTGATTTTAAACAATTCAGAGTCTCTAGAAACATCTGAAAAGCAATTTATGACTTTCTGGTTCCGTGACGTGACGTGAAAGTCCATTTCATTTGGCCACTAGGCTGAACGGGGATTTATATTTATTCTGTAAACACTCAAAGTAAGCAGAACGTAAACCAGGTAAAAAAAAAAAAAAAAACTAACTCCAAAGTTCACTGTTGGAGATCTGCATCTTGGGGGCACCAAGTCTCCACAGCAACCATAAAACTCTATCTAAATCACAACAAGACTAAACATTTATATCTCTTCATTACAAAAACAAACAAAAAATAAAACGTTAAGTATCTGGTGAGGTATGGTGAGGTATCTATGAAGCTGTGCACCTGTTTCCCTTCCAGATTTAGAAATAGCAATAGTTCTAAAGCTAGATTTTAGTATTAGAACTAAAAAAAAATGTGTTAAAAGATATTGTGACGCAGAAATATTTGTTTAGTCGAATAATGGTCCGAAAAATATGGCCGAACCAACGAGGTACCGGTTAACTAGAGAAGCATGGGACCACAAGAGAGGAGCTGGGACTAAATACCATAGAAGAAGACTCGGGTGTTCTACTCGTAAAACAGGGATTGTGTAAAGCAATGACAGTAGAGAAGGGATGTTTTCTTCAAATGTTGTTTTCCTCACTGATTCTATGCACTTAAATTAAAGGTGAAAAGCATGTTGTGTAATTTGCACAGATACATCACAAATACACTTCAATTGTAATTCGAATTTCACCCTTTTATGTAATTTGTGTTTGACTTGGATGAACAAAGTTCTCATGTGACTTCCAGCAGAAATGAAATGAGAGGTGTGTGTGTGTGTGTGTGTGTGTATGTGTGTTTTCAAGCTGCCGCAGCCTGAAATACTTTCTGCCGAGCCTCAATCTCTCCCATCTGGATGAGTCCTGACATCCGAAGCTGCCTGCTCAGATCACTGCTGATCTCAATGCGAGGAGGCTATTTATGACGTTTCCTCCATTTGCACTGTTTTAATGCAGCTTCTTTCATTACATTTTAGCGTTTCAGTGCTTTATAATTCTGCAATGTTTCCTTTTCTGCGATATCTTAAATAGCAGAGCAACAAATTACCGGTTTTATGGCTTTCTGTTCCAGTTTTCACAGCCTATTAGGACACAAAGCTGTCCTTGAATAAATTCAGCTAATGTTGACAAAACACAATTTGGTAATTGCGTTGTTTCCATGAAATAAGAAATAAAGTTAAAATTCCACGTGCATAAGCTTATTCACACGATAAAGTCATTATAAATCATATAAACAGTTACAGGACATGTGTCCATCATTCAGCCATGCTGCATTTTGGGGAAACTGTAGTTGGTAATTTTACAGAAGAGTTATGGATTCAACACATTCGAATGACACACAAGTTTTTAAGAACCGTGTGATGCTGTGAGAACTCTGGGGGAGCCAGCTATACAATGTCCAGAAAAAAACCCAATCACCCTGTTACTACTTCCTGTCGTCGTCTTTGTTGTTTTTGCTGACTGTTTTTCACGCCATTTGTGTGATGCCAAAAAAAAGTGTTTCCACTGCAGCTTTGTGAAATACGTTTATTTAAATACTGCCGAAAAACCACCTAGAATTGTGGAACAAACTTTTTGTCAAAAAACGTGAGCTCTTCCCTTTGAGGACATTTATGATGTTGCTTTGGTCCAAAATGAAAATGAGTTCGACACGCCTGTATTAAAGTCAGATATTAACTACTTATAATCTGTTAACCTAACCTGATATATGCCGAACTATTCCTTTAACAATGATGGAAATGTAACCCACAGACTAAAGCAACACAGGAGTGGTGTGCTCAGGAGGAAACAGTCCTGAATGAACAACTGAATGATGAAAGAAAATCATTCTAAATGGCTGATCATATGTCAGCACTATTTGTAACACATTTTTGTTTTATTTGTTCTTTTGGTGAATAATTTCCCTCCATGTTGGAAAGTTTTACTTCTTCTGAACTTCTTTTAGTTTTTTCTTTCTTTCTGAAACTTCAGGTTGAATTTGGAAAATGTGAACTGGAATGTGAACTTTAATGAGTCAGGACTTTGAATACTTGCACCTTTGAAATCATTAGTGAAAGATCAATGCGCTTTAAAATCCGCTTGTGGAAACACCAGATAGTGCTAGTCAGTGTTAATCAGAAAGATAAAAGAGCAGAGTAACTTGCGGTGACGTCCAGCTGCCGCCATGTTTCCAGACAGTCAACAGCTCACCTCCGTCTTCCTGACACTTCTGTGAACCTACACAGCGGGCGGTCATTACAGTGTTGTAAAATACTGTCGACCTGACAGCGGTTCTGTGGGAAACATGGAGCTGATCTGCATTCCTTCGCTGCCTGCTCTGTTTCCAACAGGAGAGGTCACTGTTTGCGTGCACGTTCATGTGTGAAAGGGAGAAATAGAGGCCGAAAAGCATGTGAGAGGGTTCCAAAGCAGCAGGGCGGACGTCCAAAGCGTCGCCTCGGGTTAATATTTGTGGAGAGGAATTGTTCTGGTCACATAACAAGGCAGCAGTGGTCGATAAGGAAGTCACAAGGGGCCGCTCAGCTGACTGCAGAGTAAAAAGTAGAAAACAAGGCCAAACAAGAAGACAGCCGACTCCGCCAGCTGATCATAAAATGTCCAAGAGTCAAATCAAAACTAATCTATTCAAGAAGGAACAAAAAGAGAGACCAGCTTCACTTCTTCAAACCTGAGCAGAGAGAACGCGGTCACTAAAAGGCAGTAGTTTGCATACTTGGTATGAATATACGAACTAATCTCAGCTTGTAATCTTTTCCACAAGTTATCCACAACGATGAAGAAACAAAAGACGACCAGGTATTCAACATCTTAGTGCTGGCAATCAAGCAAGTGTACGTGCTTGCTCACATCCCCTCCCCGTTTGGCGCATACCGTCCTTCAAGCTCAAGAGTGCCTGTGTGTTGCAGCTGTGCTCATAGTGGGAAAAACAACCAAACGTTACAGGAAAACTAACAATTTCTCGAGTTCTTGGCAGACTCCTCTGTGAGGGTGGGGCTGTGGAGAGAAAAAAGGGGCAGGGCCAGTAAGGTGTGCTTGTTAGCATTTTCAGGCTAAGACCGTGGTTTTGTCAGAACTCCACCTCAGCCAGAGCTCTGTGAGACACTTAAAGCTGGTTTATAATCTAACCCTGCTTTAAGCCTCCAGAAAACTGCAAAACAGCTGAAATGCTGAGATCCTTTAGATCCAGCTTTAAAACCCATTTTTCTTAGAGCTGCCTTTGATTAGGAGTGAGTGAAATAATGATTAACATGTCTGATGTGCACTTTATTGATTTTTTTTAAGGTATTTGAGAAAATGTCTCATAATTGGTCTGCACGTTTTTGCCTTGCTGCTGAAATGTGTTGTACGAATAAACCTTGACATAAACTTTTCCCTGACTTTCTCTTGAAGTTGTTTGTGTCGTTCGTCTTCACGATGTTTTTGCTCTCCAATAAACCTCTAAATCCATCACAGAACAGCCAAACTTCAGCTGCTGACTCTGTAGGCAGCTGGTTGCACTGGACTTATTTCAGAGTATCACAGTAAAGAGAGGGCAACCTCCTTTTTAGATTTTTATTTTGTAAAAACAAATTGAAAACTACGTATCATGCTCATCGTAATTATGCATTACTTTATGTCGGTCTATCACATGAAATCTCAATAAAATGCATTTATGTCTGTAATGTGGTGTAAAATAGAGCTGCATGTTCGCCGCAAAGGAAATGAATGCCTGCGATTTATTTGGCGCTGCAAACACAGTAAAGGTGATTACTTCCATATACAATCACTGCAGTCTCTAACTTCCCTTCCTCTAAAGCTTCTTTCTTAGGGAGTTATGCAACCGTCCAAATCTCCTTCATTCACTCCGATGCATTACAAGCACTTAAAGGGCAACGGCGCACGGCAGGAAGGAACCCCCAGGTGGAAGCCGCTCACAGGCCGATATTTCACCGCACACTCCAAGTAGTTCCTGAGGAGAAACAGAAGTCTAGGAGGGCTCTGCTTGGGTCGGAGAGTGACAAGGTATGAGGCCTGGTGGAGAAACGAAACCACTAAAACCTGGTGGAATGTGAAGTTGAGGGGGGATAAGGAACGTGTCGATAAGGTTTCTGTAATGAAAGAATCCCATTGTCAAAGCGGTGACTGTTTGGGAAGACTTTGTCAAGCAGAAAGCGACTCCACGTGACCGTGTAGCACCGCTGTTACTCATAGATCGACGTCCGTAATAAGAAATGACCTGCGCAAACTATTCAGAGTGGAACGGCAATGTTTTGCGGTTTGTAGGCTAGCTGCACAATGATAAACAGCAAACGACAAAGGCAGCCGTAGCGTGTGATTGTTTTAATCCCAACTAACTGAATCAGGCAGGAAAAGTTGACCTTTGACTGCCAGGGATGACTGTCGGCATGTCGGCACATCATGTCATTTACGACTGATGATGTGCGTCGCAGGGTGTTTGCAAATCCGCTGCCAAATCGCATAAATCAATCCCTCAAGCACTTTGTGATTCTGCCAAAATTTACGCAAAATCCCCAGACTTTTTTGTGCTAATGTATAATCGAGTTTATTGTAAATTTTCCTGACCGTTAAAAACTCCCACCTGTAGGTGGCAGTATTTCTTGCTTCTTCTACACTGCTGCCTTACTACTTGAAGTCTCCATGATCGATACGACGGGCAGCAAAAAGTGATATTACCGTCACACATGACGCAAATATGACAACATTTCTTGCAGATATTTCAAAAATTGTTTTACAAATAAGATTTTTGAGTGCAAAAAAAAAAGCGAAATAATGGAGAAACTCATCAGCATGAGAAGATGTTCGATATTGTCTAGCTTCAAGAAGTACTTATCAACATATCTGTTCATTAATATTTTAACAGTTTGTCAATGAGTATCAATACGTTCTGAGAACATTGGTGATCGTGATAATCGATCAAACTGAAAATGAGTTTGACATTCCAGATTTAGAATGTTCAATTTGATCTTTTAGAGAAAGTAAGACTTTTTTTTTACTCTTGAAAGTTTAAAAAAAAGTCTGATACTGGTAAATCAGAGCTTACAAACAAAATCTTTGACTAGCTTTTACTTGCAGCTCCTTATAACAATGGTAACGTTATTATGAAATGAGCATTACTAACAAGAATTAAGGTGTATTCCTACACGATTTTAGTGATGAATAAGACATAAAATAAACATAAAGGATACAAACAGCAAGTTAAAGCTGTGAGTAAATGACTGTTATGTCATGATAATCTCGGCTGAGCTCTCATGTCTGCGTTCCGTTCATTTCTTTTCCTCCAGTCATAGATTTTTGTCTCCATCAGCTGACTGGCTGTTTTAGCTCTGACAAGAAGAGTCAGCAGCCATTTCACTCTGTCTGGGTAGGTAGGAAGAAGGAAGAATGTCGGGATTAGATGATTTCCTTGCCTGTGCCTTTAAAAAATGACTACAAGTCCTGCAGAAAGCGCAGAAAAAAAATGAATACATTTTTGATAGGAAAATATAACCAGATGATGAGGTTTATTGTTTGGTTGGAGGATAAACAGAGTTAACACATCAAGTTTTATTAGAGTTTGAGATGATGCGCCAGTCATTTTCTACTCTTCCTCGCCTCTGTAACGTTCGTACATATCAGAGTTCTTTTAACCGCAGCTGATCTCGCAGAACTTCATGACTACACAACCGTGACGATGAAGCCTCACCTCTTTGGCACTCTTGATCTTCTCCAGGAAGGTGCGCAGCTCCCTGGTTTCTGTGTACAGAGCTCGACACACAGCCTGGTAGTGACTCGGCGCGTCCGACACGCTGGGAAGATGGGCTATGCACAACTGGAAACAGAGGGGTAAAATGTAAAGCACAAATAATTAAATAATTTTGAAATAAGAAAATAAACATTTTATTGTTAACATAAAGGATGCATCTGCAGCAGAAAGTATTTCTTACGTCGACATGTGAACAGGACAGGCCTTTCTGACTGACTTGGCATCAATACGGTGTAGAACCAATCTGTTGACTATTTTTCGGATTAATAATTGGCAGCAAAAGGAGCCTGACAGGAGATTAACTTTTTGACAGAATCTTAAACTAAGACTATGTCACTTGCGCAGTTCTGAGTTGAATGTATTTCTTTACATATTTCTGTTTTATCTAAGATACAAAACGTATATATTTTGTAAAATTTTTCCTTAATTATTGCTCTCATTGTGCTGTCCTTCAGCAAATGGTCTTTTTTGAGGGTCTATATGCTTCAGTTAATGATTAATCGATTATTAAATTATCTTACGATTATTTCAATCATCGATTCGTCATTATTAATCCGATTAATCGTTTCAGCTCTGCAACTGCCCAGTGACATATTGTGTAGCTCTTATAAATAGATGACTTTGCTTATTTTTGTTTACCAATTGGATAAAACTAATGCAAGAATAACTTCTGAAAAAGATGGAAGACTATCTTGAAGCTGGAATGGAAAGAAATTCCTTAGAAACTTCTGATATTGTTTTAAGGTCATCGTTTCGTTGCGAAGCTCAGATTGGGTCAATGTTGAGGTTTTGGACAAACCTCGCTTTTGAAAAACTAGAAACAAAATCCCTAAAAGCAAACAATAAATAATAACTTTTCTTCTACATACTTTATGGTGAAAACATCTTGAAGAAAACACTGGTTCCATTTTTCATCCGTAAAAACTAAAGGTTAACAACTGTTCATATTGTCATCTACGGTTGATACAGTATGACCAGCAAGGCAAGAGACATCAAAACGATGAGCCGACGTTCTGAACTGACAGCTGGTCAGCCGCCAGGCCGGCCAGCATGTCAGGCACCGTTGATGTATTTGTGGCTTTGTGAGTTCCACTGGCTATTCATCCAAAACAGCGTGAGGCCATGTAAAGAACGGTCGCCACGGATACGCGACTCCAAGGGAGAGGAAGAGCATGGCCGCCATGTGGTTCTAACTTCTTTGTTTACAGTGTTACAATATTTCCCCTCAGCTATTCCTCAACAGTTTTACTGTTTGCGAATGAAATTGGCGAGAAAAATTATGCTCAAAAAGGCTTTGGACTTCAAAGATTTAAGAGAAAATCAGTACCCACCGTGTGTTCAGGATTAAAACCCACCATTAAGAGGCAAAACTTTTGACAAAAGGTTAAAGATGTGCTTGAGGGAATACTAAAAGTAAACAGCTACATATTCTAATGACTATAGTGAACTGGTTGAAGCCCAGGCCACCAAATATATATCACTGGATATGAAAATTAAACATGTTAATACAATGGGACGTCTAAGTGCCAAACTAGAACTGAAAGCTGATAAAAACAGTTTGACATGTCAACTCAGCATTGTTATAAAGCATTTGCTTAAGATAGTAAATGAACGGGGGTGCTTTGGTGGCGCAGGGGTTTAGCACACCCACATACGGAGGCCTTAGTCCTCGACGCGGCCGTCCCATGTTCGAATCCCGGCCTGGCGACCTTTGCCGCATGTCTTCCCCCTCTCTCATTCCTGTCCACTAACTATTGAATAAAGGCCACTAGAGCCAATAAAACCTTTAAAAAAAAAGATAGTAAATGAACAGCTACCAAAGCCTTTGCAATGCACTCCACAAATGAAACTGGAGTATCTGCAACAGTTTGGATTCTTTTTGCCACTGACCTTCAGGATGTCTCTGTAGCTGCGAACTCTGCAGACGCTGCCATGGCCGTCGTCCGTTTCGTCCTCTTCTTCCGTGGCCTCATAGCCTTCGTCCAGGCAGGCTTCCTTCTCGGCCTCGGCCGAGTTGGTCATGAGGTCGATGAGCTGCTCCAGCGGAGGACTGAGTTCCCTCTCCTCGTTCTCCTTCAGACCGAAGTCCAGAGCCTTGTAGATCATGATGCCCAGAGACTCAATGACCTGCAGGGGAAAAGCACAGCAACACCAGTAATGTGTCAAATATTCATCTCCGAGTTTTATTCACAGTGCGGATATTTCATGATTTCCCTGTGTTCATTCCGGCTTCTCTGTCTCAGAGTTCAAAACCGCGACTCTGAGGTTCCTGGGCTCAGATCTCATCCATAGGAAGCACGTCTCAATCCTACAGGAGTCTGAGTTTCATTTCTGTTTGTGTTTTGGTCACTTTCTTATCATTTAATGTTTCAATCCCTCTATTATTATTACTATAATAAGGTTCTGTTTAGTTTTGTTTTCTAGGCCTTGTTGTGTTCATTCCTTTGTATGAACGTTTATTCTTGTTTTCTGTTCTTTGTGCTTTTTAATGTCGTTCTCTTTGATTGGTGTTATTCTATTCCCCTTGATTTGTTACTCTTTTAAGTCATACATTTACCTCGTTTGGAGACAACAGCCTTATATCTGTTTATTATATTCATAAAAAAATAATAAAATTTTAAAAAATGACATATTTTTATATTACAATGTAAACAATGATGACTGTACCCCAGCAGAAACAGAATAAATAAATATGTAGTACATATTGTTAGATTTGATGTCATTGATCCAGGCCACACACATACACATGCTACACATGAAAGAAGGGATATAGTTTGATTTTAGAACAGAGATAAAGGTACAAAATAAGAATGTTTAAATAACTAACTGCTAAAAGCAGCTAGATTTTCTGGATGGAGGCCAAACGGCACAGTGATCTGACTGTGTGAAACATAAATTGAGAATGAAACGTCAAATATTTCCAATCATATAAAAATAAAAAACGGTCAAGTAAGAATTAGTTCATTTTGAAGTGTCTATCCAAGAAATGTCTCCCCTTTGTTCCTTCTTGTTCTTCTTCTTGCTCTGCTTTTTTTGTTTTGTTTTTGTAATTGTAAATGAAAATGCTAAAGAAAAGGAATTTTGAAATTGATCACAGACTGGAACTGTGGGCTTGTGGTGACATCAAGCAAATTTCAACAAATAAAAAATGAAAATAACCTGATATACCATTATAACTCATTTACATAGTTTTTTTTCTCACAGATAATAAATGATTGTTTCAAATTGTAAGATAACCTATTCTATAAAAAAAAACATAAAATATAGTAAAACACCAATAATATTTCTCAGTTTAGATCACAGTGTTTCCCAACCCTGGTCCTCAAGGTACACTATCCCACATGTTTTACAGGTTTCCCTGATTTAATGTGCCTGATTCAACTGATTGCAGTTCAGCAATCAATCAGCAGGGCTGAAGCAAGAAAATATCTAACCATGCAGGCCAATGCGCCTGGAGGATCAGGGTTGGGAAACACTGGTGTAGAAGCGAGCTTCATTTTAGTGTCTTGGTGGAATTGAAGAGTCATGGTGGATAAAATACCACCGTCCTTTGTCTTCTCTTCACCAGAGAAGACAAAGGACAAGAGTGAGAAATCACAGATGGGTTTATTTTGCAACCCTCAGCGCTAAGCAATAACTGGAAAGGGAAGGAACCGTATATAAAGCACTAATGGAAATAAATGGCAGTGTGAGAAACAGTGTGCTGCAGTGACGGAGTAAAATGTTAAAGAGCTTTTATGTTGTGAATACGCCAGGAGGCAGTTTTTAATAAAGTGGTGAATAATGGCACGAAAATGAGCTGATTTATCGGTGAGGCCAAAGACAAAGGTGAGACATCAAGGGGAGGAACGATCATAACAAGCACTGGAGTGAGTGTTTGTGTGGGGGAGAGTGTGTGTATGTGGACGGAAAGGTCAAAGGCAAACCGAGCAGGGAGGAGTCATGTGAGCTCTTTTTTTCCAATCCCTACATCCCAGCTGGGTTTCTTCAGGGGGGGAAGCAACATAAAGATGACAGCATGATAGATTTGGCAGCTTGTAGCAGCTTGTGCTGCCCTGCCCACAGCAGTGAATGGTGCTTAGTGATGAGCAACTAGATTTTCAGACTCCTGTCTCTTATCTGTTCTTTTCCTCAGCAGTTCCAAATCCTTTTCGACGGTCCTTAGACTCAAGTTCGAACCAGCAGCAAAAGGATGTAAGGGCAAATCCTCGTGACTGCAAACATTCAACCCTGAAATTCTCCCCCGACTGGTTCCCAGGCTCGCAGGCGGCCAAGCGGAATGATGGGATGGAAAGGAGGAAGGGGTGAAGGAAAAAAGAAAGACAACAAGAATGAAAGGAGGGGGGAAAAAAAATCAAAATTGGGATGTTAACCAAAGGGGATTTGGCATGGCTGGAGATTAGAGGCAGCAGCAACATCCATCACGTCAAGGAAGAACCAGATGAAACAGTTTGGGTTTAAGGCGTCTTTCTATCAGATATGATTTTTGATTTCAGGACTATGTTCCAAAACTCATCTTTATCCCAAAGTGTTGTATTGTAAAAAGACTATACAACAGATTAGCTTTTGTTCTGATTAAAACAACATGGAAAAGTTGCCGCCATCTAACTACTACGCTCTCCTATTGCGTTTCACTAGGAGAAACGCACTAGGAGTTTTGCCAACGTTGCCAACACCCACTGTTGGCAACGCGTGCTCGGTTCCCCAGGAAACGGGCGCCGGCTCTCCACAAAGCACCAAAGTTTGAAGGCATGCGGACAGAACCGGTTCAAGGAGACTTCTTTTGGTGGAAAATGCCTTCTGGATACGCAGTCAGGAGTTCATGGACTTCTACCCTTGCAGCCAAGAAGATATAAACTATCTCAGCTACGATGAGCTGATTCATCCATCCATTTTCTATATACCATGGTCCCTTACTGGGGTCAGGAGGTGCTGGTATCTCCAGCTAACGTTCCGGCCGAGAGGCGGGGTCACCCTGGACAGGTCGCCAGTCTGTCACATGAGCTGATTCAGTGTCAAAGAAATATTTCCAGGGGAACAGCGACACAAAGTTTTGGATTGTTAATCATTCAGACTGAGACACAGGTACGTCTCTATTTAGCTGTTCACTCCCTAACTTGAGCTTTGGCTAACTTTAGCTACTTATAACAATAGAAACAAACGCCTGCAACAAACATAGTGACATCTCCTCTGGACATATACGTAAATATTGTGACTATACTTTTGGTATCTGGCAGTTTTTTATATAAAAAGAAGCTACATAGCTGTGCAAACCAGGGCTTTTTTTTATTGTGTGGCTTTACCACTGTCTAATTGTGTCAAAGTATCAACCATCTTTAAGCCCAGCATGAACAGGAAACTACTGTAAGACCAGCAGTGTCACCATAATGAGATCAGCTGATACTGGACTTGAACAGATGGTCAAGGTTCGAAACCAACACCTTCAGGCTTGACTGAAATTTGCAGAAGTGAACAGATGAGCCAAATAGGAAGAAAGCCAAATTTAAATATGTACATTACATCCTAGCTTTTTTCTTATTTATTTGAGATGTTTGGTGTATGCCCAAAGGAAAAAAACAATTTTTTTCACATATTTTACATAGAAGTATGAAAATGTTTTATTTTCTAATAACTATGATCATTGTATTATAATATTTAAACCATCACTAATTCATCAAACCCTGAGAGAAAAGTATGTCAGCGCAATAATCTTTGAATAATAAGGTGTCATGCGCAAATAAGGCATTTCCACCCAGGCGGAAACAAATGCTCCCTCATATAATTCCTCCTGACTTTTCTGCCATGACCCACTGTCATATGAGTGAGTCACATCTGCTCTGTGTTTTGTTTTGTTTTTTACCACACCTACACGACGTGCTCTTAAATATTCTAAATAAATATTCAGTACTTCAGTTTGTCTTTTGACCTTCATTTTCTGCCATGAAAAAGTATTCATACTCCCTAAACTATTTCACATTGTTTTCCCCTCTTAATCACAAAACTCAATGTCTTTTGGTGAATATGCAGAACACCATGTTATGTTACCAGCCCTAAGGTAACATAAAAACATGACAAAGCAACAACATGGCAACTTGTTAGGCCTATTGGGAACATATCCGGATGGTCCAGTCAAAGTCAAATGTGAATTTGTGGCAAGAATTTGTACATTTCTGTTCACAGATCCTCATTGTGAAATCAGCATTATTTTTATTTCCTTATTTTTCTTTGAGATGGAGATGAGTGTAATCTGTGTTAGGATTAATGGTCAAAAATAATCTGTAGATGTTCAAAGCCAATTGAAGTAATAATCTTGAACTTGTGGTAACTGGCAGAAAAAGATTGTTCTATTGGCGTAGAGGGGAGCTGAATACAATCAGAGCTATCTTTACTGTTTTACTATTCTGATGATTCATTTAGTAAAATATTTTTTGTTTTCTTTGTTTGCTCTACTTAGGAAAAAAATAAATACGCTTCATTCATTTGTTTTGTTATTATCTTATTATTTTGAGTTTTTTAGCAATCGATTAATCTATCGCTTATTCTGATGACTAATCGAATAATCGGATTAAAAGAAACTGGCACATTGTGCAAATTTGTCTTTTTTCCGCTTAAGCAAGGGATGCTAACTAACGATTATTTTAGGCTATTGAGTAACCTATCAATTGTTTTGACGATTCATTGATTAATCAGATAAGCCCAAATAGCGGATTCTGCAGATATATTATTATCAGAAATACGTTAACAGATGCAAACAAACAAATAATTTAATTCCTTTTTTGAACAAGAAAATAAACATTCCATTGTCTAAAATACAACGTGTCGTCATTTGTAGCAAAGGATTCACCTGCAGCTAAAACAAACATCTAACTTCACCATATAACAGCTGGATTGATAATTGGAGAGCAAACGATGTTTAAAAGGAGATCTTTTTTTAACACAACTTGAACCAGGCGAACCTTAAACAGCTGTTGTTCTTTTTAGAGTCTGTAAACTGATTAATCGTTTCCCCTCTCTTACAAACGCATGCCAAACACATAGGTGCCTGCGAAGTGACATTTCTGCTAAAAACCGGAAACTAGAATGGTCACGTATTTCTGATTAAACGAAAAACCGATTAATAAAAATATGCAGATTATTTTTTTTCTTCATTAATAAACAGAAGCTCCAGTGATTACCAGACAAAGGGCCTTATGTACCCCCACTGCATCCGTGAACCCGGCTCATATGCTACGGAGAAAAAAAACAACACCACATCATCTGACATGCATCATCATTTTTGCATGAGTTCATGCTGTTTTAAGCCATGTGCAGATAATGTGTGTCAGCTCAGTCTAAACAGGTCTTCCTGTTCATCCAGCTTTGGGTGGATTCCACTCCCTCTGCCAGCCAAATGCCTTCAGCGCCGTCAAGCATCGAGCAACTCCGCCGACTTGCCAGCCTGGTCTTCGTCAGCCATTCTGCCACGAACGAGGCATTGTGAGAACTGATTTCTGGTGCAAAGCTGCTTAGTGGGGATTTGTCTACGCGGTTTCGCATTCACTGCTTCTCCAGCGGGGCGGAAGCGTGAGCGCCCAAGTTATTTACCGTCTGCCCATCTGTTACGCAGCAGTTCTTTGTCTAGATTCAACCGGACAGCTTCTGTACACTGTTTATACGCGGAACTGGGAAGAGACGATAAAAGTTATGAATTTGTCAAATTTTCTCTTGACTAGATAGAGATGCGAGTGATTTAAATGTGTTTTTGCCCGTGGTAATTCTGCTGCAGAGTGTCGAATCTGATCTCGGTTTAACATTCTTAAAATGACCATTAAAAGACAAAAACAAACGTGAGACAATAACCGACACCAATAAATAATTTCGGAAGCAATTAGCACAGTCTTTACCAGCACACTGGAACAAAAACAGATTTATGACACCTTTTAATTAGTTTAGATTTTTTCCCCCATTGCTCTTATTGAGCAGGAGGCACAAGTGGGTGAAATTCCTAACCAGTTAATCAGAAATACCAGCTGGGTCTCTAATTACGAGGAAGAAATGTCCGTATGCCTTATCCTAATAACTTGTGCCTCGTAAAAGATAAGCTTGTGGTAAATAAAACCACCATGTGCTATGTCAAAAGTTTATTCAATTTAAAAACTGTGGTTGTTTTTCCTATCACTTAGAGTTTGGCTTTTCCTGGTCAAGATTTGGCTTGGATTTGGAAACATTTCAAAGTTTGGATAATTAAAAAGTACGTCATGAAGGGAGGAAGAAAGAAACTTCTTTCTCCTGCAACTATAAAGACATAGTGAGTTCAAAATAAAGCTACATTTTTCTCACTATTGATAGAAAAAGGGGAAAACTTTAATTCAAAGAAACTGACCAGAAAGGCAGAAGGCTAACTTCTTTTGGTTATATTTATACCATTCATTTTGTCTAAAGAAAATGAATGAACTGTTATAATATAGCATGAATTTGTCTTTATCAGACGTGTCGGTCAAGAAGGTATATTTTCTAAACTCGATATCAGCGTTTTTTTTCTGGAAAAGAGGGCAAACTCATAAAAGCTTTACTTTAGTCTTTCAGTAGACTAAAATAAAATGGCATAAAAGTATTTATTACATAGATGCAGTGCAAACGTTTCTCCTATTCCTAATGCGGCTGCTCCTGTTGCGGATGTAACTAGTGTATGCACCTGCTACTTACAACTCTGCAGTGTCAATATAATTTAAACGACGCTATTAGTGGTTAAGGCAGCCATTTAAAAAAATCTCTCATCTTTCTCATTCAACATCTCATTGTTCCTTTTACAGCCCACTGCAGATGCTGCAAAACTTCAAAAATAAACACATTTGCATAACACTGACCACACTTCTGCAGGAACATGAGGGTGTAGGAACATATTTACAGCAGGATAACAGTAAAGTTACTCACCTCAGTTGTTGTGCAAGGGTTGTATTTACCTGCAAGCAAAACAGGAAGGCAGTGTAAGCTCAACCACAAATACAAATACAAACTCACAGCAAGAAAACCAACACTGGGTGGTCACTGAATTATTCATGAAAGCATATCTACAACAGCTTTAGGCAGATTGCATCGTGCAAATTGCTAGTTTAGCATGAATAAATTAGCTGTTATAGAGCTAATAAGCAACAATAACCAAAAACGATAAGCTTTAAGCTTAAGCACATTGATACTTGCATTGCTAGCTAGCAGTTGGACCAGCCACTGAGCATATTGATTTGCAAGTCCACCGGTTTTGCTTTTCTTGAACATAAATGTCTTATAAAAGAATAGCTGTGAACATTTTTGAACTCCCAATCTGGAAATAAATAATAGGTACAAGTCTTTACTAACACGGTGACTCACATGACTTTAAAGTTGGAACTACTACCAGAAAATGACAGCAAACCTAACATAACTATGCTGCTGGTCCGAGTTTGCAAATCAAACTTGGATAAAAGCTAGCAATGTATTTCGTTGCATTTTGTCATTTTAAAACATGGCAATGTGTTTTCTAAGAGTGGCTGTTATGTGTTAAAGATATATAAGGAAAAATATCACAATTTTCCAGCCGATATCAAAATTTTACATGCAAGATGACCATTTTTGATTTTCAGATTGGGGATGAGGTCTTTCTTAACTTTTCTATTCATTTTTCCAACTTATATTCCAGCTTCTCAGTAAAAAAGGGGAATGCATTTTCAAATTGCATCCTTCAACCAAACATGCAGTGCAGATGAATAAAAATATTTCTTGTTCATATTCCCTTTGCTTAAAAGTTTTTATAATGTAGCCCAGAAACCTGACAAAGTTAAAGTTCTCTTGCCGGAGTCCTAACAATATTTCCTGATCAAAATTCCCCATAATTCCTTACTGAAATGTGTCCTTTTCCCTTTATTTTCCTCAACATGTTCGGATTATGTCCTCACATTTAAATACAAAACACTTAATACAGTTGAGTTTTACCATCATGTATTTTCTCCAATTAGTGAAACAGCACAATTCTCATCAGGCTGATGACTTGGTGTCAGATTTCGAAGACGAATAAAAGGACTATTTCACTTCTTTTCCCCCCGTGACACGTGGATGCATTTGGATCACGAAGATTTCTAACTCATTTAAAATTGCAAAACTGTGACTGATAGCCGATCAATATCTGTATTGAGTTCTTAAATAAACACATTACATATAATATCCATCTTTTGTCATTTATATTAATTCTTAAACCTATAGCAACATTTTGTTGTGGTAAAAATAGATTGGATAAAGAAATAACATTTTTAAACATCAGGTAAATAAAGCAAATTTTGAAAATTTTGTCTTTGTGCAAACCAGACCTGCTTTATTTGTTCAAATTTCTTTCATTCTAATCATTTCATCAGTTTGAGCTGCATGTGATCCGTGACGACAAAACTCTTTCCAAGAACCTTTGTTGGTATGAATGTTCCTCCTTCAAAAGAAAGATGCTTTAGCAACTTCTCCAGGCTACACCAGCCCAGTCTTTTACCTCATGAAAAAACAAGCAGCTGGCAGATGATTCCTCCGAACAAATAGCTCCTTTGTACGACAGCCAACAGTAACGCATCACCACATTGTCAGTGACATCATCAGGACATCAACTTCAATCAGCGGATTACAGGCTGTACTGCTGTCAGGTGAAGATCTACATATTTCTGTCTTTAGAAGAAAGTTTTTAATATACTTGCCAAATATTATTTGGATAGACATAACATGCACCAAGTGTATGTGACGATAAAAACTATTCAGATTTCTTCAGCGTTTGCTTTTTTTTTGTCACAGTAAGAATCATCAGAAATTAATTATATGGACAAGATTAAATACAAAAGGCCCAATTTGAAAAAGTAAACCACAAATGAATCATGAAAAACTGTGTTTAGCAAAAATGACTGGCCACTCAGCAGCAGAGAAAACCTCCGGAAAGAGCATTTCCTCTCCGAATCACTAGGGGGCAGCAGTGATATATGGTTAGCAATATATTTAGAAATATAGGCATATATTTATTTGCTTCAAGGAAATATTTTTTTTAAATCTCTAGTGAATAATTTGGAAAATACAGATGTCGCACTCCGAAGTGGTTCTGGTTCCAATATTTTGTTTTTCATACGGGGAAAGATTATTTTTGACCGCTTTCTTCGTTTAGTAAGGGAAATTGTACTTTAAAGCAAACAACAGTATATTTCCTCAAATTATTTCTATTTGACGTTAAAAATTATTTAAAATCTAAAATATTTGAAAGGTACGGAGCCCCTAAGGGGACATGGAGAAAAAAAAAAAGGAAAGAAATCCCGACTTTTTTTTTTTTTTTTTTCGCGGGATCTCGGGATCTTGAGATAAAAAGTCGGGATCTCGAGATAGTAAGTCGGGATCTCGAGATCTCGATTTAGTTTCTCGGGATCTCGAGAAAGTAAGTCGGGATTTCGTTCCTTTTTTTTTTTCTCCATGTCCCCTTAGGGGCTCCGTAGAATGGAACAAAAAAAGAATCAGAAATAACATAAGAGTGGTATAGGACTGAAAAGACTTTATCACAGCACTATAGGAAATGTTGGCCGATGCCCAGGTCAAAAATATGTCGTTCTGAATATAAACACAGGTCAGATTAACAAATAAGAGAATTAAAACTGCTAACAGCACTTTGTATTGACTTGTCTAATTATGTACACGACTGACTCTGATTAGCCAAGCTGTGCTGTGTAGAGGAAGGACAGCACAGCACTACTGAAAACTATCAATAAGTGGCAATTAGAACAACTACTTATGCAAGAAACTGAGATTTCACTGATATACGTGAAATGACAAAATGTACAGATTTTTACGTGATGTTATTCCATTAATATTTAACTCTACTTATTAGGAGGAAGACTAGAATATCATGAGGGTGGCCTGGAATAAAGTATCTAAAAAGGGAGAGTCTAGAGATGAAAATGTAAATGCAAATTCTGAGATTGAAAAAAAACTTAATATGAACGTGTAATGTTGCTAACAACATAAAATAGAGTAAGAGATCCATCCATCCGTCCGTCCATTATTTTACACACTTTATCGCTAAAGGGGTTATGAGGGGTGCTAGCGCCTATCTCCAGCCATCAGTGAGAGACCGCTGGTGACCGCAACTTTGATGGACTGGTGACCTGTCCAGGGTATGACCGGTCCGTCAAAGTAGAGTTAACAGATCTCAAAAAGCAAAACATTGTGCCTATCTACAGAACTTGAAGAACGGACGAGAAACATTGTTGTGTTCTGTCAGCCTGGAAGTGGCTGCAGAGCCACTGGGGCTTTGGGACTTTTGCCAACGACAGTGAGAGTCATTATCCACAAATAGAAAAAAAAAACATGAAACAGCTGTCAACCTTAACAGGAGTTGCCTGTCTGCCAAAATTACTCCAAGGCTGTACTGACGACTCATTCAGGAGGTCACAAAAAAAGCAGAAATAAGTCTGAAACACTGTAGAGCTCGTTTCTCTCCGCAAAAGTCAGGATTATTGATGCAACAATTAAAAAGAAGAAACACATGGCAACCATTGTAGAGCTCCTAAAGGAGTGAAAACCCCTTCTGACCAAAAATAGATCAGAGGCCTGTTACATTTCCCCCAAAAAATATGTTGGACTATCGAGACAACAGTGAAATCTTTTGGAAGGTGTGCATCCCGTTATATCAGAATAAAACAGCATATTAGGAAATAAATATAAGATCATCAATCAAATACGGTGGTAATGTGATGGTGTGAGATAGCTTTGCTTCTTCAAGACTTGTCATAATCAATGGAACCATTAATTCTGCATTCGCAGAAAATCCTAAAGGTGAACATCCAGGAGTGATTTCCTGGTCTTAAGTCAGTGGTGTCAAACCGCATTCCTCAAGGGCCAGAGTCCTAGAACTTTCAGATGTCTCTCTGCTTCAGCACAACTGGGTTCAACATTAGCTCATTGGCAGAGCTCTGAAGAGCTTTACTGCAGGCTTGTGAGGCAATTTTGTATTTAATTCAATGGACAAACCTAAGAGTTGCAGGTCTGGAGAGCTGCAGTTTGAAACAATGATTTGGTACACACCAACAAATAAGCAAATGGATGCTCAAAAACAGCTAAATTAAGGTTTTTGGGAGGCCAAGTCAAAGTGGTGTGGCATTTCAAACTCCCTTGTGTGACTATATTAAAACAATTCTCCATAGATTAGCGGGTCATCATTCCTCCTTAGAGATGAAAGAGACATTGCTAATGAAATGCTTGAGAGCAGATGGTGCCACTGAGGGTGGCCGAAGCAGTTATTGGGTTCAGAGGGCAATTACTTGTACAGGTCGGCCTGCATCGCTTGTTTTCCCTCAAATAAATTAGATTATCATTTTGAAACTGTTTTTTGTTTACTCAACTCATCTTTATCTAATATTAAAATGTCTCTTGATCTAAAAATGTGACGAAAAAAAAAACCCCAGAAGAAATCTGTAAGGGAGCAAATACTCCATATGTGATACACACACACCCACACACACACAAAAACAATCTTACGCAGGTGTCTAGTTTTGCATTATTATGCAACAGA
Source organism: Phalloptychus januarius (assembly GCA_902982915.1). NCBI lineage: Eukaryota > Metazoa > Chordata > Actinopteri > Cyprinodontiformes > Poeciliidae > Phalloptychus > Phalloptychus januarius. Next base: position 15,979,320 of record CADWAE010000481.1, read on the forward strand.
GAAACACAACATTGCACTCCCCTCTTCAGTGGTTTCTTCCTCGAATCTAAAAATAGCCCATTCATTCTACTCATATAGACTTACAGGCCAACCGCTAGCATCATCATCACAGCTGTGCCTTTCAGATTTGCCCAACCAAGTGGCTTACACAAGACATGAGGTGCATCCATTGAACCAAAGGCTACACTGTTAGCTCAGCTGTGTGCATGTACAGGTTCACAACAACATCTCTTGGGCCTTTGGAAGCCATTAAGACTGATAGGCATTTACTTAGTAGCGTTCAGTCTAGTCTGCACTCTGGGAACACATAGAAAATGTCTTGCTTTAGTTTGATGAGAGAAAGCAAAGTGTTACTTTGCCCAATCAGAGACACACCCAACATGGCCTTTCAAAAACATCTACTTACTGCAACTTATTTGTTTGAAAAACAGTTTTTACCTCAGAAATGTTGTAAGGTAACATTAATGTACTTGATCGTTATGGAAGCATCATTCCAATCCAATCAGTTCGGCTCTTAATCGCTTCCTTTAATCAGATGCAAGCATCATGATGATCAGCCTGATCTGATAAGAGGTGGCAAAACAGGCACAGAGGCTCCTAATAACATGGAGGTGGAACATGATGGGAGCACACACGTGGGGAGGGTGAGGAGAAACAGGCTTGGTGGAAATCAGTGAAAACACACAAGGGTGAGAGCAGCAAGGGTCCGAGATCCCTTTGTGTGTCTGTCCTCAGAAGGGGCAGAGTAATGGAGCCTTATAGCCTCCTGGGTGTTGTTTTCATCCCCACATGCACAATGAATCCAAACTGGGGGGGTTGAGAAACAATAAGAAGTAGTGTGAAATAGGCTCTGTGTGAGCCTATTAGCCCAACTTAGGCTTTTCCATATTAACATAGGCCTGCCTGCGCTGTGGTCCTCATGTTCAAACTGTGCCTCATTTTAATAAACCTGTAACAATAAAGGCGACAAGGAAGGATTTATCTTGAACAGCTGAACCTGTCATGAATTTTAATTGGGCCGAGTTGTTAACACCCGCTTTTTTTTTTTCTTTTACCTTCACAGCCGCGCTGGTCCATCCTCACCGAGCCGTCTTTCTGTATCCTAACATCCCTCGGACCAGATATCCTCCGCGGAGCCGCCGCCGAGGATGCTCCGGTGGCAGCAGGGCCAGCCGGGCTCCCTTTCCCCCGGTGGGTCTTCGCCAGCGTCTGGCAGGACTGGTAACACACCGCCCATGCCTGCTCCTCATTGATGGGCTGACTGTAGAGCCTCAGTATCTCCTCCAGAGACAGGTCCTCGGAGTCCTCCGATGAATTCATCTCGTCATGGTGCTTCCGTTCAGCCCGGCGAGTCGCTGCTGCCGCAGCATCCGTCAGCACTTCGCGGTCCCCGCCGAAGCGCCGCTCCGCCATTCTTTCATTCTCTCAGCGAAGGAGGCCCGAAGACGAGAGCAGGTCCAGGCCGACGTGAGAGCGGCAGTCTGGGGGCATTTGTGCTTACTTTCACAAGGCAGCAGCGCTGACTACTAATACAAGAAGAAGCACGGTGACGGTTTCCCCACCCGCTCCGAGGTGTTGCTGTTAGGCGTCAGTAGGTGGCGTAGTTAACACGGAGTGCGGGAGTCTTAAAAGCATCTGTCCGGTTTTACTTATGACAACGAGGGACAGTGCTGTTCTTTATATCTGAAAAAATACATATTCTTTATTGTCCCTCTGTGGGGGAATTGAACAGTGTACCAGCAGTTTCAAACAAATACGCAAAGGTGTAAGATATTTTTTAAAAAGTAAAAGATTTAGGGTCGACATTGAAGATATAACAAATAAAACTTTCAGTGTTTGTAGGAAAATTAAACATAAAGAAGGACTTTTATTTTTGGCATCAAAGTGAGTCCAAAGCAGTAGATTAAAAACGCCTGAAAGGTGAATTAAAACATATTTTAATACTGCTAATTAAGTTAGGTTAGCCTTTTTGTGTTTGTTTTTGATTGAATCATTTAAAATATTGCATTATTTGTGGAAAAGGGTTTTGAAATGATTTATCAGTGTCATGTTGGTTTACGTGGGAAACATTTCCACAAGCAACAAATGCAGACACAAATGAAAAGTTTGAATAGTTTATTGAATGTTGATGTTAGGATCCTCCTTCCTTTGCGTCTTCTCTCTTCTTGTTGGCCCAGTGCTGTTGTCTTGTCTCAGTCATGCTACAGAATCAACACATAATCATGTATTCATCTCAGCCTGAGCAAAAGTGGATTGAGCAAATCATAATCATGTCCTCACCGTTCCCACAATGTACTATAACCAATAGATCAGGAGGAGGAACAGGTCTTCTGATTAAGTTTCTGGTCAATTGAAGTCATACGACATGAGTTGACAAAAAAGGAATATAAAGACAAGACAATAGGGTTAAAGAGGAGAATATTCCTAGATAGAAGAGAGTCAGAACAGTTATGAACTCTGACCTTACTTTCATTCATATTTAAAATTGTTATATGGGTAAAAATAAGTTTCCTTACTTATTTCCTGGGTTCTCTTATCTTCCTCCTCCTGACTGGGGGAGTTGAAGGTGGAGGTTTACGGCTAAGGAGATCTAACCTGGGATGACAGAGTTCTGCATTGTCTGGACCAGGGATCAGAAACCAGCTCTGGATTTTCTAAAATATTTCTAAAGTGCTTCTGTGTCCAATGTCTGACCCACGAGCAAGATATTTTTTTGTTGTAAAAGCAGAGGGTAATATTTGGTCTGTTAATGAAGGATCTCCTTCACATGATCTCTGCCATTTAGTCGTGTTTCGTACTAAAGTGCCCTTCTGTTCCTTCATCCTTGTCTCGATTCGGTAACGCTAGAGAATCAACACATGGTCAGACACAGTCAGAAAAGAGAAGACAGAAACGATGGAGGACTCTTCATAAAATTAAGAAAATTATGGGCAACTCTGACCATCCTCTTCATGAGACTGTCTTGAAAAAACACAGTCTTGAAAAAACAAATTTGAAGAAGTCAGAAGCTTCTTCAAATTTGCTGTAATACAGACCATTCTAAAAAAGTATTCCTGCAAACAGCAATCAGCCATCTGCAATATCTCTTTGAAGAATCTGAATTAATGAGCTACAACATTTAATTTTCCTTTTGGATCAATAAAGTATTTTTGAATTGAATTTTTAATTAGAATTTTTCTTCCAATCTAGGCTTCACGGCAGAGAAAAGTTGTCCCCATTTGGAGGACCGAAACTGCCATAGTTAAGAATGAAAGCAGAAATATAAAGTAGCACCAGTTGTACAAGATTTAAAAATGTAATTGTGAACTTAGGCTGGTTGGTCAGTAGGTGGCAGCATACGGAGTGATAAACAAAACAACGAGATACTTGTGTTATGAGTCCAATTTCGCTCACGCACCAGTACGTGCGTTCGTCAATGAAAGTCATGGAAACGACGTTAGCGTTCTCAACCCTATAAATGACCCTGACCTTCTGAATTCTTCACCTTTGCTACGGGACTTTTGTGAGAGACGCCTGAAAGAGCTTTTGAAGCTTCGGAAGGTTTGAGTTTTTCGAGAAGTCTACTTTGCAAAACTTGCTGAAATACGCACTTGCTGAAGAAGCCCGCGATAAAGAAACATGCGAAAGACGGTTCCTGGTCAGGAGAGGCACCAGCAGGGTGACCACCTGGAAGGTTAAAATCATTCTTTTACTATTTTTAATAAAAGAAAGCAAGTTATTTCTAAGATTATTAGCGACTTGTTTAGTTTATTTTGTGTTTGTTTGTACTGCTGTACAAAAAAAAAGACAAGTAGCATTCTTTGCTAGCATAGATCTTTCTTGACTAATGAGCCTTTTTCTTAACTGAATTTCGCTGGAAATGTCGGGAATGTTAAACTGTGGTGTAGCGATTTAAGAAATATATGTATTTTACTTAATTATAGTCAAATTAGTTAAATTAACATCAAATTCCTGGAAATTCAGGTTGTTTTTTGATCGTTATTTTTTGAAAAATGCTGTGATAAACATTTAGGTTCCATGGATACGCTAAATCAAATACGTTAAATATTTAATATTATTTTAAAAATTCATTCCAAAAATAGGAGGCAGCTGGTCAGACATATTTTCCTTCTCAATCTCATCATACAGGTCGATCCCAACAGCAGCCATTTTGTTTATGTATCTTTTTCTTGCACATTGGTCAAGAGTGTCCACATATTGTCTGGATCCATGAAGGGGAAGCTTCATGGTCTGTGAAGACTGGACCTATGATGCGAAGGGGAGCCTTCGTGGGTCCGTGAAGACTGGACCTATGATGCGGAGACTTCGTTTGTCCGTGAAGACTGGACCTATGATGCGGAGGCTTCGTTTGTCTATGAAGACTGGACCCATGAAGGGGAGCCTTCATGGGTTCGTGAAGACTGATTGGTTTTTCTGGAAATACATTCCAGAAAAACCTTGCCTTGACGTATTTAGCGTCAAGGCAGATATGAAACAATAGGAGGTAGTAACTGGCTCTGGGAGAGGATAAAGTGCCATTTTTATAATAAAAAAAAGTTTTATACTTGCAAATATAGACTTGTAGAGTCTGTGTAAGTTGTGTTGGAAATGATAATTCAATTATGCTAGTTTTAACTTTAAGCACATGTTAAAATATTAGACAGATCAACATTGCTTTGAGTAGGACTTAATTTTAAGTTAGATTTAGAGTCATGGCTTAATCACCATAATCTGATCAGTAGAAGATAATTATGCCAGTTCTTAGATCCAAATCAGCCCTTTTTTGATATTCTGGGTGAGAGGACGGCTCTGAGCCATCAGCCTCCTGTTATTCTCGGTATGCAGCCATCTGTTCTGGGACAGTAGGACGGGGGGGGGCTGCGTAGAGATAACCGTTTCCTGAACCCATATAAGGGTTGGGGTCGTTTGTTATGTGTTTGTGGGAGAGGACACCTGGAGAGAGTCTAGGATCTCACACGGAGGTGTGAAATGCTGCTTCTCTCAGGACTCACCAGCCCAGCAACGACAGTCATAAAACATTTGGAGCAATTTCCCTTTGAAATTTGAAACTTATTCTAATTAGTGGAGCAGGGAACCTCCTAGATTGCATAAATTAGAGAAGAGAACACACCTTCCTTTAAAAGTTTCGGAGCTAAAATAATTAATCAGATCGTTGGGGTGCGGCGGCACCGGCGCTCTCCGGAGACGCATCGCGTCTCCATATTGGTCTTTGTATTTGTCCATTTTTCTGTTTTCTTTCAGGTGATTGATGTCTGTCTTGTGGTTTTGAGTTTCTGATGATTCTGGTATTTTATTGGTGTGATTTGATGCATTTGCTTGTCTGAATAAACTCTGGATATGTTTGAAGTGGAACCGTGAATGGTGTGAACTGCCTTTACGCACGGGGAAACGAGAGAGGAGACAACGAGCTAAAGGTGTTAATAATTATCCTCTCAATAGTTGGTACTTTACTTATATGTTGTTTATGAAAATATTTGCTTATTTCTTCTCTCTACAAGAAATTTGATGTTAGTTGGGCCTCTTCCACCTCTTATCTTGAGTTGGATTCGGTTTTAACGTGATTTGTAAATGTCTAATTATTCAAAGTTCTATAGAGTGGTCTAGTTAAAGCGTGATAATAGCTTACAAATAATAAACGCCCTAACTTTAACGATTAAAATGAAGATAATCTGAAGCCTGGCTTCTGAAATGCATGTCCAGGTGCTGTGCATTGTATTCACTCAACACTTTTGCATGAATTACAACGTTTCCCCCAGAAAACGCGCTTAGCCCAGTGGTTGGGCGCTAGAACAGTCATTCACCAGGGGCCGTTGTCTTTTTGAGTTAAAAAATGTTTAAAGTTAAATACCACTTGATAAATATGTGTTATTGGAACACCAACTATATGTCTTAAAAAATGCAAACATAAAAAAAACCCTGAAATAAATAAGCAATGCGAAGCCTGGAGGGGGCACAAGTAAAGCCTGGTGGCCCGCCAGGCTTAAGATACACTGAGGGGAAACCCCGAGTTACTGCATTAAAAACATCTTTGTTGGTGCATTTTCTGGGAATCTAAATGTTTTGACAAGACATTTTGATGACTTCTTGAAATGTGTAGCTTTAGTAGGTCTCTTTTGCATTTGTGGGACAAGACACATTTGGTTTCCATGGTAATCACATCAGACTAGCAGTTTATTAGGACACTCGAAGGCACTTTACATAAAATCAGTAATTTTCATTCATGCACATGCACACTGACGATAATAAGCTAATGGATTTTAGCCACAGACGTTTTACTGTGCCAGCAATAAACTCCAGCAAAAGGTGGGTGAAGTGTCTTGCTCAAGGATACAATGACAGAGGCGGGCCATTGCATGGCAAACTCCAACCACCATTGCCCCAGTTGTTTTTTCTAAGACAGAGGAGTTTTGAATAATTAGTTGTTTATGAAATGCTGTATTGGTCCTTTGCATATTTGGAGCTGTAATATATTTTCACACTGATTTTCAGAAAGAGTCAGCAATATTAATAGTGGTGTGGTGACTGGAAAACTTATCATTTTAGTTTGAGAGAATTTGTGAGCATGGGTTGCTATAGAAGAGTAAACTTAGTAACTTGTTGCAAGGTTTTATTTTATTCACACTAATGGCACAATCTAAGATTACAGGTGTTTCATTAGCTATTAAAAAGTCCTAAACACAGCCTCAAAGTACTGCAATATAATTGGCTAATGAGAACACACGTGACTCCAGAAAAGCTTAATAAGTATAATGGGGCGATCCCAGACCTGTGTATTAGATGTGGAGAAGAGAAGGGAATGTTCTTCAATTGTGTCTGGAAATGCAAGAAAGTTCAACAATTCTGGAGGGAGATTAAACAAGCTCTAGAGGCCATATTAGATATAAAACTAGCTTTCGACCCCAAATTGTTCATCCTAGGCTTATTTCTTGATAGACATTATATGTCAAAAAAAATAATTACTGCCGTGGATTTATGTTTACTCCTTGCAAAAAGAGTCATAGCATTGTCATGGAAGAGCACCAGTAAACCGATATTCATTAACTGGATTAATAAAATGTCCACAACATTACCTATGGAAAAGATTACTTACATTATAAAAGGGAAACTATCACTATTTCAAAATATTTGGGGTCCTTTTTTGCAATATTTAGCGAACATGGATATGAGGGGCGTTGCAGATGAAAGATGAGTTGAACGCTGGACAATAACTTAACTACCCTTGACTTTTCCTTTGATATGAGAGCACTTATGTCCTGTATATTATTGAAAGCATTGTTATAAAACCAATAAAGATAGTGTTGGAAAAAAAACCCCAAATAGTCAGCATTAAAGACACTTCCTCACAAAATAGTGATAATAAACTAAACAACGCCTTGTTTTTTAAATCAGTGTATCCATGGAGACCACATATCGTTTTTAAGGTAGTTTTTCAAAAAGCTGTTTTGAATACCTCTTGCAAATCAAAACAAATAGTCAGCTTTAATTAAATAATTTAGCATGTTGTTTTTTAATCAATGTATCCATGGAGACCACTGCTTTCCAGATAATTTTTCAAAAGGTTCCAAAACATATTTAAAATCAAAACTAATAGTCAGCATTAACTAAACGATTAACGAGTTTTTTTTTTTAAAAATCAAAGTATCCATGGAGCCCACAAACCGTTTTCAGGTTGTTTTTCAAAAAACTGTTTTGAATACCTCTTTCAAACCAAAACAACTACAGTTAGGCATTTATAAACTAAACAATTCAGTATGTTGTTTTTTAATCAATGTATCCATGGAAACCATTGCTTTCCAGGCAATTTTTCAAAAGGTTCCAAAACTTATTTCAAATCAAAACAACTATTCAGCATTGACTAAGCATGTTAGACTAGCCCTTAGGGGCAGGACTAAGTAGGAGTCTTGAGACAGAGAAACGGTGCAATCCCACTGGGTGTTTATTCACCAACATTTAACATATAGACAGCCCTGCTTCCTCATGGCCTAGGCTCTCAGCAGCAACTCCCCCTTGTGGCCAACATGCAGCCTTTTATAGTCCCTGGCTGCTCCACTTAACAAACCACCAAGAAACAGGGTAAAACAAAATACATACACACAACAAACATTGACAAAAATAACCAAATCTTCAGAATAGTATATATTATTAAATACTATTCAGTTTAAGTAGCTCTAAAAATGCATTTCTATAAACATAAATTCAACATTGAACTTCTACAGTGCATAGTTCTATCTCCTCCCCCCCCCCTCTTCCATCTGCATTGGTCTCCTCCGGAACCTTTAAAAGGTGCTCAGGCCCCCGGGGGAATCTTTTAGCCCGAACACCCTGCAGAGGAAGAGACAGAGGTAAGTCACGCCAACACAAAGCTTTCAAACATTTCAGTGCATTTCAAACAGTCACAATACTTATTCCATTTATCTGTTGTATTTCAACAGGACACCATCAGTACCAGCTGAGATGCCACTGCATAAAAACACACAATCAATAAAATACTTCAATCTGTTTGTACCTGCTTCTTTTATCATTTAACACACATTTTAAGTATTTTCAGCCAAGTAATGAAGACCTTCATTACAAAGCAATTAACGTGTTGTTTTTTAATCAATGTATCCATTGGGACCACACAGTGTTTTTCTGGTATTTAAAAAAAGGTTATTGTCCAAGCCTTATGGAAAAATTTCTGAAATTTTAAAACTAGAGAGAAAGATAAGATTCGTTCTAGATGACATTTACCATTGGGTGACCAGTGCGGGTTGGCGTTATTTCTGAGACACAGAAAAATCACATTTCCTTGCCAAATTCTGTGTCATGTCCGTGCATTGACAATAAAGTATTTCTGTGTCTCTTTAAGTCTAACAATAAGATGAAATAAAATAATCCAAAACAAAACCGTTAGCCACTGTTCAGAACTGCCAGTCTTAAACAAAACTCTGACAGCTTCACAGTACAGGTGTATTTATACTGAGAGTAAATTGCTCAGAGGCAGATTCAATATTTAAATGACCTCTGAAGTCTATAGATACTGTATTTTACTCAGGAGTGCACTGTATTACAATGTAGGCCACCCTTCTCACATTTTTATCTGTAAAAAGTTTTGAGAGTGATGCTCCTCTTTCCCCTTCACAATCATGTGCTGTTGGCCCATTATGAGATGTAAAATACATTGAGGGTTGTGGTTTGAGTGGGAATCCTCAAACCACAACATTGTAAATGAATACTGTTTATTTAGTCATTTTCTTTTTTACAATTCTTAAATAGTTCTCTAGCATTTATCTTCAGGACGTTGATTTTTTTTTCTCTTTAAAAAAAATGTCACTCACACAATGCTTTGTGCAAGCATTTCTTCAGATTCCACTCACAAAAATGTTTCACGTTAAAGCTACTGAGTTGCTTTTTTTTTAGGCAGCTCACATTTCATGGAAAAGCTGCAGCATCCCATTGTTTTCATCTAAAGACTAGTGTCTCTTTGGCGCCCCCTGCTGCTTTTAGCTGGCATTGATAGCGGCATTTAAGCGTTTCTCAATTTAATTCCAAGTAATTTCTTCTCAAAAAGTGAACCAGCCTATGGTTGTGCACATGATCAGTCATCACACAGCTTCATGGAGGATCAGTTTTTATTAAACAGATGCTGCTTATGTGACTCACTCATATCACATGCAACATTATTGTGTGACTAACCAGTAAATCAGTCCAGTATCCAGGCCTCGGCTGTTTTATTTACACATAGATCCTAGGTTTCAATTACAGATAATCATGTATTTATTTATTTAATCAGCTGCTTTCACAATACTCAGTTATAGATCTCTTTTCAACAGCAGACACACGACAAGAAGCAACAACACCACACACTCCGTTAGTAACTTGGTTTCACGACATCTGCAGGGAGTCGCCCACAGACTCCAAAATGCGTACCGGGTGTGGTTGCCATGGGCACAATGATGAAACTACCCACATGTAAACATAAATTTCTGAACACCGACACAGACGCAGCTATAAATACACACCAGCACATGTGGAATGACAGTAAATATATATAGATATGACTCTCCAGTATGATTTCTGTATTCACTTCACATCAAAAAAAAAAGCTAATCACTTGTGTTAAAACAGGAAGAAATAAACTTTAAACTAGGACAATATATAAAAAGTCTTTTTGCCCCTCGGTTGTAAAAGTGGTAGAGGCTTTCTGACGAGCCGTTTTACCACAGGGAATGATCATGCAGCACAGTCATGGCCGAAGCTGACCAACGATTGGGTGGTGAGGGGGCAGGAGGAGACAGCATGAGAGGACAGGAAGAACATAACTTAATAAACACACAGCATGAAGACAAAAACCGGACGAGTGTTTAAACTTTGAAATCTAGCAGGTTGCAGTCGATCTTGTAGTACACGTAGGGATAGTACTCCTGCTGGCTCAGGTTCAGGCCTGGGATGTCCATGGCAGACTGGAACAAAGCAGAACACTTAGTGTCTGGAGAAACATTGAGTTTCTGCAGAGAAATCATCTCAATACGTCTTAATCAAGCTATTCAATAAACAGAATACAGTAATGGTTTGTTTAACACTAACATGGTGGAAGGGGACGATTGTACCCAAAGTCTGTGTTGTCACAGCGTACCAATATGCATAACTAAAATTAATCAATTATGAACAAAGTCTAAACAGCTAAAAAGCAATACAACATTGTTGGAAATCAATTTTAAAAATCCATAGAGCAGAACAAAGAAGAAAAATCTAAAGTTGTGAAATATTACTTTTTTTTATACACTAAAGTTCTATTTTACATCTAAAATATTGAAACTTTTTTTAAACCACAGTTGGTTATAGGATAAACCGAGGTTTTAAAAATGTCAAATGAAAATGAGATGCCATTTAAATCAATGTGTAATGCAGAACTCTCCCTTGTACTGCTGTTCATCTGGGTGAAACAGGCGACTCCATGTTTCTCATGCTTAAGAGAGACATGAATATTTTTATATATAGCTATAAAAAAGAAAAACTTAAATAAATGCTATTGATGGGATTATTTTAATGACTGTTTCCTCAGAAAGACTTAGAACAACTTTTAAGTATTAAATAAAAACAAATAATCTTTGATTTTTTTATATTCCTAGTACAAGACTATGGCATTTTTACTAATATTGTGGGAATCCAATGCTGGTGTATGTGCAAGAATTCTTTTCGCAGCATCTACAACCTGATAACCGTCAAATAAAAGATTTACCATAATTGTTTTGCTAAAACACTGACTTTTAAATTTTATATTTAAAAATAACACTAAAAAATAGATTTTTCTGTTTTATTATTATTGTTATTCAATTATTTACTTAATTATTTATTTACTTTCTCTCAGGGATCAATGAAGAACCCAAGAATTGAATCAGGTAAAATATTTGATATTTTTCTGTTTTATATAAGATCATCTAAAAAAAACTAGTGAAATTCATGGAGGTCCTCTACTTTAGCATGGCCAACAAAAGATACTCATTTTCTTTGTTGCATATGAACAGAAGCATGACACACTCAAGTTTTTCTAGATCCATTTTGTGAGTGATCACAGAAATGACATGTTCAAAAAAAATCTAAACTCAAAAGTGTGAAATACAGAGAAAACAGTCATGTACCAAACACACACTCCTGCTGAACACCATGTCCATAACCTAAAGATCTAGAAAATATACTATGGAGGAGAGTCAGGCACCTGATTTGAGAAACCAAAATAGTTTTCGTCACTTATGCATTCTAAATAAAGAAAAACAGCTAGCATTTTTTAAAAACTATTTTAAGATTGGAACGTAGTTCATACAAAGCACATGTTCTTAGATTGAAGTCAGTGTTTACATGTCTTCTTTTGTAAAAGACCGTTTAATGACTGAATAGTTTTTTTTTTTTTTCAATTTTTAAAGACTTTGTTTCTGGATTATATACTAATAATGACATTAAAGAATTTCTCAGCGTGCTTTATTAATAAGGCTACCGTTTTCTTAATGTGCATGAGATCAGCTCAGTAGAAGGGGCTGTTATTAAAACACTCACGTCAATGATGGCTGCTGCACTGCTGTCCAGATGTTTGTACAGGTCGTTGAGAACCTCCCGCAGCTTCTTCATGGTCTTCTTGCTGGGCTGCAGAAGCATTGCCTGAAAGTTCACCGGCAGCCCATATCTACGGCAGAACAACATGGCAGTCATTTTCACTACCACTGGGTTTTATTCACAGCAGAAGTGAATCTAAACTGTTAAACGAATACCTCAAAACAGATTCCACGAAGACCCTTAGTGCTTTAATGTGAATCCATGCAATGAAGGCTTCACTGAAGTTAACTTTTAGCCATCGGACGAGGGGACCCTGCAGAAACCGGAACCAGAGAATCGGCTATGTTTAACTTAAAAGTTTACTTTTCAGATCACCCCGGCTTGTAAGAGCGACTGATTATTTTATTTTTAATTTACTTCGCTGTAATAATGCAGTCAGAAAATTCTGAAACAGGAACAAAAAACAATCCAACAAGAATCAGTTGATCTACATGAAAGTCAGGTGTCTCAAAATCAACTTCACTCACAAACTGCTTCTTCTTGTCTGTGGAGAGCCTTGTCATCTCCTCCTTGTCAGCCTTCATCTCCTCTTCATTGTACTGGAAGTCTCTCACTGTGAATCTGGGAGGAAAAACAATAAAAAATAAAAACTTAATTTAATCAAACAAGCACTGTTTTGTGGAAAGCCACATGTCGGGGTGGGGGGAGAAAACGGGAGAGAAACCAGACTAAATCATAAAGTCTTACTTGTTCTCTCTGGCTTTGTGCTTGAAGTCATCTATGGCTTTCCTGAACAAAGTGACGCTGAACAGCCCGCTGTCGCTGTCTTCAAACAGCAGACTGGGGGACAGCACAAACGAGGATTTTAATATCGCAGAGAGTCGGTATTATTGTTTGATCGGATTTTTGTTACTCACTTCGACGATCGAGGCACCACCATCTCGGCCAGTGTTTCATACGTTTTCTGCCAGTCGGGATAATTAGTCCTAAAAGAACAGAGCACAGGCGTTAATGATCCAAACCTTTGAATCGATCATGACCGGAGGTTTTTGACTTACTTTGGTACAACAACCAGCATAGTAATGAGGTACTCTGAATCCAGGACAAAGTCTTCCTTCTTGACAATATCAGCCAGGCTTCTGGTCAGCAAGCTCCCCCTAGAGGCAAATGACAATCATACAGGAATAAAGGAAAGGAAAAAAAAAAAGATTAAAATGCCAGTTCACATCTGAATAGAGTAGAACAATAAAGCACCACATTGAAGCTTCTTCTTGATTCCCTTAAAAAAAAGTTCTTTAAACTAAATTTGAATGCATGTATCCAATACTTACGCATTCTTCCTCTCCAAGTTCTGCAGGTTTCCCTTCAGGTTATTATAAGCTGATGCTCTGGCCTTCAAGTCATTGTCAATTTGGGTTACTTGCTGAAGAAAAGCAGAAACAAAGCAGAGATTTGACCACTTATAAAGAATCTAAAAAGCATGTGATGGTTACCTGAAGGAATGCTCTCACCAAGACAGAAACAATCCAGCAAATTTATTACTACGAGGATTCTGGCAAAAATTCACAGAACAAGAGAGGTTATTTGAATCGTATGGACAGTCCTACCTTTGAGATGATTTCGGAGATGTTTTTAAGGGACTGCTTTATGGGATATTTCGCCATGTCCCACTGGAACCGTGTGATGTAGGTGACCAGGTCAACTAAAACACAAACAATAAACCACTTGATGTTTTTTCTGAGATATGGAAAAGTGCTCACAGTTTTTCGCAATACGTCAAATTCAGACCCCAAATCTGAATGTGTTTTATTTGTATTTTCTGTGATAAACTAACACAAACTACAACATATTTTTGTAGTACAAAAAAAGATGAAAATAATTTCAGTTTTTTTTTTAACAAATAATCTTAGAAGTGTGGTGTGTAATTATATTTGGTTCCACCAGATAAAATCCAGGGCCTTCAGAAGTGACCTCAGTTGTAAACTGTAATTGCAGTGGCAGGTGGTTCTACTCAGAGTAAGGCTGGGAAATACAGCATAAAAATTAATCTTTACATTTTTTTATACCAGATCCTTTTCAATTTTAATAGATCCGCCCCACACCCCCCACTGCCCCCCAAAAATTACAAATAACAGAAAACATTTTAAAAGTGTCTTTCATTTCAATCATCTCCTTGCACACCAGAGTATTGGGGTCTGGCTACAAAATGTTTTGTTTCTTCCTGGGAGTATGTCGTAATATTAGCAGAATACAGATGTAATTTTACCAGAAGAAAATCTTAAAATTATGAGAATTACGTAATTTTTATGACAAAAAGCTTGGATAATTAATTAATTTTTTTGTGTCGGAGTTCTAATAAAACTACTACTTCGTTCGCCCAATATTCTGACTTTATTTTTATAACATTGAGACGTTATTCTCGTATTATTACGACTATGCTCTTGTAAGATTATGACTTAATTCTATTTATTACAAAAAAAATATCTTAGCCTAACATCACTCTGAACTATGAAAACCCAAGGAGATCAGTAGTGAAAAAAACAATTATTTTCCAAAAAATTTACCCCAAAAAGAGAGAAAAAAAAAGATCTATCAATAAAATCTATTTATTCACAAAGATCTCAAAACAAATTAACACCACACTCTGTTTTGTTTGTAAAAAAAAAAAAAAAATAAAAAACACTTTGAAAAACCATACATTGCATTTATTTTTTGGTGTTGGTCTATGAAATAAAATCCAAAAGACATACATGTAGGTGTTAGGTTGTTCTACCTGGAATAATTAGCTTTAGTTTCAATACATCACTGCTCAAATAACCCCATTTAAACAACACAATTCTTTCTATACGTTACTTTTATTAACTCAAAAACACAGTTAGAACTGAACTGTACCTCCGTTGGCCAGCAGGTTCTCCTGCACTTTGTCTCGGCTGTCCTCCAGCACATCGGCCATGTACTGAGCCACCTTTTTCACCACACTGCGAAACCCCAGAAGATACCGAATTATGATGTGATCTCATAACCCGCAAGCAAAAAGCTCCCGAAAGCTCAGAAACTTTCACACATAAATGTAAAAAAAAAAAAAGAAAAAAAAAGTTAGTTCTAGCATGGCACATCAAAACATATCCCATCAGAGGACTGAACGCTACATAAGACACTACTATTTTATCCAATTATAATAATATCCAATTCTTCTTTTCAGCTGTATTAAACGCAAACTTGGAAGAGGAACTAAATTTACGGCCGACAGACGGCAAGGAACTGCTGCTGTGATGCAAGGTTGTTGTTTTTTTCCCTCACAGATGTGGAAATCCCCACAGTGGAACCAAAGCATAGATCAGGCAGTAACAGCAGCGTGCGAGTTTTGGATGAGAAACTTTTCCAAAAAGACTAAACTTATACCAGATAGGCTGTACGGCCAAAAGATGACTAAAGACGAATCTGCTGATGTGTCACCCAACTGTAAAAGACCAAATTTAGACCTCGGGAACTGACTGTTTGCAATTCCCGGCAAAATTCCTCAAGGTTACGAGGTCAGGGAGGAGAGTAGAGAACGGTAAACCGGCTAGATCTGAGGGTCATTGTTGAACATTAGTGTTTTGATTGTTTGCATCAATCAGGTTTTCACTAGTAAAGGCCAATTTGTAAGGTTCGTTTCAAATTTAATTCTCTAAATCCATCAAATCCAGGCTATTTTTAAGGGTTTAACCAACAATTTAAAGATCGGAGTCAATCAAGAGAAATTTCAACAATTCTGATTTTTGGATCATTGGTAAGTGCTTTTGATCATCAAAAGCTAAAGAAGCACCGCAATAATGATAATAATAACATTACTATTGGCAGGTCTGTTGGCGTGAGTGATGAAGTGTGGAGCAATGTGAATACCTTTCGACAAATGAATCTAGCTTGGCGAGTTCGTCTGAAAGTCCAACCAAGACATCAAGCGTTCCCACCTGTTTTATGCATAAAATAGAAAAGGAAAAACATTAAAACGTTTTTGGCATTTAGGGATGGAGAATCTTCCACCTCGCACCACCAAAGGTCAACAGGGCCGTGTTTGAACACTGACATCTAACGCTAAACCAGCCTGTAGTGACCCCCAAGGGGGGGCCCCTGTGTGCTTAGGATGGCGCCTCTTTGTCCAGAGTTGCTCATGCATCGCTAACAGTTCCAGGAGGACATCACAGTCCCATGTAGAAACAACGTCAGCAGGGTTCACTTACTCGGTGTTCAGCACGGAGACGAGCTGAACCCATGATCTGAGCTGCGCTGTGGATTAAAACTTTGCCTAAACGCTTTTCACCATGCAGTACAGCGATGCGTGCAGGGCCTGCTTTTCAAACAGACAGCCTGCTTACTCTTGACAACGGATCCACACGGTGAGTTGTCTTGCAAACTACATGGATTTCAGATTGGATTTATAAATGGGTGGGGATATATTCTTAAAAAGTGAAAGGATGAAAACTGACAACCAGAGAAGCACTGGAATCTGCGCTAACCTTGAGGTCTGGGATGCTGAACTTGTGATTGGTGGAGAGGTTGTTCGTGCGTGTGGTTGCTGCCATCAGCTTGTCCCATGTCTGTTGGCAGGTCTTCTCTCCAGGAGCAGAGATGAGCCAAAACTCGGTCATGGTTACAGCTCTGGAGAAGATTCTGGAAACTGGAAGGAAAGCTGTTTTTTAGGAATACTTTCTATTGTTTCAAAAATTATATAAATATTTAAGTTAGCAATACAAAGCACTATACTAATAAATTGCTATCCCTTGACTGTAGTACATCTAAGGCGATGTACTGACATTGTTTTTATATGTAAAATGCAGTAATGGATGTTCATACTGTACCATTAGGCTAATGAGGAGCTAATTCAATAGGGATGTCCATGATTGTCCTGGCCTTAATTTATTGCCTTCTCTACTAGACTTCGGTCCCGGCTAATAACGTGTTGAATATTACTCAAATAACGTGTTGAAACAGCGGCAGAAAACGATAGTTAAGGTCAAGTAATATCCAGCAGGGATTAGCTGCCGCTAGCCACTGGGCTAACTATGCTAACAACAACAACAACACAGGTGGGGGTTTTTTCGAGTTCCTTAACTATTTCACTCACCCGTCTGCTAACTGCGTTGGTGTTACTTGTGTAAATACAGCCGCCTGTAGTGATTCTATGGCTTGACAATGTTCATAGTTGCCATTCAGCGCAGGTCGTGAGGTCTCCTGACAGCAGCATCAGAGTCAGCTGATCCAATAGAGGAACCGGAAGGCCTCAGTCAGGTTTACCGAGATGGCCGCAGCGACACCCACTGGTAGTAGAGTGGTAGTGCAGCATAAGTTGTTTTTCACGGTGGTATTGGATGAAGGAAGATATAAAATAAGTCTAGAGACAGATATGGGGTGTAACCTTTTGTATATCTTGCCTTGTCCATATTTATTATATTTTTCTATATTTTGAGAGACATCTTCTTTTAGTAGTTTAAACACCCTGCTGTTTGTTTTTCTTACCTTGTAGTAGCATTTTTAACTGCATCTCTTTTGGGTAATTTTGAGTCTGTTTGTGTATTAATTCTCTCATTTGCTCTCTTCTATGTGATGTAACTTTATAGTTTTAACCATATTAAGCAAAGAAACTGCACCTCTCATAGAAGACTCTAAAACAATAAAATATCAGAATAAACTTTATTGGCTAAGGTTGTGTGCACAAACATGAATTTTGACTTCAGTTTTCAAGCACTCACAGCACACAAACATAAAGTATAAAGATATAAACTTTAGAGGAAATTAAATGAAGAATAAAAAGAAAAATATGCATGTATCAAACCATTTAATAAATTGAAATATTATTGAAAATTTGATGTGCTTCTTTAGATGTTTGAAAGCCTTTATTTTTGTTAATTGTGATGATTTTCCACTTACAGGTAATAAAAACATGATATTTATAATTTAAATACTACATCAGACCAATAAAAAAAACATTTTTAAAAACTTAATTGTGGATTTCGTGAAACAGTTGCGTCACACCTGTTTTAAGGTTATTTTCAATGGTCCTTTTAATCTGACAAACAAGATTCATTGGGAC
This sequence comes from Phalloptychus januarius, assembly GCA_902982915.1. NCBI lineage: Eukaryota > Metazoa > Chordata > Actinopteri > Cyprinodontiformes > Poeciliidae > Phalloptychus > Phalloptychus januarius. The sequence continues at coordinate 15,997,423 of CADWAE010000481.1, forward strand.
ATGCATTCTAATTTATTATACATGCAGTCAATAATTATGAACAAGGGCCCCTTTACTGTTAGGGTTCCCAGTCAGCTTCTTTAGTAATGTGTCCATAGCAATTTTCTATGTGTCTCTTAGATGTTATATAAGAGATATTGCAGAGAAAAAGCATGTTATCTATGTTTTTTTTGTTGCCATTTATAGTTTTGACAAATGTCTTAAACTATAAGACCTCCACCTCACAGTCAAGCTACTGTCAACATCCTCTATGCTTTAGCATTTTATTAGAGTAGAAGACAAATGATGATTGATGCCAAGTCAGTGGCACTTGAGGTTTGAGGGTTGCTAAATTTAGGCAAGTCAGGTCAGGTTTCCTGATTATGGGTGTCTCCTGCAAAGAAAGCGAGGAAAACGCCTCCAAAGGGACATGTTTATAATTCAGTGGGCCTGGGGTTTATTGTTTGGGACACAATGCTTGGTCTGTCTGGAGCCAACCCTCGACATCAAACAGCGGGCTTGAGTTTGCCCGTGGCTGGCAGCAAGCCAGTCTGCAGGGACATTATCAGGACACCACATGCCAGTGCTGGGCAGTGTGCCGCTGGGAGTCCAGTGTGCGATCAGCTGAGGCTCAGTGAGGATGAAGCTGTTTCCACTACTGTTTCTGCAACAAACAGCAATGTGCAAAGTTTTGTCTGACATTTCTATGGAGAATTTAGACATAATAGAACAGATCAGTTGAGTTTTGTCATTTTTTTGTTGCGAGCTCATCTTCTCTTTTTTTTAAATTATTATTTCTCTTTCTGGATAGCAGTATATAAATGAACAATAATACTGTTGATCAAGCAGCAAGCCGGAGTGCTAAAGTAAACTGCTACGTTTTTATTATTAAGGCAAAAGAGTGTTTCTAATATTTTTTAGAAACTTTACTCTTGCATGTAACTAGTTCAACTATCGTGCAACTGTCTGCCATTTATGGTTTACACATGTTACCGTTGCCCAACTTTGCAACCCATTGGTAAACTGTGGCGCCTCCATTTTGCAAGAGCAAAATATGGCCCACCTGGCTTTAAGCAAGCCCAAAAACTTTTAGAATTGAAATGTTCTTTGTTACGATACATTTTTGTTTGAAAATTTCTACAATTTTACCCCTGACCCAGCACACTATCTTCTCACTAAAGTTCTCAAGCAAACACCTGAGGCCTGTCCAGAAATCTGGTGTTTATATTAAGATAAAACTATAAACAAGTTGCCTTCGTATACCAGTTCGGTGACATCAGAGCGCATTGGTTGCATCAAATTCTAGGTGTCACAATAAAAGGAAATGAAACACACACTTTTCAGGGTTTTTTTCTTTTTGTAACATCTTATTTTGCTACCACATCTCAAATTGGAACATTTTTGCTGATCTTCCACATAAAACATTCCAATTAAATACTTATTTAAAGCTTATTTAATTAAAATCTAGCATAATTCATGGGAATTAACTCAGGTTTTATTTCCCAGAAAGAACACACTTTACTCATTTCATTTTAGTCTGAGACACTCTCACAAGTTCATTATATGACATAATTATGAAGTTATGACACTCTGTCTTTTGCAGGGTGGAGACAAAGGTTAAATGTGCATCATTTTTCAGACTGCGTTATTGTTTGGCCTTCGGGTGCTATCTTGCAGTCTCTCTCCACCTCTTTGGTACTATTGTTGAACATGACATGTCAAGAAAAAGGCCACAGATAAGGGTTGATTCATCTTTTCAGTTTATTTTTAGGTCATTTTCTTTTCTCCTTGATAAATGCTTTTGGATTCTTATTTCAAATCTAAACATTCATTATATTGGTGACTAAGATCTTCAGTTTATTAAAAAAAATAATTAAAAATTGGGTGTTGTTTATACATTTTTTCATCTATTACCCATTTAATCAGTTTAAAAAGGCCTGTTTTGTTCTGTCTGACTGGGAATTCAGTCAGACTTGATTTAGGGTCTGTCTAAATCTGTGCACTGAGGTAATCTGTTTGCAATGTTTGCAGATATGAATTCCTGCAGCACAATGCAGCCACTGGAGTATTTGGTCCGACGGTGGGTGGTACGCATGTCCCTCTGTCGCATACCCAACGGGCTGCGCTGTCTATTATGAGCCAAACAATGGAAATCAGGAGCAAGCTTTACTGGAAGCCACTCTAGATGCTATGTATGATTAGCCTTATATATACATAGCCTCAGTTTGTGTCGCAGAAAACGGGCACAAAACACGGAACAGCTTTTGTGCCGCAGTCCGAGGAAAAGACGCAGCCTCTCCGGTCTTTACAATGGACTCTCAGTAATAGTTTTATTAGTGAAACAAACAAGGCCATTGTTTGTTTTGCCGCAAGGCACATTCAGATCTCATGTAACAATTTAAAGATTTCTTATTGTTAGAGGAACACATCATGCATGAACTGCGGCAGGTTCTGAAATATATTTGGGTCAATCAAGGTGGCAAATACTTTGTGGATATTGTTGCTTTTGGAAAACAAAGGATTTTAGGTGATTAAGGCTTGTAGGTTCATTGGGGCAAAGTTTGCTGGATTGTAGCTTTTACAGTGTGATAAGAAGCTGCTGTTTGCATGTGGGTATTCAGAATGTGCATGACTTGTTTTTTTGGTTTTGAGTACTGTGTGTTCTCTGACTGTACAAAAAACTCTGACTTAAGAGAACATGGAGGATCCATGACAAGGCAGATTTCAGGAGATCTTTGCGCCATGGAAAATAAAATACACCGAAACAGCTTCACTAATAATTTAATTTGGGGCTATGAGTTCATCTGCAACTTATTTTACTGTTTTATACTGGGATGATGTGAGAAAACACTTCAGTTCTGTGTTTGGCAAACAGTGGTTGGGCTTTCGTTGTCACCCTCCTCCTCCAGTGTTGAGGAGGGAGACATGCAAATTTATCTTCTCAAAAAAAAAGAAAGAAAAGAAGAAAGGAAAAAGAGAGGGGCAGGCGCAACTCAAAGTCATAACATCTGAGGCTGTGGGACAAGAAAGTCTTGTCTTAGTTTGAGCTTAAACAAAAAATAAATAATGAATGTAATGTCTGATTGACATTAGGAAGATTTTTGACTGATTAATAATAGGCAGGAATATTCTACCAACTTTACTGGACAACATTTGGTCCTCACTTAACAGCCATGGAGAATGTAAAGAAGACATAGCACAGGTAATTATAAAAGTTACTGACTATCAAATGTTTGCCAAATGGGTCATATCATAACAGATGCATTACACTATAAAAAGGAATTTTAAAATGTATAAAATACAAGTTTTAAAAAATGTATTTAACTTCAGCTGATGATATTAAAGATTCAATATTAAGTTCAGTATTTATGGGTAAATTCTAACAGCATTAGCTTCTTCCTGGAGATTGTTTGTCATGTGCTGCAGCACAGCAAAGAAAAAAGCCTGATGTGTTTATTGTATTGTACTATGCATAACAATGTCAACTTAGAAAAAGTGAAAAGTCTAAAGAAGAGTTGTTCATAGGACAGCTTACGTAAAAAAATACTATTTCACTTTGTTGCAGTACCAGCCCAAACATTTAATTCCAAAATGTCTGACAGCTTTGCTCTTCTAACTGCTTTCATGTCAAACAAAAAGACAACAATTATTGCTACCCATGCTAAAATAATACACTTATTCATTATTGGAGTTGTTAAAATGTTGCCATTGATTTTTTGTACCACTGGAAATATTTCCATACAGCCAAATTTGTATTCGTAACTTAATGAAAAGGCAGTCTCCTTCTTTCAGCCAGCTGCATGGCAGCGTGAAGCAGTAAGTATTACCAGTTAACTGAAAATCTAGTCAATCCAATATCTTTCTGGCATCTCATTAAAACCAATTTATAACGAATTAGTTGGAACATTCTGGTTCTTTTAATGTTTTCAATGTTACTTCATGGTAACTTGGTTCTACAGTTTGCCATGCTTATTGTGCACAAAAAGTACCATGAATGAGAACTTACAATATTTTTTGTTTTAAATTAATTTGCACCAAAAAAGTTACTGTTTTACTAATTTCTAGGATATTGCTATGATATTTCTATGTGGATTTTCTACCACTTTAATCTGAAATTAATCAAGTTCTTAATACTCTATGCCGGAAATTTGTGGATTTCTTTTCACTATTATTTTTTCGTTAGTAATATTATTGGAATGAACTAATTAACTAACTAACTTAAAAATGGTCTCCATATCTACTGCCGGAATTTCTCGAAACTATTTCGATGTCGCTTTTATTTTTGTTTAGTTACCGGATGTTTGTTAATTTTGTACTTCCTGCTTGACGCTCCCGAGTGTCGGTCATTTCCATCGTCCTCGTTCAGTCAGTTGTAATAAATGAGTGGTGCCAGCAGCTAAAATACGCAACTCTCATAGTTTCTATGGCAGCTGCAGCTTTCTCTGTCAATAAACCCAACACGCTTTAAAAATTCCGCCAAAAAGGAAAAAGAGTTCTTGTCCCAGGTTTGGGTCTTCAGCCAACGTAAGTAGCGCTAGCTAGTTCCGCTGTTAGCTCCTTGTTAGCTTTCGCTTACTGTTTGCTAAATTAAGCGGGACGGACATGTATGTCTGGAGTAAATGCCTAAACATGCTGTTAACGTGGCGGATATGAATCGAGAGATGGTGGTTACTTTACTTAATTTTATAAAAACATTGAAATATACATATATGCATGTTTATGACTGTTTTGAAGGTGGCTTCAAGCTAATATCTGATAAATGGCACAGTAATAATAAGCTAAGGGAGAAATTACAAATGAATCAGTGTTATATTAGGAGACTTAATAGTGTTTGGCGGATGAGGAGTTATATAGCTTTAAGGTCATTTGTTTAGAGGTATGTGATTGTAACTGTCCCATTTATGTTTGTGTGTATATAGGTATATTTTAATGTGAGAGTTTATGGTTACATATTGAAGAACAAGTCGGATTATACGCATGAATATATCAAGGGATTAACCTCTAATTAATTTTTTTATTTTTATTTTTTTACTAAAAACAGTGATAGTAGACTTGTTAATTAGTACACTAACTAGTAACTTAGTAATGCCTAAATTACCAGTTTAGTAATTTAGGCATGTCAATAATATTTGAAGGCATGTCAATAATATTTGATCTAAAAGGAAAACCATTACAGGACGACTACCTGCTGTGTTTTTTTTGTCTGTTAACTTGGTCAGTAACTGTTTTGTCTTCCTCTTTGTCCTCGTCTGGTTCTCTGCAGGTGTACAACAACTACCCAGAGGATCTAGGGGCAGCTCTTTACAGAGAGCCGTTTGATTTCAACGCCGAGCCTCCTTGGGATCCTAGCTGATAGCGGACGAGTTCCTCACTGGACTCCTCCATGTAGGTACATTGATGCCTCTTATATGTCGGAGGATACACAAATAGCATTTTTACCTTCTTTTTTTCTTTTTTTTTTAACGCAGTGTATCTCACTTGGAAGGCTGCTTCTGTTCAGCCTCTGTATCTAAAAACTGTCCCACATAAATTGCAGAAGAGCTATATTTAGATTCAAACCTCCTAGATGTATTTTTGGCTTTTTGTTGCCAAAAAAAACACTGCACTTTGTTTTTTAGGTACAGACTTTCTAATTACACTTAAATATTCCCTTTGCTTCTTTAATATTTTGCTACAAAGACAATGAAGTACAAGTTGACTTGTGTCAGCACTGGCCTTTCATGTAATATTTGCTGTTTAAAAATTTACTGAACAGACAACAGACTAGACATTACAGGTCACAGTTAACAATAGTGACCCCACTTTCATCAACATAGCAAATTTATCGCAATATTTGGCGACTTTTCCAGCAAAACAATTATTATCGGTCAAAATCTTTCAGGCTTTTGAAACATCAGCGAGTTGTTTAAGTAAATGAAATTGATTTTATTAGTCTAAGTAACACTTTTTTATTACTGTGATAATAATAAGAAATTTTGATAAACAAATCAAATCAAGTTAAGTGAACATACACACAAACAAAACAAAATGTGCACCCAAAAAAAAGAGGAAAAAAAAAAGTCCAGTACAGGCATTTGTAATATGGAGTGTGTTTTCTGTAGAGGATTAATAATAACAAAGGGAAACTAATACCAAAAATAAAGGGGAAAAATGAATGTTTAATAAAGCTACTAATAGAGCTTTATATTACATTAATGTTTTGAAACATTCCCAGCAGATTTTGACTTTTTTGACTTTTTTTTTTTCCTCCACAGTTTTTTGTGTAAATCTAGGATCCCAGGGGCTCGACGTGCAGCCGCGAAAACCACTCCTGACCAGCTCCATTCTTTATGCCTGTCGGATCAGAAGACAAAGATCCAGAGGATGAAAGGCATCACGGATGAACCGCAGTATTCTGTCAGCTTACTGGATGGAGGCACCGCCCTAAGTGATGTGATTAATAATCACATTGAAGAACAAACACTGGTGAGCGCTCTCCACCTTCACTAAACATCGGGAAGTTTTTAGATTCATGGCAGTAGCTGTGTTACAGTCTGTTGGTTTGCACCTTTTCCAAACTTACCAAAGTGAACGGTGGCTGGCTGGTGCTCGGCCTGCCACCGTAACAAATTTTGCTGGACGATAAACTGCTGCAGACGTTATTGCAATAAACGATAATATTGTTGTTTTGAGACCATTTTCAAGTAACGTAATGATAATGGCATAATAATGCAATAACATATTCTTGAAGATCAATAAGGTTTAAATTCTGGTGAAAGTTTAACGCTGGAACTTCAAGATAATTAAAAAAATCCAAAATAAATGAACAAAAACAACAGAACAAATAAAATGACTTATGAAGTCCGTGTAAACAAAACTGTCCTTTAAAAAAAGTTTATTTAAAAGCAAAGCAAACAGACTGAAAACTTTTGTCTTCCAAGTTTTGGTAAAACGATTAATCATGCTAATGGAAATGATTTGAGTTTGTGTTAACTTATGCGATTAATCGATTTATTGCTTCTTGCGACAGGCTTGGTTGGTACATCTTAATCTCATTCATATTTCTGCTCTCACTCTTTGCAGTCTGAGAAGAATGCTTTCTTTGTCGCTGACCTGGGAGTGATCATGAGGCAGCACGCTCGCTGGCGAACTCACATGCCCCAGATCCGACCTTACTACGCTGTCAGATGCAACAGCAGCCCGGCAGTGATCGAGCTTCTCGCTGCCCTGGGCTCCGGGTTCACGTGCTCCAACAAGGTAATGTTTACACCTTTCAGGAGTTTTGCCGTGCTTCAGTTTGGCACGACGGGTGTGAAGTGTTTAACTTTAACGGAGTCTCAAGATGCCTCTGCTAATGTAACACAGGCCTGTTTTTGAATTCCAGTCTGAACTTGAGCTCGTCCAGAGCCATGGGATTCCCTCCGAAGACATCATCTACAGCGGCATCTGCAAACAAGTCTCCCACATAAAATACACGGCTAAAAACGGCATCGACCTCCTTGTGTGCGATAACGAAGTAGAGCTGCGCAAGATTTCTCGCTGCCACTCTAATGCCAAGTAAGAGCAGTATGTGTGTCCAGTCAGTGGACTGAAGCACTTTGATGAGGAGCTACAAATGTTGTGCTCAGAATTTGTTTATGATTTCAGTCCCCCAGATTCCAAGCTTAAAAAGATAAAACAACAACTTCACTGCATTACCTTATTATAATTATATGTTATTTACAGAGACTTCATAATCCATTTTATTTTTGATTTTGGTTGTGTGTGATGTTTTTTTATTTTCTTTTTAATTATTAGTTTTTGTTGGTGTGCTTTATTTTGGATATTTAAAATGTATTTTTAATTTTTCTGTATAAACGTAAAGTTTATTAATCTTTGGAATTGAATTAGCATTATTAGGACATTATTTTAGGATATTGACGATGGCCTAAGTCATGTTTTGTTTTTTTTGTTTTTTTACTTTTTTCCTTGCTAAAAAGATGATTTATGAAAAAAAGACATTGGCCATTGCTTTAGGAAAGTGATTATATAGTACTTGAAATGGTCTTAAAGCAACACTATTATAATTTATCACAATAACCTTTGGGACAGGTTATCATCCGAAATCTGTCCAGTTGTGATCACTGGGGTATTGTGTCCAGTTGGCATAGCAATAGACTTCCTGTAGCTCATGCTAATTACTTCTTTAGCAGAGCGCTAACCAGGGTAAGTCCAAGAATCCAGTTTGGTTCTGGTGTTAAGACACCTGACAGTAGTTAAAAATGTAATTGCGCCACCTTGAACAAGAACATAACAGGGTTTATTTCTGTACCTACTGAGGAAGAAGCTGGACATTCTGACCCAAAACCAAATCGTTGAGTGAACTTCCACATCAGTAACCGCTCTCCTTCCTTCCCTGCATTGACCCAGGCTGCTGCTGCAGGTGTCCACCGAGGCCTGTAGCCCAGACGACGAGCTGGGCATGACATTCGGCTGCTCCCTCAAAGACTGCAGACGCCTGCTGGAGAGCGCCAAGGAGCTCGGTGTGCAAGTTGTGGGAGTCAGGTGAGACGCGCTGAAAATCATCCTGAACAAACACACTGAAGTTATTCAACGACAGCAGTTAATTCCTGAGGAAAATAATATTCTGCAGTAAAGCGAATAAAACCAGACTTTGATAACAGGTCGACTGTGACGGGCGTCTTCTCCCTTTCAGGTCTCACATTTCCAGTACTTGTGAAGATGGCCAGGTTTACAGTCATGCAATCTCTGATGCCCGTTGCATCTTTGACATGGGTGTAAGTACTACAAATTTAAAAGTGAAGTGGTTTGTCTTTCTGCTCCAGAGACATGTAAAACATAGGTCATATTATACTTTTGTCTCCTGCAGGAGGAGATCGGTTTCAGCATGAACATCTTGGACATTGGAGGAGGATTCAGTGGCTCTGAGACACAGCTGGAAACGGTCAGCTGTACTTTCACGATGATTCAGGATGTATTCGGTTTAGCTTCGACTTACGTTTCCTAACTTTCTGTCATGTTTTTGTTTTGTTTTTTTAGATTAACTGTGCCGTCATGTCCATGGTAGACCTTTACTTCCCTTCTTCCACTGGAGTCTCCATTATTGCAGAACCCGGAAGCTTCTTTGTGTCCACTGCATTCACTCTTGCTGTGAACATCATTTCCAAAGCAGTGATGGCTCGAGACTGCCAGGACCAGAAACAAAGTAGGCCGGACGATGCTATGTGGTTAAGATGAATAATTTCATTTGATGTGTTTACAGGATTCGGTCAGCGCTAAACTGTGCATTTTGAAGTATTAAATAAACATCGGGGTCTCTCCGTCCTTGAACAGGTGAGCTGTCTCCCAATGAGGAGCCGGAGTTCCAGTACTACATGAACGAGGGCGTGTACGGATCATTTTCAAGCAAGCTCTCAGAAACAGTGATTGCAACGCCGTCTGTTCATAAGGTGAGTCTCAACAACATTCTGGTCATCGAACTTGTAAACCCAATAAAACTGTTCTTTCCACACCTTAAAGTTGGGGTGCACAGTTGTCTGGCTGATCACAGATCTCTAAAAAAACCTGCTAGTTTCGATTTTGGCCAATACTGAATTTATCTGAAAAGTCAGTCAGTAAATCAACGAAATTGCTAAGTCGGCAACACTGGGGTGACTATTGTTAACCATGCACATTAAAGACATAGTTTTACATTAAGTAAACAAAGTTGTAATTTACATTTGTAGTCTGATTTTAGCTATTTAATCCCAGTTTAACACTGCAATTGTTTAGATCCGTGGGATGTGCCGCTTTATTTTGGAGAATAAGCGTCTACACTTTTAAGACTGTTGCTCAGGTTGTATGTTGTACTATGGAGGAATGTCACATATATCGACATTAACATCGGTTTTGGCCGATGTAGGTTGATCGGCTGATCAAGCAGACTAGTGCAGGCTCAGATAATGGAACTTGATTTGTGATATAGACCACATTCAGCTGTGAGAACAACCTCATTCAATAGCGTAGGATAGTTATGTCCAATGTGCTTTAAATTGCTAATAGTAAGGCTAAATCGGCCCTGATTTTCTTGGTTTTTGGAGATCAACTGGTGCTAAGATGTGAAACTGATCTGCACTGTGGCCAACTTAGCAGCTTTGGTGCTACATTTAGGGACTTTTCCGGCAAAGATCAGAATCGTCCTTTCTGTTATTAACTAGAAAACTGCAATCAGTTCATCCCTAGCTAGCCGGTATGCATGACACATCCTTGAGGATTTCTTCACTTTTTTTTTACAAACTTTTCTACAAATACATCACTAAACAGATATCCCTTTCATTTCCATTGGTTTAATGATTCTGTTTTGATGCCTGGTGGACAGAACGTGTCTCTGGACCTCCCAGTGTTCAGCAGCAGCTTGTTGGGACCCTCTGGGGATGACCTGGACCAAGTGGTGGACTACTGCCTGCTGCCTGAGCTTAACTTGGGGGACTGGTTGCTATTCCCACATGCCGGAGCCTACACTCTGGGCCAGCCTCTGTTCCCTCCCACCGACTCAACACCGCCCCCTGTCCACTATGTGATATCCTCGAGAGACTGGTGAGAATCTCTCTGGTAATTTTCTTCTACATTCAGAAGGAATCGGTTATTTTGATTTTTTCTTTACATGTCTGTTGTTTCCTTTTTTAGGGTAGAAATGCAGGATCCTGGTTTAACAAGTGAGACCACGATGAAGAACTTCTCATGGATCCCATATTTCCTCGGCTCCTGTCAAACAGAAGCGGCGCTGTCTGTTCCAGCTTAGCAACCCGCCGACCAGGAAGGCTTCCAGCTTCTCCTACTGGTTTACACTGCTATTGTCCTTCACCTTGATGAACTCATTGAGCCAGTTGCGCAGATAGTGTAAAAGCACTGGGACCAGATAGATCTAACCTTATCCTCAACTCTGATGAGATTACACCCTGAAAATCAAACAGTACGCAGCAGAATCATTTCATAATAATTACTCAAGTATTTCATGTTATTAGCATCCCATTGAATTGCAGTTTACTGAATTAGGCATATGTAGAATTGTTGTGATCATATATATTTAACTGATGTATTAACTAGTTCTAGTGTTGCCAGGCTCTGTAAGTTGCATATTTGAGTGATGTTTCCCATTGAAACATTGTTGTGAAATCATTTTTTTTTATTACATTTGTATTTATAATTTTATTGTCTTGCATAATTTATTGTATATATGACAAGCTTAACTCCCACCAGTTCATTCAAAAATCTACTATTTTCAGTTGTCGTCGGTTTCGCAGTGGCATCTGCTCCTTGCAGAAAACATGGACTGTTTCGGCCCGGTGTGGTTCGAAAGCTAAAGTTTTAAGTGATCACCAGTTAGCTTGGTGTGTTTGTGTTTTGCCAAAGTGCGGAGCGGCTTTCCGAAAAGGGCCAGCAGGGGAACCGCTATGCCACCAGACCGTAGAGCCAGAGCATTACACAGCATGTGCTGCAGATGGAACAGGGTAAGTGTCGATGGATAAGTAATCAGCTGCAACAGAAAGGGACATTTCAGTAACAAAACAGTATGGTTGTAATTCTATAAACCTCACATTCTCTTATTTATACTGGACATATGTGTTGCAAGAATATTGCCAGAGCTTTTGATGCAAGGTTGCTTGCAATGCATGTGTCACATCTGTAAAGCCGTCTCCCAAATCTGTGTCTAAGAATAAAACTGGTAAGGCACTTGCCTTCTGTTAAGTTGCTGCTGTAGCTTGTCAAAATGAACATTAATAAACACCTAATTGATGTGGCTGTGTGTCACTGGGTTTTAATTTCTCTTGATTAAAGCGGGGCTGCGGTGCATCAGCATCACTGGGCCCTCTGTCCACCACTAACAGGCAAGGTGGGAGACATATCTTGCCCAAGAACATAACAAGTGAGACAAATGGAACGGGGTTTGAACCAGCAACCTACCCTACTGGTTACAGGACAAACTCCTACCATTGTTACCCCAAAAACATGCAAACCCTTGATCTAAATATTGACTTCAAGCTACAAAGTTTGCTTTGTGATACTAACAAAAACAAAAAATTGCACAAACATTGTTGAAAAAAAAAATAGATTTTATAAGGCACAAACAGACTGGTCAAATAAAAAAAGGTTGACAGAAAAACAAAAAGTTGCAGGAAAAAAAGAGTTCATGGAAGAGAGTTTGCAGTCATGTTAGATTCATCTCTCCATACACACAGCAGTGCTCTGTTGTACTTTTTAACTGGAAACATAAATATCTGTGCAAATTCAGCCTCAATAAGTTTCTGTTTGCTTTCACAGTCTTTGGCCTTTCAGCAATTAGAGTGACTCATGAGAGAGTTTGTAGAGGAGACTTTAACAGCAGTGGACGCAGAGATGTCTGCGGCGGGGCTGATCCCTAATGCCCAGAAGGGTTTCTTCCTCGCCACAAAGTGTCGTCGGGCGTGCTTAGCTAGGTGGTCGCTGCGCATGAAGCGGCTGAGGCACATGGGGCACGTAAACCTTTTCTCTCCGGTGTGCGTTCGACGATGGCGGGAAAGCTCATCCGAACGAGCGAATCGCCTCTCACAGCCCTCCCACTTGCATTTGAAGGGTTTCTCACCTGTTGGGACAAAGACAGAGAGGATTTGACTTTCACTTTGTACTTGAATCATCAGCAAGATCGCACTTTTTGAAATTCTTCGTCTCTTACCTGTGTGTGTCCTCATGTGGGCCTTGAGATGGGAGCTCTTGAAGTAGGTCTTGCCACAGTCCTCATGAGAGCAAACATGACTGCGCACACGTGACGACTCTCTTTGCAGAGTGGCGCTTCTTTGATCTAACATGGCATGCCCAGGAGCGGGGGCAATGGGTGCAAACCTGGTGCTACCAGATGTCATCTGCGCTTGTTGAAAGTTCCAGACGGTAGGAACAGATGGTTGGGGGACAAGAAACACTACGGGGCCTTTCACCACCTGACCCTCTACTAACAGGATACGTGGAGGGGAACCTGTTGGTATCAGTGGCGATCGAAGCTTCTGCTCTGAAGCATGTGAGGTTGTGATTGCTAATGGATCACACGAAGAGGTTGTGACACTGTTCTGCGGTCTAGCGGTAAGTGTGGAGGACACAGGAACAATCTGGCTAAAGACTGGTACACGAGAAACTAGAGTGATTCCATCCGGAATTGAAGGGGCCATGTTTGATCTATCATCCGGTTTTATCCAACTTAACTGGATCTGACTGGGTTCAAAATGCGCTGATGCATCTCTGGAGGTTTTCTGTTTTGCAACAGTCTTATCAAAGTCTCTGTTAGTCCAACTGTTAGAGGCGTCCACATTCATTTTAAAGTCCTGCACAAGAGACGCTGAGGCTGTGTCTTCTTGCAAGGGTTGATGAGTGCTGCATGAGCAGTGCTGGATATCCGCAGTGTGGCGGATCACGCTAGCGCACTGGTACTTCTGGGAAGTGGCTGGATCCTCTGGAGAGTGATGCAGTTTAGGCGGTGACCCTGAAAGAGTGGCCTCACAGTGGGGTGGGCTGTTGGGTGGCGTCATGCACTGCAAGAAAAGTCAAAGAGTGGGATTAAGTTTTCTGTTCTACTGCCAATCTACTCACACCACTTAATATTTGTGCAGGTGATGAACACAAATTTAGTTGTATTTTGCTGAGATATACCAACACAAAGTAATAGATTATTGAAAAGGGGGACAGAGGATGCATGGTTTTCATTGTGTTAATTTGCAGGTCATAAAGACACATCTCTAATAGCTTCTTCCAGGATAGCCCAGTGAATAGTTTCATCCTTCTGCCTGTCAACTCTGACAGTCTTCACTGTCCCTCCCTATAAAACACCTGCAGTATGATGCTGCTGCCACCCTTGTTTAACTTTAGAGATAATTTGTTCAGGGTGTGAACTATCCACATTTGGAGGCCAACAAATTTTTTATTATCTGTTCAGACAATCTTTATAACATTTCGCTGAGTCACCTATGGGCTTCTGGCAAGCTGGAAATGGGACCTCTAATGTGTTTCTTTCAACACTTGGTTTCTTCTTACCACTCTTCCATTAAGGTCCAGATTCATGGAGTGCTCCACTAATAGTGTTAACAGATCTTCCCATCTGAGCTGTTCCCTTCCTTCAGAGATACTTTGGCTTTCATGGCTGCTACTTTCTCTAATCCTCTCCTTGATTCACCCGTGAGTTGAGTTCGATCACCAGGTCTGGGTAGGTTTTTAGTTGAGTAATGCTTGATTTGCAGATGATAGCTTGAACAGCACTCCAAAACTTGGATAACTGTTTTGTAGCCTAACCTTGCTTTAAATCTCTCACACAACTTTATCTTCGTTGTGTGGCCTCACCGTCAGTGAGGCCCTAAAGATGTGGGGGTCTTGGCCACACTTGGAAAAATGCAAGCCACCCCACTGGAATACCCAGAGAATAGTCTTCAGCATCCATATGAACATCTTCTGGACATGCGTTAATTTGTGTTGGTCTGTCAAATAAAAGCTAGCCAAAATACAATGAAGAAAAGAAAGCAAAACAATGTGAACAATATGAAACTATAGTTCACTTACCAAAGACGATTCATGCACCGCAGAAGGACCGGAGGGCACAGAGTCATCCTCTGAGCATTCTGAGGAGGGCGTCAGGGGTCTGGGCTGTTTGGGCCTGAAGTTCCTCGTCTTCCAGTGCTCAGTCAAGGAGATCAGAGCTTCCACGGCCTGCAGGTCACCTGCACCCATTGAAGAGGGCTGGAAATCAGGCTGGGTGTTTAACACCTCGTTTTGGTCCATTTCAACTTTCATTCTACGGATCTGATAGACAAAAAAAAAAAATAAGAGAAGTGTTGAGAATTTGCACCTTCACACAGTAATGTCTAATGCCTCACTGACAGTCATCCTGTGGAGGTTATTTAGTTTTCACGTTTATTGATTCAGCTATTTCCAGGAGAGGGTAGAGGGAGCATGTGTAACCGGCATGATCAGCTGGTGTTCTTCACTCACTCCCCTTTCACCTAGTTTCTAGTGGAAGCAGAGAGTGGTTACAAAACAACCAGACAACCCCTTTAAGGCTGGCACAGACCACCAGAGCCGGCCATCCTTCTCCCTCCTGTCTGCCATTCGGATAACATGCATAGCAGGTTGCAAATATAAGGCAATCTTATCCGTGCAGCAGTAATCTTTTCAAAGAAATGCAATTTATGCAATATTTCATTTTTTTAAAAGTGGGATTTAAAAAAAATCTTACTTACATCTATGTTGGATTGGGTGATTTTTTTATTATTTTTTTCTCCTTAGGGAATCAGTCTTTAGGTTTCACCTTTAGGTCAGCCCTGTTCGTCTGTGCGTGAATATCTGAGTGCAGAATTTGATGTTACCCACTTTTCTCCTCGGTTTCTCATTCATCGTCTCAAAGGCGACTGGGGGGGTTAGATTAATGGGCGGGGCTTATTGCGGCGACCAATAGACCGCATAGGTGTGCTGAGGTGCCGGCCAATAGGGGGAGATCTCGGTGCGTGATCCAAGGCTGACGGGGACGTGGAGGGTGCATGGTACACAACACCTTTGACATGTGGGAACGGCAACGCAACACACACTCTCTCTCCGTCTCTCTCTCTCTCACACACACACACAATCACCCCGTCTATCTTGAATTACTCTCCTAATTCTCTGCCGGTGCAGAAACATTTTTCCATCGCTCATTTGGAAATGAAGAAGGTAGCTTATTTTGTAAGATAATAAATATTAGCCCCCCAAAAAATATTCGCTTGTTTATTGGACCTTTAAGCATGGCGCCTTCAGTGACTCCCACTCTCAACCAAAAAAAAAGAACCTCATGATAAATATGAAGATTAATTATATTAGTCATTTTTAGTTCTTTAAGCAACAATAAGATACAAATCTTAGACATTTTCATGTGTTTGAATGTTTTTATTTTGTGACAGAATATCACTTCATCACTAACTCCTTATTACTGGGTTGAACCCTCCATTGCATTCAGGACTATTTAATACTGGATTCAATAATAGATTCAGAAAAGTGCTGGAAACATATGATATTTTGCTCCTTATTGACATATTGCAGTTGCTGATGATCTCACTGACGTAAATATCCTGTTCTGCCACATTACACACCTGCTCTATTGTAATTCAATAGAGCAGGTGGAGGACATGTTCACAAAGCAACTTTAAGACGATTTGAGGTCTGTGACATGGTGCATTGTCCTGCTGGAAGTAGCCATCAGAAGATGAAATCTTAATGCTGGAAAATGTTTTTTTCTGTCATCCGAATCAAGCTTTCCAGTAAAAACACTTGTGCATCGAAAGAAAAGAGTTAAAGTGGTTCTGGCATCTGATTAGGCAGCCTCAAAAGGTGCCTCCCTTTAGATGGGTGACTGAATAAACACAATCAATAATATGTAGTAGATTAATTCAATGCTGGTATCAGTATTTATGTTACTTTTTTTAAAAACAGACGGCGGCAACAACTTTTTAGGGGGGAAAAGAAGACGGGACAGCTTGATAAGCAGTCAGTGCAACTTCTGGTCTCTTCTGTGCAGAAAAGCTTTTATTCGCTTGTTTATCGCACCAAACACGGAAACTGCAAAGACTCCCCTTCGAATCGTAGGACCAATCTACTCGCCACTGAAAAAATAATAAAAAGTGTGAACCTAATGCAGGAAATAAATACGAAAATGTTTGAATTCATATATTGATATAAAAGTGTGTGATTTGCAGGTTTTTAATAATTAACATAAATCTGGTACCTACGGGGTGAAAGAGGTCAGCCAACAGAAGATGGCGTCAGGCAGCTCTGTGGATTAGGTAAGTCTCAGCTGTCTGGGTCTTCCTGCACAGCACACAGAGCTGGAACAAAAGCCTGGCTGTGGGCACACAAAGGCGAAATACACATCCAGACAGAGAGAGCCATTGACTATCTCTGGCACTGTGGGATGTTCCTAAAAAGCATATTTGCTGGAAAAGGAGAACGTCTCGAGGTGAACAGAGTTCGTCCTGCATTTATTATTTCATAGCTTAAAATTCTAAGCATATCGGTGACAGTTTCAATGTGCACTCTGTGCTGCCTTGCAAAAGTCAAACATTTTCAACAGTTTTCAAAAATAAATAAATAAAACTCTCAAAACTTCAGGCGATGTATGCTAGCAGGATCTTCTGTCGTGCAGTAGTGGGAAATCTTCTGGTGAGTTCCTCCACATTAACCAAATTTTTAAAAATGCCTAAACATTCAGAAAAAAAACTCTAGTTGGTAGAGGATGCAACCAGCATCCCAAGAGGATGTAGCCAAATGCAGAGGCTGCAGACCTTGAAGCAGATGTCCTGCATGTCTTTATATTTACTCTCCACCCTATTGCCTCTCAAAACACTTTTCAACATTTTTAAGCTGCATATTTTTTTGCAAAATCCTCATGACTTTTCAAAATAAAGCCCAAAATGAATCACCACCAAGGCTGAGAGGCCTTGGCACAAAATATGAACATGTTTATTTGCCCCATAAAAGTTGACATCCTTCTTACGCCCCCAGAAAATGTTCACAGAGGTGACCAGACAGGCAGAGAAACGTTTAGGGTAGTAATATGAATGTATGATTGTCAGTAGTGGACACCTGCTACCTAAAATGTTAGTTACATCAATCCCAAAACACTAATCATGAACATCAGCTAACGCTGAAGCACTACGCCAACACAGTATTTAGTGAAAGCTAATGCTAACGTGCTAACTTCATTTCAAATTATATCTGCCTTTGATACTTCACCCATAGACCATGTTCTATAATGCCCTTAGTTAACTGTATGTATGTTTATATCTGGTTCGCTTATGTCAGTGTTCTACTTTGTTCCTTTATTTAGTAATTTTTAGGTAAAAGAGAGGCAACAGAACTGCGTTTTCAAAGTTAGCAATAGCGCTAAACCAAAAATTAGCTCTGCAATTAGCGAATTAGTAAATTAGCGGGACGTGTGCTCACCTTGGAGAGCAATTGAGCTAGCATTTTTCCTGGAAAGACCTGGGAGCCCCCTGTTTATCCTATGGGGGGAGCAACTGGTGACTTATCTCAAACTCCCATTTGTGTGCACAACATCGTCGCATTTTATGCCTTATTCACTGGCTGATTCTGTGAAGATGGTCCTGAAGGTTAAGCCGACCTCGCTGCACTGGCAGACTCACAGCTTTCTATTAGCTGTCCCTTTTCAAGACCTGCATTCTATTTGTCTGCCTGCAGAGAGAAGTTATTTTAAACTCTTCTTCTTTGGCTAGTTATCGTGTTACTCCAGTTGGTTAAGCAGCTTTTTTCCTGGTAGTCTCCAGACTGACAGCAGCTGGTGTAATGTCTTTACCCAATCTTCCTTGTTTGAAATCAATCACTTTTTGATTGTGTAATCGTATTTGAAGTTTTGCCATCATTAAATTAGAAATCTCGTCCAGGAATTTGAACGTTTCCTCAGGCTCAAAGGTCATTCTGATGGCGGCTGAGTTTCCTGGCTCTATCTCTTTGTACCCATATTTAACATCGTCGCAGGTCATCTGATAACCCACTGCACAGGCAGCTAAAAATAGGACTGGATTTTAATGAAGTTTGTTTGACTTTCCTGATAAAAAAGGGGACAGGTTTTTACTCACGGGACATTGGCCTGATATCTCTAACCTTTGTACTAAACTCTGTAAGCAGAAAGGAAGAAAAATGCAGACCTTTAATGGTTACATGATATGTGTAATACTGACAAAGAAAAAGGTTAAATCGTATCTCCCTTTAATTCCATTGGGATTTTTTGCTCAATCCAACCCCTCAGATCCTTTAAGATAATGTTACATCACCAAAGCATTAAACAAGAGGACATAAAAGCAACAATGGTCACATTTTAAATATAATATCTAGAACAGAAAGCTGGAGCTGAAAATATTTTTGGTCTAATGAACAAAGGCAGTAGAAAATGCACTTTGCATAGTCTGATTTTCTTAATTTTACACAATACTTTACTTGGCATTTGTTCAGTATTAGGTAATGAATACCAAAAAGTCATGCTGCTTTGGAAAATGTTGTAGATTAAAAGTAAAACAAAATTTCCCTTCTATTTTTGGTTCTGGTTGCCTCTTCTCCAACAAGAAAGCCTCTCATTTCAATACAATCCCCTCAGGATGTTTTACCATCAGCAGTTAATTTTAAAGACATGATATTTGACAACTGTTATTCACCATTTGCCTCACATGTCATGTCTCCCATGGGGCAGAGCATGAAAGAAATAGCTGCCATTTCTGACTCTAATTTTTATTCCTTGGAAGAAGGTGAACAGTGCCACCTAGTGCTAAAAATATATAAAACCCTGTATGAATTGTCCATTTGACAAAGGAGACTTTTTCAAATAAAGATAAGAAAAATAAGCCAAATATCTTTCGTTTGAAAATATAAATATATATTTCAGTGTAACTCAAATAATTTCCATTCATAATGGAGTGCCCTAATGTACAAGCTACCTTATTCTGTAAAGTTTTTTTTCTTTTTGAGTCCCAATAAAAATGTGCTTGTTCCACTATATCCTCTCTCTATATTTGGTGCATTTTCTCTGTTTTGATTCTGTTACCAACAGGTCCAATTTTTTTTTTTTTTATTGCAGCCAAGTGACTTCTCAAATACGGCTCAGTCAGACTTTGAGTTTATTAGAGCACAACATGTACCTTGACAACTTTCTCTGAATGAACTCGAATAGAAAAAACTTTGTTTTTGTTTTTCTTCTTCTTATTATTATTATTTTACTCTTAACAGTTCTGTATTTTCACAGACCCTACGTTGGTGCAGAGGTGTTTTTTTTTATTTTTATGAATGTGACCCTGGTTGAGCCACTACTTCAGCTTGTCAAAATTTCACACAAAAAAATGTGTTTTATAGACTGTCTTTGGTGTAGAAACAAATACAGATGTTTTCTTCTTAAATGTGATGTTTTTGTCAACACTTCCTTGAATCTATGCTGGACACGAGCGACACAAACAAAATGAAATCTCCAAAGTGTGTTTGCTTCACAGTTGAATAATCTAGTATAGGTTTGACCAATCATGAATAGTACTATAAAACTAGTTGTGTACAAGTATTCTAGAAGTGAGTCACAGTTTAGAGAACTTTTTAAAACAATTGGTAACTTGTACCACCCTTTGGCTGTATGATGCCCTGTGTGGGAAGCCATACCCGCCATATCAAAAACTATGAATCTCTAAATGTGCTCTTGGAGAATCTACAGTCAATATTTCCCTGCTTTTATTCGGTCATTCTTTTTAAATTAAAGTGTTCTACTCTAATAACACAGGTTTATGATAAATCCAGCAGGTCTTTTCTTGGCATTTTCAGAAAGTATCCACAGTTTACAATTTGAATCAACACATCAGTAACATCCTCTACCTCAACCACATGCTAGATGCGCTAGATGCACTGTCTACACACTGAAGGTTCTGTGTTTTTTTTAAGGTTTTATCGGCTCTACTGGCTATTATTTGATGGTGAATTGACAAGAAAGTGAGAGAATGAGAGAAGCCTGTAGACACCAAACCGGGAATCGAACCTGCAACGGCCGCGTCAGAGACTAAGGCCTCCATATGTGGGTTGTGCTTAACCACTGCACCCCCGTGTTTCATGTTTTAATGTAATTCACTTAAACCTCGAAACACAGTTGCACCATTGGGCAAAGGTAACCTGCTGTTGAAAATTTCTGTATCTTTTGCTATTTTATTCAATTTAAATACATGTAGAACATTTTCTGAATTAAAATGACTATATTTAAAAAAAATCAAAATGAGGCTACATCTTTTTTTTATAGAATGGAATCCAGGCTCCTTGTCCTTTTCCTTATATAGATCTAGGATTTTAGAACGTGTTTCATTTTCTCTCTTTGCCCTGTCTGAACAGAAACACATATTTTCATTTTTAGTTTGTTTACTTTGGATAGGATTGTCCTATTGAGAAGAGAGATCTCTTTAGACTTAGTCAAGATAGCAACAACACAGTCCAAATTCAACAATCACACAATAAAGTAGTAAATTATTTAACTGGCCTAGAAACACTTGGGCAGTTAATCAAGGCTCCAGATGTGTTTTGGCAGGTCTTTAAATTTAAAGACCCAATTTAGGAGGAAGCTGGAAATGAACCCACAACTTAGACTGCATGTTGTTGATTCAACTTGCAATCTCTTTCCACTCAGAGATAATATTGTCTTTATCCCACCATCACAATAATATTGTTGTTTTATTGTTGCCCTTATAAGATTTTCAGGGCCTATTAAGAGACGTAAGTGTATATTCTTTATGCTGCCTCATATTCACTTTTCAACCATATTTTTAGATCATTCTAAAGCTGAAAAGAAGACATGAATTAATTAGGATAGTAATATGATCTTGAATTGAAAAGCCAAAACACTGTTGTCTGTTTTCTCTGCAAAATAAATAAATAAATAAAAAATAACAAGAGATTCTTCTCGTGCTATTTTATTTTATTTATTTTATAGGTATAGATACTCGAAAACCATTATAGGAGTAGATGCAGAACGGTGAATTACAGTATCATTAGCATAAAAGTTAAATAGCTGAGTACAAGTCCTCTGTCAGTTTATTCAGGCAGAGAATAAAACACTAATGGTCTGAGACATAAGCCTTGTTGAGCCCCCCAATGAACTTGCAATAACTGAGGTAGAACCATCTACCTGAATTGCCTGGGTCCTTCTACCTACAAAATGCTTCGCAAGTACAATACATTCCTTAATATTTTTGCTGATATTATCTATTAAGAAACTGTAAATGCTTATGTATGTGTAATGCTTTCCTAAATTTCGACCAAATATATACTTTTTTCAACTCTAAAGCAAAAAACCATATATGAAAGGAAGCTAGCATTATATTAAAAAGCCTTAATAAAATCAGCCTTCATTAGTTTGCAAACTACTACTAATGCACGAATGCGGTTTACAACAAATGTTCAATGTAGTCTCTTCGTTTGACTGTATAGACCGGATGTATTGTCTTTATTCTACTGTTTTGTCTTTTCAAGAAAAAAAATAACATAACTGACCACTGTCTTTGAACTACTCTTTTTTTTAATGCACTGACGGCAGTTTAGCCCTAAAATACTATCGATAACTAAATGCATATGAACTAAGACGAAGCATATGCCTTGGTTAGAGACAACACTTTGAAGCTTGATGGTGTTCCTTTCTGCAAAATTGCTCCAGTGGCAATTTTCGAGGCTACTCCGATTCAATTGAACACATTTCCTGTTTGTGCTGTGCTGGAGCTCCAAGCAGTGGAGCGGTTGCATGTGCACTTATCAACACTAACAGAAGAAGCTCGGTAGAGTTAAGATGGCGGCATGTGGGTGAGGAGGCAGGGATCCAAACTCTTGGTTTTTCGCAATTAAACGATTCCTATGAACGCACATACGTACAGTATTTGAAGGAATAACAGTTTCCACACCGTTCACGCATCTGTGTGTGATTTTGGACTGACTCCATGACATCTATTCACTTCGTTGTTCACCCGTTGCCGGGGACCGAGGATCAGCTCAATGACAGGTATTTTGTTGCAGTACACGAACAACAACAAATTAAGTCACTATTTATGGGCTGGTTGCGTTAAAGTGCACTCTGTGTTGTGTTCGCCGCCGATGTTGATACTGTCATGTGCTTGCTTTTGGGTTTTGGCGATTAAAATAGGAGCCCTTTGGGATGATAGAAGGCCCGAGCAGTCCTCGTTAGCTAGCTGCTAACTGTGAAACGCTAGCAGGACGTTTCTTGGTTCTTTGGACGGATTGGCTCGCACTCAAAGTTGAGATAGACAATGCGGGTTGGGGGATGGGGGCGAGTGGGGGGGAAATGTTGGACTTTTAACACAACCATTTTAAAAATGTCTATGCTTTTGGCATAAATGACGTATATCAACTTGGGGCATGAGTATTAATTTGTTTTGTTGGCGTTCGGGGGATTATTATGATCAATGAAGTAGCTAACGCCTGCTAACTGTTAGCCACGAATGCTAGCTGGCTAGGTTTTCTAAGCCACGCGCATAACAAAGGCAAATATTCTTACTTCGGATTCTTTGGTTCAATTTTTTCCCTCATCTTGTAACTTAGTTACACATTTTCTCACTAATATTTGACGGAAAACTACTTCATCTTTTGTTGCTAACGTTGCGCACTGAGATGCATATCTAAAATCTGCGGCGAAGCAGAGGGAGCAACATTACATTTACATTAATCTTGTTATCGACTTTATAACGGTGGAGAGCCCAGGGGTTCAAACTCTGCTTTTTTTATTTTTATTTTTTTTATCTGAGCACACGATCAAGTCACATTTCTTTCTAATACTAGCTTCATTTTAAAGGCAAAGTTCCTCAATAACACAGTGCTGTTACATATTTTGTCCTCTGACTCTACTAGTTTATTTTTACATTCGTCAAAAAAGTCCTTAGTCACTAGCATTTGCGTTAAAGCGATCCTAGAATTTGGGTGAATTCTGTATAGTTCGACTCAACATGTGATTTATGTTAGAGCTATTTATGCTATCCTTCGAGATCGAACTGATTAATGAGCTGTTCCACTTAGAGACAATGAGGTCAGAAGTCAGGGTTTTGCTTTTTTTTCTTTTTCCCAACAGACTGACCTTCAGATTAAAGGCTAGATTAAAGCAGAGTTTTGCATTTTAACTGGGCTTCAGTCTGACAGGAAAGATCAGTTTACTCTGCTGGAGCAGTCTTTGGTTGAGAACAGCCACATTAAGTTGAGAACAGCCACATTAAGTTGAGAACAGCCACATTAAGTGTGTTGGTGACCTGGACCAAGGGTTTCCTAAAGAGGGCATGGCAGTTCCATCCTAGTGTCTGTCACCATGTGCTGTTCAGAGATCCCCCCCCTTGCACCTCCTCTAGTCTTTCTAATGGCTATCACTGAACTTCCGGTTGTCAAATCAAGTAGGTGGGCCTCCATCTGAAATAAGAAGGGCTTTGCATCTGAGCCCTTTGCAATAAACATGTGGTCTGACTTCCTTAGCTAGATGACTTTTATTTAGTTATTTTTTGATATGCTTTGTTTTAGTGGCATTGTTGCAGAAGGTGGCGCTAAATAGTTCATCAAAGTGTAATCGCAATATCTGAATTGCAGAAAACTTCTAGGACGTGCCGTTCGGTGGGCTTCCTGCCCGTACCCGCCTTCACGTTTTATAGATTTTAATGACATATATGCTGAGGCTTGCTGTGGGGAATTTTCCACCAATCTGGTTCCAGCGTGTACCAAGTTGATGGTTCTCCACCAGGCCGAAGGAAAGAGCTGTTTTCACAAGGGGCTGGGGGTCGGTGGGCGGGCTCATGGGGAACCAATCAGAACTCCAGAGTTTGTGCTACATTTCAAATCTAAAAGCATAAAAGCAGTTCAACGAGAATAAAATGTGAGATTGGTGTCAGGATAAAAGAAGGAGACTGTCTCTCATCTCAAAAGAGAGGAAAAAAAAAGTCACTCATCCTGAAGTTTTAAGTAGGTCAGTTCGCTGCTGCGCTCACAGCTGATTTATTTTCCACTGAATTTCTGACTCGGTTCTCTTCAGACTGGTGTTTTTTAATTTTACCAGGTGGTTTCAATAAGTACTGCTTCATAAGCTGCGTTTAATTCTTACGTTCCAACTTTTGGTGTGGATAACAGATGAGCTGGTCAGGACCGTGAGGCGTTCAAAAGCATCTCTGGTCGAATAAATCGGCATTGATGGATTAAGTTGGCAGTGTCATAGCATCTATTTGCAGAACTAAAAAAAATTGTTAATCTTTTCATTTTTAACTCGCTCTTTTCTACCATCATAATCCCACAAAAAATGATTCTCTAATAACAAAAAACGCCATTACTGAGAAGAAAGGCTCAGAATTCCTTTATTGTCATTTGTGCCAGAAATTTACAAAATATAAACTGTGGAAGGCAGTGCAAACAGTTCCAAATAATTGCAATTGATTACATTATAAAACACATGCTGCTGCTTTTATTGATGACCTCATCAAACTGGTTTGTGAAAATATAGCTGTGTCTGTTTTGGGGGGCTTTTCAGTTGACTGTGATTATCACGATAGACAAAACATTATAATAATTGTCTTTTTCCATCCTGTACAGCTAATGTCTGCTTTCCTTTTTTCCGGCCCGTAATTTGGGCTGATGCATGCTCATTGTACGCTTATGAGATGAATACAGCTTGTAATTTTAAAGCGCAAAACCTGCATTTAATTTGCTGTATGCTAACGTAGTTTTGAGCAACGTTCTTCAAAAAACCTGCTTCCCGCACGATTTAAGTGTCGTTATGTCTGTGTGGACTCATTCATTTAAAAGAAGTGCAAGTTTACAAGTAAAATTGGAAGTAAAACACAAATTCTGCCTTTCATCAAATGAGGTGTTTTGGTGTGTCTGAGACAACTGACCGATTAAAGCTGCCCTTCCAGGAAGACTAGGAGGATTGTTGAGTCTCACCTGCTCAAACATCTGGATGGGTGGAGGCTAAAAAAACCCCCAACAAAACAAACAAAACATGTAATCCTGTTCATGTATGGAGCAGTAAATATAATTTCCTTCATACTCTTAGATTCCAAATGACCCTAAACAGATCAACAGCTGTTGGTACTGCAGTTGTGACGTTGTCAAAGTTGGAGGTCTAGACGACTCCGCGTTTACATTTCTGGTTTCTATCTTATTGAACATTGTGGCTAAGAAATGAAATATTCCTGCTGTCTTATTGCCATCACTACAGATCAGAGTTATAATAGTTTAGGGTTTTTTCGGTCAACAGCCAAAAAGTTGTCTGGGGCTTTTTCAGCTGCTTTACGGCCCTTTTGATGTGCAGAATCCAAAAATCCCATTGGTTTTGCTCAATCAGGTCAACTTTCTGAACTATGGATGCAACATGAGCACCAAAATGTCTGACTTGTTCCCACATACGGATCGGTTTCCTGAGAATCTGGGATCAATGAGTGACGAGCAGGAGGAGAGACTATCAGGACCGAAAAGAGACGGAGATGTAATGTTCAATTTACGTGTAAATTAGAAGTGTTTATTATTCCCTTGACAGAAATCCAAGTTTGTGACATTTAATTAATAAAACCCTGTTGGAAAACTTTTTTTTTTCTCCTCAAACTTTTTTTGGATGAGAAATGTGAACAGAAAAAATTAACTCATAATGTCACCAATTTAGTCAGAAGATTGGATCTGTCTAAATCCAATTAGAATAAAAACCTGACCTGAGTCAGTGCTGCGAAATAGACCTAGTACAGCTGAAAGAACATAAACAACTTTTAAAAATATTCTTTAGTAACCCAGTTAGTTCTATTTTGTTACGTCTGTAACATCAGTATTATAAATGGACAACATAGTTCCAGTTAGTTCTAGTTTTCCTCCATTAACTACTGTTTTTATTTGTTTCAGTTAGCAACAAATGTTCTCTCCGTTTCAGTTTTCGCCGTCTCGCTTTAGTAATAACCTTGCTGCAGATGACATAGGAAGTTAGGACGGCTCGGACTGCGTTGAATGTTGGCTAATATATTCCACGTGTAATGAACATGAATTTTTCATGCTAATGTAATATTCAGCCAGTTGGACAGTCTCACCGCAGCAGATGCTCACACCGGACTCTTAACGACATTGCCCGAAACGTTAAAAGGTCGCAGAGCAATGAAAGCTCTGATGAGAACAAGAGGAAATGAAAACAGACGCATATAACAACTGATATTGCAATATTTAACAATATTATCCCCACTGGAAGATTTTCTAATGTCGCTCAACCCAACGTGCTCAGGAGTCGAATGTGAAACGGAAAATGTTAGCTTTTCATTATTTGCTTTAGGGGGGAAACGGGACTAAAAATTCCTCGACGGATTCGGTTCGGTTTGCGTTTCATTAGAAGTTGCGCGTTTAACCGAGACACTTGGTATTTTTATCCCTCTGCAACAGAAACTCAAATCCAGCCTGTGAGAGGCTGATATATACCTCGTGTTTGTCGCTTTGGAGGAAGTGAGCGAACTAAACCGTTGTTCTCTGAAGGCTACTCCATGCAGAGCTGCAACAAGCACAAGTCGCCTCGACCTGAGAGTGAAAGGAGAGGACGGTCAAAACCAGGGAACCAGTATAGAAACGGGCCATCATGTTTTGCAAGGATCTTTTTCCTTGACAATTTTAGTTGCAAGCTTCTTTCAGAAAACACTTAAAATTGTGATATAGAAACCTTTTTGTCACTTCTGTTCATTTTTTTCTGAAAGAAAAGCATTAAAATCCAACATCATAATCTGGCGCTATAATCCGAGTTCAGACATAGGTCTGACATGATAACAAATTTTACTTGGATGATAAATTGTCCCACAAGTTGTTGTTTTGAGACCATTTCCAAGTAATGTAATAGTAACGGCATAATAATGGAAGAACACATTCCCAAACTTTCAATTCTAATAAACATTCAACATTGGAGCTATAAGACATTTTAAATGTCCAAAATAAATAAACAAATCAACAGAAACGACCAATAAAATGAATCTCAAAGTCTCTGCAAACACAATCGTCCTTCATAAAAAAGGGCTAGTTGAGATGGGAACAAACCCAGACTGAAGATTTTTATCATCCAGTTTTTGGTAGAAAAAGGGAAAAACAATAAACTTCTGTGAATGGAAAGCATTGAGCTCGTTTTAATTCATCATGCAATGAATTGATTTATAACTTATTTCGACAGGCTTATAAGTGACAGAACTGTTGTGTGATGAAAAAGGTTTTGATTAATGTTGAACTTTGCATAATGAAGTCAGTTGTAATTTGCCAATATTGTCTATATAATGTTTGCCATAATTCTGTTTCTATTACTCTCTGTTAGTGTTTGTATCTTGTTGAACCTGATCCGAGTTGATGTGAGCGTCCACCACGGCAGTTACTCAGAGTAACGGCTACATTTGGACTTCAGCTGCTAGAGATGACAATAATATTTTACACAAAAAGTGTGGATTTGTTCTTGTTTTTTTTTTTTTGTTTTTTTTGCTTTTGTGCTCTTATTTTGTAAAGCCAGCTGTCTGATGTGCACTTCCTTACTTCCTTCCACCTGTTTTAAAGGCTGAAGTCCTGATAATTGTTTTATCGTTCTTCAAATCAGCAAAACTAAAGATGGCGGCGTACAGATGAAACACCTCATGGCAGACAGTCCTGTTTTTAAACCTGGAAAAAAAATCGCTAAAAATGATAACAGCATGACCAACAAAAAAAAACGCTAAGGAAAACAAATGTCTTCAGATTTTAAGATATAAATACGTTCATTATTTAAATACTAAAATGATCAGTAAAAGAGTTTATATGCACCGTTGCCACCAGAGTAGTTCTACCTGAATGTGTGTTTGTGTATGAAATGTCGAAAGATTTTCTTCAAATGCCTTGTAGATTACAAATATTTCCATATGGAATTTTGGGGTGAAAAAGAAGTCAAGAAAGAAGTTAGGAACTCCTCTAATAGCATTCCTCAAAACCCGTCCGTAGCAGAAAGTGTAAACATTCCAACGCAAGAATGTCTAAAGGTTAATAAAAGCAAAGAGAGAAGCAGTCGCTCCTTTTACATACTCGATCTTCAGTCACATTTCCCTGTCGGATATCAGTCTAGTGTGTCCTTTTAATACTCATATATCTTGTCTCTGTGGTAGAAAATGGTTTATTTTTACTGGTCTGTTGCTTCTCTGGAGCTTTGCAGTTTTATTTAAGAGGAGAGCTTGAGATATTGCTGATTTATTTGGGGGGGGATGATGAGTGTGATGAGTGTGAGATCACCCAACAGTGAAGCTACTAAAAGTCTTCATGGATCTCTTAACAGCTCTCTGGACGGTTTGAAGTTCATGAAGCTGACAGGAAGTGTGTTTAAAACAAAAAAAAAAAAAAAAGAGGGCGGATATTTATCAGGACAAGATGGTAAAGAAAGCCATGGCGTGTTATCCTGGGTAGAGTGGAGCTGGTTTAACTGCAGAACGAAGAGCAGCCATTCGCTCCCAGTTCTTCAGTAATATAAACATGTCAGCTGAGCCCTTCGTCAGCCTGCAGCTGGTAAAACAATGTGGTAGGTCAGGATATGACTGAAGGGTGCACACATTTGCCGAACTCCAAGGAAGGACTACTTCTTTTTTTTTTTCTTCTTCTACTTTTTGTCTCATTTATTTTCTGGACATTTTTTGCAGTTATTATTTTGAGTTGTTTGCCCTGTGTTGATATATATTTCGTTTGTTCTGTCCAGGCTTCGGGAAGTCTCAGAGAAACTCAACAAATATAGCTACAACAGGTGAGTTGAATCAAATTTCAATTTAGAGATGCACCGGATATCTGTATCTATTCACTCTACTACATGTTTTATTTATTACAATATGTCTGGAATTCCTCATTGCACTTTCTAAAGCATTTAAAATGATTGTTGCATTTTTATAATTTTTTTTTCCAAGTTAGACTAAAGCGGCCAGCCTTTTGTTTTTATCCATGTTTAACCAAGGCATTGTGAAACTGCTTGATGTGTTTCAGTTTGCTGTACTGGTGCAGAGTACGAAACTTAATTCAGCACCTTTTTTATTTTATTTTTTTATTTTACTGAACTACAAATTTGTAATTGCAAATGTACTAAATTACAAATGTTTAATTCAGTGCATTTATGTCTGTGTTGTTTTTTTTTTTAAAAGTGTTTTAAATCAATTCAGCTGTTTCTCTGCATATTGGTTTCTGCTGATACTAAACCTCAGATGTCGGTATTAGAAATGAAAAAGCGGATCAATACATCCCAATTTAAACAGATACTGTTTGCTTTCTTTAAAAACTTTTGGGTAGAGAACATTATTCCTTTGATTCTTAATTGTTTTTTTTTGTTGTTCATTGCAGTCATCCACATCTTAGTCTGCTTGAGCAGGCCACCCTGAAGCAGTGTGTTGTTGGTCCGAACCACGCCGGGTTTCTCCTCGAGGTGAGCCTAGAAGACAGACCTCCCGTTGGCATTTGGGAAATATTTGGCTCAGTTATGATTTAAATTGAGCTTTGCAAATATGTTTCAGTAACGTCTTGTACTTGCTCACTAGTTAGACTAGAAGAAGACTGTTTAAAATGTCTTCCGGATGAGATGCAGTAAAAGGCTTAATAAATGTCGGTAAATGTTTTAAGTGAGTGCAGCACTGAGAGTCCTCAATGTGTTTCAGGATGGACGGGTTTGCAGAATCAGCTTCGCTGTTCAGCCCGATCGCCTGGAGCTCAGCAAACCGGATGGCGGCGATGGGTGAGAGACTTTGTTCGGTTGTATCCTGGAGACGATTATATATATGTAATATAGAATAGTCATTTCACATTTCTTCAATATATTAATTTATTAGTTTCTGTTGTAGAATTAAACTTTTTTGCTAGGATGATTTCCATCTAGTAGGAAAATAGTCTTTCCATATAGAGCTGTTTGTTAAAGCTATCTGTTAGCATCTTTTTCAACAATATTAAGCGTTTCTATTTGTGCACTAAAACGAACGAGATTATATTTCAACCATTTTCGGACTCAAGTTAGGCTTCTACCTGAGTGTTTTTTTTAAAATTTTGAAATATTTTCTTCTCTTGAAGATTTCCATTATGATTTTTAATTTTTTTTTACTAGCTGCTGCCTTTTGGGTTGACTGGTTATGTATTTGGCTGAATGTCTGCCACTGATGTGCTGCCAACAGAATATTTATTGGCTATTTCTTTTGAAGTGGTTGGTTTTAAACCGTCACAGCCTTTCTATGTTGCACGCTTGTGGTCTTGTGGAAAAGGGAGAAGGACAAAATATGACTGTCTGCCCGTGACTGGTTGGCCTGTCTGATTTCTTCCGTAATTTAATATCTTTTATAAAAGTTTCATAAATGCAGTCAGGATCTTAAACTCTAGTACAAAAGTGCTTCCCCCCCCCCCTCTGTATAATTTGAAGCTGATTCTTTACTCATATTCTGTAAATTGTCAGGTAGGTCTTAAAAAATATTTTTGTTTAATTTGCAATTTAGTGTTCTTGAACAAAATGTAGAGAAGTAATCTTTTTTTTAGAGCAAATGATTGAAGCAGATTATGATCCGTGATAAAATAGGAGAAAGCAGTCGCAGCCCCAAAACCCAAGAACTTTTTTACAAAAGAAAAGTCTTGAAAGAGGAACGAGTTGCAGACAATTCTGATTCCCAAGGGTGTTGCCATGCTGGTCTCCAAAAATACCCCTCCTGTTTTTCAGAGTCATAAAATAATCCTGGGCTAAATTTACTGTCAGCTGACCCAGGATTGTAAAGAAACTATATAAAAATAATAATCAAAAAAACACAAAACAACCTTTTATTGGGACTGCTGTAGGTTTGTAACTCATCTCCCATCTTTTGTTTCCAGTTCAAAGTTGAGCAGTGGTTCAGGGACAGGAAGGAGCTCCAGGCCAGGCAGGACCAGTGATCCACCCTGGTTCCTGTCTGGTTCTGACACACTGGGCAGACTGGCAGGCAACACCCTTGGGTAAGTTCTGGCAGGGCTGGCAGACATATGGTCCTGTGAAAGGTTGGTGCTTGGAGGACAGCAGCGGGTTAGGTGTGTGTTTTCTGTCGGCTTCGGCGTGCTACACTCCGCACTGGGAGGCGGAATCGAGAAATGTGTCCCAATAAAAACAACCTGTAAATAAATCAGTAGCTTTTCTTTTCTTTTTTTTTTCATTAAAGATAACCATCTCCTTCCCCAATATTTTAGTTTTCCTCCTGATATGTTTGTTCCAGACAGAATTCTGAATTACCTTCTAAACTTTACCTCATTAAAATGCAAGCAACGTTATTTGAACTAGGGCTGAAATGATTAATCGAATTAGTCTGATTAATTGACCATTGAAATAATCTGCAACTAATTTAATGAGTGATTAAACTGGAAAAATTCGCCCTTTTCTGAAAGAACAATGCAGTCAGAGCTGTATTTAAACCAAAACAACTTTACAAAAATATACACATTTTGTATTTGAGATAAAAACTAAATTAATAAAAACATCCTCTGTCTGTCTGGATAGAACTTAAAGAGCTTCGTATGGGACTCCTTAAGTGGCAGTTTTTTTTCCCACCTGTTTCAAATTTTGCTAAAAAAATCTATTTTGCAATCAAATTATTAAGCGAAAAATGATTAACAGATCAGCTGATGAATCCTTTGCTTCAGATGATGAAATGTGCACTAAAAAATGCTGTTATTGTATTTTAAGCAATAATATTTTCTTTAAAAAAAAATTAATTTTCATTATTTTCCTGTTTGCATCTTTTATTATATGTAACAAAGGCTGAAGTGGCTAAATGAAAAAGCTGCAGAATGTGCCAATTTGATAAAAATCTGATTAATCAGTACTCTTTTATTAGTTGTCACTGTTGTCGTCTAAGAGGCAAAATCTTTGAGTTCAGAATAAGACCAGAGTTTAATACAAAAAATAAATAAATTATCAGAATAATCAATAAGATAATTGATTACTAATACCTTTTTATATTGTAGTAGAGCTTTATTTTAGTGCTTCCATTTAGAATAAAAGGTCTGGAAGTACATTTGTTTTTCCTCTTCTAAAAAAACCAACACGAATGTGGATGAAATGCTGTTGTAGCTCAGTGTGTGATTTGCATCTGCCTCAAGTTTTTGGCTGCTGTTTCTGACCGTTTCCTGCTGTGTGTGTATAACAGGAGTCGCTGGAGCTCCGGGGTAAACGGAGGCAGCGGAGGAGGTGGGAGCGGAGGAGGAGCAGGAGGTGGTGGCGGGGCAGGAGGCGGTAGCAGCAGCGGAGGTGGAGGAGGCGGCAGCGGAGGAGGAGGAGGCAGCGGCGGCGGAGGTGGGAGTACATCAGGCAGGTCATCAACGGCGGCTCGCGATTCCCGCCGCCAGACCAGAGTGATCCGCACAGGAAGGGACCGTGGCTCTGGGCTTCTAGGCAGCCAGCCACAGCCGGTCATCCCAGCATCAGTCATTCCAGAAGAGCTCATTACGCAGGTACGGCTGTTTCCTTTGCAATGCGTTATATTTGAATTAACTATGCACATTTTGTAATAAACCCCAGTGCTTTCCTCTAGGCCCAGGTTGTCCTACAGGGCAAGTCGAGAAGCGTCATCATCAGGGAACTCCAACGGACTAACCTTGACGTCAACCTCGCTGTCAACAACTTGCTGAGCCGCGACGACGAAGATGGAGACGATGGAGACGACACGGCCAGCGAGTCCTATCTCCCAGGAGGTGGGAACACATTCGGCCAATTATTCTTCAGCCAGAAATGCGTTTGTAACTAATTCTGATTAATTATGATCAATTTAATTAGTCTTGATTAGTCAAGATTAATTTGATTATTGTGACTAATTTGATTATTGTGATTAATTTTATTAATCATGGTTAATTTGATTATTGTGAATAATCAAATTATTAATCAAGAACAATTTAATGGTTCTTGGAGTCTACATGGACAAATTGATTAATCATTTATTGTAATCTTATATAAACTCAAAAAGGCCATTTGCTAAAAAAAAGTTACATTCAGAGCAGTAATAAAGCCAAAACTGTAAAAAATATATATGTATCTGCATTTAAGATAGAAGCACTTTTGTCTGTCAATATATTTTTGCCAAAGCTCCTCAAGTCTTAAAGTTTTATCTTCACCTGGTTCAAATTTGCTAAAGAAATGGTACATTGCATTTTAGGAAATAAAATGTTTCTTGTTTAAAAACAGAATTGAATCATTTATTTGCTTCTCAATGTATAATATTGTATAAACAAAGCGTAAGTGGATAAATGAAAAATCTGCAGATTGTCTCAATTTAAAAAAAAATCCAACTTATCTTCAAAACAATCGATTATTAGAATAATTGTTTGTGGTAGCCCTGTTTGTAACATTCCATTATTACTGCTCATAAGAATATGGTGAGACCTGTGGAAAGCATCCTGTACTTCACCTCATTTAGTTATGATGATCGAAATGCTGCTAGTTCTACAGTTCTCCTTAAACACTGATCTTTTTCTTGATTTTCCATGCAGAAGACTTGATGTCCCTGTTGGACGCGGACATCCATTCGGCTCATCCCAGCGTCATCATCGACGCCGACGCCATGTTCTCCGAGGACATCAGCTACTTCGGCTACCCGTCTTTCAGACGCTCCTCGCTGTCACGGCTGGGATCCTCCAGAGGTAACGCAGCAGCTCACTAATGACTAATCACAGGAAGGCTTTGGTGGCAGCACTGGTGACGCCTGGTTTCTGTCGGGGTGGCTTCAAAATCCAAAATAATAAGCAGGTTTTTCCCCCATCCTAAGTCAAAATGAAACTCTCGAGTTTTGCAGGTGTATGGACATTTTCTGTTATTTTTGACAAATCAAAAATATAGATGTGATTTGTAACGTTACTGAATAACGGAGGTGCATTGAAAAACTGCAATTTTCAGCTTGTTTGGTGTTGATCAGGTGGTAGGAATATCTCGTGTCCAATACTTTTCCAATCAGTGAATGCAGCACCTAACAGTCTTCAGTGCGGATGTGGTTATAGACTGAAGAAGGCGCAGTTAGTGTTAGAAAGGAGGTTAAAACTCTAGTCAGAGAAGTAGGAAGCTATTTAAAAGAAAGCTATGGCGTCGTGACATTTCTATTATTCAGTCAGGCTGGGAGAAAGCCAGAATGAGCAAGACCTTTAAAGACAGAGAGTTGTGCAGCAAAGCCGCAACGTCTTTCTTTTAGAAAACATGCTGGTTTTGAAAATGTTTACTTTTTTTTCAATGAGCGTTAGCATAATGTCTAGATTTTCTAAGGTGGATATCTGTAACTCCAGTGCTGAATGCAGGTGAGATAATGAAGGCAGTTAAAATATAAACTACAGATCATTTATTGTCTTTAAGTATTACTAAGCTCTTGTTTTACAGGCTCCCTCATTCTGATAGTGATTATCAGCTGCTGCCCAAGGCAAGAAGCTGTTGAAAGTATCTTATATTATAGATTTTACAGAGAAATTGTATTAGCCTAAAATTGATATAAACTTACGTGAGACTAGAAAATGGCCTCTACATTCTGATAGGAACACGTCTATCGAATACTACAAAGGAAATTTGCCTGAATGTTTGCATATTTTTGTCGATTCGGTTTGTTTAGGTGAATATAAATACTACATGTTTGGTGTTGTGTGCTGCATGGCTGTAGTGAATACTATGAGCTCTCTGAGAAAGGCCCGCCAGGCCCACATATCTTAACGGGGACCCTAATAGATAGTTTATTTTTTTTTTCTTTAAAAAAAAAAAGCTCACTTTCAGTCCATATGCATGCTTCCTTTCGTTCTTTCTCTCCTTCTCTTCACTTCCTTTTAGCTCACTCCTTAACACGAGTGTGCAGAGTGACTCACCCTTCGTATATTTTCTATTTCCCCCTCGACCCTTCCATGACTGCAACTTGATTGATTTTGCACTACGTTGATTCTAAGCAGTATCTTTCTCTATTCTTAAAAACGTATTTTTATTCATTTATTTATTTTTTCGACGGGTCTTTCCCAGAGAGTGGCTTACTTCTATCCCACTGGTGTGACCTTATTGCATACCAGTTCTCCTTCTTCCCTTAGAGCGTGACTCAGAGCTGTTGCGCGAGCGTGAGTCTGTGCTGAGGTTACGAGAGCGCCGGTGGCTCGACGGGGCGACGTTCGACACCGAGCGAGGTTCCACGAGCCGCGAGGGCGAGCCCAGCCTCGACAAGAAGAGCATCCCCGTCCAGAGCCCCGTCTCGCTGGGGGAAGAGCTGCAGTGGTGGCCCGACAAGGTAAGACAAAAATCAACGAGTGCTTTTGAAAATAATGAGCCTCGACTGTTTGCGATGGAGATTTCTTGCTCGTGAAGCAGATTCTGCTCATACAATCTGATACTTTGTTTTAAATGTTTGATTTGTCACCCGTGTTGTGTCCACTTTTTCTGTCTTTTACTCAAAGTGATATCGAAGAACACTCCAAGCAATGTTTCTTGGCTTTCTTATACGTATACATGCTTAAGCTTGCTCAAAATTTTACAAGAAAGTAGGTAAATGATTATTTTAGTAGTCGATTATTTTCATGATTAATCGGTAACTACAGGTCAACTACAGCAATGGATGCATCTGTAGTAAAAAAAAAAAAAAAAAACTTCTAACATCGTGTGAAAAGTTCAGCCCTTTCTGCTTGACTTGAAATCATTACATTGTAGAACTGACCCGTTGAATATTATTATTATTTTTTTTCAGTTAATCAGAGAGCAAAAGGTGCCTAATTGAAGATAAAAAAGAAAAGTTTGAACCAAGTGAAGCTATCTAGCCCACTTGGGAGTTCAGAACATAAACGATTAGTAATTGATGAGCTGCTCAGTGTTCCCCTCGCGGTGCCCATACCTGTCCATCTTCCTCGCTCAACAACCCGTTTCTGCTGACTGTGTATTTGCAAAAACCTTTTTATAACCAAAGGGAAAACTGAATGACGCTTATCACCGTTTTAACGAGACAATGAAAACAAAAATGCTTAAATTGATCAAATTGGTTTTACTTGAAAATGGAAGAACAACAATATCTGTTTTCCAACTCTTCTATTTGTTTCCCTTACTTATTAGGTTTTCTACTGAAATTCACAATTATTCTCATTACTAAAATATCTCAAAACGTAACTCATTATTAATTCCACGGGTGTCATCGTTCCTGTGATATCTTCTGACTGCATGCTAGCTTAGTGTTAGCTGCTCCCTCCCAGACTCACTCACACCTGCCCTCCTCCCTGCATGAAGAGGGCAGGTGCAGCTAATCTGAACTCTTCCTCAATCCGTCCCTGGTCACGTCCCTGTCTCTCTCATCATCGCTCTCTCCGATGATAACGAGTCCCCTCAATCACTAATTCCCCCTCCTTCTCCGCTACTGAATCTGCTCCAGTGGGCAAAGTTTGTGTGGTAATTAACAGATCGGTTAATTTCACACACTTTTCTGAATGGGCTTATGCACTTTTCAACTTTAGTTGAAAAGTAGTTTTTCTGACCCGACCCTCTTCGTCTCATATCCTCTCACTTTTCTCAGACTCTTGATTAGCTTAAACAGCGCTGTTTATGACCTTACAGGGGGAGGCGCCTGCCGAAGAGGGCTGAGCAATTTCATTGGATAAGCCCAATGTCTGTCAGTAAAATCAACCAATCGGCAGACGTGGTCGATAAAAATTATAATTAATATACTTTTATTATGACAGCCTCGGGCCGCTAGATCTGAACAGTATGTGCATCAGTCTGTACTCCAGATGGTCAGTCCTCCGCTGGACAGAAGCTTTTCTTTTTTGTCTGTTTTCTGTTCAAATTGTCAACCCGCCACAGTGACGGTGCGTTGCTCCGATTTACACGTCACTTCATACTTTTACCCACATTTGGCCAGTGGCGGGTGCTGATATCTACCCCTGGTTGTAACCCCAATAACATCTGACGTTTAATACTTTGGTACCTAAAGTTTGTCTAAATATTGGGTTTAGATTAAAGTCTAAATCAGTTTGTCGTTTCAATGAGTTTTCAGCTTTTTTTTTTTTTAAAGATATTTAGAAATGTCAACAATTAAATTCTACTGAAGCCACAAGTTGTGATTAAACCGTGTCTGCTAAAAAAAATGGTTGTTTTAAGATATTAATATATTTTTTTAATCTTATGTTGTTGATTTTGTCAGTATGCTCTTTATAGATAAACATAGGAACTCTAAACTATAGGTCTTGTTACCTAGCCTGCATCCTGCAGCGTAACACACTCTGTAGCGTAGCCTATTAGCATGCCAACTGTACGTTTTAATCCCTTGGCTTTTAGAGGAAATGCTGCTGCTACTTGTCACTGAACAAGCTTGTTTTTTTTTTTTCTTGTAGCTCTAAGAAGATTGTGTCTTTTTCAGTTTATGAGCCCTTACTTCCCTTCACTTTTCCCTTTCCTTCCAGGACGGTGTGAAGTTTGTGAGCATTGGAGCTTTGTTCTCAGAGCTGGTGGCGGTGAGCTCCAAAGGAGAGCTTTATCAATGGAAGTGGAGCGAGCCTGAGCCCTACAGGAATGCACAGGTGGACGACAACCGCCTGCATGATAGACACTTTAAAAATAACTATTATATAAAATCCGCCTCGAATGGTTTTTTGTGCTAAACTTGTTTTTTGTCACATCAGAATCCCTCCATTCACCACCCTCGTGTTTCCTTCCTGGGCCTGGCCAATGAGAAGATCACATTACTGGCTGCTAATAGCATCAGAGCTACTGTAGCAACAGAGAGCAACAAGGTAGATTTGCCCTGAAAGTGCAGAGTGCACATTTAATCCAATGCTCATTCCATATTCAGACTGTATGTGTGCTTTGTTTTTCAAAAGGTGGCCACGTGGGTGGATGACACACTAAGCACAGTGGCCTCTAAGCTGGAGCACAGTGCCCAGTCTTTCCCAGAGCTGCAGGGGGAACGCATGGTGTCGCTGCACTCATGTGCACTTTACACATGTGCACAGATGGAGAACAGCCTCTACTGGTGGTAAGAGAATCACCTCTTCTCCTTTTCTCTCTTTTATTATTGTCTGTCTGTTTTGAGGAAAATAATTATTTTGTGTTAGTTACAGACATGGGAAAATTGATCTTTTTTTTTTCTATTCATTTATTTATTTTTTTATTAATGGTTCTTGGTTTTATTTCTAAATTTAGATATGTTAAACTCAAGTTTGTTTTTTCATTTTTTTTTCTTTTTAAAAATATTTATCGGTTTTTGTTTCTGATTTTAGATGCAACAAATTCAGTTTTTTTTTTTTACATTAAAAATATATATTTGTTTGTAGGGATATAACAAAAAAATTTTTTGTCCTCTTTTAATATTTTTTCTTTTTTTTGTTTCAAAATTATATAAATTTAGATATTTTTTTGTTTCTTAATTTAAATAAATAATAAACTTAGGTTTGTAATAGTTCCTTTTCAGTTTCTTTGTCTAATGTATTGAATTTCCACAAAAAAGACACTAAATGTACTAGTAAAATGTTTTTAGATAAATCTTTCTTTCTATTAGATTGGAATATGTGCTCTTGTTTTTTTAACTTTTGCATAATTACACATCTTTTTTTGCTAAAATTTGTGTATTTTAAATTCTAAAAAAGGCAAATCTTTAAAAATGCAAAGACATTTTCTACAGCAGATATTTATCTAAAATTCTAATCAAAAAAGTGGCTTTACAGGTTTATTTGGCTGGCCTGAGAGTAGAAATGAGCTCATAGCTTGATATTACTGTTTTATAGATACTTTATAAAAGAAGTATCTATAAAAGAAGCTTCTGGTACATTATTGTATTCTCAAGACAAAAGAAAATGGTAAAAATGTTTTGGCCAAGAGAATTTTTAAAAACGTTGTAAATGTTTTGATTGGCTACTCTGACCTGAAAAGTGCTACTTAAATTCTGTTCATTTTCTATTCCTCCAAAACGCGCACTCTGTTGAACAGCGTTCATTCTCTGTGAGCTTTTTCACATTTCGTTGGAACCTAAATAATTTTCGTCTTTCTGCAGGGGTGTTGTGCCTTTTAGTCAAAGGAAGAAAATGCTTGAGAAAGCGAGAGCCAAGAACAAAAAGCCAAAGTCCAGTGCTGGCATCTCCTCAATCCCCAACATCACTGTGGGAACGCAGGTGATTATTTTTCAAATTTGCTCCATCTAC
Source organism: Phalloptychus januarius (assembly GCA_902982915.1). Classification (NCBI taxonomy): domain Eukaryota; kingdom Metazoa; phylum Chordata; class Actinopteri; order Cyprinodontiformes; family Poeciliidae; genus Phalloptychus; species Phalloptychus januarius. Next base: position 16,037,029 of record CADWAE010000481.1, read on the forward strand.
GTCTCTCCCTCCCATTGTTCTGACAATCCAATGGCTGCCTCCTCCTAGGTGTGTTTGAGGAATAATCCCCTCTACCATGCTGGTGCAGTGGCCTTTTCTGTCAGTGCCGGAATCCCCAAAGTGGGCGTCCTATTGGAGTCCGTCTGGAACATGAATGACAGCTGCAGGTTCCAGCTGCGCTCACCCGAGAGCCTCAAAAACATGGAGAAGACCACAAAGACCCAGGAAATCAAGTCAGTAGCTTCCTTAAAAACATCACTCAGTGGATTGATAAACGTTTTATTGTTGCAACGCTAAAGCCAGAGCTAAAACCTGTCCCCGTTTTCTTCCGCCACAGAATGGAAAGTAAGCCTGAGCTGGTGAAGACTGAGATGGGTCCTCCTCCATCCCCTGCATCCACCTGTAGTGATACCTCTTCCATTGCTAG